>JAGTYA010000026.1:750000-1350000 GCA_024291935.2 Okapia johnstoni
GAAGTGCGAGCTGGAGTTCTTCAACTGGTCATGCCCGTCCACACCCTCCCCAACACCCAGCCCATCCACACCTACCCTACCTACCACCCACGAATCCAGGACACCCAGTGTGCCAGTCCCCGGGTGCCCGGACTTGGATCCTCCCAGACAGGTCTGTGTCTGGGGGCGGCCTTTGTCCCCTCTGACGTCTAAAGCCCCAGGTGCTTCCTTCCTGTAGGTCATGCCCCTGCCTCTGCGCCCCACACCAGCCCCAGTTGGGCCGAGGCTTCAGGAAGCCTGCTGGGCGCAGGGTGTGCAGGGGCCGTCCCATCTTCTCCCCTTGGCTGGCTGCCCTCCTGGACAGGGTCGCCCTTGGCTTTCAGCCTCCTGGGCAGGGCTGTTAGCTGCTTACCCAGGGCCTCGCCAGCACGGCCCAGCCCTCCTGTGTGAGCCTGGGTGCCAGGCTGGTCCCGCTGACCCCGTGTCCTCCCCGCCCGCAGGAGAACGAGACCTGGTGGATGTGTAACTGCACCAAGGCCATCTGCAAGTACAACAACACTGTGGAACTCGTGAAGGTGAAGTGTGAGCCCCCGCCCATGCCCACCTGCTCCAACGGCCTCACGCCCGTGCGTGTCGAGGACCCCGACAAGTGCTGCTGGCACTGGGAGTGCGACTGTAAGCCCGATGCCGTGGAGACCCCCGCCTGCTCCCCCCAGGGGGGGCTGCTGCAGACCCCAGGGTGTCGTGATGGCTTTGGTGGCTGAGTGCCCGTGGAGAATCAGGCCCCGTCTGGAGCGGGCTCTCCTGCCTCCTGCTGGTTCCTCCTCTCGGCCAGGGTCCAGGAAAGGGAGGGGCTGGCCTGGTGGAGGGCGGCCACCGCCGAGAGCAGGGTGCAGAGGAGGCGTTGGGACCAAAGCCGGGCCGCGGTGGGCGGAGGGGCGTGTGCACTCTCGGGGCCCAGATGCCCCGAGTGCTCCGGGAACCAGACTGCAGGGCCTTCGGCAGTTTCTGCCTGCCCTTCCCACCCGAGCCTTGAGCATGTCCTGTCCCCGTCCTGCCCCCAGTCGGGGGCGTGACACGGGCTCACCCACTTCCTCCGCAGGCTACTGCACGGGCTGGGGGGACCCACACTACGTCACCTTCGATGGGCTCTACTACAGCTACCAGGGCAACTGCACGTACGTGCTGGTGGAGGAGATCAGCCCCAAGGTGGACAACTTTGGGATCTACGTCGACAACTACCATTGTGATGTCAATGATGAAGTGTCCTGCCCCCGCACGCTCATCGTGCGCCACGAGACCCAGGAGGTGCTCATCAAGACTGTGCAGCTGATGCCCATAAGGGTGCAGGTACGCTGGCAGGGCGGGGGGTCCACGGTGGGTGCACTGGTGTGGGCTTCCTTACCCAGCGGGAGGCTGGGCTGCTCCCCAACCCAGAGCCAGGCTTGGAGAGGTGCTCCGTGGACACATCTCACGGGCCCTCTGGAGGCCTTCGGGGGCCCCTTGACCTCCCCTTCTCAAGCTCCTACCACTCACCCTGGACACAGGTCTCTGCGGCAGGCGCCTCCTCCCTGAGGACAGGGGCTCTGTGCACACCACATAGGAAGTCCTGCCCCCTTTTGGGGCCCCCCGGCCTCCGGGGGACCCTGAGGATGGTGCCCCTGCAACCTGGCCCCTGGGATTAGTCGGGACAAGGATCTGGCCCAGGGTGATGGGAAGGAAGCGGGGAGGGGGAGAGGCAGAGCGCCCCCCACAGCATGCGCTTGGTGGGGGAGAGGTGGCCCCCACGGCTCGCCCCGCCCCCTGACCCCCCCGACCCGGGGTTCCCACCGCAGGTGCAGGTCAACAGGCAGGCCGTGGCACTGCCCTACACCAAGTTCGGGCTGCAGGTGTACGAGTCGGGCATCAACTACATGGTGGACATCCCCGAGCTGGGCGCCCTCATCTCCTACAATGGCCTCTCCTTCTCCATCCGGCTGCCCTACCGCCTGTTTGGCAACAACACGAAGGGCCAGTGTGGTGAGCCCCTGACCCCCGTGTCCCGGCCTGGGGAGGACGGCCTGGCGGAGGCTGGCTCTCCACACCGCTCAGGCCCCCACAGGCCCCCTAGCCGTCTGGGTCTGGCCTCTGTGGGAAGCCAGTAGGAGCCTCATCTGTGCCCTTAGGCCCGGCCAGGTGACCACCAGGGACCTGGGCTGGAGCGGGGGTCCCGGGGGCTCACCCAGCTGCACGGCTGGGGGCGGGGGGGCTCGCCCAGCTGCACGGCCGGGGTCCCTTGCCCAGCTGCATGGCTGAGATGGGGGGTCCCGAGGGCTCGCCCTGCTGGGCGGCTGGGGTGGGGGACCCCGGGGGCTCGCCCAGCTGCGCGGCTGGGGTGGGTGTCCCGGGGGGCTCGCCCTTCTGGGCGGCTGGGGTGGGGGGGTCCCGGGGGCTCGCCCAGCTGCACGGCTGGGGTGGGGGGTCCTGGGGGCTCGCCCTGCTGGGCAGCTGGGCCTGCTTGTGTTCACGGGGCCTCCCACCCGTGCAGGCACGTGCACCAACACCACCTTGGACGACTGTGTGCTGCCCAGCGGGGAGATCATTGACAACTGCGAGGTCGCAGCTGACTCCTGGGTGCTGGACGACCCCTCCAAGCCACACTGTCCTCACACCAGCTTCACCACCAGGCGCCCGGCCACCTCGCCTTCGGCGGGCACCAGCAGCTTCCCCATGAAGAGCTGTGCATCTCCACTCTGTGAGCTCATCAAGGACAGGTGATCCGCCCCGGGAGCCGCACCCCCACCTAGTCTGCCGCGCAGAGGCCGCTGGTGCTGGGCCTGAGGCTGGGAAGGCAGATGGCAGTCACAGCGGGGCCAGGACTCGGGCTCCTGTAGGGTACGCAGGGCCCTTTGTGACTCCCCCCATCCCACCTCTCCTGCCTCCTGGGATGGTGCAGCGTCTGCTGAGCTCGAAGGCTGGGGTAGACCAGTTGACCCGGGACAGAGAGAGCACACACAACTGATGTGGGGGAGGGGAATTTGGGGCTTAGAGAGGGGGCCAAAGCTGGTATCTGTGGGAGAGAGCCCCTCACCCCTAGAGGTGTGTGCATGGAGGCCAGGACGGCCCCTGCCGGCCTTGCTGGGGGACCTTGGCACGTGGTGACCACTTAAACGCAGACCTTCCCTCTCTGGGGGCCAAGCACAGTGCTCATCCTCTGGCTTCAATGCTGGCTGCCAAGGCCTCAGGCCAGCCCGTGCACCCGAGGCCAGCCTGTGCCTTGAGGCCAGCCCTGATGCTCTGCTCCCACCCTCAGCCCACAGGCATCTGTCTGGTGGTACAGGCTGAGCTGAGCCCCGAGGGAGTGCAGCCCACATGGAGGTGTTGGGCAGGGGGAGGTGAGAGGCTGGGGCCGTGGGCCAGCCCGTGACCTGCAGCCCTCCTCCACAGCTTGTTTGCCCAGTGCCACGCCCTGGCTCCCCCCCAGCACTACTATGAAGCCTGCCTGTTTGACAGCTGCTATGTGCCAGGCTCGAACCTGGAGTGCGCCAGCCTGCAGACCTACGCGGCCCTGTGTGCCCAGGAGGGCATCTGTGTGGACTGGCGGAACCACACTGGTGGGGCCTGCCGTGAGTGCCCGCCTGCCCTGCCCCAGGCTCAGCGGGAATCCTGGCTGGGGGAGGGGGCCAGGCCACCTGAAGACCAGCCGTGCTAAGCCCCCGTGGGGCTGGACCCCCACCTCCTGGCTCGGGACAGCATGAGGGGCTGAGGCCACGCTCGGCCTGTATGGGATGCGGTCCTGTGTGGGAGGGGCTGGGCGGCTGTCAGTGGGGGTGGGGTGGGGGCCCAGGCCCTCCCTCTGATGCTGCCCCCTCTCCAGCGGTGACATGCCCTGCCCATCGTGAGTACCGGGCCTGCGGCCCCGTGGAGGAGCCCACCTGTAAGTCCAGGTCAGTCACGGTGGAGGCGCTGGGCTGGCCCTCTGCCCTGCTCTGGGCAGTTGTGTCTGTGCCTGGTGGTCCCCCCACCCCCACACCCGTCTTCTGATGCCCTCCCCCCAGCCCGTCCCAGCAGAACAGCACGCGCCTGGTGGAAGGCTGCTTCTGTCCCGAGGGCACCACCAGCTATGCGCCCGGCTTCGATGTCTGCGTGGGCCTGTGCGGTAAGCTGCCCGCCGCGCGGCCTCTGCCCTCCCCTTCCCGGGGCTTAGCCCAGCACCTGTGGCAGGGGCTCGAGCTCACAGGGCCTGTCTCTTTCCCTCCTAGGCTGCGTGGGGCCTGACAACGTGCCCAGAGAGGTAGGCCACCCCCTCGGTGCTGGGGCCAGGCCCTTCCACGAGCCCTACATTTTAGGGGGCAGGATGGGTTGGGATGAAAACCTGGGGCCCTCGGAGGCAGAGCAATGAGTCCCCGAAGTCCTGGAAGGCTGAGCTAGCGCGGGGCCCCTCTGCCCGCCCCTCTGCGCGTCCGCCCGCCTGCCCCGCCCCGTCTGCCCACTAGCCGCTGGATGCTCTGGCTACACCTGCGGCCTGTCTGCCGAGGGGTGTGCGTGTCTCTGCACGTGGCTGGTTCTTTAGCTCTGCCCTGCGTGGGCCCCGCAGACACACCTGGTGTGTCTGCCACACGCCAGGCCTGTGGGCCCACGTGGGAGCAGGTCCCAACCGTGGTGTGAGTGTCCTCCCGAGCCTGCCCCGGGCGCTCCAGGCGGGGAGGGCTCGGCGGCCCACGTGACGTGGTGCTGTCTTGCACTGACGGGGGCGGGCTCCCCCTCCCCTGCAGTACGGGGAACACTTCCAGTTCGACTGCAAGGACTGCGTCTGCCTGGAGGGCGGGAGCGGCATCATCTGCAAGCCCAAGACGTGCCGGCCGGAGCCCCGGCTGGAGTGCGAGGAGGACGGCACCTACCCGTTCACGGAGGTGGACCCTGCCAACACCTGCTGCAACTTCACCTCCTGCAGTAAGGCCCCCGGCGGGGCGTGCGGCGGCCGGGCGCCTGTGTGGTCCTGGAAGCCGGGGCCTCAGACGTGTCTGCTGGGTGTGGGTGCTGGGCAGGGGGTGCTGAGGGGGTCCAGGCCCGGGACCCACCCTGCACGGGGCGGTGTCTGGGCTCAGCGGGCGAGGGGCCATGCTCACCAGCGTGTGCCTGCTGCCTCCAGAGTGCAACGCCAGCCTGTGCAAGGAGAAGCCCCCGCTGTGCTCACTGGGCTTCCAGGTGAAGAGCGAGATGGTGCCCGGGAGATGCTGCCCCCTGTACTCATGTGGTAGGTGGGCCGGGCCGGGTGGGAGCGAGGCCTAGGGTGGGCAGGGCTCCGGCTGGGTGTGGGGGGGCAGAGGAAGGCTGAAGGGGCCCCCACCTGGAGGCTCAGGTTCTGCTTGGTGGAAGCACCCAGCCCAGCCGCACGCCCCCATGCTGTCCACCGGCTGTGCGTCTGCCACGGGGTCTGGCAGGACAGTCTGACCCTTGTTCTGGTTCTTCCTCCCAAGTGCCCAAGGGCGTGTGTGTGCTGGAGCACGCCGAGTACCAGGTGAGCCCTGCTGGCTGTGGGGAGCAGGGCGGGGGCGCAGGGGGGCTTCGGGGGCAGGGTCCTGGGCAGGCTCCGCTGGTGGGGGCCCCCCTCCCGGTGGCGGGGCGGCGTCCCAGAGGAGGGGAGGCACCACGTGGGCCCGCCTCACCCGCCCTCCCTGTGCCTGAAGCCCGGCTCTCCAGTCTACTCATCCAAGTGCCAGAACTGCGTCTGCACTGACCACAGGGATGACTCCACGCAGCTCAACGTCATCACCTGCACCCATGTGCCCTGCAACACCTCCTGCAGCCCCGTAAGCAGCCCCAGCCCCGGGGAGCCGGGCCTGCCCACCCCTCATGCCAGGCGACCCTTCCTCTTCCCACGCCAACCCGCCCGGTGTCCCGCAGGGCTTTGAGCTGGTGGACGCCCCCAGGGAGTGTTGTAAGAAGTGTGAGCAGACCCACTGCATCATCAACCGGCCCGGGCAGCAGAACCTGGTTCTGAAGGTGCGCCCTCCGCCTGAGCCCGGGGCCAAGCTGCATCCCCTCGCCCCCACCTGCAGGGCCGTGCTCGTCCTGTCTCCCATCAGGACACCTGTCGTGGGGTTTTGGGCCCTCTGAGTGGCTTCTCCAAGTCAGGCCACTGCTGCGGGACACGGACCATCTGGGGATTGTGGGCCGCGGGTCCCTGGGCCCCCCTGGTGTCACTGGCTCCACAGCTCTGCGCTGTATGGACAGCGTGGGGATGTGGGGCTGGGCTGGGTGCATCCACCAGGCCGTGGGCTGCAGTTGGCGAGGTGGTCAGGCAGCTGCCTGGGGGGCTCCTGCCAGGCCTCACACAGAACCCCCCACCCCGTCCCACAGCCCGGAGACATGAAGAGTGACCCCCTGAACAACTGTACCTTCTTCAGCTGCGTGAAGATACACAACCAGCTCATCTCATCCGTCTCCAACATCACCTGCCCCGACTTTGACCCCAGCACCTGCGTCCAGGTGAGCAGGCCCCTCACTGCTGGGAGTGGGGCCCAATGTCCCTGAGGGCCTGGGCTTCATCGCAGGACGTGGCAAAGGCTGCAGGCTCCACTGTGGGCCCTTCTGCAGGAACTGCCCTTTCCACCCTCATGGCAGGGGGCGGGACTGTCAACAGTGGGGGACATCTGGGGTCCCAACTGTCTCTCCTTCCTGCTAGGGCTCCATCACATTCATGCCCAATGGCTGCTGCAGGAAATGTGAGTGTGGGCCTCGGGCGGGTGGGCCCTGGGGCCCAGGCCTGGCAGGGGCTCCCTCCGGGCCCCTTGAGGGGAGAGGATGGAAAGGGATGATGCCCCGGGAACCTCGTCCCTTCTGTGCCACTCCCGGCTGGACGCTGACTTTGAGGACATCACCTGGGGTGCTCAGGAAGCCTGAATCCCTTCCAGGAGCCCATGACGACTCAGCTTGCTTGAGGGCCCTGCAGGGGCTGGTGCTTGGGTAGGAGGGAGGAGGCTGTGAGGGGTACAGGAGGGCCCCAGAAGGCGGAGACCCCGTCCCAGCCTCTGCCTCTCTCCCCAGGTGTCCCTCGCAATGAAACCAGCGTCCCGTGCGCTACTGTCCGTGTCAAGAGGGAGATTTCGTATGACGGCTGCACTGCATTGGTCTCCATGAACGACTGCTCCGGAGCCTGCGGGACCTTTGCCATGTGAGTCCCAGGCGCCAGGGGCCCTGGTGGGGCGGGTGGGTCGCCATGGGAGTCCTGGGCACCAGGGGCCCCGATGGGCCGGGTGGGGAGGCTGTGCCCGCCCCAGCGGGTGGCGGCCCTGACCCCAGCCTTCCCCCAGGTACTCGGCCAAGGCCCAGGCCCTGGACCACAGGTGCTCCTGCTGCAAGGAACAGCAGACCAGCCAGCGGGAGGTGCTGCTGCAGTGCCCGGACGGGAGCACGCTCCGCCACGCCTACACCCACATCGACAGCTGTCTGTGCCAGGACACCCTGTGCGAGCTGCCCGCCCAGCGCAGGGCCCGGCGCTCCTTGCCCCTCGGGGTGGCCCCCAGGCGGGGGTGAGGGGAGGGCCAGGCCCCCGCTATCCTGCGTCCCCTTCCCACTCATCTCCCCAGCTGCCTTGCCTTCTGAGCTGACTTTCTCTCTGCAGATATTTATTTTCTGAGCCTTTGTTCGATTCTTTGCTTTCCAAAATAAACTTGGGCAGAGACGCCTTGCTGGTGTGCTTCAGTAGTGGCTGGGGGCCTGGGTGAGCTGCTGTGCACGGCCCAGGTCTGGCCGCTTCCAGGGGGTGCGTGGGGCCTGGCCGCCAGGCTCTGCACACGGGACATGGAGGGGAGCTGTACACAGATGCCTGTCCTGCCCTTGGCATGCACAAAGCCCTTGCACCTTCAAGATGCGGGAGGCCACCCCCTGCGGGAGTCCCTCCGAGCCTGAATTTGTGAAAAAGGAGCCACTGAACTGCATTTGCACCTGTTTGTGTGCATGTGAGTGTGTGTTTGCATATGTCACCTGCGTGAGTATGCACACATTTGCACACGTGCGTGTGAAATGCACTTCCTCCTGGGGGAAATAAAGACGGGCCTGGTTGTGAACCACAGATCAGGGCAGCACGGGGCAGCATGCCCCACCTGCTGCAAAAAATGACAGAAATTGACCTTATGGGTCCCCCTGGGCTGCCGTAAAGCAATCGGCAGGGCCGCCAGACCCTTCAGACCGACCTGACGGAGCTCCAGGGGGCTCTGGGGACCTGGGCTGGAGGCAGCCCTGTGTGTGTGTCCACATGTCCACCTGCCCATGCGTGTCCATATGTGTTCACCTGCCCACATGTGTCCACACGTCCACCTGCCATGTGTGTCCACGTGTGTCCACCTGCCCACGTGTGCCCACACGTCCACTTGCCCATGTGAATCACATGTCCACTCACCCGTGTGTGTCCAGTGCCTATGTGTTGTGTGTCCACCCGCCTGCATGTGTTGGGGAGCTGTGTTGTGAGCTGGCCGAGCCTCCGAGTGGGAATTCTGGGGAGGGACCAAATGACCCTTTGAGGCCGAGGGCAAGTCTGGTGGCCAGGGACCCTGAGGTTGGGAATCGGCCGGGTGCCTTCCCTCCGACCGGTGGTGAGGGAGGGGCCCTGGGTCCCTGGGCTAAGGACCCTTGAGCACAGTAACCCACCTGTGGGCATTGTTGGAGGCCTAAGAGGAGGGTACTGACCCCCCAGGGCCCAGGTACGGCCTCTAGTACCCTTTACACCTCTAGTACCCCAGACACCTGTCTGCCACATTAACGCCTGACTGATGGATGGGCGCTGGGAGAGACCGCTCTGGGGCCAGCGGGCTTGCCCAGGGCAGACCCAGCCCCCGCCTCTATCCACTGCCTCCTGCCGAGCTGGCCCGAGGCCACTGCCCTCCCCTCGGCCACGATCCCTCCCGGCCCACTCCCCCACAGACACCAGGTCAGGACCCTGCAGCACCAGCCCAGGTCCCAGCTCCCGCTGACCCCAGGAGTTCACACTGCTGCTGGCTCTGCCCTGTGGACTTCTGGGCAGTCAGCGGGCCTGGGCTGGCCTTGGAGCCCCTACGTCCCTCCCTAGAGCAGAAGTTTGCTAAGGCGATGGGGGCTGCCCTCCCGGCTGCATGGCCACGAGGGGGTCCCGGGTGCCTGGGAACCAGCCCTGCCGGGAGGTGGTCGTCACACCCATCTCAGGCTCTGAGCTCTTCCTGTGCCCGGCTTGGCTGTGGGGGCCGTGAGCTCTGGAGGTGGACACCATCCCCGCCCGGCAGCGCCAGCCCTGGGGCCTGCAGGACAGGAATCAGCGGAGGGAGCTGTGGCTTGGGGGGCCTCAGGCTCTGCCCAGCGTCCTCCTCCCGGGGTGACTGAGAAGCAGGGGCTCCCAGGTGACTGGGCAAGGGTGGGCTGCACTCCCGGAGCCGCTGGTTTAAGCCCAACAGCCCTGGCTTGTCGCTTCCAGACACATGGTTTTCATGAGGTTTTGCTTGGAAGGAGGTTTTTGGCTTAGAAATAGTTTGATGACCATCGGCAGACGATTGTGGAGGCAGCAGCTCCACGCCCAGAGGAGTCAGGGGGCGCCTCCCCCCGCACTCACGCCAGGCGAATGAAGCAGAGAACCGCTGAACATATGCGTGCACGCCTTGGTGACCCCAGGCTCCCCCCGGACTGCAGCGGGGGCAGGGAGGGGTGGGAGATGGTGGGTGCTGAATCACTTCAGTCGTGTCTGACTCTGTGACTCTAGAGTGTAGCCCTCCAGGCCCCTCCAGGCTCCTCTGTCCACGGAATTTCCCAGGCAGGAATCCTGGAGGGTGTGGCCATTCCCTCCTCCAAGGGATCTTTTCGACCTAGGGACTGAACCCATACCTCTTATGTCTCCTGCATTAGCAGGTGGGTTCCTTACTATTAGCACCACCTGGGGAGCCCAGGGGGTGGTATCAGTTCATTACCTTGCTTTTCTCAGCTCATCTATTTCTGTCCCCGCCCCCATTTCTTGGTGAGGGCTCTGAAGGTCTGTTGTCCGCCAGGACATTGGACAGTGGGTAGCGACTCTGCCCCTCTGCTCTGGGGCGATTGCCTTGGCCGGCCCACCAGGCTCTCGGGCAGAGCGGTGACAGGGAAAGGCGTGAGAGGGTCAATGTTCCCACCACCTGGGGCCCAGCCTGACGCCTTAGTAAATGGGGGCTTCCTGGCAAGAGCTCTGAGGAACAGGTCCCTCCACCAAAGCCCCTGCAAACGGCCCACCCAGGTCGCAGACATGTTGGAGGGTTGTTGTTGTTCAGTCGCTCAGTCGTGTCTGACTCTTTGTGACCCCATGGCTTGCAGCACACTGGGCTTCCCTGTCCTTCACCATCTCCCGGAGTTTGCTCAAACTCGTGTCCGTTGAGCTGGTGATGCCATCCAACCATCTCACCCTCTGTCGTCCCCTTCTCCTTCTACCTTCAAGCTTTCCCAGCATCAGGGCCTTTTCTAATGAGTTGGCTCTTCACACAGGTGGCCAAAGTACTGGAGTTTCAGCTTCAGCATCAGTCCTTCCAATGAATAGTCAGGGTTGATTTCCTTTAGGATGGATTGGTTGGATCTCCTTGCTCTTCAAGAGACTTTCAAGAGTCTTCTCCAGCACCACAGTTCAAAAGCATTAATTCTTTGTTGCTCAGCCTTCTTTATGGTCCAGCTCTCACATCTGCACATGACTACAGGAGAAACCATAGCTTTGACTATATGTACCTTTGTTGGCAAAATGATGTCTCTGCTTTTTAATACACTGTCTAGGTTTGTCATAGCTTTTCTTCCAAGAAGCAAGCGTCTTTTAAATTTCATGGCTGCAGTCACTGTCCACAGTGATTTTAGAGCCCAAGAAAATAAAGTCTGTCTCTGCTTCCATTTTCTCCCCATCTATTTGCCATGAGTGATGGGACCGGACGCCATGATCTTCGTTTTTTGAATGTTGAGTTTTAAGCCAGCTTTTTCACTCTCCTCCTTCACCTTCATCAAGAGGCTCTTTTGTTCCTCTTCACTTTCTGCCATTAGGGTGGTGTCATCTGCATATATGAGGTTGTTGATATTTCTCCTGGCAATCTTGATTCCAGCTTGTGATTCATCCAGCTCAGCATTTCACGTGATATACTCTACATATAAGTTAAATAAGCAGGGTGATGATATACAGCCTTGAGGTACCCTTTTTGAACCAGTCTGTTGTTCCATGTCCGATACTAACCGTTGCTTCTTTACCTGCATGTGGGTTTCTCAGGAGACAGGTAATGTGGTCTGGTATTCCCATCTCTTGAAGAATTTTCCACAGTTGGTTGTGATCCACACAAGCAAAGGCTTTAGTGTAGTCAATGAAGTAGAAGTAGATGTTTTTCTGGAATTCCCTTGCTTTTTCTAGGATCCAACAGATGTTGGCAATTTGATCTCTGGTTCCTCTGCCTTTTCTAAATCCAGCTTCTACATCTGGAAGTTCTCGGTTCACGTACTGTTGAAGGATTTTGCACATTACCTTACTAGCATGTAAAGTGAGTGTAAATGTGCAGTAGTTTGAACATGCTTTGCATTGCTCTTCTTTGGGGCTGGAATGAAAACTGACCCTTCCAATCCTGTGGCCATTGCTGAGTTTTCCAAATTTGCCGGTATATTGAGTGCAGCATTTTAACAGCATCATCTTTTAGAATTTGAAATAGCTCAGCTGTATTTCTATCACCTCCACTAGCTTTGTTTGTAGTAATGCTTCCTAATGAATCAAGTTTGCTGCGAGAAATATCAACAACCTCAGATATGCAGGTGATACCATCCTATGGAACAAAGTGAAGAGGAACTAAAAGAACCTCTTGATCAGGGTGAAGGAAAGTGAAAAGCTGCCTTAAAACTCAACATTCAAAAAACTAAAATTATGGCATCTGGTCCTATTCAGTTCAGTTCAGTTCAGTTCAGTTCAGTCGCTCAGTTGTGTCCGACTCTTTGCGACCCCACGAACCGCAGCACGCCAGGCCTCCCTGTTCATCACCAACTCCCGTAGTCCACCCAAACCCACGTCCATCGAGTCAGTGATGCCATCCAGCCATCTCATCCTCTGTCGTCCCCTTCTCCTCCTGCCCCCAGTCCTTCCCAGCATCAGGGTCTTTTGCAATGAGTCAACCCTTCGCATGAGGTGGCCAAAGTATTGGAGTTTCAGCTTCAACATCAGTCCTTCCAATGAACACCCAGGACTGATCTCCTTTAGGATGGACTGGTTGGATCTCCTTGCAGTCCAAGGGACTCTCAAGAGTCTTCTCCAGCACCACAGTTCAAAAGCATACTTCATGGCAAATAGTTGAGGAAAAAGTGGAAACAGTGACAGATTTTATTTTCCTGGGCTCCAAAATCACTGTGGAGGATGACTGCAGCCATGAAATTTAAAAGACGCTTGCTTCTTGGAAGAAAAGCTATGACAAACCTAGACAGAGTACTAAAAAACCGAAACATCACTTTGCTGACAAAGGTCTGTACAGTCAGAGCTATGATTTTTCCAGTAGTCGTGTATGGATGTGATAGTTGGACCATAAAGACGGCTGAGTGCCAAAGAATTGATGCTTTTGAACTGTGGTGTTGGAAAAGACTCTTGAGAATCCCTTGGACTGCAAGGAGAGCCAATCAGTCCATCCTAAAGGAAATCAGTCCTGAATATTCACTGGAGGACTGATGCTAAAGCTGAAGCTCCAATACTTTGGCCACCTGATGCGAAGAACTGACTCATTGGAAAAGACCCTGACGCTGGGAAAGATTGAAGGTGGGAGGAGAAGGGGTCGACAGAGGATGAGATGGTTGGATGGCATCACCGACTCCATGGACATGAGTTGAGCAAGCTCCAGGAGTTGGTGATGGACAGGGAAGCCTGGTGTGCTGCGGCCCAGTGGGTTTCAAAGAGTCGGACATAACTTACCAACCAAACAAGACTGGAAGGAAATACTACTCGTTTGTTAAGGGATATTGATCAAAAAAGGCAGCAAACATCAGAGTTAGTGCTGGGGCTTAGAATCACTCCATGGAAGGCCTGGTGAGTGTGTCCTGCAACGTCCAGCACACCCCTCGGGCCCTGGCAGCAGCACCGGGAACATGCGGTGGGGTGCCCAGGTCTCAGCTGAGGGTGAGGGCAAGAGGAGCCGCCCGGCCAGGCTGGCATGGCCCTGAGCCCCTCCTCTCCTGTGTGGTCAGTCCCACCCTGGACTCAGCTGGCCAGGCCGAGCCCACAGCCTGTGACCAGGGGGCAGAGCAGGGACCCTCGGACATGACCAGGATCTGAGAACCCTGAGGCGCCTATGGACCCTCGGGACTTTGCTCATGGGGTCGAATCAGATCTTGTCTCTTTAAGGCTCTGCTGGCCACTGCCCACCCCACTCCCCCACCTGCTGGTCCTGGAGAGCAGCTTAGAATTTCCTCCCTGGCAGGGGGTCATGTTCTCGCTTTGCCCTTGCAGCTTGTCTTGGGTTGAGCTGTGTCCCCAGTTCATAAGCAGGAGTCCTGACCCCAGCCCCCAGATGTGAGTATTTGGAGATAAGCCTTTAAAGATGGGTTAATCTAAAATGGGGGCTTCCCTGGTGGCTCAGTGGCAGAGAACATGCCTGCCAATGCAGGAGGCCCAGGTTCGATCCCTGGGTCGGGCAGATCCCCTGGAGAAAGGAATGGCAACCCACTTCAGTGTTCTTGCCTGGGAAATCCCATGGACAGTGGAACCTGGTGGGCTACAGTCCATGGGGTCGCAAGAGTCAGACAAACGACTGAGTGACTAACTCAGTGAGGCAGAAGGTAAAACGAGGTCACCAGCGTGGACCCTGACCTCACAGGACTGATGTCCTTATGAGGAGGTCAGGACACAGACACACACAGAGGAATGGCCACGTGAGGACGTGGAGGGGAGACGGCCATCTGCACGCCCAGGAGAGAGGCCTCAGGAGGACCAGCCCTGCCCACACCTGGGTCTCGGATTCCAGCCTCCAGGACGGGAGACAAATAAGCAACAACAATGTTGTTCAGTCGCCTGGGAAACAGCCTCCAGGAGGACCAGACAGGGTGCTCAGAGGGCCATGGGGCTTTGGGGCCATCGCCTGTTGGTGTTCCCACTGAAAGCCCACCCCTTGCACAGCTGGGGGGTGTGACCAGGGGCGTGCCAGTGGCTCAGAGTCCCTGGCCCAGGGTGGAAGCAGCTCTGTCCAGAGACAATCTTGAGGGGGGTCGACTATCACTTCATCTGACAGATATCAAAACCAGCTGAGATCGGCCAGCAGCCTTGGGGGTCACACCACTCTGCAGGCAGCACCCCACCACACTGACCTCCGAGACCCAGGCTGGGCTGCCGGGAGACGGGGCTGTAGGGGTGAAGCCGGGGCTGCCCCTCACCACCCCAGGTCCCCTCTCCACCATCCGGGCCTGGTCCTGCAGCAGAAAGCACCTGCTGTGTTCCTTGGGAGCACTTCCAAGCCCCGAATCCCACTCTTCCAGGGTCGGGATGCTGTCCGCCAGCTGCCAAGCTGGGCCCCAAGACCAGCCTCACATGTTCTTTCTGCTGCGTGGCTGAGAAGCCAGACTGTGCCCTCTGCAGCCAGGCCACCTCCTCCTGCATTCTTGGACGTTGGGGGCTGAGAGGGTTGTAGGGCATTTTCCAGGCCCAACCCCCTTGGTGTCCGCAGGCCTATTTAACGAGGCCCCAGGGAGATCGGGGGCTTCACTGCCTGGCGTTGCAAGCACCCCCGTAGTGGCCTGGGGCCAGTGGTGTCCTGTCTGCTTGGCCATCCCGGGGCCCCGAGTACCAGGAAGCGGTGCTCACTGCGTCTCCAGGGCAGCGAGTGATCTGTGCATCTTCCCGCTTCCTGCTCCGACAGCGGCTCCAGCCCCAGCTGCAGGGCCGCGTGGGCCAAGACTCCAGCTCCCCTCTGTGGCCCCCGCGCCTGGCTAGACCCTTCCCCGGGGGCCTGGACGCTGCCCCTGTGTGGCCTGGGCCCCTGGCGCCCACCCCCCAGCCCTGCCTGAACTTCCTCCCTTACAGTCTGCAGAGCCGACCCTGCCACTGCCTGGAGACAGGGACCCCACACGGAGAGCAGGGAGGTGGGGCAGTGTGCCCCCTGCTTAGCGTCGACTTTTAAGACCCTTCCTGCAAATCGGTCTAAGGTCCCTGGGGTGGGGGGTGGGGTGTCCTCTAAGGATGCCAGCGTCCACAGCGGCCTCCTGTCTGAAATCTGGGCTCAAACAAGACCAGCCCCCAAACAGCAGCTTTTGGCCAAACCACAGGCATCTCAGTCCTTTGGCCTCTTGGCATGAGGCGGGCTGAGCTCCAGGCCACGGAAGTTTACCCAGGGAAGGGGAGGTCTCCTGCTCTCCCCTCCAGCAGGAAGTGTTGGCACAGTTCACTGATAAGCAGGTCAAAGGCTCCCGGCAGGGCTGGGTGCCGGCTGCACCTCTGAACCAGAGGGCTGGTGCTCGGTTCGGTAGGAGGCAGCTGTCCCTTCTGTCACTTCCCCAGAGGCCATCCAGGGGAGCTCCATCCACTGCCTGGAGCCCGTCGGAGGCCTAGGTTGCTGCAGACATGGGGACCAGGGGTGGTCACGGGCAAGGAGAGTGGCCCACTGGCCACAAAACCCATGTGTCTGGAGTTCCAGTTGTGGCTCTCATGGGTCGAGCTCTTCCTTCTGTTTGGCCGAGTTGTCCAGGACTGCAGTGAGCGCTCCCGGGGTGTCACCCTCGCCCCCACACTGGCTTCTCAGCATCCACATGTCTGGGGAACTCTTCCAGGACCGGCAAACCTGAGGGTTGTTCAGTGCCCTAGAGTTGGAGCAATAATTAGCCTAAATATCAGATGAAATTCAGACTTCTTTTCCTCAAGCATTTAAATAGCCGGCTCATTGGAAAAGACCCTGATTGGGAAAGATTGAAGGCAGGAGGAGAAGAGGCCAGAGGATGAGGTGGTTGGACGACATCCCCGATTCAGTGAACTTGGGCAAACTCTGAGAGATGGCGAGGGACAGGGAGGCTGGCGTGCTATAGCCCATGGGGTCACAAAGAGTCGGACATGACTTGGCGACTAGAAACCAACAGCCGCTACTCCTTGGTCCCGTAACCAGTGGGCGTGGAGATGTTCACATGCGCCCCGCTGTCTTCCCCCGGGCCTGTCTATAATTGAGGTGTGATGGGGGCTTGCTAATGAGAGGCCTGAGGAGTCTTCCCCCCACCCCAAAAAGCCCAGAGCCCCTCCGGCACTCTGGTAGGTCCTTCTGGTTTCCCTCACCATCTCCTGTCTTTATGATCCACGCTGAGAGAACCGGAAGGAGGAACCCTTTGTCCTTGAGATTTGTGCGTGTTGTATCAGAAACTCGTTCTTCCTATTACCGGGTGCTGCTGTGCTGCCGTTTTACCAGGATTGCTCATTCCTCCTACTGTGGTGGGCATCAGGTCACTCCCAGTGCCATGGGTGAACTGTGTCCCCCGCCACGTTCACGTGCTGGCGTCTGATCCCCAAGGACTTCGCAATGTGACCGTATTTGAAGATCAGGTCTTTCCAGAGGTGACAGAGGTGACAAAAATCACTGGCTGGGCCCTATTCCTGTGAAACTATTGTTTATAAAAGGGGGAAATGTGGAGACGGACACACACCAGGGAGGACGGATGCCGTATGAAGGTGAAGGCAGAGGTTGGGGTGATGCTTCCACGTGCCGAGGATGCCGAAGACCAGAGCAGACCCCCACAGCTGATGGTGACAGCGTGACACTCCCTCCTTTAGAGCCCTGGGGGGCAGCCCTGCAGCCCCTTGATCTGGGACTTCCATCCTCCAGGATGGAGTGAATGAACTTTCACTGATCAAGCCGCCCGTGTAGGGTGCTCTGTCCTGGCTGCCGGGTGTGCGGCTGTCCTCGGTTCTCGGCAACTGTGGATAGATAATCACCCCACAGGGTGTTCTGGGAGACTGTGGATAGACAATCACCCCGCAGGGTGTTCTGGGAGACTGTGCATAGACAATCACCCCGCAGGGTGTTCTGGGCGACTGTGCATAGACAATCACCCCGCAGGGTGTTCTGGGAGACTGTGCATAGACAACCACCCTGCAGGGTGTTCTGGGAGACTGTGCATAGACAATCACCCCGCAGGGTGTTCTGGGCGACTGTGGATAGACAATCACCCTGCAGGATGTTCGGTGGCACAGCCCCCACCTCTCTTGGAACCGCTATGATTCCCCAGTGGCCCAGGGCAGCCTCTGAGCCCAGGGGGCCCCACCAAGTCTGCACGGGGCTGGCACCGGGGCTGTCCGTCCGTCCCCACCCATAGCCCTTCTGGTGGGAGTTCCTTTAATCCTGGTGCGTCGCTCAGTCATGCCCAGGTGTTGAGGTTTCCGTTTCTCTCTCGGTGGGCTGCCCCTGAGTCCCTTCCTTCTGAGGACTTTCACTTTTTACTATGGGAAACTGTTCCATTATTACTTTAACACTTTCCCTCTTCATTAAAACTTTTTATCTGTGGTAAGAAACACATCATATAGAATTTACCATGTCAGTCATTTCCAGGTGGACAGCTCAGGGCACTAGAACATTCACCTGGCTGTGTTACCTTCCCCACCATCATCCCCAGAAATCTGCTCATCTTTCCAAACGGATACTCACTCCCCTCCCCCCACGGCCCCAGCCCCTGGACCCCCATCCACTCGCTGTGTCTATGGATGAGGCCCCTTCAGGGACTTCCTGTGGGGGGAGTCAGACAGCCTCTGTCCTTCTGTGCCTGGATTATCTCTCTGAGCATCACATCCTCAAGGTCCATCCACGTTGCAGCCTGTGTCAGGATGTCCCTCCCCTTTGAGGCTGAGCAACACCCACCGATGGACAGACTGCATGTTGTGCGTCCATCCGCTCACCCATCGATGGGCACTCGGTTGCCCAGCTGGGCTGCCGTGAACACCAGTGCACAAGCCCTTGGCACCTGCTGTCAGTTGCCTGGGGGTCTGCCAGGTCTTCGAGAAGAAAAGGGGATGGGCCCAGGCCCTCAGACTCACCCTGACGTGTCCCCCTTGACCAGACCCCGCTTGGTCAGACCTTCTCCTGGACCCTCTGGGGGAGGGGCACGTGCAGGCCTGGCTCCCCAGCCCAGGAGCTCGGAGTGGGAGGGAGGGAGGAGGGATCCTGCCTGCGCTGGTCCATGGCCCTGCCCGGCTGTTGCCATTACAACATCCATCGTCCCTCTTCCGCCATGTCACTGCTGCCAGCCTCTGACCTCTGACCCCAGAGCCCAGGAGCCTGTTTTGGGCGGAGACCAGAGAGTGGCCAGAAGGGCTCATCCAGCCTGTCCACCCCCCACCCACCCACCCGGCCAGCAAGGCAGCCTCCAGCTCTCCCGCTCAGCACTTCTGTGTCTCTGTCTCTCTGTCTCTGTCTCTCAGACCATTCCCCACTCTGGGTGCTGATCAGTAACTGCATCATTATATAGGACTTAATTAAAACCCCATAAATCTCAAAACTAAATAAAACAGCCGGGCCAGCCCTGAGTGCAAACAAGAAGCATCCGTGTGGCCTCTGCCTCACTGCTGGGGAGGGCGGGACAGCCCCCAGCCTTCTGGCACTTTCCTGCCAAACCCACCGACACCTCCTGGGTCCGAGGCCTTCGGAGGCGGAAGGAGGCTGCGTCTGTGCTGGGATTCTCAGGAGGAGGGGCCGCCCCGAGGCTGAGGGAGCCCCGAGAGTGGGTGGGGGCTGCCCAGCACACCCTGGGCTCCATGCAGATGAGGCTGGGCATACGGACCCCTCCCTTGGCCCCCACGCAAACCACAGCCCACTCCCCAATCTCCCTGCCTCCCACGGACCCACCAGCACCAAGCTCTGTCCTCGAGGGTGAAGGGGGGCCAGAGCGTCCTGCCCTCCAAGCCCCACCTGTGGGCCTGGTCACCTGTGGGCTGGGCTGATGCCCTCCTCGGCCCACGGTGCCCTGAAGGGACAGAGGGATTGAAGATATGGGGGCCAGGCCCCACCCACAGGCACCCCCTCAGTGAGGTGCCTGGGGGCTGCAGGACCACTGCCCAGGTCTCAGTGTCCCACCGGGATGGGACGCCCATAACCTGAGGGTGGGCTGACCCCTCTGGTCCCCAGCGGTGAGTCCGGGAAGCAGGCCATGTTCTAAAGTCCCTGAGCCCCACCCCCAGGCCCGTGTCTGTGGCCCGGGAAGGTGGTGTCCCCGGGGGCAGGGGCCAGGCCTGTGTCCCTGAGGCCAGAAACACAGGCACTCAGGCAGCTCCAGGAGGCCTGGCCCAGCCTGCTAGTGGCTGCCACCCTGCCCTCCAGGGCTGCACCGGCATCGCTAAAGACAGGGTCCCCTGCCTCCTGCACAGGCCTGGATGTGGCCTCAGGATCCTGCTGAACACCGTGCTCCAGGCAGCCCCGTGCCCAGGACCACCGTGTAAGGAGCACCCCCTGCTGTCTGGGAAGCCTGGCCTCCCCGTGTGATGGGGGCGCTGCTGGGCAGAGGGCCTGATTTGCCAGGAGGGGTCTTTAAGAGTGGGGCACCTGGAGGCCCCTGTCTCTCACCCCTAGCACCCCCTTACGGAGTGGCAGCAGCGGCCACAGAGATGCTGGTTGACCTGCAGGTGGCCTGGGGCTTGGCTGCATTCTGAGCTGTGTTCCCTTCCTTCCTCTCTGGCCTGGGGCCTTTGTTTTACTGGGGAGGGGGAGACCCGAAAAGACCTCTCCTTTGCTGGGAATAGACCTGCTTTCACTGGCCCCGAGGTGAACGCATGGCTCCAGGCCTGAAAACCCGCAGATCCGCACGGGGCGGGTGACGCCAGCTCCCAATGCGAGGTGCCAGCCCTGGGCTGAGAGACCCCCGTGAGCCCCCGAGGGCAGGCAGCTGCCTGTGCCAGCCAATCCTCAGATCCCCTCGGGAAGCAGTGCCCGCCTGGCCCCTCCCCGCGCAACCCCGGGTCGGTCTGTGGGGTTTGGGCAGACAGCAGGGCCCTGCGTGTGCGCCCTGCGGGGCTTCATCAATTATCTGCTGCACAAGGAAAGGAGAGAACGGTCCCGGCCCCGGTCAGATGGACGTGTGTCCCGGCAGCCCCCAGGAAAGCCCAGGCTTCTGGCCTGGGGCCACAGGTCCAGTCCTTTGTGTGGAGGGTGGGCAGGGGCCAGGTCTGTGCTGGGAGCGGGGCCTCGACACAGCTCCTGCCTGACCCTGCTCCTTGTCCAGGAGGTGCCCGGCCTTCCTTTCTACAGATTATGCTGCCCAGAGGGCTTGATTTTTTTTAATTATTTTTTTTACAAATGTGGCAAAATTCACACAACATAAAGCTTGCCATCTTAACCATTGGTAAATGAGGTTTCAGCAGCGCTGAGCACATTCACATGGCTGTGCAACCGTCACCCACATCACCTCCAGAAATTTCTCACCTTTCCAAACAGACCCTCTGTCCCCACTGAACACCCGTTCCCCTCCCCCTCAGCCAGCCCTGCCCCCTGCATCTACTTCCTGTGTCTACGGCGGTGACCCCTCCAGGGACTTGCTGTGAGTGGAGTCAGACAGCATCTGTCCTTCTTGTCTGCATTATTTCTCTGAGCATCACGTCCTCAAGGTCCATCCAGGGTGCAGCATGTGTCAGGGTTTCCTTCTACTTTAAGGTTGAGAACTATTCCATCGGTGGATGGACCACGTTTTGTGGATCTGCTCATCTGCGGCTAAACATTGAGTTGCCTCCTCCTTTTGGCAACTGTAGCGCTGCTGTGAACACAGGTGTGCGAGGGCTAACGTTCTATAATGAGCGGGCAGGTGTGGTCTGAGGTCATGCGAGAAACATGGAGGTTCCCGCACACCCTGCGGATGTGTGGCCCCCAGCAAGGGTCCAGCTGGAGCTGACTGGGGCTCAGCGTGCAGGGGCTGGACGGGCATGGGAGATCCCAGCCCCCACCATGTGCTCAGTCTTGCTGGAAACCCCTCGTCGGATGTCTTGCAAGTCTGGTGAGAAGCCATGGGGACCCCTGCCCATGATGGCATTGCCAGTGGGCTCAGAGTGGGCAGGCAGGCACGGCAGTCTCAACTTTAGAGTCACTGAAAACTCAAAAGTCTGGTCTCAGGTCAAGGGTGGACCTCAGCCTGACCCCGGGGCTGAAGGCGGCAGAGACCATGAGCTGGCCAACATGTCAGGGTTCGCCTGCAGCCGTCTGTCCTCAGAGGTGCCCCATGGCTGCCCCTGTGCCGGGCGGGGCTGAGCTGCTCTCTCTCCTACGAGGCCCGGCGTCCTCCAGCCCCAGCTGCCCCCTCCCCCACTACCCAGGAGCTCAGATCTCCCTCTAAGACCTCCGGGACGATGTTCACTTAAGAAGTCTTTCCTCGTTATTCTCAGGAACTCTGCATTCAGTTGGGTATATCTTTCCCTTCGGGCTTCCCTGATGGCTTAAATGGTAAAGAATCTTGTTTGCAATGCAGGAGATGTGTGTTCGATTCCTGGGTCAGGAAGATACCTTGGAGAAGGGAATAGCAGGCAGCTCACCCCAGTCTTCTCGCCTGGAGAATCCCACGGACGGAGGGGCCTGGCGGGCTACAGTCCACGGGGTCACAAAGAGGTGGATAGGACTGAACGACTCGCAGTTTCATTTTCACCTTCCCCTTTCTCTTGTGACTTTAGCTTCTCTTCTTTTCTCAGCTATTTGTAAGGCCTCCTCAGACAATTACTTTGCCTTCTTGAATTTCTCTTTCTTTGGGGTGGTTTAGGTCTTGCTTCCTGTACAGTATTATGAATCTCCGTCCATGGTTCTTAAGGCACTCTGTCTACCAGGTCTAATCCCTTGAATTTATTTGTCATCTCCACTATATAATCATAAGGAATTTGATTTAGGTCATACCTGAATGGTGTCATGGTTTTCCCTACTTTCCTCAATTTAAGCCTGAATTCTGCAATAAGGAGCTGATGATATGAGCCACTTCAACAGGATGTGAACCATGAACTTCCAGATGTTCAAGCTGGATTTAGAAAATACAGAGGAACCGGAGATCAAATTGCCAGCATCTGTTGGATCATAGAAAAAGCAAGAGAGTTCCAGCAAAACATCTACTTCTGCTTTATTGACTATGCCAAAGCCTTTGACTGTGTGGATCACAACAAACTGTGGAAAATTCTTAAAGAGATGAGACTACCAGACCACCTGACCTGCCTCCTGAGAAACCTGTTTGCAGGTCAAGAAGCAACAGTTAGAACCAGACATGGAACCATGGACTGGTTCAAAATTAGGAAAGGAGTTTGTCAAGGCTGTATATTGTCACCCTGCTTATTTAACTTCTATGCATCATGCAAAATGCCAGGGTGGATGAAGCCCAAGCTGGAATCAAGATTGCCGGGGGAAATATCAATAACCTCAGATATGCAGATGTTACCTCTCTAATGGCAGAAAGTGAAGAGGAACTGAGGGGCCTCTTGGTGAGGGTGAACGAGGAGAGCGAAAAATCTGGCTTAAAACTCAACGTTCAGAAACTAAGACCCCGGCGTCTGGTCCCATCACTTCACGGCAAATTTGTTGCAGTTGTTCAGTCGCTCAGTCGTGTCCGACCCTTTGTGACCCCGTGGGCTGCAGCACGCCGGGCTTCCCTGTCCATCACCAGCTCCCGGAGCTTGCTCAAACTCATGGCCATTGAGTTGGTGATGCCATCCAACCATCTCTTCCCCCTTCTCCTCCCGCCTTCAATCTTTCCCAGCATCAGGGTCTTTTTTAATGAATCAGCTCTTCGCACCAGGTGGCCAAAGTATTGGAGCTTCAGGGTCAGCATCAGCCCTTCCAATGAATATTCAGGATTGATTTCCTTTAGGATTGACTTGTTTGGTCTCCTTGCTGTCCAAGGGACGCTCAAGAGTCTTCTCCAGCACTACAGTCTGAAAGCACCAACCCTTCAGTGTTCAGTTTTTTTATGGTCTAACTCTAATATCCATACATGTCATGGCAAATAGATGGGGAAAAAATGGAAACAGTGACAGATTTTCTTTTCTTGGGCTCCAAAATTACTGTGGACTCTGACTGTAGCCATGAAATTAAGACGATTTCTCCTTGGAAGGAAAGCTATGACAAACTTAGACAGTGTATGAAAAAGCAGAGACATCACTTTGCTGACAAAGGTCTGAATAGTCAAAGCTATGGTCTTTCCAGTAGTCATGTACGGATGAGAGAGCTGGACCAGTATTTCTAAAATCTCTTAGCAGCAAAGCCCAGGGGAGAGGGCAGAGGGGCCGACAAGGAGGCCTGCGGGGTCCCTTGGTGAGGACGGGTGATCTGGCCCCCTTCCCTCTGGTTTTTGCGTCTGGCTGACCCTCACTGGGCTGGGCTGGTGTTGTCCTCACGGCCTCCCAGAGGGCAGCAAGTATCCACCTGCCCCAGGGACGGGAGACCCACCTCCCCTGGTACAGGGGGTACAGATATACCAGGACTCACCTGCCCTGGGGGTCCCAGCCTTGGAGGCCCGAATGCACAGTGTCTAAGTAGAGTCCCCTGCTCTCTGACCCAGTGGGGGTCTAGCACTCTGGATTGAGCCTCCCGAGGGTCCCTGCCACCCCAGTGCTGCCTCCATATCACCCCTCACCCTGCTGCGTCGATGCCCGTGAACAGTGTGTCCCCCAAACCTCGGGGGCCTGAAGGGATCGGAATAGATGGATGAGTGAAGGTGAGCGCAGGTGAGCCAGTGGCGTCTGACCAGCCGGTGAACCAGCTGCAGGCATGGCCCTGGCGTCCTGCGGAGCCTCCTGGTTTGAGCCGGCCTGGCAGCCTGGCAGCCAAGGCAGGAGCATCTCCTGGCCGGATCTGCCTGCCTCACATGACCCCCCGCCCTGGTGCTGACCTGTGGGGGCACAGGTGGGCAATGAGGATGGGGGCAGCGGGCAGGGGGGCCGTGGCCAGCTCCCTTGCTGTGAGGCCATCCAGGCCTGGCCCTCACTAGGGTGCCTGTGCTGCTTCACGCAGGGCCACGACCTCCCAGCCTGAGCTCCTGGAAGTG
Organism: Okapia johnstoni; assembly: GCA_024291935.2. Classification (NCBI taxonomy): domain Eukaryota; kingdom Metazoa; phylum Chordata; class Mammalia; order Artiodactyla; family Giraffidae; genus Okapia; species Okapia johnstoni. The sequence continues at coordinate 773,908 of JAGTYA010000026.1, forward strand.
TGTGGTGATCTCGGCCACTGTGACCAACGACCCAGGCTGGAGAACGCCGCCCCCAGAGAATGTTGCTCCGACCAGGGGCTGGAGGTCAGGGGACTGGAGGCCCCGAGGACATGGCTCTGGCCTCTCGGTCAGCCCCAGGGGTGCCAGCGTGCTGGGCTCACGGCAGCAACCCTCCTGTGTCCACCTCATCTCCTAGGCCGCACCCCCTGCGGCTCGTGTCTCGCCAGCCCCCTCCCCGTCCACTCACCACGACCCTTGCCTTGTAGCTGGTTCCTGAAGGGCCTTCAGGGTCCCCCCCTTAGTTATAGCTGGGAAGACCCGTTTCCCAAATACGCACTCACAGCTTCTGGGGCTGGGGTGCAGGCATGAATTTTGGGGGCCACCATTCACTAGCTTCACTCGCAGCCCAGACAGGGTGGTCCAGAGGACGGCAGGGTGTCCCACAGGGCCGAGCGTCAGAGTCCCTGTGGGCCCGACCGTGCCAGGTCGTGCTCACATCTGCCCTGGGCCGTTCCCGCTTTCTGGAAAGTCCCCAGCCTCTCCTCTCTGGGACAGAGACCCTGGGCCTCAAGCTGACGGGTCACTAAGGCCCTTCAAGCACTGGCGGTGGAGCCATGCCCCCGCCCCCGCCCCCGCAGACTAAACCCATTGTGACCCCTGCTCCAGAGAGAGCAGCCACGGTTCCCGGGCCCCACTCATAACCCCCCAGGCAGGCCCGGGAGCTGAGCATCCCTGGGACCCTCCGCCATCTGGGGGGGATGCCGTCCAAGCCCCCCAGGCCAGGTGTCTCAGGCACAGCCGTGAACAGCCGACCCGCCCATCCGGCCTGTGTCCTGGCCCTCACCCCTTACACCTGCAGCCTTGCTGGGGAGGGGCGTCTGTGGGGACCAGCAGCCTGGCACCAGCCCTCGGAGCCCGCGTGCCTCCCAGAGGCCCTGTGTCCTCGCTTCTGAAACCACCGCCTTGCCCCGCACCACCCGCGCCAAGCTCTTCCTGGGGTTTATCGCCAGCACACAGTCCTGAGTGCTCGTGGTTTGTGGCCGACCCCGCTGCCAGCATCAGAGCAGCGGCAGGGCGAGGGGCTGGTCTGTGCTGAGAGCATGCCCTCGGGCGGCGTCCCGACTGAAGGAAGCAGCGGCTCACTCACGTGCCGCCCACCAGGTGCCCCCTCCCCACCCCCCGGCTTCATCCTCACAGCCGCTGCGGGGTTGGGGGGGGGTGTCCTCACAATGCAGGAGGAGTCCCCAGCCTGCAGTCCCGAGCGGGGCTCCCCGTGGGTGGCCCGAGATGGGAGTCAGGGCTGGCCTGGCTGCCGACCCCAGACCTGCAGCCCTGCGTCCTGGGGAAGCCTCAGCGGCGCCCACGGAGCCCGCTTCTCGTGCGATGCAGGGTGGGTGGGGGGCGGCCTGCCGCCTCACCGCCTCTGCCAACTTCAGGAGCCTTCCTGGTGGAGGCGCCGCATTTCATGTCCCTTGAAAACAAAAGCTGCCACCAAGCAGGGGTCCCGGGCTTTCTCACCCTTTGAGGCAGGACATGCCTGCTCCCTGACCCCTGGGACGTCACCGTGAGTGCACGCGAGGCTGGCTGGGATCCTGGAGGTGCGCTGTCACCCGAGGCCCTGTCCTGTGCTGCAGCTGGTCCCACTGCTGCTGGAGGGGTGCGCACGGGTGTGGGGGGCTGCTGGGAGAGCCTGGGAGCCGTCCGTGCCGGAGCTCTGGGGCGGGGCGCCTGGGGGACCGCAGGCTGGCCACGCGTCCTCGTGGAGCTGCTGTTGTGAGGGCGGGAGGCCTTGGGAGGGTCCTGGGGAGGGTCAGCCGGCACCCCCAGTGGCCGGGGGCTGGGCGTGGTCGTGGAGGGGCACCGGGGGCACCCCATAGGACAGTCCTTGGGCTGACTGCTGCCGCGGAGGCCCGCCCGCTCACCGCCCTGTGTCCACTGCTCACGGTCCTCGGGTGCGACCCGGGAACCCCGCTCTCCTGCTGCCCTTTCCAGTCACTTCCTACCCACCGTCCTGCTGGGCCCCCTGGGGCACGCTGGCCACCAGCCTCCTACCTCGTCCACAGGGCAGGCGACTCTCACTCCCCTCCCCGGGGTGCCCAGCTCCCACGCCGACCAGGCCCAGCCCTGGGGAGAGGCCGGCTTGGGGGCACCGCCAGGCCGAGTCTCCTGGCGAGCACGCTCCGGCCGGAGCTGCCTGGTGGGGAGAGGCACAGGCCCAACCGTGTGGACACCGTCCAGCAACAGGAGGGGGTTAGGACGCCCTGGGCTGGGGAGGCGCAGACAGCACCGTAGGGGAGGCCCCTTCCCGGCCCAGGTGTCCTGCAGGTGGACATGGCTCCACGGAGACCCCGGTAGCCGTAGGGCATGGGGAAGCGGGCAGGGGGCACGCCAGGCACTCGGCTCTGGCCTTTGCCAACAGGCTAGCCGAGTTGGGGTGGCGGGCGAGCCTCCCTCCTATCAGGCCCGGGTGGGATCCTCCAGGGTGTGGCCTGGTGGGTCCCCACGTCAGCAGGTCAGGGCTGTGATGAAATCGGCCTTATCGGGGGGGATGTTGTCTCAGGTGGAGCTGGGCCGCCAGGTCTGGAGAGTGTACCCTGCCCCTCCCGCGGCCCGGGGGGAAGGGTGGCCGGCAGCCTGGGTCAGGGGCCTGGGAGGGCCAGGCTGGGCAGGGCAGCAGGGTGCCTATTGCTCAGTGTTCGGCCTGGTCTCCAAGGGCCTGTCCTGCCCCATGATCCTCCCGGAGCACACACACGCCTCTTCGGAGCTTCTGCACTGGCGGCTGGGTGATGCTTGGGTACGGGGGGCCTGGCCTGCTCAGGGCCACACTGGGGAGGGGACTCTGGCACCAGCTGGGCAGTGTCTGCAGTGGCACTGGGGGCGCCTGGGGATCCAAGAGCACCCACATGCCCTCTGGCTGGATTCTTGAGAGGGGACCCCGCCCACAAGTGAGGAAGCAGTCTCGGGGCCTGGTCTGCCTTGCGTGAGGTCACTGGCTGGTGGTTCAGACCGTCAAGGTCAGAGCTCGCCTCATCCTGCAGAGCTGGGCACCTCGCAGAGACACGCAGCGTAGGAAAATAAGGGCAGGCCCGCGGGGAAACAGGGAAAGAGAGGCTGGCCTGGGATGCAGGTAGGGCCAGGCCGGCAGCGGGCAGCGGGCAGCGGGCACTGCTCAAGCGGGCACTGCTCACTCGTGGCGGGGGTGGCACCAAGTCTTCCTGTCACTCCTGCCTGGACGTGGGAGGTGGGGCCACGGAGATGGAGGGGAGCCAGGGCTCCAGGGCCCTGGGGCGTTATAGGGGAGGGAGGGGCAGAGGGCCGGGGGTGCAGACTCACCGCTGCCAGGGCCTCTGCATCCGCCAGGCTGAGCCTTGTCTTCACTCCCAGAACATCGGGTTCTGGGTCTGCCCCCAGGACCTCTGCTGGCTCCCAACTCTGTGTCCACTTCGCGAAGGCCCACCCAGCACCCCAGCCTCCCTGGACGCCCCTGCACGAAGCCCTTCCCTGCCCCGAGCCCATGCTCAGCCCATCTGCCCCTGGCCACAGGTGGACAGCAGGTCTGAGGTCAAGCTCCCAGGCCAGGCCCTCGGGCCAGCCCTGGACCTGCGTGTGCATCCTGGGAGCTGTGGTCCTGAGTCGCTCCAGGCAGGGGGCCTGGGCCCTGCTCTGGCCCAGAGCCAGGGGGAGTCTCCAGCCAGAGAGGAAGGCAAACACCCCTTTGTCTGCAGCCTTGGCTTCTGCTCGAGGGTCTCAGGGGACAAAAGCCAGGTGGGCCGAGGAGCCTGGAGGCTGTCTAGACGGCCCCCCCGTGGAGGAGAGAGGGGACGCACAGGTGTGGGGGATGGGAGCCTGCGGAGGGGCCAGAGCGGGGACAGCCCTGGCTTCAGTCCCAGCCTGCCGCCTTTCTTCCGTCCCTGCTTGGGCCTCTGCGAGGTCACCTCCTCCAGGAAGCCAGCAGGATGTGGCTTCCCTCCTGTCTCCCCCCACTGGCCTCAGAGCCCCTCCAGTGGGGCCGTGGTGGGGGAGCCGCTTGCGAGACTTGACCTAAGGGGCTGGGCTGGGGGGTGATGCCCTGCTGTAGTCCAGTGTTGCCCTGCCTCTGCCACCGGCCATGGAGACCCGCTGTCCCAGGAGCTGGTGGGCTTCATGCCCACTTCTGACCTTTGCCCCTCACATGCCCTCAATTCCTCTCTGCATCCCAGCCCCCGGCAGCTCGTCACCAGCCCCCCGTCCTCAGCACGGCCAGCATCCTCCCGGCCCCGCGCAAGCGTTCCTCACCCAGGTGTGCGCGCCCCGTTGGAGACGCTCTGTGGCCTCGAGGCAGGCCCCCCTCTCCTCGGAGCACCGCTTTCCTGGCCTCCTGTCCGTGCCGCATTATCTCCAGACCCTCCAGAGATGCAGGCATTACCACCCCAGTCTTACTCCATCCTCCCCGCCAGGATTTAACCCTTCAAGGCCATTTTCTCCTGGCACCCAGCCTTCTCATGCGCTCACAGCTCTCTGCTATTCAGGATTACTTTATTGCCCTGGGCAATAAAGATGCAGAAATAGGAACATCTTTAGCAATACTCTTGGCCCAGGGCTCTGTCCTCTGCCACAGCATGGGGCAACGCCCCAGGAGCCCAGGTCCCACAGCAAAGGTGTCACACCAGAGCCCGCAGTCAGGCCATGCGTGCTGCGTGGGCCCCACTTAAAGCTTGGAGAGTTTGAACCTCAGACTTTTAACGAACTGAGTGATACACTAACCAATCACTGAGCCCCAGGACCAGGAGAACCCATGGTCCCCTCCACAAGAAAGTACCAGAAGCCTGGAGAAGTTACTTCATAGCAGGCAAACCACAAGCAAATAAAACCAACTGAAGTGGGGCCCTCGAAAAGAGGTATTAGCTAGTATGAAAGAAAAATTTCTGCTGAGAGACAGAAGAGACATAATAGTTTTGTAGGAAAAAAAATACAACAGGGAAGTAAAGTATACTTCAGAAAGTATCTATTAATTCAAGGAACTGTTGACTCTGAAACAAGAAGTGAAAGATGGAGTCTGAAAGATGGCTGATAAGTACTCCCCCAAGATCAAGTGACCCGCCAAAAAGTTAACTCCCTGCTGACCTGGAAGAAAGCCTCCTCCTGAGGAAGGGAACAGGACCTAGAACCTGGGCATGCATCGTGCAGACGGTCCCATGGGCAATGAAAGCCACTGGGGAGTGAGAAGGAGAAGCGGGCAGCAGAGGATACCTGAATCTGAGCAAGCTCCAGGAGGCAATGGAGGACAGGGAAGCCTGGCGTGCGGCAGTCCATGGGGTCGCAAAGAGGTGGACACGACTTGGCAACTAAGCCACCACCACCATAAGGCCGCAGGGACCGTGAGAATAATGCCAGGCTATACAGCAGGGCTCAACAAACTTTTGAGAATTGATATCACCCAAGTATGTTCTCTCACTAAGATATAAATTCACTAAAAACCAGTAACAATAGTTGGTAAGAACACCCTTAAATGTTTGAAAATCGAGCAGCATCGTGAGTTCTGAATAACCTGTGGATTGAAGGTGGCCTGGAAAGAATGACAGCTGATTTCTCTTTAGAAATCGTAGTGGCTAGAAGATAGAAAGGCATCTCTCTGGAGCAGGAGCCGACCACCAGTGAAGTTTGACGCACGGAGCAGAGCCCCGGACGCAGCGATTAGAAAGGTAAATACAAATGGAAGACATTTTAATTTTCTTAATTTCTGTTAAAGAATTGTTAACTGTTTAGAGCAAAAAAAGAAGGACTTGACTGGTGATGTGCTGGTTAAGAATCCTTCTGTCGAGGCAGAGGATGTGGGTTCGAGCCCTGGTCCGAGAAGATGCTAAATGCTGTGGAGCGGCTGAGCCCGTGCTCCTCAACGGCAGGGCCCACGCACGCTAGAGCCAACGCCCTGCAACAAGAGGTGCAGTGAAAGCCCTCAAACCACGATGGTCAGTGGCCCCGCTCACCAGCGCTGGGGAAAGCCTGTGCGGCACTGAGGCACAGTGCAGCCGAGAGCAGACAAACAAATGAAGCGGAACCCTGACCGCGAGAGCCCGTGACGCACGCGGCGGTGAGATCCACACGCTAACAGCGCCCACGGAGCGCGAGTGACATGAGGATGCTCCAAAGCCCCCACGTTTCAGTAATTTCCACACAGAACCTTTGCTTGAGCCCTGAGAACCACAATATCAATTTCCAAAAGAAAATGTTTGTTAAAGTCTTCAGGGCAGAAATTGAAGGCAAAATTCGCACTTTTGTTTCTGACACTCATCACATCAATGTTCTCACACACAAAGGAAATAAAGTTCTTACACCTCACACTGAGCTGTATGATGTTACTTCAAGATAGATGCTGATAAGTTGAGGATTCATACTATAATATTTTAAAAAGCCACTCGAAATATAAAGGTAGATAGGTAAAAAGACAATGTGTGTGTGTGCCCGCTCAGTCATGTCCAACTCTTTGTGACCCCATGGACTCCCGCCGGGCTCCTCTGTCCATGGAATTTTCTAGGCATGAATTCTGGGGAGGGTTGCCATTTTGTCCTCCAGGGGATCTTTCCGACCCAGGGATTGAATCTGCGTCTTTTACATCTCCCGCGTTGGCAGGCAGATTCTTTACCATCACACCACCTGGGAAGCCCAAAAAGCCAACAGAGGTGTTCAAATTACATATTGAAAAATACTTAACCAACTATACTGATTGTTGGCAAGAACGTGGAATAAGTGTCCGACTCTTTGCGACCCCATCTCCCCTGTCGACGGGATTCTCCAGGCAAGGATGCCGGAGTGGGTTGCTATGCCCTCCTCCAGGGAGTCTTCCCAGCCCAGGGGCTGACTGTGGAGCGGCATAAATAACTCTTTCGGAGATGGTGGAAATGTCATATCTCGATCGTGGTGGTGGTTTTGTGAGTGTGAACATTTGCTGAAGCTCATTGACTAAGAGCTTGAAATGAATTAATCTTATGGTGTGTGAATTATATCTCAATCAAGTTTACTTTAAAAGAAGAAAACAGATTAACTGAAAAGAAATCAGGAAAGAGGAACAAAGGACAGGGCACGTAAGACACAGAGCAAACTGAGGAGATAGACTTCGACCCGGCCGCGCCGAGCACGTGACACAGCGGGAGGTGCGACGGAAGAAGACCTTGGTGAGTCGAAGCGAGATGTGAGTTCTGCTCATCTCTTTAGCTGTTTGAGAACCTGACCTGTCTTTTTTCGTTGAACAATGCTCACAAGGACAGACACAGCCCTTGCTCTCATGGGAAATAACATTTAGTGGGATCATCATTTACTGGTTCTACAGTCTCATTGATCAGTGTATAATTGAAAAAGGAACATAATTCTATGGGAACATTCTTCCTGGAGTGGGAGCCACCTGAGGCAGAGAACAGCCCGAGAAGGTGTCCCTACGCAGGTGATGGAGGCCCAAACACAGGTGTGTAACTGCAGCGGGAGGGGACAGGGCCTCCGAACACTGTTCAGTCCGAGGATTAGTGTTTCTATTCCTTTTTTTTTTTTAAGATTTTTTGATGTGGACCATTTTTAAAGTCTCTATTGAATTTCGTTTAATTTTTTAAAGGCATGAGGCATAGGGATCTCAGCTCCCTGACTAGGGATTGAACCCACACCCCCTGCAGTGCATGGTAAAGTCTTAACCGTTTCAAGCTCTTAGACCATCAGGGAATCCCAAAGGGTCAGAAAGAATAAATACTCCACATATACTTTTCCTGGAAACTAAAAGGACTCGAAGACATGCTTGGCGATGATACAATCAAGAAACAATCTCTGTGGGCGTCCCTGGAGGTCCACTGTTTGGGACTCTGCCCTCCCCGTGCCTGGGGCAAGGGTGCATCCCCTGGATGGGAAATAAGATTCACAAGCCGCATGCAGTGGCCTAAAAAAATTCCTAATAAACTTTCAAATTCTGTTAAAAAAAAATTGCAGCCTCAGTAGGATGCTCAAGAGTGAGGAAGCCGAGCTCTGAGGAAGCCGGCGGGAGCCCTGGAGCACTCTGGCCTGGGGGCCACTCCGGGCGGCCGCACGCTGTGGCAACAGCTCTGAGTGCAAAAGCAAGCAGCTCTTGCGGGACAGACACGAGGGCTGAAATTGTTATCACGGTTCAGGGTGAACGTTCCAGAATAACGCCTGGAAGAATGGAAGGGTGGTGGTTTTCCTTCCATCCACAGTGGTGAGTCAATATTGTTGGAAGAAAAAGATAGTCTCTATGGTGAGGTGAAATTACAGAGTGAGTGTCCACAAGGCAAAAGAGGCAAAGCAAACATGAGCCCAGTGGCGAGGGAAGCACAGGCTGAAGAAAGAGGCAGAGACGCACGTGACACGGCCCAGAGGGCCCACTCTCACCTGTGATGACAAAGGCACGTCCAGCCTCTCCTGAACACGAAGCGCAGGTCAGGCTGAAAGGGGATAAAAGTACCCACAGGCTGACTGCATGTTCTATGGAAGAGACGTATCTAAAAACCATGCCACAGCACCCGAATGTTTGTTGCAGCGCTATTTACAGTAGCCATTTCATGGAAACCACGTAAATGCCCATCAACAGAGAAATGGACAAAGATGCGGTGCAGCGGTACAGTGGGATATCACCCCACCGTCAGACAGAGTGAAACAGTGCCGTTTGCAGCAACATGGATGGACCGAGAGATTACACTGGTTGAAGTAAGTCAGACAGAGAGGAGAAACATTGTTTGACACCCATTATATGTGGAATCTAAAAAGAAATCATACAAATGAACTTAGAAAGCAGAAAGAGACTCCCAGACTTAGAGAACCAACTTATGGTTGCTGGGGGGGAGGATGGGGGAAGGGATAGTTAGGGAGTTTGGGATGGACACGTACACACGGCTGATATAAAATGGATGATCAACAAGGACCTACGGTATAGCACTGGGAACTCTACTCAATGCTATGTGGCAGCCTGGATGACAGGGGAGTTTGGGGGAGAATGGATACACGTACATGTAGGGCTGAGTCCCTTAGCTGTTCACCTGAAACTATCACAGCAGCATTGTTAACCGGCTATACCCCAATATAAAAGAAAAAGTTTAAATAAATAAGTAAAAACCCATGCCACAGAAAAGTCAGAGAAGAAAGGCAACACATGCCCACAGAAGATACATAGCAAGATGGACTGTATCCTGGGACACAAAACAAATTCAACAAATCTAATTCAGCTGAAACCATGCGGAGTTTGTCCTCTGACAACACAGCAAGAGAATCAGATTAGAAAGCAGTAAGCGAAAGTTAACAAGAAGACCTCCAAATGCTCAGGACCACATTTCTAAATCATTCATGGAGCAAGTGAGGAAGTCTTCAGGGAAACATAAGATACATGCAACTGATTGAAATGAAAACTCAGCCCTTCAAAGCTGAGGGACAGAGCTAAAGCAGCGCTGGGGAGACTGTATATCAGCAAGTGCACATCCTAGGAAAGAGGGAGCGTCTCAGATCAGGACGCTGAGCTCCCACCTCAGAACCTAGGAAGAGAGGAGAAAAAACAGACTCAGGTCAGCAGGGAGCACAAGCAAAGAGAACAGCGGGTTTCAGTGAAACCGGAAATAGGAAAATGGGAAAGAAGCGAATTTTAATTCATTGAAGCGAACCAAAGAAAGGAAGAACGTCGATGAAATTAGGAAAAGTGCAGGAGGGTCTGCGGAGAGAGAGAGGGGGGACCCAAGCTGCCGGTGTCAGAGGAGGTCTGCGGAGAGAGAGGGGGACCCAAGCTGCCGGTGTCAGAGGAGGTCTGCGGAGAGAGAGGGGGGACCCAAGCTGCCGGTGTCAGAGACGGGACCCAAGCTGCCGGTGTCAGAGGAGGTCTGCGGAGAGAGAGGGGGACCCAAGCTGCCGGTGTCAGAGGAGGTCTGCAGAGAGAGAGGGGGGACCCAAGCTGCCGGTGTCAGAGACGGGACCCAAGCTGCCGGTGTCAGAGACGGGACCCAAGCTGCCAGTGTCAGAGGAGGTCTGCGGAGAGAGAGGGGGACCCAAGCTGCCGGTGTCAGAGGAGGTCTGCGGAGAGAGGGGGGGACCCAAGCTGCCGGTGTCAGAGATGGAACAGAGGCTATTGCTGCAGACCCCACGGCCACAGAAGGGACACCGAGCGAGGGCTGGGGACGCACAGAATGACGGCTTGGATGAAACACACCGATGCTGCAAAAGCACAAGCTACGCGACTCAGTACAGACAGTCTGTGCAGCCTTGTAACCACTAAGAAAATGAGACTCACAATTTCAAACTCCATAAAACGAATCCGCGATCAGATGGTTTCAGGGAAGAATTCTTTCAAACTTTTAAAGAAGAATTAACACCGAGTCTGCACAACTTCTTCCAGAAAATAGAAGAGGAGGGGCTCTTCCCAATTTATTTCACAATAAATTGTATTACCCAGATATGGTAATAGTATTACCCAGATATGGCAATCATAGAGACAAAAAGATTAAAAATCAACTCTCAAAACTACAGATCAACGTCTCTGATAAATATAGACACAAAAATGTTTAATAAGGCGACAGCACACAGCGTTCCTCGGTGCATAAAGAGAATTATACGTCAGGCCAGGTGGGGGGTGTAAGGCTGGTTCAACATTAAACAGTTAATGCGGTAAATTTTATTAACAGGCCAAAGAGGAAAAATCACATGAGCTTATCAGTTAATGCAGAAAAAACTCTTGACAAAGTTCAACATCTGTTCATGATAAAAGCTCTCAGAGAAATAAGAATAAAGGGAGTTCCTCAGCTGGATGAAGGCCATCTACAAAAAACTGCATTTCTAACAGTGAACTCTGCGGGGGGAGGCGGACACCGGGAGCCAGAGAAGGACGCCCGTCTCCCACTCTTGTTGGACAGGCCTGGAAGCTCTAGTCCATGCAATTGGGCGACAGAAGGGAGTGAGCATCCAGCTTGGACGAGATGAAGCATCCCTATTCGCTAATGACACAAACATCTACACAGAAAACTCCAAATAATCTGTTAAAAACCTGCAAGCACTAATAGGCTGATTCTGCAGGCTTCAAGGATACAAGATAAACATGCAGCCATGAGTCGAAGTTCTACATCTTAGCAATGACCAGGTCATCACTGACCATTATATTAAGATTGTGGGCTTCCTGGTGGCTCAGTGGCATAGAATCCGCCTGCCAGTCAGGTTCAGTCCCTGATCCAGGAGGATCCCACATATTGTGGGTTGGCTAAACTCATGTGCCACAATTATTGAGTCTGTGTTCTAGAGCCTGGGAGCCTCAACCACTGAGCCCACGGGCCCTGGAGCCTGCACTCCACAACCAGAGAAGCCACTGCAATGAGAAGCCCATGCACCCACAACTAAAGAGAAGTCCGTGCGGAAATGAAGACCCAGCCCAGCCATAAATGAATAAACCAAATGATAAAGATAATACAGGGCCATTTGCAATTGCTCAAATCAGTCGAAAAAGTTAGATGTAGATCTAACAAGCCACATACAGGACTCGTGTGCTGAAATCTACAAAACACTGATGAAAGAAATCAAAGAGGATCTGAACAGACGGAAATATTACTGAACTCAGCTGAAGGATCCAATGCTAAGAGATAGATGTTGGGTAAACGGAAAGGGAGCTTTACTGAGGAAGCTGGCAGCCCTGGAGAAAAGGGGGACTCACGTCCCAAAGAACCAACTCCCCAGCTGCCAGTAAGGGGGCAAGCGATTTTCAGGGATTGTTCAGGATGCACAGGTAGAGTGAGGGGGCCGAATGTGAAAGCAGCTGAGTCAGTGCTGACATCATCCTGAAATTGGTCAAGTAGTGGCCTCATGAACATCATCTTGATTGTTTTAATCTTAAAGTTAATCTTCAACTCCATGGTCATTTTTTTTTCTTCCTATTTCCTTGAGGCCAGTTCTTAGAATTGTGCAAGATGGAACAGCTTATGTCATGGCTAGAGTCTGATCATCATGCAATTGGCTGTTTCCACTTTCAGTATCTATGAAACAGCTCAGTGGATATTATCTACAGTCCCTGAGGAGGAACAAAAAGTCCTTGACTTTGTTTTACGGCTAAACTATTATTTTGTCTTGCTTGACTGTTTCCCTTCGCTTTTGCATTTTCTCACTTCTCAAGGAATGTCTAGGAGGCTAGTTTTTCTATAAACAAGAGGAAGATGGAGGACAGGTCTGTTCCAAGAAGGCCCTGTAGGGTCCTGTTTTCTTGAAGACATCCCATGTTCATGCACTGGAGGACTTGGCATAGCAAAACTGTCAGCTCTATCCAAATTAACATACAAGTGCAATGCAATTCCTATCAAATCCCAGCAGGAATTTTTGTAGATATAGACAAGATTATTCTAAAATTCACGGGGACAGATGGAGGAACTAGAGTAGTTGAGGCAATTTTGAAAAAGAACAATGTAGGAGGAATCGACGTACCTGATTCTAATATTTCCTATACAGTTAAATGACCAAAACCACGTGGTGGTTGTTGTTGTTCAGTCGCTCGGTCATTTCTTCTCCTGCCCTTAATCTTCCCCACCATCAGGGTCTTTTCCAATGATGGGCTTTTTGCATCAAATGGCCAAAGTACTGGAGCTTCAGCTTCAGCATCAGTCCTTCCAATGAACACCCAGGACTGATCTCCTTTAGGATAGATTGGTTGCATCTCCTTGCAGTCCAAGGGACTCTCAAGAGTCTTCTCCAACACCACAGTTCAAAAGCATCAATTCTTCAGTGCTCAACCTTCTTTATAGTCCAACTCTCACATCCATACTTGACTGCTGGAAAAATCGTAGCTATGACTATATGGACCTAGTCAGAAAAGTAATGTCTCTGCTTTTTAATACACTATTTAGGTTGGTCACAGCTTTTCTTCCAAAAGCAAGAATCTTTTAATTTCGTGGCTGCAGTCACCATCCACAGTGATTTTGGAGACAAGAAAGTAAAGTCGTTCACTGTTTGCGTGGTTCCCCATCTATTTGTCATGAAGTGATGGGACTGGATGCCATGATCTTAGTTTTTGAATATTGAGTTCTAATCCAGATTTTTAACTCTCTTCTTTCACCCTCATCAAGAGGCTGTTTAGTTCCTCTTTGCTTTCTGCCATTAGGGTGGTATTATCTGCATATCTGAAGTTACTATTTTTCCTGGAAATCTTGATTCAAGCCTGCGCTTCATCCAGCCCAGCATTTCATATGATATATTCTGTACAGAAGTTAAATAAGCAGGGTGACAATATACAGCCTTGACAAACTCCTTTCCCAATTTTGAACCAGTCCATTGTTCCATGTCTGGTTCTAACTGTTGCTTCTTGACCTGCATACAAGTTTCTCAGGAGGCAGGTAAGGTGGTCTGGTATTCCCATCTCTTGAAGCATTTTCAACAGTTTGTTGTGATCCACAAAGTCAAAGGCTTTAGCGTAGTCAATGAAGTTGAAGTAGATGTTTTTCTGGGATTTCCTTGCTTTTTCTAGGATCCAATGGATGTTGACAGTTTGATCTGTGGTTCCTCTGCCTTTTCTAAATCCGGCTTGAACATCTGGAAGTTCTTGGTTCATGTACTGTTGAAGCCTCGCATGGAGAATTTTGAGCATTACTTTGTTAGCATTTGAAATGAGTGCAGTTGTGTGGTAGTTTGAGCATTCTTTGGCACTGCCCTTCTTTGGGATTAGAATGAAAACTGACCTTTTCCAGTCCTGTGGCCTTTGCTGAGTTTTCCAAATTTGCTGGCATATTGAGTGCAGCACTTTCACAGCATCATCTTTCAGGAGAAAGGAGCAGTGACCCTGCAAAAGACTGAACCAAACTTACCTGTGAGTGTTTTGGAGTCTCCGGTGGAGATGTGGGTCAACGGTGGCCTGCAGTGGGGTCAGGGGCATTGACAGCAGCAGTCCTGGTAGGCACAGCCTGCTGGCCTAAGTCCTTTTGCAGAAGGTTGCCATCACCTCTACCGTGGTTTGGCCTCAAGCCAAACTACAGGGAAGGAACACAGCCCCACCCATCAGAAGAAAATTGGATTAAAGATTTAATGAGCATGACTTGCCCACCAGAGCAAGACCCAGTCTTCCCAGCAGCCAGTCCCTCCCATCAGGAAGCTTGCACAAGCCTCTTATCCTCATCCACCAAAGGGCAGACAGAATGAAAACCACGATCACAGAAAACTAACCAGAATGATCACATGGATCACAGCCTTGTGTAACCTAATGAAACCAAGAGCCGTGCCGCGTAGGGCGACCCAAGACAGACGGGTCACGGCAGGGGGTTCCGACAAAACGTGGTCCACTGGGGAAGGGAACGGCAAACCACTCCAGCATTCTTGCCTTGAGAGCCGCATGAACCATATGAAAAGGCACAAGGAAAGATGCTATACAAAGATACAAAGAGAGTGTATCCACTGGGGGGGCGTATTTGCAAACCTCATATTCACCAAAGGATTAGTACCTAGAGTATAGAACAAACACTCAAACTTCGACTTTAAAAACCAGACAATCCAATGAGAAAATGGGGAAAAGATTTGAAGAACCACTTCTCTGAAGAGGACACAGAGGCAAATAAGCACGAGAAGACACCCAACATCATTAGCCTCCCAGTCGGTCTGACTCTTCATGACCCCACGCACTGCAGCACGGCTGCTGCTGCCGCTCAGCCTCCCAGTCCGTCTGGCTCTTTATGACCCCATGCACTGCAGCACACCAGGCTTCTCTGTCCTTCACTATATCCCAGAATTTCCTCAAACTCATGTCCATTGGGTCGGTGATGCCGTCCTACCATCTCATCCTCTGTTGCCCGGTTCTCCTCCTGCCTTCAATCTTTCCCAGCACCAGGTTCTTTTCCAATGATGGGCTCTTTGCATCAAATGGCCAAAGTATTGGAGCTTCAGCTTCAGCATCAGTCCTTCCAATGAATATTCAGGACTGATTTCCTTTGGGATTGACTGGTTTGATCTCCCTGCAGTCCAAGGGACTCTCAAGAGCCTTCTTTGACACCACAGTTCAAAAGCATCAGTTCTTCGATGCTCAGCCTTCTTTATGGTCCAACACTCACATTCATACGTGACTACTGGAAACACCATAGATTTGACTATATGGACCTTTGTTGGCAAAGTGATGTCTCTGCTTTCTAATACACTGTCTAGGTTTGTCATAGCTTTTCTTCCAGAGGGAAATGCAAATGAAAACCATACTTGTCAGCCTGGCTAAGAAAACCATGACACCAGATGCTGGTGAGGATGTAGAGAAAGTGGTTCGCTCATCCATTGCTAGTGGGAATGATAATAATACAATTACTCTGATAACCATTTGTTGCCGAGTTGTTAAAAATCTGACTATGTAACTTCTGTTTAACGCAGAAATTGCACTCAGGCATTTTTTTGTCCCAGAGAGACGAGAACAGATGTTCACACGAAAGCCTGTGTGCACGTCTTCACCGCAGCTTCATTCGTGACCTGGACACCACCCAGACGTCCTTCAACAGCCACACCCCGGAATCTCACTCAGCAGTGAAAAGCAGGGAGCACAGAACAGTCTGAGTGAACCTGCAGAGAATCATGCGGTGTGAAGAAAGCCAGTCCTCAAAGGTTGTGTGCTATCCTGGAAACAACAGAATTACAGAACTAGAGGACAGATTTGTGGTTGTCAGGGGTTAAGTAGGTGGTAGGAGTGAGAACAAAGGCAAAGGCAGGCTCCTGGACGAGCTGGAGATGCTGTGTGTGAGATGTTACCCCTAGGGGAGGCTGGGAAATGGTGCCTGGAATCTTTCTGGGTTATCTCTTAGAGCTTCATGAGAATCTACAATTATCTCAAAATAAGCTTAGTTGAAAAAAAAACCCAACATGTCATAGGGCTTCCCTGGTGGCTCAGCAGTAAAGAGTCGGCCCGCCGATGCAGGAGACACGGGTTTGGTCCCCGATCCGGGAAGAGCCCGCGTGCCGCGGAGCACCCAAGCCCGTGCCCCACAGCTACTGAGCCTGTGTTCTGGAGTCCAGGACCTGCAACTACTGAGCTCACACGCCTCAGCTACTGAAGCCCGTGCGCCCTAGAGCCCGTGCGCAGCCACAGGAGAAGCCACTGCAGGGAGAAGCCCTCTCACCGCGACTCGAGAGCAGCTCCTGCTGCAACTAGAGACTTTATTTTCTCAGGCTCCAAAATCATCTGTCAGGACTTGAAATAGCTCAGCTGGAATTCCATCACTTCCACCAGCTTTGTTCACAGTGATGCGAACACCATCATGGTTTATCTGTGCCCTTAAGATGTTTTTTGTGTATGGTTCTGTGTATTCTTGCCACCTCTTCTGAATATCTTCTCTTCTGTTAGGTCCATACCATTTCTGTCCTTTGTTGTGCCCATTTTTGAAAAGGCAAAAAGATATGACACCAATTTATTTACCAGTATTTTCTCAAGGTGAGAGTGGCAACTTTTGCTTCGTTTTTTCTCCCATTAAAAAAAACCCGTGTCGGCCCTCCTTTGGGGTCGGCCCTCCCTCACGCCTTGGGGGTGTACTATCATTCGTTTACGGAATAAAACTCTGAGCTGTTAAAAAAAAATTGTGTTACTATCTGTGTGACAAGGGCTTCCCAGGTGGTGCTAATGGTAAAGAATCCACCTGCCAATGCAAGAGACATAAGAGACGCGAGTTCGATCCCCGGGTAGGGAAGATCTCCTGGAGGAGGGCACGGCAACCCACTTCAGTGTTCTTGCCTGGACAATTCCATGGACAGAGGAGCCTGGTGGGCTACAGTCCACGGGGTCAATAAGAGTCGGGCACGACTGAGCGACTTCGCACGCATGCACTCGTGTATTTGCCATGTTAACCACGTCTAAGTATACAGCTCAGAGGCACAAAGTGACCCACATCACTGTGCCTCTTGGCCCCCATCCACCTGCAGAAGCTCAGCCTCCTGTTGAGCTCTTGGCCCCCCGGCCACTTCCCGTGTCTTGGATGCGACCCCTCCAGGGACCTCCTGCGACTGGATTATCTCACCGAGCACTGTGTCCTCCAGGCTCCTCCTGTGTCGAACGTCGTTTCTGTTGAAGGCTGAGTGACGTCCACTGTGCAGATGGAGCCCCTTTCGCGTCCCCCTCATCTGTCCATGGACCACGGACCCCTGGGCTGCCTCTCCCACTGGGCGACTGTGAGGAGCAGCTGTGAGCACAGGGTGGGCATATCCCTCTGAAATCTCTCGTCTTTTGGGGATACATCCAGAGCTGGTCTGGTTTCCACTGTGAAAACACCTTGAAAATGTGCTGATGCATTCACCCCGCCCCCCGAATGCTGACTCCTTTGTCCTGGGGTCCGCAGCTGAGCTGGACAGCTGACCCTCACCAGGCCCCGTGCGGTCACGGTCAGGGCTGTTTGGACGGCCTGGCACTTGGCCGTGTCCTCCTGTCTTCCTAGAGGCTGACGGGGCAGCGGTGGGGACGCTTCCTCATCCTGATGCAGGCGAGCGGCCTGGCAGCTCCCTGCCTGCGGACAGCGGTGCCCGGGGAGGGGCTGGCACAGAGCTCTGAGGGCAGAGGAGGGGCTTCTTTGAGGGTCAGCTCCTCCCTGGCCCCTGGGTGCCGAGGGAGGCACGTGCCTCCTCGGAACGGTCTCAGCAGACCATCCCCCCAAGGCCCTGGGAGGTGGGAGATGACTACTGAGCGGGGCGGGTGGGGGAGGCTGCGGAGGGAGGCGTGGGGAAGGCGCTGAGGCCTCTGGGCTTCCTGGGGCAGGCAGAGTGAGGAGGTGGGCAGGGGCTCCCAGAAACTGGGCTGGGCCTGGGGAGGTGAGCGACCCCAGGGGCGGCACTGCCTTAACAGGCCTGGACGGAGCAGGGCCCAGCCGCGGGGCACAGACGGGCAGGGGCAGCCTCACCCCCGCCGGCCAAAGCTGCAAGTCGGGGCTCAGGGCTTTGACTTCCAGGCCAGGTCTCGGGAGGAATTCTGTTTGCCCAGTGACTCAGATAAATAAACACGTGCAGGAAGGTACAAATCAGTGCAGCCCCGCCATGAAATCAAATTTACTCTCCTCCCGCCCCGCGGGCATCTCCTGGTGTCTCTGCCTCCTGGGCCCCAGGGCCGGGCGGGAGG
Source organism: Okapia johnstoni (assembly GCA_024291935.2). Lineage (NCBI taxonomy): Eukaryota > Metazoa > Chordata > Mammalia > Artiodactyla > Giraffidae > Okapia > Okapia johnstoni. The sequence continues at coordinate 791,948 of JAGTYA010000026.1, forward strand.
GTTAGGGCACCTTCCTCCTTATCAAGGAAGTCCCCGGGCTGGGAGAAACTTGGGGCCACCCTGCCCTTTCTGTCAACAGCGTGATAATTCCTGTAAGCTATCGGAGGTTCCCAGCGCCTCCTGCCAAGGTGGCACCCACTTCCTCTTCGCGGGCTCGAGGGGCTCCGTCTGTCTTTGTCCTGGAGTCGTCCCCTGCCACACGGGAGATGTGGTCACCTTTCCCCAGATTGCTGGTTTCCCACCTATGCCATCAGGGCCCAGAGCGGCCGCCCGTCTGCTGCGTGGCCGGGGCCGCACCCCTGGCCCCACAGGGTCCCCTGAGTCAGGCGCGGCCATGGGTCCCGGATGCTGAGAATCTGGGTCATGAGTTCAGACGCCGCCAGGCGAGGAAGGCGCTGCCCTTTCGACTGTCACAGGCAATCAGGCCCGCGATGCTCTGTGACTCCGGACGTGTTAGAACGTACACAAAGTCAGAGGGGAGACCGCGTGGCATCAGGAAGTCTCCTGGGGGGACCTCACGAAGGTGGTGGGGGCTCTTCTGGGGACCAGACGCAGCTCCGCCTGGGCAGGAAACAGGAGCCGCAGCTGACTGTCTGCTCTACCATCTGTGGCTGGTCCAGGCCTGTCCTTTTCCTCAGGGGACAGGGTTGGAGGGACCTGGCATTTGGGGTGCAGGCATCCACCTCCGGGTCAGAGGCATCCCAGGTGTGAGGGTGGAAGTCAGGTCTCCCCACTGCGGCCCTTTGAGGGCTCCGGGCTTGCAGAGGGTGGCCTGGCTCCCAGCCGCCTGGCCACTCTGCTGTGCTCACCTCTTTGGCCTGGAGGGGTGGAGGCCAAGCCCCGAGTCCCACACGGGAAGGGCCGTGAAGCTGCCCTCTTTTGCTTCCCGAGAGCTGTACCTGCGCCCCCGGACAGAGTGCCCACCTTGGTGGGGAGTAGGGAGTGTCAGGGCTGAGGGCAGCTGACTGGACTGCTTGGCGCCCCAGGTCCCACAGCTGCTGCAGAGCCCAACCCCAGGAGGGGTCCCAGCACTGGGCAGACAGTGCTGAAGCTGGGGTCCCCTGCCTTGGTCACTTTGGTCAGGAACAGCTGGGCTGGGCTGGGCCAGGCCAGGATCAAGATCAGGGTCAGGGTCAGGCAGCCCCACGTCCAGAGTGGACCGTCCACACAGGCCCCGTCCTGCCGGACCCCGGTCGACCCACAGTTTAACAGGTCCAGGTGGGGGCTGGCAACAGCCCAGGGGCAGGTGACCCTGAGGAAGCAAGGCCTCTGGGGCCACTTCCCTGCACTGGCCACGTCTCCAGGTGCAGCACCCTACGTGAGCCCTGGACACGTGGCTTTGCTCCTGCCGTGGACTCCGTTCAGAGGGGGAAACCGAGGCGGCTGACACATCCAGCTGGGGCCCTTCCCCTGTGCGGCCCCTCGCTGAGCGTGCAGGCCCCGAGAGGAGGACAGTGGAGTTTAAGAGGCCCCCTCCAGCCCCCACCCTTCCAGAGTCCCCACTGGGCGCGGGGGGAGGTCCCAGGGAAGAAGGCCCCGGGGTTCCCGGGCTGGGTCACTGGGCCACTCTGGCCCTGGCACCAGGCCCTCTCCACCCGGGGTGCTTCTTATGGGGTTCCACAAGGGAGGCTGACCCTGGGGTGGGACATACGCTGGTGACTCAGACGGGGCAGGGGGCGTGGAGGGGGCCCAGGCCTGTGCCCTACGCCAGCGGTGTGGACGCTGGTTGCCCTGCTGCTTCCCTGCCTGCCTGGGGTCATGAGGAGGGCAGACAGGTCACTGCAGCCTCTAGCCTCCTTCCCCTGACCGAGCTCCGGCCCCAAAGGCCGACCCTCAAACCTCCCCCAAGGCACGAGTTGCCCACGTCCGATATCCCAACCACAAAAGCCACAGCCCTTTGGAGCCATATGTGTCCCTTGGCTTGTCCCCTAGGGGCCCACCCTGCTCAGCACCAGGCCGCGTGTGGTCCAGCTCTAGAGCCGGGGATGGTGGGGGTGCGATGCAGCAGCCTGTGTGCGGGGGCCGCTCCCACGCCACCCCTCAGCCGGGCCCTCTGCGTGCGGCCCCCAGCGCTCATCACTCAGATTCACTCACTAGCTCACATTCACTCACTCATAGTCACTCACTCGTTCGTGCATCCACTCATTCATTTCACCCACTCATTCATTCATTCACACACTCTCTCATTCACTCATTTACCGTGCCCCACCCTCACACTCCTGTTCTGTGTGAGGTGCTCCTTCTAACAGATACCAGGGTAAATTGGGGTCACGAGGAGGGAAAGGCTCTGGGACGGAAAGCTAGGCGCCCAGAAGGCACTGGGCACAGGCCCTGAGAGCCAGAAGCAGAAGCCCCAGTCAGCTCCACGGAGCCCCTGAGCCAGGCCTGCCTCAGCGTCAGGGACCCAGCCCAGCTGCTCCGCCCCGGGGAGAGCCTCCTGGCCAGCCCCCCTGCTGCAGTGGAGCCACCAGCTACAGCAGGTGCTGTGTGTAGCCACCTGGGACTGAGGTCCAGCCCCAGTGCCCAGCACTCTGACAGGCCTGGAGCCCACACATCCACGATCTAGGGTGACCATCACACAGCGTGCTTCCTCAGGCAGAGTCCATCGTGGCCAGGACCACCAGGCCAGTTTCTGGGCTGGTTCACTCGGCAACGCCCCTGCCCCTAAAGGACACAGGCCCATGTGGGATGAGCTGGCCCGGGGCTGCTCACCGCCCGCGGGGAGCACAGCCAGCCTCCCAGGCAGCACTGGTCCGGGGAGCAGGGTCCTGCCATCGGGAGTGCTGTCCCTGAGCCCCTCTGCAGCAAGAGTGGGGCTGACCCAGCACCCGCGCAGCAGGAAGGATGGCGGTGGCCTCCAGGCACAGGAGCTCAAGGGTTGGTCACACAGAAGCCTGCCCAGCCCAGGTTCAGAGCTGGGGGCACAGCAAGAGGACGCCTGAGCCAGTGCTGAGGGACCCCAGGAACCATGTCCCACCTGCAGACACACCCATTTCTGCTATCTTCAGCCTCTGGCCATCCCAAAGCCAGTGCCCACTGTTTACCTGGGCGAGGGGAATCGCAGGCCTGGCCCCGCCCTCCCACGTGAGGCCAGGACTACAAAAGGCTCCTGCCGGCACGGAGCCGTCCTCAGAGGCTGCCCTGGGACTTTCTCCCACACGCCATGGGTGTCGGCCGGAGGAAGCTGGCCCCGCTCTGGGCCCTGGCCCTCACTCTGGCCTGTGCCCAGCACACAGGTAAGGTGCCCGCTGGCATCCCCAGGCCTGCCGTGACCGGAGCCTGGAGCCCCTGCCGCCCCTCAAGTCCTGGGGTAGCCCTGGCTCCAGGCGGGCAGCAAGCAGCTCGGAGGCCTTGTCTGGGGCTCTGAGAAGCTGAGGGCGTTTTGTGGGCCACCCTTCCTGCTCAGTCCCTGCTCCAGGAGATGGTGGGGTCGGGAAGGGGCTTTCGGGGCTGCAGGGTCCAGGGGGGGATTGGGGACGGGGTCAGCCGGGTGTCTCTGAGCCCCTGGCTTCAGGCTGCCATCCTCAGAGACCTCTCCCACCGGGGCTGGCGTCTCCCCGCCTGCTTCCCAGGGCACGGCTGGGCCCCAGACGTGTGTGTGGGGGCTGCTCGGCCCCCAGCGCTCGGCAGCTCGGGGACCACGCCATGCGGCCAAGGTGCCCCTGCCCCAGGCGGCTTGTGCGCCCTTGTCCCCAGCCTCCTGCTGCTGCCCGCCTGTCCCGGACCCAGGAGCCCCCTGCAGTGCTCAGGCCGAGGCTGCCCCACTGGGGGCTCCCTGGACACGCCTCAGAGACAAGGCCAGGTTCTTGGGGTGGCCTCTGGGCCGACCCCCCCGCCGGTCCCTGGGCGCTGCCTGCCCGGCCTCCGCGGCGCTGAGCCGTGCGGTGCAGAGGCCCTGAGCACCTCGTTTCGGGTGCAGCTCTGTCCGCACTCTTGGTCCCAGATCCCCAGCTGGCTCTGATTTCCTCAGGGCCCCAGCTGCCTTTGGAGGGGATGAGCCGGCCCACGGCCTCAGGGTCTGCCCCTCGGATGGGCTGCTGCTCGGTAGGTGTTCCCGCCTGTTCCCCTGCATCCTGAGCAGGGAAGGAGAGGCTGGCTCAGGGCCGGGCGGCTCACCGGAGGGCGTGGTTGAAGGAGCCGCGGCTCAGCGGAGGGCCTGGGGTGACTCAGAAGAGCCCCTCCCAGGCCCCCCGTCCGCATGGAGAACCCCACCCTCCAGGCCCACCCCCTTCCATCTGTGCGTCCTTTGGGGCCAGCTCCAGCCCAGCGCCCACTCCTCTTCCCGCAGGCCAGGCCCGGAACAGCGCTGCAGAGATCACCTCCAAGCACCCAGCCCTCCCTCCTGCCCCTCAGGGGCCTGGCGGTGAGTGGACCCCCAGCCTGGTGGAGCCGTTGCCCCGCTCCGGAGGGGCTGCTCACACTGCTCGCCACCTCCCAGTCTCACAGGACGGCCCTGTTGCCCTGGTTCGCTCCAGGGCTCCGGCGTGGCCACCCGCCGTAGAGCAAGGGCAGGCTCGGGGACAGGCCCAGCCGTCTCGGTCTGCTTGTCCCCAGACGGGGCTCCGTGGGAGGCGCACCTGGGCCTGAGCTCAGCACCGAAGCTGGTTCGCAGCCACAGGTGTTGATTCAGGCATTTTTGAGATTCCGGGAGCAGGGAACTCCCGGGTGCAAACAGCACCAGGGCCACGTGGGCATGAGAGCTGAGCCCTGTTGCTCGGCTGTGGGAGTCTCCGCTGGCCCTGGCGCTCCTGCAGCCGGGAGGTCGCACACACACGGCAGAGTCCGGAGCTCGGGAGCCGGCATCCCTGCAGCGGCGGAAGCCCTCCTGGGGGTCGAGCTGGGGGTTGGCGGTGGGGGTGAGGGCTCTGCATCAGCTGCATCCCTGCATCCTTCAGGCAACGCTCTCCATGGAGTGACCATCCACCCGCCTCTGAGGACCGCCCCCGTGGTGCGAGGTGAGACTGCGAGGCCGGGTGGGGGCCGGGCGGCCGTGTCCGAGGAGACCTGTCTCTCCGGAGCCGGGAGGCGGTGGGAAGGTGCGCGGCTCCCCGCAAGGACGAGGGCCCGGGTTTGGGGAGGTCCGGGCCATGTCGCTGCGTGTCCCTCGGAAGTGCCCCGCTTTGTTTGACCGCAGCCCTGAACGCGGCGCACGGTGGGCGGGTGTGCAGCACGTGGGGCGACTTCCACTACAAGACCTTCGACGGCGATGTCTTCCGCTTCCCCGGGCTGTGCAACTACGTCTTCTCCGCGCACTGCGGCTCTGCCTACGAGGACTTCAACCTGCAGCTCCGCCGCGGCCCTGGGCCCAACAGCACCGCGCTCAGCAGGGTGACCATGAAGCTGGACGGCCTGGTCGTCAGGCTGACCAAGGGCTCCGTCCTGGTCAATGACCGCCCGTGAGTCTGGGCCCCGGACGGCATGTGCTCTTGGGACAACGGTGGGGTGGCCCCAGTCTCTCCCGGGGTGGCCCCCGTCTCTCCCGGGGTGGACCCCCGTCTCTCCCGGGGTGGCTCCCCCGTCTCTCCCGGGGTGGCTCCCTGTCTCTCCCGGGGTGGCCCCCATCTCTTCTGGGGCTCAAACTCTCGCACTGCCCCTGGAAGCGGCCCCTCCCTCGTGCTGCTGAGGCTCGAGCTCCGCGCTCTTGTGGTCTTGCCTGTCCTGACCTCTGCTGCCCGGCCCCTTGGGCCCCACCTGCCTCAGCCAGGCCCTCTCCCTGCAGAATTCAGCTGCCCTTCAGCCAGTCTGGGATCCTCATTGAGCAGAGCAACGGCAACCTGAAGGTGGTGGCCAAGCTGGGCCTGGTCTTCATGTGGAACCAAGACGACAGCCTCCTGGTGAGGCCGGGGGTGGGGGGCCAGGGGGCTGGGAGTGAGGGGCTGGGGCCGGGGAGCTGGGAGTGGGGGGCTGGGGACGGGGGTCCCAGAAGGTACCTCCATCTGAGAGCCCCCTCAGGGAGGGAAGAAGGTGCTCTGGGTGAAGGAGGGTGGGTAGACAGACCCCACCCCGCTGGGGGCCCAGGGCCCACACCCTGCTGGAGACGCTGTGTGTGGGGGAAGCGTCTCCTCCAGGACACACTCCTGCTCAGGGTCCCGGCTTGGAGGAATGAGTGGGGGGGTCCCCTGTGAGGAGCCCAGCCCCTACCTCCTCGGGAGCCTGGCCCATCACTCTGGTCCTGGGGCGTCCCTGGCGCGGCTGGAGTCTGATGTGTCCTCTCCTTGCAGCTCGAGCTGGACGCCAAGTACACCAACCAGACGTGCGGGCTGTGCGGAGACTTCAACGGCGTCTCCGTCTACAACGAGTTCTTCTCGCACAGTGAGCTCTCCCGGGTGCCTCCCCGTCCCCGCACCCCCTGCCCGCTCCCGGCCTCTCAGTGCTCCCAGCTCCTTAGTGCTCCCTGAAGCCTGCCTCCAGAATCCCAAGTCAGACATCTCAGTCTGAACACGTGTGCACTGCCCACACGTGCATGCAGACCCGTGCACTCACACACGCCACATGCGTGTGCAGACCCCGGCACAGCCCCGCCCCCACCCCCACACCCCACAGAGCAGGCAGCCTCCGCCATGTCCTCCTGTGAAACTGAAGACCTGCCTCTGTCCAGACCCTGTCTCTGCATTTTAGTCCTGAGACTTTGCCACCAAGCCGTGGCCTTTCATGTGACCCACGCCTGCCGCGGCCCCGAGCTTGGGGTCCCCTCTGCCAGGCCTGTGGAGCCCCACGCAAAGCCCGCCCCTGAGGGCTGCTTACCATGGGCCGGCCTGAGTACCTGGGGGCGGCCGGCAGGGGCTCGGGCTCACTCTCTAGCCCCCTGGGATGTGAGCTTGCCCCAGGCCCACAGAGTGTCAGGTAAAGAGCCAAGCCCACATCCCTGAGGCCTTGAATGCCCAGGGGTCCCTCACTTCATCTCCAGATGCCCTGAATGTCCTGCAGAGCGGCCGCTTAACCGGGCAGTGCGGGCAAGGGAGACAGGCATAGCCGGAACACCCTGAGTGAGGGGTGCGGGGGTCCTTGTGCTTCCGGCAGATGTCAAGCTGACCCCCATCGAGTTTGGGAACCTGCAGAAGATGGACGGCCCCACGGAGCAGTGTCAGGACCCTGTCCCTGAGAACGCTGTGACCTGCTCCAACAACTCTGTAAGGCCCAGAGTGAACGGGGGGTGGGGGTCTTGCTCCCACAGCCCTGGGGCTGAGCCGGGGACGCTCCAGACCCAACTGAGCGAGGGGTCCGGGCTCTGCCCCAGGGCATCTGCGAGGAGATGCTGAGCAGCGAGCCGTTCTCGGGCTGTGCCCGCCTGGTGAACGCCAGCAGCTACCTGGAGGCCTGCCGGCACGACCTCTGCCACTGCAGCCAGGTCAACCTCACCAGCTGCCTCTGCCACACCCTCGCCGAGTACTCCCGCCAGTGCGCCCACGCCGGGGGGCTGCCCCTGGATTGGCGGGGCCCCCAGCTCTGCCGTGAGTGCCCGCGTGGCCCGGGCCCCGCCCTGCTGTCCCCCCGGGGCTGGGGTCAGGGCAGGCTGTGACGTGGCCCGTACTCCCCTGCAGCCCAGACGTGTCACCTGAACATGCGGTACAGTGAGTGCGGCTCACCGTGCGCAGACACCTGCTCCAACCCTGAGCGCTCCCAGCTGTGCGAGGACCACTGCATGGCCGGCTGCTTCTGCCCCGAGGGTGAGAAGGAGCCCCTCCCCGGCCCCCTGAATTACACAGATGCATCACGGGTCTCAGGACGGAGCCCCTGAGGCGTCCCTCGGTCCCTGGGTCCCAGGAGCCCTCTAGGGCAGGCCCGCGGGGGGCGGGGGTCCGCACCCCTCCACACGCCCTCTCAGTGGACAGTCCGGCGCCTGCCACACGGCCTGCCTGCCTCTGCAGGGATGGTTCTGGATGACATCAGCCACGCGGGCTGCGTCCCCGTGTCCAGGTGCTCCTGCGTGTACAATGGGGCCACTTACGCTCCAGGGACCGGCTACTCCACAGACTGCACCAACTGGTAGGACCCGGGCCCCGCCCTCTGCTCCCCGGACCTGCGCTGGGACGGATGCTCCTGGGCGGCCCCCTGGGGGCTGTGGCCAGGTGCCGCGGGCCCGCTCCCACCCGGGGCCCGGGGCAGAGGCCAGCGGCTCTCCGGGCAGGCGCCAAGGGGCTCCAGTCTATGCAGGGAGGCAGACGGGCCCGGGCGAGACCCCTGTCGGCCTGCCCGCTGGGTGGGGGCCGGGCCTGGGGCCCAGCACACACGCTGTGCCTCCCTGCCCGCAGCACCTGCTCTGGAGGTCGGTGGACCTGCCGGGAGGCTCCATGTCCGGGGACCTGCTCGGTGCTGGGCGGCGCCCACTTCACCACGTTCGATGAGAAGCAGTACACGGTGCACGGGAACTGCCACTACGTGCTGGCCAAGGTGCGGGCCTGGGCGCCCCGGACGGGCGGCTGTGCCGCTGCCGTGGGGGCCACCGTGGGGCTCCCAATGCCGAGACCTCCGGGAAAGCACCGCGGCTCTGGGCGGGCAGAGCGGGGAGGGAGGCGGGCTGGGGGCCGATGAGCTCTGCATGGGGGCCTGTGCTTCCAGCCTTGTGACAGCAGCGCCTTCACCGTGCTGACGGAGCTGCGCAGGTGCGGGCTGACCGACAGTGAGACCTGCCTGAAGAGCCTGACGCTGAGCCTGGGCGGGGGGCACACGGTGAGTGCGGCGGGGTGTCCCTCCTGGCAAACAACCTCTGCCCGAGCCGTGACCCTACAGAGCCAGAGGCCTGCGGACACCCCCACTGCATCCCCACCTGCATCTCTTGTGGGTCTTCTGAGGAATGGTCCCCAGAGAGACCAGCTCAGAGGTGGGCTCTGGGGGCCCCTCATCTGTCCAGAGCAGCCCAGGAAGCTTCTCTGCTGAAATCGACTTAAAAAAAAAAATAGTACATTTAAAAAAAGTTTGGCTTCCCCAGGCCTTGACTGCAGCCTGTGGGATCTTCTCGTGACAGGCGGGTGCCTTGCTGAGACACACGGGCTCCCTAGCTGCGGCGTGCGGGCTCTGGAGCCGGTACAGTAGTTGTGACTCGCAAGCTTACTTGCCTCGCAGCATTGGGGTCTTAGTTTCCTGACCAAGGATCAAAACCATGTCACCTTCTCTACAAGGTAGATTCCTAACCACTGGATGACCAGGGAAGTCCTTGAAGTCGACTTTTTTACTTTAGTAAATCTCTTTGCTTTTCGTGTCACTTCAGTTCAGTCACTCAGTCGTGTCCGACTCTTTTTGACCCATGGACTGCAGCACACCAGGCTTCCCTGTCCATCACCAACTCCCAGAGCTTGCTCAAACTCATGTCCATCGAGTCAGTGATGCCATCCAACCATCTCATCCTCTGTCAACCCCTTCTCCTCCCGCCTTCAATCTTTCCCAGCATCAGTCTTTTCCAATGAGTCAGTTCTTCGAATCAGGTGGCCGAAGTGTTGGAGTTTTAGCTTCAGCCCCAGTCCTTCCAATGAATATTCAGGACTGGTTTCCTTTAGGATGGACTGGTTGGATCTCCTTGCAGTTCAAGGGACTCTCAAGAGTCTTCTTCAGCACCGCAGTTTAAAAGCATCAATTCTTCAGTGCTCAGCTTCCTTTATGGGCAAAATTTCACATCCATACACGACTACTGGAAAAACCATAGCTTTGACTATATGGACTGTATGGACTTTGTTGGCAAAGTAATGTCTCTACTTTTAATATACTGTTTAGGTTGGTCATAGCTTTTCTTCCAAGGAGAAAGCATCTTTTAATTTGGCCACAGTCACCATCTGCAGTGATTTTGGAGCCCCCCAAAATAAAGTCTCTCACTGTTTCCATTGTTTCCCCATCTATTTGTCATGAAGTGATGGGACCGGATGCCATGATCTTAGTTTTCTGAATGTTGAGTTTTAAACCAACTTTTTCACTCTCCTCTTTCACCTTCATCAAGAGGCTCTTCAGTTCCTTTATGCTCTCTACCACAAGGGTGATGTCATCTGAATATCTGAGGCTATTGATATTTCTCTCTGCAATCTTGATTCCAGCTTGTGCTTCCTTCAGTCCAGCATTTCACATGACGTACTCTGCATATAAGTTAAATAAGCAGGGTGACAATACACAGCCTCGATGTACTCCTTTCCCGATTTGGAACCAGTCTGTTTTTCCATGTCCAGTTCTAACAGTTGCTTTTTGACCTGCAGACAGATTTCTCAAGAAGCAGGTAAGGTGGTTTGGTATTCCCACCTCTTGAAGAATTTTCCAGTTTGTTGTGATCCACACAGTAAAAGGCTTTCGCGTAGTCAATAAAGCAGAAGTAGATGTGTTACTGGAATTCTCTTGCTTTTTCTATGATCCAACTGATGTTGGCAATTTGATATCTGGTTCCTCTGGCTTTTCTAAATCCAGCTTGAACATCTGGAAGTTCTTGGTTCATGGACTGCTGAAGCCTCACTTGGAGAATTCTGAGCATTACTTTGCTAGTGTGTGAGATGAGTGCAATTGTGCAGTAGTTTGAATATTCTTGCGCATTGCCTTTCTTTGGAACTGGAATTAAAACTGACATTTTCCAGTCCTGGGGCCACTGCTGAGTTTTCCAATTTGCTGGCATATTGAGTGCAACACTTTAATAGCATCATCTTTCAGGATTTGAAATAGCTCAGCTGGAATTCCATCACCTCCACTAGCTTTGTTCGTAGTGATGCTTCCTAAGGCCCACTTGACTTCACATTCCAGGATGTCTGGCTCTAGGTGAGTGATCACACCATCGTGATTATCTGGGTCGTGAAGATCTTTTTTGTACAGTTCTTCTGTGTATTTTTGCCACCTCTTCTTAATATCTTCTGCTTCTGTCAGGTCCATACCATTTCTGTCCTTTATTGAGCCCATCTTTGCATGAAATGTTCCCTTGGTATCTCTAATTTTCTTGAAGAGATCTCTAGTCTTTCCCATTCTATTGTTTTCCTCTATTTCTTTGCACTGATCGCTGAGGAAGGCTTTCTTATCTCTCCTTGCTATTCTCTGGAACTCTGTCTGCATTCATATGGGAATATCTTTCCTTTTCTCCTTTGCCTTTCGCTTCTCTTCTTTTCTCAGCTATTTGTAAGGCCTCCTCAGACAGCCTTTTGCCTTTTTGCATTTCTTTTTCTTGGGGATGGTCTTGATCACTGCCTCCTGTACAATGTCATTAACCTCCATCCATAGTTCTTCAGGCACTCTGTCTATCAGATCTGATCCCTTGAACCTGTTTGCCATTTCCACTGTATGATCGTAAGGGATGTGATTTAGCTCATACCTGAATGACCTAGTGGTTTTCCCTACTTTCTTCAATTTCAGTCTGAATTTGGCAATAAGCAGTTCATGATCTGAGCCACAGTCAGCTCCCGGTCTTGTTTTTTGCTGACTGTATAGAGCTTCTCCATCTTCGGCTTCAAATAATATAATCCATCTGATTTTGGTGTCGACCATCTGGTGATGTCCACGGGTAGAGTCATCTCTTGTGCTGTTGGAAGTGGGTGTTTGCTATGACTGGTGTGTTCTCTTGATAAAACTCTGTTAGCCTTTGCCCTGCTTCATTTTGTCCTGCAAGGCCAAACAAAGGCAGTGGGGTCTCTGTGGGGTCCAGGGGTCCTGGTGCTCACAAGATTTTGTTTGGGCCCCCTGAGCATCTCTGGCAGGTATGGGGTTTGATTCTAAATGCGATTTTGCTGCTCCTACTGTCTTGTTGGGGCCTCTCCCTTGCCCTTGGACGTGGGGCATCTCTTTTTGGTGGGATCCAGCATTCTCCTGTTGCTGGCTGTTCAGCAGTTAGTTGCAGTTTTGGAGTTCTCACAGGAGGAGATGAGCGCACGTCCTTCTACTCTGCCGTCTTGACCAGCTTTTCATGTCACCAAAAAAAAGAAAGAAGAAAATTCCTGTCCTCGTGGAAAGCTTAGCAAAGCAGGCTGAGCCTGAGATCGGGGGTGGGGTGGTGGTCATCAGCCCTTCTCTGCCCTGCGGGGACTGTCACGACCCCTGCCGTGTGCTTCTCCAGGTCTTCGTGGTCAAGGCTAGTGGGGAGGTGTTTGTGAACCAGATCTACACCCAGCTGCCCGTCTCAGCAGGTGAGTGTGCCCGCCCCGCCCCTCTTCTGACAGTCCCGCCTCTCGCAGCCACTGAGACACGGTCCCCTGTGTCCACAGCCAATGTCACGCTCTTCAGACCCTCCACCTTCTTCATCATTGTGCAGACCCAGCTGGGCCTGCAGCTGGACATCCAGCTGGTGCCCACCATGCAGCTCTTCGTGCGGGTGGAGCCCCAGCTCCGAGGGCAGATCTGCGGTAAGAGGGTCACCGCCTGGCAGCCAAGCCCACCCTCTGCGGCTGGGCACGCGGGGGCCTCACCCTGCCCTCTGCCCCAGGCCTCTGCGGGAACTTCAACCAGAACCAGGCTGACGACTTCCGGACCGTCGGCGGCGTGGTGGAGGGCTCGGCCGCCGCCTTCGCCAACACCTGGAAGACCCAGGCTGCCTGCCCCAACGTCAAGAACAGCTTCGAGGACCCCTGCTCCCTCAGCGTGGAGAACGGTGTGTGTCCAGCAGCCCCGGGGCCCACTCGCGCCCGGCGCTGCTCCAGACAAAGGAACTTGGGGTGAAAGAAAGCCGCTCACCTCGAGGGGGCTCCCGCTGGGCATGGCTGTCCAGCCCCACTGACCAGCCCCCCTCTGTCCACAGAGAAATACGCTCAGCACTGGTGCTCCCGGCTGACAGACCCCCGCGGCCCTTTCGCCCAGTGCCACCCCACCGTGGACCCCGGTGCCTACTACTCGGTAATGCCACCTCCTGGCTCTGCCCTTGGGCCTGGGCCACCCTCAGGATCCCAAGGGCCGGGGCAACAGCTGCTGGGCCTGGCTGGCCTCGCTGGCTCTGTCTCCTCCCCCACTCACTCATTCATTCAGTCACGCACTCATTCAGTCATTCACAACTCACTCATTCACTCACTCATCATTCACAAACTCACTCATTCACTACTCGCTCATTCGCTCATTCAGTCATTCACTCACTCACTCATTCAATTTCACTCATTCATGACTCAGTCGCTCATTCACTCACCTACCCATTGTGAGATTCCAAGTCCATCAGGTCCTCCTGCCCTACGCCCAGGCAGTGGGGCAGGGGGTGCTACAAGCAGTGAGTGAGTACCCACTGGACCTGGGGTCAGTGAGAAACTGGTGTCTGGGACTGACCACCCGGGGCTGGACCGCTGGGTCACAGAGATGAGGGACCGTGATCCTTCCGGCACCCCCCCACCAGTCCAAGGACGTGACTGCAAGATGGTCTGTGCACATCCTGCTGAGGGAGGGGGAGCCCCCGCGAGCCTGGGGAGGGGTCCTGGGGAGGCAGGGGCTCCGGCCGCGGCGTGAGGAGTGATCGCCGTGTATGATCTGGGGTCCCTGACGTCCCGGTGTGCCCCCCAGAACTGCATGTTCGACACGTGCAACTGTGAGAAGAGCGAGGACTGCATGTGTGCGGCCCTGTCCTCCTACGTTCGGGCCTGCGCCGCCCGGGGTGTGCTGCTCAGCGGCTGGCGGGACGGCGTGTGCAGTGAGTGTCCTGGGGTAGACGCGCCACAGACCGGCCCCTAGCCGGGCGCAGGAGTCGAGGAGCACCGCGCTCATGGCCCCGGGACCCTGTCGGGGGGCTGTGGGGGCCGGGGGTGCCCGCCAGCTCCGGCCTGAGTGCTGCCCCCCCTGCATCCACAGCAAAGCCCATGGCCACCTGCCCCGAGTCGCTCACCTACCGCTACAATATCAGCACCTGCCAGCCCACCTGCCGGGCCCGGGGTGACGAGGACGTCACCTGCAGCATCAGCTTCGTCCCCGTGGACGGCTGCACCTGCCCCAACGGCACCTTCTTGGCCGACACAGGCGTGTGTGTGCCAGCCGCCAGCTGCCCCTGCTACTTCCAGGGCTCCGTGGTCCCCAACGGGGAGTCGCTGCATGAGCAGGGGAGCGTCTGGTAAGACCCTGCTGAGTGGGTGGGGTGGAGGGGGCTGGGGGCTCTCTGACCGCACTATCCCGGCAGCTCCTGCACCCAGGGCACACTGACCTGCATCGGAGGCCACACCCCAGATCCAGGTGAGCTGGGAGTGGGGGGGGGTGAGGTTTTCTCCGCACGAAGCTTCTCAAGTGCCTGCGGGATGACACGCCCACAAGGCAGCGAGCTTGGCGGCGGCGGTGGGCTCCCCTGAGCGGCCCCTTCCTCCCCCAGTCTGTGTCCCCCCCATGGTCTACTTTGACTGTCGCAACGCCACGCCCGGGGCCAGCGGGGCTGGCTGCCAGAAGAGCTGCCACACCCTGGACATGGACTGTGTAAGTGTCCCCAGCAGCCCCCCAAGGACTCCACCTGCTCAGCCCACGGGGGCCCTGGTGGAGCAGCCCACTCAGGCTGGCCCCAGGGTCCCCTGCCCTCAGGCTGCCAGCCCGCTGTCCCCGGGGCCCCTCTGCAGGCCTGGGTCATCCGCTCAGCGGGGTCTGTCCCCTACCACAGTACAGCAGCAAGTGCGAGCCCGGCTGTGTGTGCCCTGATGGGCTGGTGGCCAGCGGCGATGGCGGCTGCGTCCCCGCGTCCGACTGCCCCTGTGTGCACAACGAGGTCAGCTACCAGCCAGGCCAGACCATCCGCGTGGGCTGCAACACCTGGTACGGGGCAGGGGGGCGCTCCGGCAGCGGGAGGGAGGCACGGCCCGGCCAGCGGTGGGGGCGGGCAGCGGGGGCCTCGAGGAGGGAGGCGCGGGCCTGACGGGCACCGTCCCCAGCACCTGTCGGAGTCGGAAGTGGCAATGCACCGACCAGCCCTGCCTGGCCACCTGCGCGGTGTACGGGGACGGCCACTACATCACGTTCGATGGGCGGCGCTACAGCTTCAGCGGGGACTGCGAGTATACGCTGCTGCAGGTACACGGCCATCGAGCCCCCCGGCCCCCCAGGCCCGCTTGCTGCCCTGGTGCCCGCTCACCCCAGCGGGCCGCTCCTCTGCCCACAGGACCACTGCGGCGGGAACGGCAGCGCCCAGGACAGCCTCCGCGTCGTCACCGAGAACGTGCCCTGTGGCAGCACGGGGGCCACCTGCTCCAAGGCCATCAAGATCTTCCTGGGGGTGAGCAGGGGAGGGGGTTGGGGCAGGGAGCCCCCCAGGAAGGCCCTGCTCCCGTGACGAGGCCAGGACAGGGGTGGCCGAGCCATGGACCCACCCGGGCGGTGGCCAGGGTCCTCAGGCAGACCCTCACTGTCCCAGCAGAGCTACGAGCTGAAACTGAGTGAGAAGAAACTGGAGGTGATCGAGACAGGCCCGCGGCCGCCCTACGCCATCCGCCAGATGGGCATCTACCTGGTGGTGGACACGGAAGTTGGCCTCGTGCTGCTGTGGGACAGGGGTACCAGCATCTTCCTGAGACTCAGCCCCGAGTTCAAGGTGAGGCCTCGCCCCAGACCAGGGGAGGTTGGTGATGGAGGTGCAGGCAGGGGAGAGACAGAGACCCCGAAACAGAGACAGAGGGAGACAAGCAGAGGGACCCAGGGAGAGAGAGAGAAGAGAGACACAGGGAGAAAGAGAGACACGAGACACAGAGACACAGAGAGACACAGAGAGGCGGAGAGACACAGGGAGGTGGAGAGACAGAGACAGAGAGACAAAGACAGAGAGACACAGAGAGACACAGAGACACAGAGAGACACAGAGAGGTGGAGAGACAGAGACAGAGAGACAGAGACAGAGAGACACAGAGAGACACAGAGACACAGAGAGACACAGAGAGGCAGAGACAGAGAGACAGAGACAGAGAGACACAGAGAGACACAGAGACACAGAGAGACACAGAGACACAGAGACACAGTGAGGTGGAGAGACAGAGACAGAGAGACACAGAGACACAGAGAGACACAGAGGCAGAGAGACAGAGACAAAGAGACAGAGACAGAGACACAGAGACACAGAGAGGCAGAGAGACAGAGACAGAGAGAGGAGCTGAGGAGACCCTTGGCCACGCCCGGGTCCTGCAGCTGCTGGAAGAAGGACCGCAGACAGGGGACCCTCCTTCCCAAGGCTGGACGCTAAGTCGGTCAAGGTGCCCCAGGTCTACAGGCCTCCCGAGGCTCGAGGCCTCCCTGCCTCCTCCAGTCTCCATGGCCCCAGGTGCCCCTTCACCCCAGATTCTGCCCCCCGCCACGTCCCTGCACTGTCTTTGTTCCATGGACCCTTGTTCCATAAGGACTCCAGCCACCAGATCAGCCACCTCAGCCCAGGGAGCCCTCATCCTAACTTGATCATGCCTGCAGAGACTTTACTCCCACTCTGGGCTGTGTGCGGGGGTCCGGGGATGAGGACCTGAGCCTGTCTTTGGGGGCACCCTGTAGCTGCTACGTCGAGTCTCCTGTACCCTCTGCTCCAGGAGACACCAGTGCCCAGTGGGCTGCACCCAGGGCTGCCCTCACGCTCGCTGGGGCCCCTCTGGGGGCTGTCCTGGTGGAGGTGCAGGCCCGGGGCAGCGAGTGGGGCCGCAGGGCCCCTCCTGCGCCTGCCCAGAGCTGCTGCCATCTCTGCGTCCGTCTGTCTGCAGGGGAGGGTCTGCGGGCTGTGTGGAAACTTTGACGACAACGCCCTCAATGACTTCACCACGCGGAGCCAGTCTGTGGTGGGCGACATGCTAGAGTTTGGCAACAGCTGGAAATTCTCCCCGTCGTGTCCGGACGCTCTG
Organism: Okapia johnstoni; assembly: GCA_024291935.2. Classification (NCBI taxonomy): domain Eukaryota; kingdom Metazoa; phylum Chordata; class Mammalia; order Artiodactyla; family Giraffidae; genus Okapia; species Okapia johnstoni. The sequence goes on from JAGTYA010000026.1 coordinate 808,654, forward strand.
GCCCACAGGGACCCCTGCACAGCCAACCCATACCGCAAGTCCTGGGCCCAGAAGCAGTGCAGCATCATCAACAGCGCCACCTTCAGCGGCTGCCACGCCCATGTACGCAGGGCTCCTCTGGGCACCTGGGGAGGGAGGGACGGAAGTGGGTCCGGGCTCCCCACCACCCTTTGGGGCTAGTGGTGTCCACGCAGGACCCCGTGCTCCAGGGGAAACTGGCCCAGGCGGACACCAAGCCATGTGGGTGCCCGGGAGCCCCCAGCATCTGAAGCCTCTCTCTCCCACAGGTGGAGCCAGCCAGGTACTATGAGGCCTGCGTGAGCGACGCCTGCGCCTGTGACTCGGGGGGTGACTGCGAGTGCTTCTGCACGGCCGTGGCCGCCTACGCCCAGGCCTGCCATGACACGGGCGTGTGTGTGTCCTGGCGGACCCCGGACATCTGCCGTGAGTGCTCTGGGACCTGCCTCCCTGGGCGGCGCAGGGGCACAGGGGGTCACGAGAGTGGGGCTGAGAGTGGGAAGGGAGGAGGGAATCAGCAGAGCCCCCTTCCCCTCCCAGGGCCTGGGCGGGCATCCCCAAGAAGCTGGCTGCCTGCCCGCTCTCGCTCACGGGCCTCGTAGGCCCACAGCCTCCAAGGCCACATCCGGGAGGCACAGAGGAGAGACATGGCTTTAGAGCAGCTCTCAGGACTTGGTCAAGGATCGGGGTGTGGGGGTGGCCCCAGCCTGTCCTTCCAGGGGCAGCCCTCTGCCTGGGCCCCCAGGCTGAACGCCTGGCCCTGAGTTGACCCCTTGCCCACAGCCCTTTTCTGCGACTACTACAACCCCCAGGGCCAGTGTGAGTGGCACTACCAGCCCTGCGGGGCACCCTGCCTGAAGACCTGCCGGAACCCCGGCGGCCAGTGCTGGCATGACACCCGCGGCTTGGAAGGTGGGGGCCCTGCTGGTCTGGGGCAGGCGGAGGGGGGGGCGTGCTGGGGACCCTGGGTCGGGGCTGGGGTCTGTCCTGGCGATCCTGGGACCATTGACCGGGCTGGACTCCCCCGGGCCCATCGAGGTGCCTTTGTGGCCGTAGCCTCGAGCTCCCCGCTGCCTGGGGGATGAGGTCCAGAGCTGGGGCCTGAACCGGGAACAAGGCAGTCAGTGATCGGCCCGGCTGGGACTCACGTCTCTCTGGCCCACAGGCTGCTACCCCAAGTGCCCACCAGAGGCCCCCATCTTTGACGAGGACCAGATGCAATGTGTGGCTTCATGCCCAACCCCATCCCCACCACCACCCTGCCACACTGGAGGCCAGTCCTACTGGCCAGGCTCCGAGGTGCCCTCGGACAGGAACTGCTACTCCTGGTGAGTCTGGCTGGAGCTGCGAGGACCTGGAGCACATGGCGGATTCGCCCAGCCATCTCCCATCAGGGTCTCCTTCCTTCAGGGCCAGAGGGGCGCCCCGTTCTGGGTCTCCCGTGGGGGTCCATGGGGAGCCTCCTCACTGCTGGACGAGGGTGGGGGGCCTGGGGGTGAAGAAAGGGGGCGGAAGGGAACCTGAGCCGTGACAGCACCCCAGGAGCCCTGGAAGAGGCCCTGGGGAGGGAGTGGCCTCCGGAAGGCCTGCGGGTGCAGAGGCTGTGCTGGGACCGCCTCCTCTGTTCATTGGCTGAAACGCTCCCTGAGAGGGCGTGGCCTCCGGGCTGAGGGCGCCGCAGGGACCCAGCGGGGTGGCTCCTTCCGGCCCGCCCCCGGCACAGGCCAGGGGATGCCTGGCACCCCGAGACTCACCTTTCTTCTGTCACCAGCGTCTGCACCGAGGGCGGCGTGCAGTGCGCCTACGATGCGAACGGTGAGCAGTGGACGGCCCTCTTCGTGCCCAGGGCCTGGGGGTCCTGCCCGCGTCCCTGTCCCATAACACGGGCGCTCTGCTCCCCACAGCCTGCGTCTGCACCTACGGGGGCAGGCACTTCCATCCCGGTGACGTCATCTACCACACAACGGACGGCTTGGGGGGCTGCATCTCGGCCCGCTGTGGGGCCAACGGCACCATCGAGAGAGGGGTCTACAGCTGCAGCCCCACCACGCCCCACCCCCCAGACCATCTTCTCCTTCTCTACATCCCCACCTGGTAAGGCAGACGCGCTGGGTACCGCGTGGGGCTGCTCCCCACCCCCGCCCTGGGTCAGGAAGGAGCCCGGACCCAGCAGGGCACGCGTCCCTGGGCCAGCCACCCTGCAGCCAGGAAGGGCCAGCCTCCTCGAGGCCCCCTGGCAGGACCGACGCCACTGTCCTGCTTTCAGGGCTGAGGCTCCCAGCGAGGGGCAGGCGCTGTAAGCGGAGGTGTCTCAGGCCGGTCCCCAGGAAGAGGACCACGGGAAGCCCAGCTCGAGCACCCCTGCCCAGACCCGCTGCCCTCGAGGCCCCTCTGAGTCCTCACTCTTCCAGGGGCACCTCAGGGCCTTATTAGAGCTTCTCCAAAGGGTGACGAGCACCTGGAACTCTGGCCTTAGGGCCCGGGGAGCAGGCTTCCTTACACAAGCCCCACTCACCTCTTGTCTCAGGAGCGGTGAGCTCCGCACCTGCCAGCTGTGGGCGCCCTGCCTCCCAAGCTCCTGCCGGGGCAGAGACAGGCGTGGTGAAACGCCCCGGCAGCTGATGCTGACACAGGGATGGGGCAGGGTGGCCTCCGGGGCCGTGGGGAGCCCCGGCCCCTGACGCCCATCCTCTCTCTCCCGCCCTCAGGTGTGAGCTCGACGCTTCCACCCGGCGTGCACCCCAGCCCTTCCGAGAGCCCGAGAACGGCCCCGGCCTCCACCCCAGGCACAGCCTCTGCCTCGCCCTTGCCCAAGCCCCGCTGCGGGGAGGACTGCCGCTGGTCACCGTGGCTGGACGTCAGCCGTCCAGGACAGGGCATAGACAGCGGAGACTTTGACACGCTGGAGAACCTCCATGACCATGGCTACCAGATCTGCCCAGCACCGAGGGCGGTGGAGTGCCAGGCCGAGGGTGCCCCTGGAGTGCCGCTTGCCGCCCTGGGGCAGCACGTGGAGTGTAGCCCAACAGTGGGGCTGATCTGCTACAACAGGGACCAGGCCTCCGGGCACTGTGACAACTACCAGATCAGGGTCCTGTGCTGCCTCCCCCGGGCCTGCCCCCCGAGAGGAACAGAGACCAGCTCTCCAGCAACCTTCCGCACGACGGAAACGGGGCCCACGTCAGGAACCAGCAGGGGCACATGGGTGCCAACAGGAAGCACAGCCTCCTCAACCCTGCTCACTACGACTGGTCAAAGCACTGTCTCTATGACTAGCAAAACACCTGTCCCAGGCACCTCAACACCCGTCCCAGGAACCACTACACCTGGCCCAGGATCCTCTACACCCGGCCCAAGAACATCACCACCCATCCCAGGAACCTCACCACCTGTCCCAGGCACCTCACCACCTGTCCCAGGCACCTCACCACCTGTCCCAGGCACCTCACCGCCCGTCCCAGGAACCTCACCGCCCGTCACCTCACCGCCCGTCCCAGGCACCTCACCGCCCGTCCCAGGCACCTCACCGCCCGTCCCAGGAACCTCACCGCCCGTCCCAGGCACCTCACCGCCCGTCCCAGAACCTCACCGCGCCGTCCCAGGCACCTCACCGCCCGTCCCAGGCACCTCACCGCCTGTCCCAGGAACCTCACCGCCTGTCTCAGGAACCTCTATACCTGCCCCAGGAACCACTACACCTGTCCCAGGAACCTCACCACCTGTCCCAGGAACCTCAACACCCGTCCCAGGCACCTCTACACCCGTCCCAGGAACCTCACCACCCGTCCCAGGAACCTCACCACCCGTCCCAGGCACCTCACCACCCGTCCCAGGAACCTCACCACCCGTCCCAGGCACCTCACCACCCGTCCCAGGAACCTCTACACCTGCCCCAGGAACCTCACCACCCGTCCCAGGAACCTCACCACCCATCCCAGGCACCTCTACACCCGTCCCAGGAACCTCACCACCCATCCCAGGCACCTCACCACCCGTCCCAGGTACCTCACCACCCGTCCCAGGCACCTCACCACCCGTCCCAGGCACCTCACCACCTGTCCCAGGAACCTCAACACCCGTCCCAGGATCCTCTACACTTGTCCCAGGCACCTCACCACCTATCCCAGGAACCTCAACACCCGTCCCAGGATCCTCTACACTTGTCCCAGGCACCTCACCACCTGTCCCAGGCACCTCACCACCTGTCCCAGGAACCTCTACACTTGTCCCAGGCACCTCACCACCTGTCCCAGGCACCTCACCACCTGTCCCAGGAACCTCTACACCTGTCCCAGGCACTTCACCACCTGGCACAGGCACCTCACCACCTGTCCCAGGCACCTCACCACCTGTCCCAGGCACCTCACCACCTGTCCCAGGCACCACACCCCCTGGCACAGGCACCACACCCCCCGTCCCAGGCACCTCACCACCCGTCCCAGGCACCTCATCACCCGTCCCAGGCACCTCACCACCCATCCCAGGCACCTCATCCCCTGGCACAGGAACCTCACCACCTGTCCCAGGCACCTCACCCCCTGGCACGTCTACACCTGTACCAGGAAACTCACCACCTGTCCCAGGCACCTCTACACCTGTCCCAGGCACCTCACCACTTGTCCCAGGCACCTCACCCCCTGGCACATCTACACCTGTCCCAGAAACCTCACCACCTGTCCCAGGCACCTCACCACCTGTCCCAGGAACCTCACCACCTGTCCCAGGCACCGCACCCCCTGGCACAGGTAACTTGACTACTGGGAAAACAACCCTCTTGACTCCCAGTCCAGTGTCAGTTTCAACAACAATTTCAAGCACAACTTCTGTGTTGACCACAGCTCCGAAGCCCTCAGAGGGACCCTCATCTGAGCCCACCACGGTCACCTGTTTACAAGCTTTATGCACCTGGACTGAGTGGATAGACGGCAGCTACCCTGGGCCAGGGAGAAACAGTGGAGATTTTGACACTATTTCGAACCTCAGAGCCAAAGGTTATAAATTCTGTGCAGAGCCCAAGAATGTGCAGTGCCGAGCAGAGCGCTTCCCTGACACGCCACTGCAGGAGCTGGGCCAGGACGTGATCTGTGACAAATCCGTGGGGCTGATTTGCTGGAACAAGGACCAGCTGCCCCCCATCTGCTACAACTACAACATCCGCTTCCTGTGCTGTGAGCTGGTGGACACTTGCAGGACAAACACCACTTCCCCTGCTACACCTGCGACCACACAGACGACCACAGCTGAAGCCAGCACTACCCGGGCCACTGGCAGCCTCTCCACTTCCGCAAAACTCAGCACTGCTAGCTCACCTCACGGGCCCCCACCAAGATGGGTCACGCCCAGCACACACGAGCAACCCTCTCCAGGGACCACGCCCTGCGAGCCACAGTGCCGGTGGACCCAGTGGTTCGACGTGGACGTCCCGGTGCCCGGGCCCCATGGGGGAGACAATGAGACCTTCGGCAACATCGTGAGGAACGGAGACACCATCTGCCGCCGACCCGAGTCCGTCAGCAAAGTGGAGTGCCGAGCTGAGAACCACCCCGAGGTCAGCGTCCACCAGCTGGGCCAGGTGGTTCAGTGCCGTCGGGACGTGGGCCTGCTCTGTCGGAACCAGGACCAGAAGGGCAAGACCAGGATGTGCCTCAACTACCAGATCAGAGTGCTGTGCTGCAAGCCCCAGGGACACTGCCCTCCCACCTCTGTCACAGTACCCAGCACCACCAGTGTGAGCGTCACTGTGCACACAAGGACCACCTTCCACGAGGCCACATCCAGTGCAACCCCTGTGCAGACAAGCGGGACAATCTCGGCTCCTACAACCAGTGCAACCCCTGTGCAGACAGGAAGTACAACCTTGGCTCCTACAACCAGTGCAACCTCTGTGCAGACAAGCGGGACAACCTCGGCTCCTACAACCAGTGCAACCCCTGTGCAGACAGGAAGTACAATCTTGGCTCCTACAACCAGTGCAACCTCTGTGCAGACAAGCGGGACAACCTCGGCTCCTACAACCAGAGCAACCTCTGTGCAGACAAGCGGCACAACCTCGGCTCCTACAACCAGTGCAACCTCTGTGCAGACAAGCAGCACAACCTCGGCTCCTACAACCAGTGCAACCCCTGTGCAGACAAGCGGCACAACCTCGGCTCCTACAACCAGTGCAGCCCCTGTGCAGACAGGAAGTACAACCTTGGCTCTTACAACCAGTGCAACCTCTGTGCAGACAAGCGGGACAACCTCGGCTCCTACAACCAGTGCAACCCCTGTGCAGACAGGAAGTACAATCTCGGCTCCTACAACCAGTGCAACCTCTGTGCAGACAAGCGGGACAACCTCGGCTCCTACAACCAGTGCAACCTCTGTGCAGACAAGCGGGACAACCTCGGCTCCTACAACCAGTGCAACCCCTGTGCAGACAGGAAGTACAATCTCGGCTCCTACAACCAGTGCAACCTCTGTGCAGACAAGCGGCACAACCTCGGCTCCTACAACCAGTGCAACCCCTGTGCAGACAAGCGGCACAACCTCGGCTCCTACAACCAGTGCAACCTCTGTGCAGACAAGCGGCACAACCTTGGCTCCTACAACCAGTGCAACCTCTGTGCAGACAAGCGGCACAACCTCGGCTCCTACAACCAGTACAACCTCTGTGCAGACAAGCAGCACAACCTCGGCTCCTACAACCAGTGCAGCCCCTGTGCAGACAGGAAGTACAACCTTGGCTCCCACAACCAGTGCAACCTCTGTGGAGACAAGCGGGACAACCTCGGCTCCTACAACCAGTGCAACCTCTGTGCAGACAAGCGGCACAACCTCGGCTCCTACAACCAGTGCAACCTCTGTGAAGACAAGCGGCACAACCTCGGCTCCTACAACCAGTGCAACCTCTGTGCAGACAGGAAGTACAATCTCGGCTCCTACAACCAGTGCAACCTCTGTGCAGACAAGCGGGACAACCTCGGCTCCTACAACCAGTGCAACCTCTGTGCAGACAAGCGGCACAACCTCGGCTCCTACAACCAGTGCAACCTCTGTGCAGACAAGCGGCACAACCTCGGCTCCTACAACCAGTGCAACCTCTGTGCAGACAAGCAGCACAACCTCGGCTCCTACAACCAGTGCAACCCCTGTGCAGACAAGTGGCACAACCTCGGCTCCTACAACCAGTGCAACCCCTGTGCAGACAGGAAGTACAACCTCGGCTCCTACAACCAGTGCAACCTCTGTGCAGACAAGCGGGACAACCTCGGCTCCTACAACCAGTGCAACCCCTGTGCAGACAGGAAGTACAATCTCGGCTCCTACAACCAGTGCAACCTCTGTGCAGACAAGCGGGACAACCTCGGCTCCTACAACCAGTGCAACCTCTGTGCAGACAAGCGGCACAACCTCGGCTCCTACAACCAGTGCAACCTCTGTGCAGACAAGCGGCACAACCTCGGCTCCTACAACCAGTGCAACCTCTGTGCAGACAAGCGGCACAACCTCGGCTCCTACAACCAGTGCAACCCCTGCGCAGACAAGCGGTACAACCTCGGCTCCTACAACCAGTGCAACCCCTGTGCAGACAGGAAGTACAACCTCGGCTCCTACAACCAGTGCAACCTCTGTGCAGACAAGAAGCACAACCTCGGCTCCTACAACCAGTGCAACCCCTGTGCAGACAAGCGGCACAACCTCGGCTCCTACAACCAGTGCAACCCCTGTGCAGACAGGAAGTACAACCTCGGCTCCTACAACCAGTGCAACCTCTGTGCAGACAAGAAGCACAACCTCGGCTCCTACAACCAGTGCAACCCCTGTGCAGACAAGAAGCACAACCTCGGCTCCTACAACCAGTGCAACCTCTGTGCAGACAAGCGGCACAAACTCGGCTCCTACAACCAGTGCAACCTCTGTGCAGACAAGCGGGACAACCTCGGCTCCTACAACCAGTGCAACCTCTGTTCCTACCACTGAGACTACCCTGTCTACAGGGACCACCCCCTGCGAGCCACGGTGCCGGTGGACCCAGTGGTTCGACGTGGACGTCCCGGTGCCTGGGCCCCACGGGGGAGACAATGAAACCTTCGGCAACATCGTGAGGAACGGAGACACCATCTGCCGCCGACCCGAGTCCATCAGCAAAGTGGAGTGTCGAGCCGAGAACCACCCCGAGGTCAGCGTCCACCAGCTGGGCCAGATGGTTCAGTGCCGTCGGGACGTGGGCCTGCTCTGTCGGAACCAGGACCAGAAGGGCAAGACCAGGATGTGCCTCAACTACCAGATCAGAGTGCTGTGCTGCGAGCCCCAGGGACACTGCCCTCCCACCTCTGTCACAGTACCCAGCACCACCAGTGTGAGCGTCACTGTGCACACAAGGACCACCTTCCACAAGGCCACATCCAGTGCAACCCCTGTGCAGACAAGCGGGACAACCTCGGCTCCTACAACCAGCGCAACCTCTGTGCAGACAAGCAGCACAACCTCGGCTCCTACAACCAGTGCAACCTCTGTGCGGACAAGCAGGACAACCTCAGCTCCTACAACCAGTGCAACCTCTGTGCAGACAAGAAGTACAACCTCAGCTCCTACAACCAGTGCAACCTCTGTGCAGACAAGCGGCACAACCTCGGCTCCTACAACCAGTGCAACCTCTGTGCAGACAAGCGGCACAACCTTGGCTCCTACAACCAGTGCAACCTCTGTGCAGACAAGCGGCACAACCTCGGCTCCTACAACCAGTGCAACCTCTGTGCAGACAAGCAGCACAACCTCGGCTCCTACAACCAGTGCAACCCCTGTGCAGACAAGTAGCACAACCTCGGCTCCTACAACCAGTGCAACCCCTGTGCAGACAAGTGGGACAACCTCGGCTCCTACAACCAGTGCAACCCCTGTGCAGACAAGCGGGACAACCTCGGCTCCTACAACCAGTGCAACCTCTGTTCCTACCACTGAGACTACCCTGTCTACAGGGACCACCCCCTGCGAGCCACGGTGCCGGTGGACCCAGTGGTTCGACGTGGATGTCCCGGTGCCCGGGCCCCACGGGGGAGACAATGAGACCTTCGGCAACATCGTGAGGAATGGAGACACCATCTGCCGCCGACCTGAGTCCGTCAGCAAAGTGGAGTGCCGAGCCGAGAACCACCCCGAGGTCAGCGTCCACCAGCTGGGCCAGGTGGTGCAGTGCCGTCGGGACGTGGGCCTGCTCTGTCGGAACCAGGACCAGAAGGGCAAGACCAGGATGTGCCTCAACTACCAGATCAGAGTGCTGTGCTGCGAGCCCCAGGGACACTGCCCTCCCACCTCGGTGACCCCCTTTGTGACCTCTAGTGGCAAGTCCTCGCTGCCTCCCAAGTTCTCCTCCACAGTTTCCCCGGTGACCTCGCCCACCTCTGCAACGCCGTCCACCTCCACCTGCTACTGCAGCATGTCTGGCCGGTTCTACCCTGCAGGTGTGTAGACTCTTCCTGGGTGTATGCCGTGTGCCACCTCTGGTCCTTGGTGCCCTATTCACAAAGCGTCAGTGACAGGAGATGCAGGTGTGTCTTGTCTCTGTGACAGGCTGGGTCTGTGTCCAGGATTGCAGTAAGCTTTCCCTGAAGATGCAGTCTAGACTTGGGTAGGAGGGCCCCAGCCAGGACAGCTCTTCTCTGGAGTTACTTCCTGGCTCCACAGTGCCTGCCTCTTCCTTTTTCCTGCAGGATCCATCATCTATCAAGTGACCGACCTATCGGGCCACTGCTATTATGCCACTTGCCACCTGGACTGCCACGTGGTCAAACGGATCGCCCCCACCTGTCCCACCAGCATGCCGCCTCCCAGCCTGACCACCTCCCCACCAGAGTTCTCCCCTTCTACCTCCGTGTCGGTCCCTCCACAAGGGTGCCCGAATGCAGTCCCCCCAAGAACGGTAACCTCGCCTCTCCTGCCCTTCTCAAGGACTCAGGGGGCCTGGGAAGGGACCCTCAGGAGTTTCCAACTAGATAGTGTGGCATCAAGTGTGGGTGAAGGTCAGTGACTCGTGGGCTGATGCAGGCTGGCCATGACAAGTGGCCATCTGGTCTCCAGCTCTTCTGGATGGGGGCGCCAGGAGCACGGGGCCCAAGGTTGAGATTCTGTTCCTTGTAAAGGGGGCTGGAGCAGGCTGTTGTTGCTCTGGGGTGGGTGGAACGCCAAGGACTGGAGACCAAAGAGTTGGAGGCAGGGGACAGGGTGGAAAGGGGGCCACCTTCACCAGCCAGAGCTCCCCTACTTAGCCCTGTGCCCTCTGGGTGGCGCTGGGGGAGGAGAGGCCAGGGGCAGGGCTGGCCCCTAGTCCCGGAGGGGTGGCTCTTCTCTCCAGGGAGACCCAGGCGAGCGCTGAGCCCTGCAGGGTGGGTGCCAGGTGGGGACGAGGCCCTGTAGCTTTCTCTGCTTCCGCAGAAAGGTGAAACCTGGCCCATGCCCAACTGCTCCGAGGCCACCTGCCAGGGCAATGGGGTCATCACGGTGAGCCCGCGCCGCTGTCCGAGGGTGCAGAAGCCCACCTGTGCCAACGGCTACCCTGCCGTGCAGGTGGCTGACCAGGACAGCTGCTGCTCCCACTACCAGTGCCAGTGTGAGTGCGTGGGGCGAGGCGCAGCGGCGGGGCGGGGTGCAGGGGCGGGGGCAGAGAAGGCAGAATGGAATCCGGCTGGACCCAGGGAGGACATCCCAAGATCAAGGCACCGGTGCTGGCGCTCAGCCTCCACCGGGGTGCGGCCCGCGGAGCCCTGCCCGGGCCTGGAGTCCCTAGGCCGCACAGGGGCGAGGAGGCGGACGGAGCCTGGTCCACTTCAGGCGCCTGCTGGACCGAGTTCTGTGTGGTGCCAGCACGCAGGCCCGACGGCAGGGCGGTCACCTGCTCCCCTCGGTGTGGGACCACATGTCCCTGGGCGGGGGTCAGCGGTGCGGCCCGTAAGGCACTCGCTCCTCCGTGCAGGCGTGTGCAGCGGCTGGGGGGACCCACACTACATCACGTTTGACGGCACCTACTACACGTTCCTGGACAACTGCACGTACGTGCTGGTGCAGCAGATCGTGCCGGTGTACGGCCACTTCCGTGTGCTGGTCGAGAACTATTTCTGTGACGCAGAGGACGGGCTGTCCTGCCCGCAGTCCATCATCGTTGAGTACCAGGAGAACCGCGTCGTGCTGACCCGCAAGCCCGTCCATGGGGTGATGACCAATGAGGTAGGCATGCGGCGGGGCAGCCCCCACAAGTGCCGGGCGGGCTGAGGGCGCTGGGCGCCGGCCGATCACCACCGCCCCCTCCCCTTCTCGTTCTGTTCCTCGCGGGTCACCGTCCAGATCATCTTTAACGGCGAGGTGGTCAGGCCCGGCTTCCAGAAAGACGGCATTGCCGTCTCCCAAGTTGGCATCAAGATGTACGTGAGCATTCCCGAGCTCGGCGTCCAGGTCATGTTCAGCGGCCTCATCTTCTCCGTGGAAGTGCCCTTCAGCAAGTTCGCCAACAACACGGAAGGGCAGTGTGGTGAGTGCCTGGCCCCCACTCCCCACCCTCCTGGCTCCGGGCCATGTCCGTGGTCATTCAGTGTGGCTGAGCGTGTCCAGTGTGAACAGGGTTGGCCTTGGGTGTGTCCCCCCGGAGCCGCACTCTTGGCCCCGGGCTGAGGCCACTGCATGGTGCTGAGCCTACAGGCAATTCTGCTTTCTGGCTGCACCAAGAATGTGAGACCCCAGGGCCCAGGGCCCGGCCATGCGGCCCACAACTCAGGCCCACCCCCGTCATCCTCCCTGGGAACGGCCCTGGGGGGGTCTGGCTTCTTGGAGGGAAAAGGAAGCACACGGAGGTGGAGGGGCAGGTTCACACACTCCACCGAGTGCCGCCCGGAGATGCCGGGCCCGACCCTCGGCTCGGGGACGCTGAGCCCCCGGCGGGGCGCGGGAGGCCCCCTGACCGCCGCCCCCACACTGCAGGCACCTGCTCCAACGACCAGAAGGACGAGTGTCGCCTGCCCGGGGGTGCGGTGGTGGCCTCCTGCTCCGACATGTCTGGCCACTGGAAGGTGACATACCCTGGCCAGCCGCCCTGCAACGGGCCTCTCCCGACGCCCACGCCGGTGGAGCCCAGGACCTCACCCACCCCGTGCCCACCTTCGCCAATCTGCCAGCTCATTCTGAGCAAGTGAGATTCTGGGGCAGGGCTGGGGCAAAGGCAGGGGTGTGAGTAGTCCTGTTGACCCCACGCTGCCGGGCTGGTGGGAAGAAGTGGGCCTGCAGGGGGCTGCGAGGAAGAGGGGGACACAGCTGCTGGAACGCCGGGTGCAGGGCCCTACGGGGCTGGCTGCGGGGCGGCTGCAGGCTCTGTGGCAGCTCATGGGGGTTCCAGGCACAAGTCCTCAGCCAGCATGGCGCTGGGTGGGCAGGCCCCGGGGAACTCAGTGGAGAATTTGCAGAAAGAAAAACTGTGTTCATCCAGTCACCCACCCCGTTGCACACAGATGGCCCCAGGGGCCAGGGTCCCCAGGCACCCGGGTTGGCCCGGCGACGTCCCTCCCTCAGGGCCCTTTCGGGGAAAGCCCGCAGCCGGGCAGCCCCTCTCTGGCACCGCCCCACGACCCCCGTTTCTGTGCTGCAGGTCCTTCGAGCTGTGCCACGTGCTGATCCCGCCGTGGCCGTTCTACCAAGGCTGCACCTTTGACCAGTGCTACATGCCCGGCACGGACGTGGTGTGCTCTGCCCTGGAGCTCTACGCCGCCCTCTGTGCGTCCCTCAGCGTCTGCGTCGACTGGCGGAGCCAGACCAACTACACATGCCGTGCGTGTCCGCCCCCACCCCCTCCCTCTGGGCAGTGGCATTCAGCATGTTCAAGGGGCTGGGCACAGCGGGCAATCAGTGGGTGGGCTTGGGTGGTCAGGGTGGGCTTCTGGGAGGAGGAGGAGGTTTGGGCCCAGGACAGAGGGAATTTGTTTCCTGAGAGACAAGAGGGGGCATCCAGGCGAGCGCGCCTGGGCCTGGGGTGCAGGGGTCAGGGCTTCGCCGGCAGGGCCTGGTCTGAGAGCTCCCGGCCAAGCCAGCCAGTGGAGCCCAGGCCAGGGCCCACCGCTGGTGCCCTGCGGCCTCAGGCATGTCCTCGCCCTCCACACAGCCTTCACCTGCCCTGCTGGCATGGAGTACCGGCCGTGTGGCCCAGCCAACCCCTCCTACTGTTTCATGAACCACAGCGCCAGTGCCCCGTAAGCAGCTGCCCTCAGCCTCGGGGACCCTGTCCCCCGCCCAGCACTGGAGGACACGGCCTGCTCACCCTCTGCTCCTGCCCCCCACAGGGCCCTCCTAGAAGCCAGTCCCATCACGGAAGGCTGCTTCTGCCCGCAGGGCACAATGCTGTACAGCTCGAGCCAGGAGGTCTGCGTGTCCGCTGACTGCAACAGTAGGTTCCCAGGCTGGGATCCCCAGGCTGGGCTCCATGCACTGCCCCTGGCTTTTCAGCCAGACCCCAGGGCTTTCTGCCATGACCTGGGGTCCCCCTGGCCCCAGACTGTGTCTGGCTGTGACGGGCTGGAGGCCAAGGTGGCCCAGCAGTGATCTCATCTCTCTTCCTCCAGCTTGCCTGGGGCCCAGTGGGGAGCCTGTGGAGGTGAGTGTGGGGCCCTCGGGGGGCTGGGGGCTTCTCTCAGCCCTGGAGAGTCACAGGACGGGCAGGACGGGGGCCGGGGTTCCCCGGCAAGACTCAGGACCCCCATGCATGGCCCTGGGGCTAGTGTGCCTCGTCTTCCTGGGACCCTTCCCGCCCGGCCCTGCAGAGCCATGGCATGGGCGTGGGCAGGAGGCCGGCCACCAGCAGGACCGCCTCCTGCCTCCAGGCCCTCGTGGGTGCAGCTGCACCCATGCCTCTGGAGACCCCTTGCAGGCCCCGAGCCTTGGGTTTCTGCCCCTCCAGCCATGGCCATGGGCTCCCTTGTCCCTCCCCCGACAGCCCGGCCAAACCATCAGCGTGGACTGCCACGAGTGCACATGTGAGGGCAGCACGCAGACCATGAGCTGCCGGCCCCAGGCCTGCCCCACGGCCCCCGCCTGCCCCGAGTCCGGCCAAGTGCCTGTGCCCGAGGCCCTGCCCACTGGCCAGTGCTGTCCCCAGTACCGCTGCGGTGAGCCCCGGGCGGGTGCGGGGGTGGGGGGCTCAGGGCTGGCCGTCGTTGCCCCTGGAGTGTCCGAGGTGGTGGCACCGTGGCACACCCTGGGAGGGTGGAGGCATGCTCTCCCCCGCTGTGGCCTCAGCTGCCAGCCCACCAGCAGAAAGGCTCTGAAGTGTGGGCTTCTGTGAGGTCAGTGCTGACCAGAAGCCTCGTCCCTCGGGCAGTGGGCACCCCTCCGAGAGCCTACCCCCTGCCAGAGTCCTCCCCCAGTCAGGATTCCTGGAGACCTCCCCATAGGGGTGGTGCTCAGGCCGGGGTGGGAGGCAGATCCCTGACGCCCCCTCTGTCCGCTGTAGCCTGCAACACCAGATACTGCCCTGAGCCTGAGGCCTGCCCGAAAGGCTCGCACGCCATCCAGACCTACAGGGAGGCGGCCTGCTGCCCAACCTACAGCTGCAGTGAGTGCCCTGGCTCAGCAGCGTCCAGGCGGGGGGGAAGCGGGGCTGTCACCTGGGGCCAGACGCTGTGCCGAGGGGCGTGGCAGCTGCTCCAGGAGCCGAGGGTGGGTCTGCAGCTTTGCTTTCTCCCCGGAGCAGGGTGGACGGTCTGTAGCATCAACGGCACCCTGTACCAGGTAAGTATGGGCGAAGGTCAGGCCCCCCTGGTGCACAGGGACCAGAGTTCCCGTCCTACAAGCCCCTCCGTGGCCGAGGCTGCATCCCTGCGGGGCCTGGGGAAGGGGCGCTTTGGAGCAGCAGTGTGCTCTCCTGGGACCACAGCCCTTGTCCTGACCTTGACAAGGTCCCCAGACAAGCTTTCCCCTGGCCAGGTCCTCCAGAGCACATGACACAGCCTTGGGACTGTGTTCCCAAGACCAGGACCCCCGGCAGGAGGCACTCCCGAGGGTCGCCCAGGGGGAGGAGTCCCCCTGGTGGGGCTATGCCTGTCCCGCTGACACTGCCCCTGACTCCCTCAGCCCGGCACCGTGGTCTCCTCCAGCCTGTGTGAAAAGTGTTGGTGTGAGCTGCCTGGGGGAGCCCCGTCAGACACCTTTTCGATCAACTGTGAGACCCAGATCTGCAGCACCTCCTGCCCCCTGGTGAGTGCCCCTGCACCCGGCCTCCACACCCACCTCCGCACGGCATCCAGAGGGGCTCAGGCCACATCCTGCCTCCCTCAGGGCTTCAAGTACCAGGCTCGGGCCGGGCAGTGCTGTGGTGAGTGCGTGCAGGTGGCCTGTGTCATGAACACAAGTGACAGCTCTGCCCACCTCTTCTACGTGAGTAGTGGCTGCAAGGCCTCGGGGTGCGTTCTGGGCGGGGCCAGCCCCAGCCCTGTACAGAGGGCAGAGTGCACAGCGACGGTAGGGGGCAGGGTGGGTAGCATCCTGGCACACTGGGGACCCTGGGGAGCCGTCAGAGCTAGGCGGCCTCTGGGCAGAGCCATGGGAGCTCTGGAAGCCTGCAGGCTGGGGGCTGACAGACAGACGCAGCGCCCTCCTCAGCTGGAGGGGGCCTTGGGGAGGGCTGCTTACCTGCCGGCTGGGACTCCCTGCAGCCGGGCGAGTCCTGGTCAGACTCCGGAGACCACTGCGTGACGCACGAGTGTGAGAAGCACCGGGATGGGCTCGTGGTGGTGACCACGAAGAAGGCGTGTCCCCCACTCAACTGTCCTGCGGTGAGTCCCGGCAGCCCGCCTGCCTTTCCTGGGGGGCCCACAGTGGCCGCGGAGGATCAGTCCCTGGACAGGAGTGGGCGGCCACGATCAGCAGGTGGGGGGGCATTGCTGCGCCCTCCTGGTACCCGCTCCCCGCTAATAGCACGTGGTCCACACAGGACAACGCTCTGCCAAGCGAGGACGGCTGCTGCCTCTCCTGCCCCCCACCCTCCTACCAGAACCGTGAGTGGGTGGCTCTGCCGGGGAGGGGACACGGATTCCTGCCTGCCCCCGGCCAGGGCTGACCTCTGCACGCCCCCTGACCCTCCCCAGGGTCGACCTGCGCGGTGCACCACCGGCTCCAGGTCCTCCGGCAGCAGGGCTGCAGCTCCTCCAGGCCGGTGCGCCTCGCCTACTGCCAGGGCAACTGCGGGGACACCACCTCCGTGTACGTGAGCCCGCCCCCACCCCACCCCCCCACGGGGCCACGACCCCCGTGGGCATGAGCCCCGACCCCACCCCCCACCCCGCACAGAAGGCTCCTGCGGGGCAGTGCTTGGGAAGGTGCAACGGGGCCCGCCCGCCAGGGTCCGCGGGGAGTCCCCCCGGGAAGGGACTGGAGGGCCCAGGGGCCAGCAGGGTGCTGGGCTGGGGTCCGGGGACGGTGGCTCTCAGCCTGTTTGGAATCACGCTCTTCTATTTACTGCGAACCCTGCTGGGGTCCGGGTGCTGGTGGTTCAGGAGCCCGGCGGGCCCCTCCCTGCGGAGGCGGGGCCTCGCGGGCCTATGGGAGGTGGGCCTGTGGGGCGGGGCCTCTAGGGGGCGGGGCCTCGCGGGCTGGCCCTATGGACAGCGGTGCTGTGTGGGGCGGGGCCATGTGGGCGGAGCCTAGCGGGGCGGGGCCTCGCGGGCGGTGCTGAGCGGGCCCTGCCCACAGGTTCTCCCCGGAGGCGAGCGCGGTGGAGCACCAGTGCCGCTGCTGCCGCGAGCTGCGCGTCTCTCTGAAGAACGTGACCCTGCGCTGCGGGGACGGCTCGAGCCGCGCCCTCACCTACACGGAGGTGGAGGAGTGCGGCTGCGCGGGCCTGCAGTGCGACTCCCCCGGGGGCCTCGGCCTCTCGGCGGTGGCGCTGGAGCCAAGCCCAGAGAGCGGGCCCAGGCGCCGCGGGAGAGGGGCCCCGCGGGCCGGGCCCCTGCAGTAGAGGCCACAGCCCCGGCCTGGGCCTGGCGGCCGCGCTCAACAAACCCACAGGAACGCTTCTATTTGCTGCCATCAGCCTCCAAGGCCGGTGGAACCTGAGCCCTGGGCCAGGGAAGCACCACCCACCCCTCTCGTCCCTCCCAGGGTCCAGCAGCCCCGGGTGTGCAGTGGCCCCAGGAGTCTGCTCAGGACCAGCGCCGCGAGCGGGGGTTGGGGAGGCTCCTCTGGCCGTGGGTCCAGCCTGCTGGCCCCAGGCCTCAGCATCACGCGGGTCCCTCGGATGTGGCCACTGGGCCTGCTCGGCTGGCCGCTGGGAGGCGAGCCTCACCCCTTTTCCCGGCCCTGGGCCTCAGGAAAGGGCCAGCAGGTTTGTGAATACACTTGGAGCATTCTACAATTCCTGGACTCCGTGTGATTTTTTAAGCTAGTCCATAATATCCAGGAGAGGGGAGGGGGGCAGGCGTGGGCCCAGGGTGGGGCAGGTCTGCTGACTGGTCTTCTGTGCGCTTGGATGGACGGAGGGCGTGCAGGAGGGGACAAGGGCGGGAGTCTCGTGTGTCCGCCCAGCTGAGCCGTCAGACAGGAGGGGCTCCGTCTTCTCCCACAGACCTCTGGACTCTACCATCACGCCAGAGCCTAGCTTGGTGTGTGATGCCTGTGTGTGTGTGTGTGCACGCAGGCCCAAGGGAAACCATTGTCCCAGTCCTGTCACCCCCCCACCCCCACTGCGACCCCTGACCACCTGGAGAGCCTCCATGTTCCTAAACCCAGCCCCTTCTTCCTTGGAGGCCCCAGGGGAGCCCCTGACACCTCCAGTGACACACTGGCCTCACACTGCGCCTGGTCCCACAGCAGCGCTGGGAGGGTGGGCAGGGGCCGTGGGATATACGGAGGGGCCCCCTGCCTAGACAGGGAAGCAGAGTGGGGTGGGGACAGGGTCCAGCACAAGAATGCCCCCAGGGGGTCCAGAGTCCCCCATACCCCAGTGTTGGGAGGGGGCCCCCAGAACAGACAAGCTGACAGGGCCAGGTGCCAGTCAGCTGATCCTGGCCATCGACAGGGCAGGGGTTCGCCAGGCTGTACAGTGCTGGCCACAGGGTTGCCCTGGGGTTCACAGTCCCGTCGGGCTTCCAGCGGCTCCATGCATCCTGGGGCCCCTAGGCAGGGCCAGAGGGCCTCAGGGCCCTGTGGACGCTGGGTGGTGGGCTTGAGTAGCCGGGTGGGTGCAGGCAGGGGCGGATGGCTCACCACCGGTCTCCATGACGACATGGACTGGGGGTGGGCCTGTTGCAGTCCTGCTGGGCCCTTTATCTCACAAAGGGAACTGTGGCTGGGGGAGGGCAGCTTGCAGGAGGTCAGCCGTGAAAACAGGGAGCTGGACTCCGCGTCCCTGCCCTAGCCCCTGAATCACGCCCTCTTCGTCCACCTCAGGCTGACTTGGTTGCAGGAAGCAGGACCAGGCTGAGCTGGGTCTGGGGAGCCGGGTGAGGTGTGTGGGGGGAGCCAGGGCTGTCGGCAGGACTGTCCGTCTTCAGGACGTGGCTGCAGTGTCTGCGGCCGCCAGCAGGCGGCAGCACAGTGGTCCTGGTGCCTCCGACCTGCGGGGGGCTCAGGAAGCAGTCGGGGGTCTCAGGGCCCAGGTCGGCGACTTTTGTCCTCCGAGGCTGGGCCGCCTCTCAAGGCCAGCAGGGCCACGAGGACCCTGAGTGAGGGCCAGGGCCACCCTTTACAGTTTACACAGCCCCACTGGGCCAGCGTTGCCCACTCCCACCCTGTCTGCCTCGTGCTGAGCACCAACTGCCCCGTAGCCATGTGGGCAGAGGAGCTAACCTCGCAGCCTGACCCCTCAGGTCAGCGAGGTAGGGGCCGAGGGTCTACCGCAGCCGTGACCCCTCGATCCCTTGAGCCTGGGGGACGGGCGGGTAGGGGTGGACGGAAGTGGCCAGGAGGAGGGGGCAGAGAGCTCACTGCCGCCCGCATGGGACACTCCCCTTGGGAGCAGGAAGTTCCTGGCTCTCGAGGTCTGGGAGCCGCTGCCCCAGTGACCGGCTGACCCCGCAGCTGCAGGTGGTACCCAAATCAGCGCCTCCGCCTCCCGAGGGGCTCAGGTGTCGCTGGAGCCGCCTCTTCCTCTCTGGCCTGGCTGGAAGCCACCGCAGGGACTAATCCCCACCCCCCACAGAGCGCACGCGGCCCCCACCCCCGGAACTCTGACCCAGCAGCAGGAGAAACCAGATAACGGCCGCTGCCCCACCCCAAGCCCCAGCCAGGTTGTGAGGAGGCACTGGGGGCTGGGCGCGGCCCAGGCGGCCACCGCAGCTCCGCCTCCTCCAGGCTGTGCTTGGCCCCCCACCCCCTGGGGGGCTCCCCACCCCACCTCCTGGGGCCCCCCTTGGAGTCCAGCCTTGGCAGGGCCGTTGCTTCAGGAGCTGGACGAGGAGTGGTTCTGGGTTCTGCCAGTCAGATGGGGTAGGGTGTCCTCGCTCATGCGGGGGTCACGCTGGCTGCGGCTTTTGCCCAGATGAAGGGCTGAGGGGTCCTGGAGATGGGAAAGGAGGCGAATAGGGACACAAGATGCTGGCAGCCCCCTCCTGACCTCTGTCCCCAGCACACCCACCTCACCCAGGGACACCTGGACCCCCATCCTGGCCCCAACCTTCAGGAGAGGGCTGCTTGGTCTGAGGCCAGAGGCAGGGTGCCAGTGGCTGGCTTGGTCCTGGGCACTCTCAGGCCACAGCTCTGTCCTTTTCTGACCTGAGCCCTGGGCAGCGGCTGGCATTTCACAGCTGGCCCCACGGGGACATGTGGGGCCTGGGACATCACGCAGGTGTCTCTGTGAGTGCAGCCCAGATGGCCACATGGCCAGGTCTTCAGAGGAAGTGAGCAAACTGGCTGCAGCACCTGCGTGGACGTCAGAGTCCTCGGGTCTCTGGGGGTCAGCGGTGACAGAGAGCAGGGGGTGCTGTCCACTGGCACAGGAAGGACCACGGTGACCTCGGAGCCAGCGCTGCCCCTGGAGCTGTGCTGTGTAGCGGCCAGGACCCACCCATGGCGAGCTGGGCTCAGGGCCCTGGACTCTCGGGGAGCCATGCCCAGCGCGAGCCTGGCAACGGCGGGCAGATCACCCAGACCACCCAGAATGAGACCATGTGCTGGTGCCACAGAAGCAAAGCAGAAAACCCCAGTCTGCTGGGAAGCTGGGGTGGTGTGCCGCTAAGAGACCACCACAGGAGAGGGGGGGCAGAGGTGCCCCCACAGGGTCTGGCAGGTTCAGAGGTCGGAGCTGTGGGGACACGGGAGTGCCCGACGTGGGTGGCAGAGGGGGCTGGAGGGTGGCTGGGCCAGGCGGAGTGGGCCTCAGGGTCATCCAGAACCAGGCCTCCGCACTGAGTGAGGGGCACTGGGGGACGGGCAGAGGTGGCAGAGCCCTGTCCTGTCCTTCAGACCCCATGCTGGGTGAGGATGGACACATGGGCTGAGGGAGAAGCTGGCGACCAGCTGGGGGACGGGCAGCGGGTCAGAGGTGGAGGTGACAGGTCGGCGATGATCCGGGTGTGGAGTGTGGGTGAATGGAACCGACCGGACCCCTCCATGTGGGAGGAGGATGGGGTGGCGGAGGAGGGGGATTGGGTTGGGCGGGAGCTCAGTTGGGTCACACTGTGTTTGACTTGATGCCTGGTGGAGAGGTCAGGCAGGCAGCTGGACATAAGTGCCGGGGGCCAGGGCAGGAGCCTGCCCTTGATGGACGGTAAAGATGGGAGGATCACAACAAACTGTGCAAAATTCTTGTGCACACCAGGACCCAGAGACCCCACAGAGACTGAGCCAGAACTGTGTTTGAGTGTCTCCTGAGGAGGTCCAGGTCAGCAGTGGCCTGCCGCAGGGGCAGGGACTCTGGGTGCAGTAGACTTGGTCATGGCATAAGCCCTCTTAGAGGAGGTCGCCGTTAACCCCACCATAGAGCTGCCAAAACTTACACAGGACTGAGGAAACAGACTCGAGGAGGGCACAAATAAAACCTTGTGCTCCAGGATCCAAGAGCAAGGAGCAGCGGCCCCACAAGAGACTGACCCAGACTTGCCCATGAGTGTCCAGGAGTCTCTGGCGGAAGCGTGGGTCAGCGGTGGCCTGCTGCAGGGCTGGGGGCACTGAGTGCATCACTGACTGCATGGGACCTTTTGAAGGAGGTCCCAATATCTTCATCACCACCATAGTTTGGCCTCAGGTCAAATAACAGGGAGGGAACACAGCCCCGCCCATCAACAGCAAATTGGGTTAAAGATTTGCTGAGCATGGCCCTGCCCATCAGAACAAGACCCAGTTTCCCCCACAGTCAGTCTCTCCCATCAGGAAGCTTCCATAAGCCTCTTATCCTTCTCCATCAGAGGGCAGACAGACTGAAAACCACAATCACAGAAAACTAACCAATCTAATCACATAGATCATAGCCTTGTCTAACTCCATGAAACTACGAGCCATGCCATGTAGGGCCACCCAAGACGGACGGGTCACAGTGGACAGTTCTGACAAAACGTGGTCCACTGGAGAAGCAAATGGCAAACCACTTCAGTATTCTTGCCTTGAGAACTCCATGAACAGTACAAAAAGGCAAAAAGATAGGACACTGAAAGATGAACTCCCCTGCTCAGTAGGTGCCCAATATGCTACTGGAGATCAGTGGAGAAACAACTCCAGAAAGAATGATGGGATGGAGCCAAAGCAAAAACAACACCCAGTTGTGGATGTGACTGGTGATAGAAGCAAAGTCTGATGCTGTAAAGAGCGATATTGCATAGGAACCTGGAATGTTAGGTCCATGAATCAAGGCAAACTGGAAGTGGTCAAACAGGAAATGGAGAGTGAACGTCGACATTTTAGGAATCAGTGAACTTAAATGGACTGGAATGGGTGAATTTAACTCAGATGACCATTATATCTACTACTGTGGGCAGGAATCCCTTAGAAGAAATGGAGTAGCCATCATGGTCAACAAGAGAGTTCAAAATGCAGTACTTGGATGCAAACTCAAAAATGACAGAATGATCTCTGTTTGTTTCCAAGGCAAACCATTCAATATCACAGTGATCCAAGTCTATGCCCCGACCAATAATGCTGAAGAAGCTGAAGATGAACGGTCATATGAAGACCTACAAGGTCTTCTAGAACTAACCCCAAAATGATGTCCTTTTCATTATAGGGGACTGGAATGCAAAAATAGGAAGTCAAGAGATACCTGGAGTAACAGGCAAATTTGGCCTTGGAGTACAGAATGAAGCAGGGAAAAGGCTAATAGAGTTTTGCCAAAAGAATGCACTGGTCATAACAAACACCCTCTTCCAACAACACAAGAGATGACTCTACACATGGACATCACCAGATGGTCAATACCAAAATCAGTTCAGTTCAGTTCAGTTGCTCAGTCATGTCCGACTCTTTGAGACCCCATGAACTGCACCACACTAGGCCTCCCAGTCCATCACCAACTCCTGGAATTTACTCAAACTCAAGTCCATTGAGTTGGTGATGCCATCCAATCATCTCATCCTCTGTCGTCCCCTTCCCCTCCTGCCTTCAATCTTCCCCAGCATCAGGGTCTCTTCCAATGAGTCAGTTCTTCACATCAGGTGGCCAAAATATTGGAGTTTCAGCTTCAACATCAGTCCTTCCAATGAACACCCAGGACTGATCTCCTTTAGGATGGACTGGTTGGATCCCCTTGCAGTCCAAGGGACTCTCAAACGTCTTCTCCAGCACCACAGTTCAAAAGCATCAATTCTTTGGCGCTCAGCTTTCTTTATAGTCCAACTCTCACATCCATACATGACCACTGGAAAGACCATAGCCTTGATTATACGGACCTTTGTAAAGCCCCTGTGTCCTGGCTTCTGGAGGAAAACGTGTCCACGACTGTGGTTTCAAAGAGCATGGTTCCCAGAGCCCAGTGAGGATGGACAGAGGGATGTGGGAGATACCCGAGCTGCCAACAAACCAGCCCAGAACCACGAAGGCAGCAGGAGTGACTAGAGTGTTCTGATCTGGATCCCGGGGGCCCTGTGCAGTCAGCCTGGGATCCAGGACCCCCCAGCGCCCACCCCCAGGGCCCCCGCTGCTCAGCAGGGGTCTGCCCTGGCAGGGCGGGCAGGAGAGCCCCCAGGGCGGGTCAGAGCTGACACAGCTGGACATGGACTGCAGTAGCCTGGGTGTTGCCCCCACACTCCGCAGGGCCCGGGGGCTCGGTGCCCCACTCTCCGGCTGACAGGCCCTGGGGGGACCCAGCACCCACGGCAGGCTCAGGGCCACTCCGTCCACCCTGTCCTGTGAGTGCTACAGCCCCCACCCCCATGCAGAGGAGGAGCAGGTGGGGCACCCTCGGGGGGCACAGCCCGTCAGCAGGTGCCGCCCTCTTCAGGAGACCCTTCCGAATGGGGACTTGGCCACTGGAGGCCACAAGGGGCCAGAAGCCCCGGGGGTGTGAGGCAGCCCCTCCTCCTCCAGGGAAGCCAATCCTGGGGGCACCAGTGTCCACAGAGCCGGCGGCCCCCGGCAGCCTGGGCGTCTGGGGACTGTCCTCCAGGTGAGAGGGGTGGCCTGGGCCTCGTAGGCTCAGCCTCAGCCTCACAGACTCCACGCTGAGCCCTCAGTGGAGGGACTTCCCATCCTGCCTCCAGACCTGCTCTTTCCTCGACCCCCTCCGGGCCCTTAGCCTCCAGGACTAGGAAGTGGGGCCCCGGCTCCCTGCCTGGGGTGGGGTCTCTGCTTCCTGCTGGCTGTGTGCATGCTGTGTTCTCCGCCAACTGCCGAGCCTCCGTGGCTCCAGGAGGGGACTGTTCAGTGTGTGTGAAGCCAGCAGGGAACCGCTCCTGCTGAGAGTGGTGGGCGCAGGACTGCTGCCCTGGGGACGCCACGCTCCACGGGGCTGTGCTCAGCCCAGGAAGCCCCCAGGAGCTCCCACCAGTGCCCCCTCCTTCCAGGGCCCCCACCCACACCCCTCCTGCCAGGTCTCTTACCCCCCAGGTCTCCCACCCAGCCCCCCGCCTCCTCAGGCCCCTGCAGACAGCTGTCCTGGGACAGCTCTGGGCATTGGGAGGACTGTGTATTTCCAGCCACGGCTGCTGGTTTGCGCCTGGGTCTCTGCTCAAGGGGCACCTGGGTGTGCGTGCCGCTCACACAGTGTCTGGCCTGATGAGCAGACGGGGATGAGAGGCCCACGGAGTGGAGGGGGGAATACCAGAGCCCTGGGAGCCCTGGGCAAGGGCTGCACTGCTTGGCAGAAGAACCTCATCCAGAGGCCAGCTAGCCTCCCCAGGGAAGGGGTCCCAGCAAGGGCTGTGGGGGAGGGGCTCTGGCCACTGTGGCCCCCCTGCTGGTCCCACCATCCTGCCAGCCAGGAAGGTCCATCCTGAGGCGCCCTGAGCTCGAGGGGGCCTGGCAGTCCTCAGCAGATCTGCTGTGCAGGCCTGGGGGCAGACGTGGGGAGGTGGTCCAGCGGGCTCGAGCTGGGGTGCCTGAGAGGCCTCCATCTGACCCCCCCTGCTAGTCCAGCTCACTCCTCAGGGCCTTTCCTGGACACAGGACCCTTGTTGTGAGCCCCCTCTCCTTTTACAGGGCAGAGTTCAGGTTCACCAATCTCTGGGGTGTCCCCCAACTTACTGCGTTGACCACATTGCAGATGGGGGAGGCTGGGGTCCTCACAGAACAAAACACCATATCTGGGTGGGAGGGAACCCTTCAGCCTCCCCAAGAAAGCTCAGTGAAGCAGAGTGGAAGCGAAGTGAAGTCCGGGGGCCTCCGGAGGTCATGGGCCTGTGACCCCCCAGGAGGGCTGTGCCCTGCGGCCTGGCTTCCTCCACCCAGGACCCAGACCCAGAACAGCAGTGTATCTCCTGGCCGCCCTCTCCAGTCACTGGTCACCGCTGGGCCCTGCGGCCAGGGGAGAGGGCAGCAGGCGGGGCTTGGGTGTGGATGACTGGCCTGTGCGGCCTCAGGGAAGGCCAGGCGCCCGTGTCGGCGCTGGTGGTGGGGGCAGCTCCGGGCGGCATGGGGCTGTGGGGGGGCTCCTGTGCCAGCCTGTGGTGCTGCGTCAACACTGGGCTTCCTGGAGGCAGGAGGCACGTTGCCCGCTGACACCTGGCCATCTCTGCTGGCGTCCAGGACATCCCGCCTGCCAGTGTTTGTTCTCCTCACGCTGTCTTAATCCTGAGCAAACGTGGGCCCAGGGGCCTGACCTTTTCCACCTTCCACATCTGCCTCCCATGCTGGGCAACACCTGCTCCCTCGCCTGGTCTCTGCCCCTTCAGGGGGGCCCCACGACCCTCCCCAAGACCCTGGCCCTGTATGGGGTGCTGCTTCTCCAGGAGATTTAGCAGGGCTGCGAAGTCGGGGAGAGGGGAGTGGGGACGCCCCTCCTGCACTTGCCTGGGGACCTGCCGCATCATTGGGGCCCTGCACAGGCCGGCCCTGTCCAGGAGCTCCCCTCGCCCTCCCCCATTTCTGCCCCCTGCTTCCCCCCTCTACCCTTGGTCCTCTCCCACCTCACCTCCGTGTCCTGCCGTGTCCAGCTGCAGTGGCACCCCCAGTGGTCTTCCTCTAGTCCATTCTCCAAACCACAGCCAGCATGGAGCTTTCTGGAAAACTCTGGGATATGATTTCCAGTTTATGGAGAAGTTGCAGAAACAGCGTGAAGAGCTCCCGGCTGTCATTAGCCCAGATTCTTCAGTGTTTGGGTTTGGCTCCCTTTGCTGTACTGTCGGCTCCTGGGCTGTGCTGAGCCTACCCTCTGCTCTTTCTGGGTCTACACATTTTTTTCTGCAACACTGGAGTTTGAGAAGCTTTGCTCTTTCACCCTAAAGAGACAGGTGTGTGTCTCCCAGAAATAAGGTGGGGTCCACCGTGGCGCAGCCCCGCTGTCTCCCTGTGGTCCGCAGGCTCCTGCACCCGACTCTTGTCCTGCTCTCGTCCCTTCCTCCCAGGCTGGGGTCTGACCGAGGGCCGTGTGTCACATGAGCACAGCCTCCTCGGTCGCCTCTAACCTGAAATCTGCCCCCAGCCTTTCTCTGGGCTTCTTGACCACACCCTTCCTGAGGAGTGTGGGCTGGTTACACGGTGAAGCACCCCCGCATCTGGGTCTGCCTGCGGTGTTTTTGCGCTTAGGTTGGAGTTCACACTCAGCAGAGGGGAGTTGTGTCCTTCTTGGTGCCCAGTATCTGGAGGCGCTTGGTGTCAGGTGGACCCACCACTGGGATTTCACTTCGGCTTGGGTGAGGCAGTCAGATTTTCCACTGGAAAGCGATTCCTCCCCACCCTTGGAATGAATACGGTCTTGTGGGAGATGCTTGGGGACTGTGTAAGGTGTCAGCACCCATGACGCGTTTCTAATTGCTCCCACTCTTGGCTGCATCCTGCAGCGCGAAGACCTTCCCCTACTCTCCCATTTATGTATTTCTCATTTACTTGATATCAGTTCAGTCTCGCCTGCTTGTATTTTCAGAATGGCTCTGTGATGGGCTTGGAATCTCTAAGATCTCGTTCTACACAGAAAGACTGAGAAATTTGGGAGACTGTCAGGACTAACTTTGTCAGAACTCTAGAAGACAGGTGGTGGTTTACAAAAACCAAGCTAATGTCCAACCCAGAAAAAGCCATCCTCAGAAGAGCAGGAAAGTTTTTGGCATTTTTACTCACCCTTGCCGGTCCTCAGTGCAGGGGCAGTGTTGGGCTTAAATTGCCAACCCAGTTCCATTTCCCTCCCTCACTCCAAGTCAGAAGGAGCAGAGAAAACCATATTTGCAAATGGCTGTGAACATCTGGTGACTACATGAAGGAATGATGCAAGGCACCCATTTCTCTTTTGCTTAATCTGAAACTCAAGTAGCAAAGGTGGCATGCATAGCTCATAAAAACTGTGAGGTGACTATAGACCCACAGACTCCTGTGGCAGGAGACTACATTTGGAGAAATATAATGGACCATCTCAGGACTGAAGGAGTTGAAGTATGACTCTTTGAGAAATTAGGACATTTGAAAGCAGCCATGCACATGCAGGAATTTAGAAAGACACATTCATGCCTGGCAAGATTTCATCTTGGGCTTGTCCCCAGGCTCAGAACAAGTCTACCTAAGTGTTGAAGGACAGAGCCAGGCTGTGAAGACTGGGAAAGCTCCTGTTACCCAAGGAATCTCTGTCCAAACACCAGCTGAACACAAGCTGAAGGAATAGAGAGAGTCAGTGATCACACGCCACAAGCAATAGTCTTTATAACAGTTGCTTGGAAAAGTTTCAAAACAAATGGACCAGTACAGTCTTCAAAATGACAAAAAAAAAAAAAAAAGAAAAAGAATACCACATACTGGGAAAGGCAAGAATTTGATTTCCAGAGTTACCATATGGTCAACTCTCCAATTTTCAACAAAAAAATACAAGGCTTACAAAGAAACAAGAGAATAGGGCCTATTCAAAGGAGCAAAATAAATCTACAGGAATCATCCGTGAGGAGGTGACGGTAACCGTCTTACTAGACAGACCTTGAAATTACTGCTCTAACTATGCTCAAAAGACGAAAGTAAAATGTGGGCAGAAATAAAGGAAATCAGGAAGATGGTGCGTGTACAAAATGAGAATATTAACAAGAAGATAGAAATTAAAAAAAAAAAAACAAGCAGAAATTCTGGAGCTGAAAGTACAGTGACAGAAATGGAGAATTCACCAAAGGGACTCAACAGCAGACCTGAGCAAGCAGAAGACAGATTCAGTGAACTTGAAGACAGAACAACTGGAATGATCAAACCGAGGAGTGGGAAATAAAGAATGAAGAGAAATGACTAGAGCTTAGGGGACTCATGGGTTATCATCAAGTGGGTCAACATAAGCATAATGAGAGTCCCTGCAGAGAAGCCAAAGGGACAAAAACATTATGTGGATAAATAATGGATAAAAACTTCTAATCTGCTTAACCAGCTCCAGGCAGGATAAGCTCAAAGAGCTGCACATTGACATACATTATAACCAAACTGCTGAAAATCAAAGAAAAGAACCTCAGAAACATCAAGAGAAAAGAGGCATGCGAGTCATTGTTAGTAAGATTCTCAGCTAATTTATTATCAGGAAACTTGGAAGCCACTAAGGCAATGAATGATACGCTTGAAATGGTGAAGGAAAAAACAGGCAGCCGAGAATCCTATATCTGGCCAAGCTGTCCCTCAATAATGAGAGAGAAATTAAGACATTTCCAGATAAACAAAACCTGAGAGTTCATTACCACTAAACCTATTCTATAAGTAAGTGATGGTCGCTCAGTTGTGTCTGACTCTTTGCGACCCCGTGGACTACACAGTCCATGGAATTCTCCAAGCCAGAATACTAGAATACTGGAGCGGGTAGCTGTTCCCTTCTCCAGCGGATCTTTCCAACCCAGGGATAGAACCCAGCTCTCCCACATTGCAGGCAGATTCTTTACCAGCTGAGCCTCCAGGAAACCTATTCGGTAAGAAATGCTGAAAGAAACCCTTCAGGTTGAAATGAAAAGGCACTACACAGTAAATCAAAGCCCTGTAAGAAAGTAAAGATCTCCAATAAAGCTAAATATGTGGGCAAATATAAAAATCGGTATGATTGTAATTTTGCTTGTAACTCCAGCTTTTATTTTCCATGATTTAAAAGATAAATGTGGGCATTCCCTGGCTGTCCAGTGGTTAGGACTTGGCACTTTCACTGCTGGGGCCCAGGTTCAATCCCTGTCAAGGAACTAAGATTCCACAAGCCAAGAAGTGTGGTTAAATTTTTAAAAAAAGATAAAAATAGTTATGCCTGTTATAAGTACACAATCAATAAAGGTCTAACTTGTTGCAACAGTAACATAGGAGAGGATGGATTATATGGGATTAGAGTTTTGCATGCAATTTAGCTTTCCTAAGCGTGGTTAAAGGGAGTAGTACGAACAGTTACATGCCAACAAGTTTGATAACCTAGAAGAAACGGACAAATTCAGAGGAGCATAGGGTCTAACAAAACTTACTCATGAGGAAATAGACAAACTGAATAGACCTTTAGATAGTTGTTGTTGTCGTTCAGTCACTAAAGTCATGTCTGATTCTTTGTAAACCCATGAACTGCACCATGCCAGGCTTCTCTGTCCATCACTATCTCCCTGAGTTTGCTTAAACTCATGTCCATTGAGTCAGTGATGCCATCCAATCATCTCATCCTCTGTGGCCCCCTTCTCCTCCTGCCCGCAAACTTTCCCAGCATCGGTCTTTTCCAATGAGTCAGTTCTTCATATCAGGTGGCCAAAGTATTAGAGCTTCAGCCTCAGCATCAGTCCTTCCAATGAGTATTCATTGGGTTGATTTGAAAGGGTTGATTTCCTTTAGGATTGACTGGTTTGATCTCCTTGCTGTCCAAGGGACTCTCAAGAGTCTTCTCCAGCACTACAGTTTGAAAGCATCAATTCTTTGGTGTTCAGCCTTCTTTGTGGTCCAGCTGTCATGACTCAAACCATAGCTTTGACTCTACAGACCTTTGTCAGTGGGATGACAAATTGATGTCTTTGCTTTTTAATACACTACCTATGTTTGTCATAGCTATTCTTTCAAGGAGCAAATGTCTCCTAATTTCATGGTTGCAGTCACCATCTGCATTGATTTTTGGAGCCCAAGAAAATGAAATCTGACACTGTTTCCATATTTCCCCCATCTTTTTTCCATGAAGTGATGGCATGAGATGCCATTATCTTAGTTTTTTGACTGCTGAATTTTAAATCAGTTTTTTCACTCTCCTCTTTCACCTTCATCAAGAGGCTCTTTAGTTCCACTTCACTTTCTGCCATTAAAGTGGTATCACCTGCATATCTGAGGTTGATATTAATTAATTAGTAAGGAGTTGGTGATGGACAGGGAGGCCTGGCATGCTGCGGTTCTTGGGGTCACAAAGAGTCCGACACGACTGAGCAACTGAACTGAACTGAACTGAAGGAGATCAAATCAGTAATCAAAAACCTCTTGACAAAGAAAACTTTGGTCCAAGCAAAGAAAACTATGGGCCAATATCTCTTATGAGTGGTTGTGCAAAAATCTTCAACAAAATACTAACAAAAAATTCACAAGTATATTAAAAGTTTTCTACAACATGATCAAGTGAGTTTTACTACTGGAATGCAAGACGTCCAACATAGAAAGTCAACCAATCCTCACCTTTATTACTGGAATGCAAGACGCCCAACATACAAAATCAACCAATCACCACCTTTATTACTGGAATGCAAGATGCCCCACATACAAAATCAACCAATCACCACCTTTATTACTGGAATGCAAGAAGTCCAACATACAAAATCAACCAATCACCACCTTAATCGAATGAAAAGAGGAAAACCCCACATCTCAGTGCCCTCCTGAATGGGACTGTGCGTTATAAAAGCAGTTTCAGAGAGATCCATAGCTTCTGCTGACTTTGCAAGAAATGGATAGCCTGAAATCAGGAAGAGGACTTTCACCAGAACCCAATCATGCTGGCTGAATTCCAGCCTCCAGCACTGTGAGGAATAAACTTCTGTCATTTGTATGCAACCCAGTCTGTGGTAATTTTTTATAGCAGCTGAAATGGACTAAAACAGAGCCAATAAATGAATTCATCAAGCTGCTGTACACTAGCAAGGAACAACCCAAAGAATATATTAAGAAAATAATTTCATTCACAATACCATCAAAAAAATACTTAGGATTAAGTTAAACAAGGAGGAAAAAGACTTGTACAATGAAAATTATGAAATTTCATAATTTAGCAAAAATTTAGCAATTTTTCATTGCTAAAGGAAATTCAAGAACACATAAATAGTAGAACATCTCATATCCATGGATTTGAAGATTGAATACTGATAACAATATTACCCAAAGAGATCTACAGATTTTACATAATCCCTATCAAAATCCCAATGGTGCTTTTGCAGAAATACAAAAATCCATCCAGAAATTCATATGGAATCTCAAGGGAATAGACAAAATACTCTTGAAAAAGAAGAACAAAGTTGAAGGACTAATTCTTCCTGATTCCTGATTTCAAAACTTATTTCAAAGCTACGGTCCTCAAAACACTGTGGTACTGCCATAAAGACAGACATGTAGACCAACGGGATAGCGCAGCTAGAGCAGAAATAAGCCCCGGCACGCACAGTCACTTGGTGTCCACTGGTTTTTGGTCAGTACGCCAAGACCATTCTGTGAGGGAGAGAACAGTCTTTTCAACAAATTGTTCTGGGAAAGAAATTGATACCTACAAGCAAAAGAGTGAAGTCAGGCCCTTATCTGACACCATATATGAAAATTAGATCAAAGGCTTAAATGTAAGAGTTAAACCAATGAAACTCTTAGAAGAAAATGAGGGGGAAATTCTTGTGATGCTCTATTTGTCAGTGATTTTTGGATATGATACCAAAAGCACAGGTGGCAGAAGAAAATGGATAAATTGGACTACATCAAAATTAAGACCTCTTTGCATCAAAGGACAAGACAAACAAAATGGATAAAATATTTGCAAATCATATATCTGATTAGGGATTAACATTCAGAATACTGTTGTTCAGTTGCTAAGTCATGTCTGACTCTTTGTGACGCCCTGGACTGCAGCAGGCAGGCCTCCCTGTCCCGCACTGTCTCCTGGAGTTTGCCCAGTTCATATTCTTCGAATCAGTGATACCATCCAACCATCTCATCCTCTGTTGCCTTCTTCTTCTGCCTTCAATCTTTCGCAGCATCAGGGTCTTTTCCAATGAGATGGCTGTTCACATCAGATGGCCAAAGTATTGGAACTTCAACTTCAATATCAGTCCTTCCAATGAGTATTTAGGATTGATTTCCTTTAGGATTGACTGGTCTGATCTCTTTGCTGTCCAAGCACCTTTCAAGAGCCTTCTCCAGCATCACAGTTTGCAAGCATCAATTCTTCTGCACTCTGCCTTCTTTATGGTCCAGCTCTCACATCTGCACATGACTAGTGGAAAGACCGTAGCTTTGACTATGCAGATCTTTGTTGGCAAAGTGATGTCCTTGCTTCTTAATACACTGTCTCGGTTTGTCACAGCTTTCCTTCCAAGAAGCAATTGTTTTCTAATTCCATGACTGCAGTCCCCATCTGCAGCGATTTTATAATCCAAGAAGAGAAAATCTGTCACTTGCTTCCACATTCTCCCCTTCTGTTTGCCATGAAGTGACGGGGCTGGATGCCATGATCTTAATTTTTTAACACTGAGTTTCAAGTGAGCTTTTTCACCCTCCTCTTTCAACCACATCAAGACGCTCTTAGTTCCTCTTCACATTCTGTCATTTGCATATCCGAGTTCTGACAAAGCATGGTCCAATGGAGAGTCAGAATGTTAAGAACTTCTAAAACACAGTAACAACAAAAAAGAAACAACCCAACTCAGAACAAACAAACAAACCTGAGCTGGGGATTTGAAGAGACATTTCTCCAAAGAAGATACCCAAATGGCTAATTAGCACATGAAGAGATGCAACCTCAACCACTGAAGGGGAGGTGCCCCTTCGTACACCTTGGGCTTGTTGTTATTAAAAAGAGGGCTTCCCAGGTGGTGCTAATGGCAAAAAATCTGCCTGACAATGCGGGAGACGCAGGAGACTCAGATCCCCTGGAGGAGGAAATGGCAACCTGCTCCAGTATTCTTGCCTGGAGAATTCCCTGGACAGAGGAGCCTTGTGGACTACAGTCCACAGGGCTGCAAAGAGTCAGACATGACTGAGCAAGTGAGTACATCCTGTTTATTAAAAAAGAGGGGATAGGGACTTCCCTGGTGGTCCAGTGGCTGAGACTCTATGCTCCCAATGCAGGGGGCCCGGGTTTGATTCCTGGTCAGGGATATAGATCCTACATGCTGCAACTGAGTTTGCATGCTGCAACTAAACAGATCTCGCATACTGCAATCAAGACCTGGTGCAGCCAAACAAACACCTAAAAAATAAAGAAGAGGGAAAATAACAAGTGGTGGCAAGAATGTGGGGAAGTTGGAACCTTTGTTCACTGCTGCTGAGAATGTAAAACGCTTCTGTGTTTGGTGACCCTTTGTTCACTGTTGCTGAGAATGTAAAACGCTTCTGTGTTTGGTGACCACTCAGAAGGTTAAACACAGACGATACGATTTAGTGTTCCTAGGTACATACCCAGAGGAATTGAAGGCAGGGGCTCCTATATTTACACCTGCTGTTGATAGCTGCCTTATTCACAACAGCCAAAAAGTGAAAACAACCCAAATGTCCACCAAGGGATGAACGTGTAAAATGTTGTATATTCATACTATAGAGTATTATTCAGCCTTAAAAGGGGAAATTTTGACACAAGCTACCACGTGGATGAAACTTACGTTGTGCAGGGCAGATAATCCAGGACCAACAGGACCCAGAAGAGTCAAACCCACAGAGACAGGAAGTAGGGCGGGGCCAGGGCCTGGGGGAGGGGGAGGGGAGTTGTTTAACGGGTACAGAGTTTCTTTGGATGATAGAAGTGTTCCAGAGATGATGGTGGTGATGGTCACACAACACCATGAGTGTACTTAATGCCAATTAATGTACTCTTAAAATGGCAAATTTTATGTTATGTATGAGTTTGAGTAAACTCCAGGAGACCGTAAGGGACAGGGAACCCTGACATGTTGCAGGGCAAGGGGTTGCAAGGAGTCGGACATGACTTAGTGACTGAGCAACAACAAGCAACAACATTTCATAGACAGGTGGAAAAAAAAATCAAGATCCCCTATGGTTTCCATGCTTTAAATGCTCCAGTAACTTGTACCCCAAATTCAGAGGACGCTCTGACTCCTGCCCTCATCCAACCTTGCCCACCCTGTCCCGTCCCCTCTTGCAGGTACCCCAGCCATACCAGGTGCCTTCAGACCCTTCAAGGGCCACGTTCACTCCTGCCACAGGGCCTTTGCACCTGCCGCTTCCTAAGCAGAAGGCTGCCTCCTCCACGTCCTTCAGCTCAGTGCACCCTGTCCCACCCTGCACAGAGCTCTGTGTCGCTCCCCTGAACGGCCCGGTGTGCTGTGAGCTCCAAGGGGACCTCTCTCTTCCTTGGTGGCGTCAGATCCCCAGGGCCCTGGGAGGTATCCTTCGGGGTGCATTTAGAATTTGCTAGAAGGCAGAAAGGAAGGCAGGAAGGAGGATGAGAGGGGAGAGGAATCGGGCAAGGAAAGGGATTTGTGTGAGGACAGGAAAAGTGGAAAATGGGCAGGAGTCCCCTGGGGGAGGGGCATCCTCGTCTCCTGCAGCCCCGGGCAGGGCTAGGGGAGTGGGCACAGCCCTTCTCAGGGGACCGGGTCTCCCAGGGGGGCCTGATATGCCCCTCCCCCACCTCCCCCGGCATAGACCTGGGCTGTCCGAACCATGTCTGGTCTGAGAAGGGTGGGTTTCCATTCCGCAGATGCCTGGTGCTCTGGGGAGCAGAAGTCTGCAGCCCCAGGCAGCCAGGCAGGCCCTGAGCAGGCCTAGAGTCAGCCGGGCCTTTGAGTTCCCAGGCTGTGCCCCACTGTCTGGGACCCTCCAAGGAGTGCAGTGCAGAGCAGGGCAAACCGCCAGCACTCAGCAAACGCCTGAGGCTTGATGCCTCCCGGTGCCCACGGCCCTGACCTGGTGCTGCTGTGGTGGGAGGCAGGTGGGCAGGGAGGGCTGGGCAGAGAAGGGCCCCAGCCTTGGTGATGACCCCTTCCCAGGGCTCCCGATAAGGCCAGCAAACTGGACGGGCCAGCCAGCTCCGGGGTCTGTCTGTGGGGGTCTCCTCTGCAGGTGGGATCAGGGCCCGTAGGCTGAGCGCGGGGCAGGGCGTGCCCTGGACAGGGCAGGTCCCTGGCACGTCGGGCGGCCTCCCCGAGCCCCAGGAGGCCTGGCCCCGGCCCCCTTCCCGGCAGAGCTGTACACCGCTTCCTTGTTCTTCTGTTCTCAGCTCTCTCAACTGTGAAGGGGCAAACTCGCTGAGCAAACAGGCTGGGCTCTGTGGCCTACATCCGGGATGTCTCAATTCCGCGACCCCGCCCGCCCACGGCGACCCTGCCCAAGGATGCTGATGGCATGGGGGGGCACAGGGAAGCGAGGGCTCACTCTTCCGGTGCATTTATCGAGTGCCCACTGTGTGCCAGCTGTGAGCAAATGGGCTGGGCCCCGGCTACGTGGAGCACTCCTTCCGGGGTGGGGTGGGGTTGGGGGGTGCCGAGGATAACCTCGAAGCTTGAAGAGAATGGCCTCGAGTGCCCAGGCGCTCAGCTGTTCCCACGCGTGGGGGTGGGGGGCCTTGGGCTGCCCCGAGTGATTGCAGGATTCTGGCCGCGCAGGACGGTCGGAGGGGTGTGCTAGCTCGGACGGTGCCCAACCGGGCTCAGGCTGGGGGGCACAGACTGAGAGTCGGGCCTTCGGTGAGGCGGGAGAAGGCTGGGCACGGGGGTGCAGGCCGGGGGCCAGATTCCCACTTCCTTCCTTCCTTCCTTCCAGGGGTCTGCAGTGTGTCCCCCCACACACATACGAGGGACCAGATGCCAGGGCAGAGCCCCGGCTGTTTGCAGGGAGGCCGGGCACAGTCGCAGCCTGAGGCCACAGGGGTGGCGGGGGCCCCAGCGCACCCCCAGGCCGGTCCTGCGGGGCCCCTGCCCAGCCCTCCCCCAGAAGCCCCTCCGGCTGTGCTATCTGCCGCTGGGACCCAGGGTCCCTGGGAGAGAACTTTGGAGACCACGCAGCCCCAGCCTGAGGGGCGACAGTGAGCGTGGGGGAGGGGTGGCGGGAGGGCAGCCTGAGCTCCCGCTGAGACCCAGGGCCCAGGTCGGCAGGAGGGCCCCCCAAGTCTTGCTGGTGCCAGAGACACTCCGAAGACACCAGGAGCCTAAAGGAGAAGCAGGGCCTGCAGGGCCCTCGGCCAAGCTGTGGGTGGTGGGGTGATGTCGGCTACAGATGCCCAGAGCTTTAACGTGGGTTTTCCCTTTGCCCCAGAAATTCCACGTCTATGGACTCATCAGGGAGACAGAGGCAGGGTGGCTGAGGGGAGTGGGTCCCAGGTGCTGGGTGTTCACCATGCAAACCTGGAAAACGCCCCCTGCCAGTGGGCAGGTCAGGCACCCCCAGGCCTTCTGCACTGAGACACGTCAGGTTTGGGGTGAGGAGCCCAGCGGCGGGAAGAGCCAGAGGAGGAGACCCGGGGAGAGGGGCGTGGCTGGGGCTGGAAGAAGGGCGCTGCGGGGCGAGTCACTGCCCGGGGTGGGGGTCACCATCAAACCCCCCACCAACACCAGCCACGCCAGCCCGGGGAGCTGGGCCTTCGTGGTTCTCATCTGGGGCGGGACTGGGGTTTGGAGACCCCAGGCCCCAGTGTGCCCCATCAGCCCTGCTGGGGGCCAGGAGTATGTACCTGTGTACCGCGGTCCCTGCTCAGCCTGCTGGTGGTGGGGGACCCCGGGTGGGTCTGGACTCCCTTGCTGCCCTTCCCCAATGGGGAGGGGGCTGCAAGGCCCTGAGGATGGACGCCCTGGCCAGCACACGGGGATTGGCACCTGGCCAAGGCAGGGCTGGGGGCTCCTGGTCTGTGTTCTGTTTGACCCTCACCTCACTCCCAAGGCCAGTTTTCCCTTGAATTTGAATTTGGTGATGGAGAACAGCCCAGAGACTTGGAAGGGTCCTGCTGGCATGGCTGGGGCCTCTGGGGCCCCTGTGAGCCTGGGGCGGGCACCCCCCCACCCCCCACGGCCTCCGCACTCCTGCAGGGAGCAGACGTCCGGCCCCTCTCCGGGCCTCGCAGCGGCCTCGCAGCCCCCTCCCCACGCCTCAGGAGCAGCACTCCCAAGGCCTCCCCCTCTCCACAGCCGCCTCGCAGCCCCAGCCAGACCCCCATGGCACTGCTCATGGCCCAGGGTCTGCCCTCACCCTGCCCGCCACCCTACTGAGAGCAGGTGCAGCAGCAGCGGGCCTGGGTGGTCACGGCGACCCTGCTCTGGGGGGGCTTCGCCAGCCCCGCCCCCGCCCCCTCCCTTTTGACTCTCAGATGCTGCTGGGGGCGTGGGGTGGGGAAAGAGGGGGCATCCTGCGTCTCTGGGGCCCAGAACCACAAACCCTTCCTCCTCCGGGCTCCTGAGTGCCATGGCCCTCCCCAAGAGCAAACACACGCGGCTGTCGTGGGGGAGGACAGTGCCCTGCGTGGCCCGGGAGCCGGGCTTGGGGCCAAGGCCTCCTGCTACATAAGCCCCAGGGCCCCCAGGGGAGTGAGCATCGTGCCCCACTCCTTCTGGCCGCCCGCCTGCCGCCGCGCCAGCCCCAGGATGGGTGCCCTGAGCGGGTGCCCGGCGCTGCTGTGGGCCCTCGTGGCCCTGCTCTCGGCGGGCACGGCAGGTAAGGATGCAGCCCCTCACTCTCCCTGCACAGCAGGGGTGGCCTCTGCAGGCCCATAGTGGACAGTGTGTCCTCTGCAGGGCCCTGTGTGTCCTG
Organism: Okapia johnstoni; assembly: GCA_024291935.2. NCBI lineage: Eukaryota > Metazoa > Chordata > Mammalia > Artiodactyla > Giraffidae > Okapia > Okapia johnstoni. Next base: position 846,097 of record JAGTYA010000026.1, read on the forward strand.
GACTCCTGGGCAGCCTGAGCTGGGAGAAGTTAGGACCTCAGGGGAAACCGAGGGTCTCGGCTTTGGGGATGGGAGGGGCTGGCGCTGGGTGAGGGGCCCGGACCGGGGGTCTCTCTGGTCCCCGCGAGGCCCCCCACCACCACCACGGAGCCGAGCGGGCAGAGTCAGCACAGGTGCCCATGGGGGGATGCGTTTCCCACTCTGCCCTGGGGCTGGCCCAGGCAGTAGCCTCCAGGCAGCCCCATCTGACGGCTGTGGCCTTTCTCGCCCTCCTCGCCTGCTGCTGCCTGTCCGGCCCCGGAGTCGGGGAAGCACCAAGAGCCCTGATATGATACTCACTGTCCACACGAGGGGTGCCGCCAGGGGCAGCGGCGACACCAGCAGGGCTGGCCTGGGGCCCGGGCCCCACGGTCCGCTCCTGCAGCCCCCCCGCAGCGCCTTGCCCCACGCTCAGGGGTCTGGGCAGGTGGGCACCGCCCGAGGCCCTCTCCACCGATGAAAAGGAGGTGGTGAAGAGGTGGGGAGATAGTCTTGTAGAGCCTCTGCCCCAGGCTGCCTTTCTTGGAGGGTGGATAGGCCTGGGGTAGGGGCTGAACCATGGCGACTCCTGGTGAGGGTACCAGATGCCGCCCGGCATCGGCTGTGCGGTTCGGGTGCCCGGCCGGCCTGTCTGGCCAGCTGTGGCCCTGCTCAGCCCCGGGGCAGCGGGCCTGCGGTGAGTCCACTCCCCTTCTCGTGTTGATGGCAAGTCCCTCGAATGGGGCTCCTTCCTGCCAGAAGGAGACGCTCACCGTGGCGGCTGTGATGTGGGAGAGGCCAGAGCGAGATCTTAGTTCCCTGCCCAGTACCTGGATCAGGGCAGCCTGGATGAGAAACAGGAATCCTGGCCACATGTTCACCAGGCCCTCGAGGCTGGACGCAAAATCCCCTCGGCCCTTGCCTCCAGTGAAAAACGCATTTCTCAAGGAGGCAAAAACTATGAACGAAGGTACCGAGTTTATTATTAGAGACACAGGGAAATAGGTTGCTCAGCCAAGACAGAGACCAGGCAGAGGCTCCATACACCGCCTCCCCAGAAAGGGTGTGGGCGTCCTCACGATGAGGCGTGCATGTCAGTCACGTGCCCGACTCTTTGCGACCCCATGGACTGTAGCCCACCAGGCTCCCCTCTGTCCAGGGGATTCTCCAGGCGAGAATGCTGGAGTGGTTGCCACTCCCTTCTCCAGGGGATCTTCCCGACCCAGGGATCAAACCCGGGTCTCCTGCATTACAGGCAGGTTCTTTACCGTCTGAGCCACCAGGGAAAGAGGCAGCTAAGTCAGTTACCAAGGGCAGTTCTTCCAGGCCTTTGTTTGCCTTTGGCCAATTGTCTGATTTCTTTCTCCACACCCCTAACTGCCCCAGGACCCTCCCCAACACGCGTGCACAACTTTCCTCCAAGACGGATTGGAGCCAAGGCCTAGGGAGACCGTGGCATCACCCCTGGTGGGGGGGTGCCCCTCCGGTGGGGGGTGCCCCTCCTCTTTCACCCTAAAGGAGCCTTTCTACAAGTGTCTCCCTTGCCCCAAGGGTGGAGGACATGCGACCCCTGATCTTTCACTCAGACGGGGCTCGGCCCCTCTGTCCCCGCAACAACTGTTGCAGTGTCCTCAGGGCACAAAGCCTGTTCCTGCTGTTAATCCATCTCCGAGTGCAGACAGGAGGCTGACAGAAACGTACAACCTGCATCCCGAGTATCCATCGCCTCACATCGGTGTCCCCTGGGCTGAGCCCCCGTGGGGTGGGGGGTTGGCCCTGAGAGGAGGGGCTTCCCGTCAGGGGATGTGTGCTTGGACAGCAGCAGATGGGGTGGTTGGCAGTGGGCATCTCCCTGGCCGAGCTCCGGACCAGCCGGGAAGGGGGTGCCGTGTGAGCCTGTCCGTGTGAACCCCTGGTTTCTCGACCAGGGGGTGGGTAAAACAATGGGCACATGCAGGAGAGGCTGCAGGCCTGGGGTCGGGGCTGGTGGGCAGGGAGAAGTGTGGTCAACGGGGCCCTGAGGAGGAGAGAGAAACGCCAGGCCAGTGCCCACGGCCTCCGGGTCAGCGTCCCGGCGGGAAGGTCGCGTGGGGAGCCGAGCCTGGTGTGGCGGCTGCGGAGCCGGCCTGGCACCCCTTGCAGGACAGCACCCCTCCAGGGACGCGGGGACCTCCGGGCCGTACCTCCATCTCCCCATGCGGTGCAGGCTGGGCTGAGGGGGGAGAACCCTACCGATGTGAGGAAGGAATTCTGGGGCTGTGTGTGCAGGGTGCCCTGGGCCAAGCCTCCCAGAGAGGGGCCTGGAGGGGGCTCAGTCTTGCCCCCCGAGGTGGCGGGGGCACCTGGACCTGGGAGGGGCGTCCCCGGTGGTGGGGGACATAAGGTGGCCTTGGGCCCCCAGGCCTCCCATCTGCTCAGAGCTGGGGGCTCGAAGGCGGAGCTGGCTGTAGTCTTGGGATTCTGCTGAGTACCGCCCGGGAGCCTCTCCAACCTCTGTGTCCTTCTCCCCACAGAGCCAGGCTTTGTCCTTCTCTGAGGGGTGTGGGGGGGGCCAGACACTCTCCCTGGAGTGGCCTGAGGTCAGCGAGCCAACACCCTTTCCTGATTCCTTGTACCCCAGCCAGTGTGAGGTGCACGCTGTGCAGATGGGGTGGGGGGGTGGTCAGCTCCGGGCACGGGGCGCAGTTCCCGTGGCTGCCAGCCTGCAGCCTCGGAGACCCCGCCGCCACGGGGCAGGGTCGTGACGGTCAGCTTCTCACAGACTCCCGCTCCCCTTCCCTGCAGAGACCCAGGACGGTGTGCAGCAGAGCTGGACGAGTCAGCAGCCTGAGATGACTGGTCAGAGGGTGGGCATGGCAGGGAGGGCCCGGTGCGGAGCCGGCAGGGGGTCCCCTTTCCACATTGGCTTCGTGCACAGAGACCCTCCTGGACCCATCTGCCCACAGGAGGGGGCAGCGAGGGGCCTGGGGAAACAGACATTGAGCAGAGAGGCTCAGACACGCTCACACACACGCGTGTGCATACATTTGCCCACCCGCTCTCACATGCTCACACACACACACAGACCTGGGCAGGAGCGTGTCGTGGGCACGCGTCCTAGAGGGACAAGGTTCGTCCTGGGCTCCCTGGGCTGGGTGAGGCTGGCTTGAGGCCCCAGGGTGGCCAGTGAGGAGCCCTGGGAGGGGGCATGGTGGCTGGTCCCTGCCTGGCCACGTTCCGGGTATGACCTGGCTCCCTCCACAGCCCGGCACCTGACCTTCATCCCGCCCGTCACTGTCTTCCCCACTATGAGCCGTAAGTGGACGCCGCCCATGTCCCACAGGGGTGGGGGCATTTGCCAGCCTCTGGGGTGGTCACAGACCTGGGGATAAAGCCGGGACCGTGTGGGCAGCTGAGCAGCTAGATGGCCTTGGGAGCCTGCCCTGAGGATGGTTCTCCTGGGGGCCGGCCTGGGTGCTGGGGCGAGGCCCTCAGGGCTGGGCAGGGGAGAGAATCAGGGGCAGAGGGGAGCGAGGAAGGGGGCGGCGGGTCCCCACCCCACACGGGGGCCTGGCCCCAGGGAAGGCCGCCCCCCACCACCGCGTGCTCCCCACAGCCCTGAACGCTGAGCACGGCGGGCGGGTGTGCAGCACGTGGGGCGACTTCCACTACAAGACCTTCGATGGCGACGTCTTCCGCTTCCCTGGGCTGTGCAACTACGTCTTCTCCGCGCACTGCGGCTCCGCCTACGAGGACTTCAACCTGCAGCTCCGCCGCAGCCTGCTGGACTCCAGGCCCACCATCACCCACGTTGTCCTCAGATCGCAGGGGCTCGTGCTGGAGGTCTCTAACGGCTCGGTCCTCATCAACGGGTGGCAGTGAGTGCCGCTGGGCACGGAGGGGCCCCGGCTCCAAGGTGGGCGGGGGTTGGAGCTGGCGGGGAAGGGGCTGGACATGTGGGAGCACCGGACTCTCGCCCAGGGAGGAGCTGCCCTACAGCCGCGCCGGTCTCCTGGTGGAGCGGAGCAGTGCCTATGTTAAGATCAACGTCCGGCTGATGCTGACCTTCATGTGGAACGGAGAGGACAGCGCCCTGGTGAGGGTGCCCCACACCCTCCCACCGGGGGAGCCCCCAGAGGCAGGGTGGGTGGGGCCGGCGGAGACTGGAGCTGCCCCTCCCCTGCCCCCAGCTGGAGCTGGACCCCAAGTACGCCAACCAGACTTGCGGCCTGTGCGGCGACTTCAATGGGCTCCGGGCCGTCAGCGAGTTCTACGCCCACAGTGAGTGCCCCGGGTCCAGGCGCAGCATGTGGCCGACCCCAGCATGGTCCCCAGGAATCTGGGGGTGCAGGAGTGGGCCTCACCGGGGTGCCGGGCAAGTCAGGGGTGTCAACAGTTCTAGTGATGCCCCAGAGGGAGGTTTCAAGGGGTCCTGAGCATGGGTGGGAGCTCTGCCCCCAGAGCCCCCCTGCTCTCTGCAGACACCAGGCTGAGCCCACTACAGTTTGGGAACCTGCAGAAGCTGGATGGGCCCACGGAGCAGTGCCAGGACCCCCTGCCCTCCTCCGCTGCTGACAACTGCACAGACGAGGTGAGCGCCTGCCCGCGGCACCCCCAGACACAGACCCATCGAGAGGGGCACTCGGGGAGCCAGGCAGAAGCCCTTCCGATGAGCTGGGCAGATCCCACCTCCGAAAGTGGCCTAGAGGCTCCAGGATCCCCGAAACCAGCAGAACCCAGCAGCCGTAAATGAGGACCTGGAACCGGTCAGGGGTGGGGGCTGAAGAAGGAGGGTGGTCAACAACGGGTCGGCGCTGACCCCGCTGGGGCTGCCGAGGGGGCGGGCCCCCCTGCCGCCCCTTCTCTGCAGGGTGGGGTCTGCACCCCTCCCGGGCAGATGTGTCCTGCGGCCCAGGGTCAGGAGTCACCCAGCCGACTCCTCACCGAGCATGGCAAGTCGTCAGGGGTGGAGAAGGATAAGGGGTAGGTGGGCAGCTGGCAGACTGGATGGAGGCCTGGACGGACAGACAGACAGAGCGGTACAAGGAGAGGCGGGTGGAGGGACGGATGAGAGGATGGACAGTGGGGGATGACAGGGGACTGGCTGACTGGGAGGGGCCTCGGGGGAGGGGGGCTCCCTGGCCTGGGAGAGGCTGCAGGGCTGGGGTCCCCGCACGAGCCCATGGGGAGGACACAGCCTCCATCCTGTCTCCCAGGAGGGCATCTGCCGCCGCACCCTGCTGGGCCCCGCCTTCGCTCCGTGCCACGGGCTGGTGGACGCCGAGGTGTACGTGGCCGCCTGCATCCAGGACCTGTGCCGCTGCCCCACCTGCCCCTGCGCCACCTTCACCGAATACTCCCGTCAGTGTGCCCACGCGGGGGGCCAGCCGCAGAACTGGAGGGGTCCCGACCTCTGCCGTGAGTGCCCCGGGGAGGGTGGCGGGGAGGGGACCCCCGGCAGGAGGGGCCCCTTGGGGGCCCACAGCGAGAGGATGGCAGGAGAGCAGGGGGTGGTGCAAGGCCTGGGCCTCCGGGGGCCCAGAGGGAGGGCCTGGTACATTGACCCAGGTTGGGGCTGGAGGCTGTCCCCAGGGGCACGGGTCCCACACTGCCCTCCCCTCCCGCCTCACCCAGAAGACAGCTAGACGGGGAAAGAGGCCCTCGTTTCCTGGACCCTTGGTGGCACATGGCGGGCGGGGGCGGGGGTGGCTTCCTGGGACAAGCTCTGCCTCCCCCCGCAGCCCAGACGTGCCCCCTGAACACTCAGCACCAGGAGTGCGGCTCGCCCTGCGTGGACACCTGCTCCAACCCCGAGCGCTCCCAGTTGTGCGAGGACCACTGCGTGGACGGCTGCTTCTGCCCCCCAGGCAGGTGCTCCGGGCCCTCGGGGATGCCCCCCGACCGGGCCTCCGCCCCCTCCCCATGTCTGCCTCCCACTTGTGTCTCCCACACCTGCCCCCAGCCCCCGCTGAGCGCTCGTGCCCCACCCCTGCCGCCCCCCAGACACGGTGCTGGACGACGTCACCCACACCGGCTGCCTGCCCCTGCGGCAGTGCCCCTGCACCCACGGTGGCCGCACCTACGCCCCTGGGGCCACCTTCAACACCAGCTGCAGCTCCTGGTAGGTCCCGCCCCCCCGGCCCCGCCCCGGCCCCCGCCCCCAGCCCCCGGCCCGGCCCCCCGCCCCGGCCCGGCCCGCCCCGGCCCCGGCCCGGCCCCGCTGCCCTGCCCCGCCCCGCCCCAGCCCCGCCCCGGCACCCCCGGCCCCGCCCTGGCCCTGCTCCGCCCCGCCCCGGCCCCGCCCCGGCCCCGCCCCGGCCCCAGCCCCGCCCCGGCCCCGGCCCCGCCCCGGCCCTGCTCCGCCCCGCCCCGCCCCGCCCCGGCCCCGGCCCGGCCCCGCTGCCCCGCCCCACCGGGATGGGGCTCACTGCCCCTCCCCCACACCCTCTCTGCTCCTCCTCCCCCCAGCACCTGCTCCGGGGGACTTTGGCAGTGCCAGGACCTCCCGTGCCCGGGCACCTGCTCCGTCCAGGGCGGGTCCCACATCTCCACCTACGACGAGAAACTCTACGACGTACACGGGGACTGCAGTTACGTCCTCACCAAGGTGAGCCCCGGCTGCGGGCCTCCCGGGGCCCTCGGCCCCTCACTGCCCCAGGGAGGGTCCCCCGATGGCCATCAGAGCGGTGAAGCCCCCGGGGTTCCATTCCCAGAAGAAGCTCACACTCGTGGAGCCCGGAGACAAGCGGTCCCGAGGTGACCGCGTGCGAGTTCCCCATCCCCGCAGGGACCTCTTGGGCTTGGGGCTCCCTCCCGGTGAGGGCTGACCACCCAGCACATGGGGTGTCCTGCGCCGTCAGGTATGTGCGGACAGTGCACTCGCCGTGCTGGCCGAGCTGCGGAAGTGCGGCCTGACGGACAACGAGAACTGCCTCAAAGCCGTGACGCTGAGCTTGAACGGAGGGGACACGGTGAGGCCCCGGCTGGGGGCTGGGAGGGCAGGCGGTCCCCGGGGCGCCAAGCTGGCTCCTCCCCTCGCTGACCGCAGCCCCGCCTCCTCTCGCCAGACCGTCCAGATCCAGGCCAACGGCGGGGTGTTCGTTAACTCCATCTACACCCAGCTGCCCGTGTCCGTGGGTACGTGGCCCCGGGGAGCCCTGTGAGGCCGGGCGGGGCCTCCAGGTGGCGGCACAGAGCCAGCCCGGCCCCTCCCAGGTCCGCGGTTCTCGCCTGCACGGGGGGCTGTCAGGGGCCTCACGGAAGGTCTGTGGGGGACCCGCGTGGCGCACTCTCAATGCCCGGCCCTGCGGGAGGCTCAGCGGTCACGGTCGCATGCATGCGTGAGCTCCTGCCCAGCTCCTGGGCCCTGGAGGGGCGGCCGGGGCTCCTGCCAGGTGGTCCTGGGACCCGAGACTCAGGCTGATCGGCACCGCCGGCCTCTGACCGCCCCCTACCCCCGCAGCCGACATCACGGTCTTCAGGCCGTCGTCCTTCTTCGTCCTGGTGCAGACGGGTTCCTGGCTGCAGCTCCAGGTGCAGCTGGTACCCCTCATGCAGGTGTTCCTTCGGCTGGACCCCGCCTACCGCGGCCAGATGTGCGGTGAGGCTGGGAGGGTGCCGGAAGCGGATGGGCAGTCAGGGCGGGGATGTGGCCTGGGAGGCGGCTGTTCCCCGGACGGTGGCTGGGAGGGTGGAGCGCAGGGCACGCAGCCCTCACGGCGGGCTTCGCGTGGGGGCTGACCTCCCCCCTCCACCAGAGGTCATCTGCAGATAGTTCTGGAACCTACCTCCCAGGACTCTGGTTGGGTGGGGGCACCTTGCGGTGGTCCCTGCAGGTGTGGGGAGCCTGATGCCCACACCCCCACCCCCTCCCCCAGGCCTGTGCGGGAACTTCAACCAGAACCAGGCTGATGACTTCCGGACCGTTGGCGGCGTGGTGGAGGGCACGGCCGCCGCCTTTGCCAACACCTGGAAGACCCAGGCCACCTGCCCCAACGTCAAGAACAGCTTCGAGGACCCCTGCTCCCTCAGCGTGGAGAACGGTACCCCCAGCCCAGGGGCCCTCAACTTACGCTGGGTCTGGGTCTGGGAGCTGTGAGGCTGGGGCTGGGGGTGACCAGGCAGGGGGATGCAGGGTCCGCAACAGGCTAGGGGCCCATCCCCGGGAAGGCGCCTGCTGCCCTGTAAGCAGTGCCCACTTAGCGTAGCCAGTGAGCCTGTAATCCCAGTTCAGTGTCCCCGGGGGCGTCACTGGCCACAGAGCCTGGGGGCGCCGAGCGGGGCTGGGCGGGTGGGCAGGCGCAGGGGAGGCGATGTGGGAGGAAGGCCGGTGAGCGCTGAGCCGTGCCCATGACCGTCCGCCACGTGCCCCCCCAGAGAACTACGCCCGGCACTGGTGCTCCCTGCTGACCAGCCCTGCTGGGCCCTTCTCGTCCTGCCACTCCGTTGTCAGCCCTGGGCCCTTCCACTCGGTGAGACCCCCGGCCAGCACCCAGCGTGGGGCGGGGTGCCGGGAGCAGGAGCTGCCCCGCTTCAGCTCCGACCCTCAGCACGGTCCACACCTCCGTAGCCACAGGTCAGGCCCACTCAAGGGACACGGCCACAGCTGGTGTGTTGTTGCCGGGGGTGGCCATGACAAAGGATGGCAGACTGGGTGCAGGGGGGGCGGTGACAGCTGGAGGCCTCTACCCTGCACCCCAGTTCTGGATCATGGAGCTGGCAGGACCCCAGGGCCTTCCTGCCTCTCCAACCTCTGGGGGCCGTGAGGCGGCACCACCCTCTGCTCATCCCCAAGAGGACCCAGACCTGTGTGTCCGCGCCCGAAGTTGTCCTTGTGGGGACACCAGGCGTGTTGGTTCAGACCCACCCTAATGACTTCATCTGAACTTCCGCACACCTGCAAGGAGCCGGTTTCCAACAGGGCCACGTTCACAGGCCCGGGGGCCTGATGTGGACACATTCTTCTCGGGGACACAACCCCACCTAGGACAGCTGGCTCACAGGCCACCTTTTTGGAAGCCTAAACCCTCACATGCACACGGCTCTGGCCCCCGGGCGTGTGTGTCCACGGCTGCAAGGCCCAGGCCCGCTCTGGGGGTGCTGTGGCCCTGCCAGCACCCTCCCCCCCGCCCTACCTCCAGCTCCTGCCTTCAGTCTCCGACACCCACCCACGCCCCTCATAGGCAGCTCAACCTGACGGGTCCAGAATCCCAGCTGGACACTGTCCTGGCCCCGCGCGGGCCCCTCCCTCAACCCTGTCCCTGTGCAGCCTGGCCTTTCCTGTTCCTCAGGGCAGCGCATCCACTGCCCCCGAGCCCTGTGGCCTTATGCCCAGCTCGGGGCTGCCCTGTGTCTCCGGCCCAGACGGGGGTCCCAGAAAGGATGGACAGGGAGAGAAGGGTCTCTGGTGGGCTGGGGTCCCTGACGTCCCGGTGTGCCCCCCAGAACTGCATGTTCGACACGTGCAACTGTGAGAAGAGTGAGGACTGCATGTGTGCAGCCCTGTCCTCCTACGTCCGGGCCTGCGCCGCCCGGGGCGTGCTGCTCAGTGGCTGGCGGGATGGCGTGTGCAGTGAGTGTCTGCCAGCTGGCTTGATGGGCGTGGGAGGGACTGGGGACCCCCCGCCGCGTGTCCTCAGCGAGAGCTTGGGCCTCCTCCTCCCACCCAGAGGGGAAGCCGAGCCTTGGGCCACTCCAGCCCCCGTTTGGACGTGACCAAGGTGAACAGGGACAGGCCACCCAGCCTCTGACCTGCGTGTCGCCCGCCCACCCCCAGCCAAGTACACGAGCAGCTGCCCGAAGACCCAGAGCTACGCCCACGTGGTGGACAGCTGCCAGCCCACCTGCCGCTCCCTGAGCCAGCCCGACGCCTCCTGCGACGTGGCCTTCATGCCCGTGGACGGCTGCGTCTGCCCCCCGGGTGCCTTCCTGGACGACGCAGGCGACTGCGTCCCTGCCGAGGCCTGTCCCTGCTACTTGCGTGGCACGGTGGTGGCTCCCGGGGAGGTCGTTCAAGACAACGGCGTGGTGTGGTGAGGGGCCTCTCCCCACTGCTGCCCTGCCCCACCTGCTTCACCCAGAAACACAGGGGGCGCCCTGTGGAGGGGCCCTCACCCTGCCCGCCCCTCAGCCCTTCTGAGAGGGACCCCTCCTCTGGCCCGGGGAGGTGTTCTGCAGGTCTGGAGCCCACAGAGGGCACTGTGTGTGCCTTGGAGGACCGGCCTGGGTGCACCCCCACCCCGGCCTTGCCCCTTCCCTCCCGCAGCGCAGCTCTGCCCTCGCCCGAGCCCAGGGGCCTTCCTGGCACCTCCGCTCATTCACTCAGGGCCTTTGGGGTGGGGGTTGGGGTCCTCATCACAGCCCCGCAAAAGGTGCCCGCCCCTGCCCTCACGACAAGGCCCGGGGCCGGCTGGGGTCTGGGCGGGGTCGGTGGGGCAGCAGCCCAGACTGCTCCCGCCCTCGTCTCTCATAGCTCGTGTGTGAGCGGGAGGCTGAGCTGCCTGGGGGCCATGGAGCAGAGCGCAGGTATGGCCTCCCCTGGACCTCTGCCCTCAGGGCCCCACGTCCCCTGCCCCATGACTGAAGGGAGGGCCGTGGCTGGTCGGGAGGCCCTGCCAGCGTGGCCGTCTCTGCAGGGTGTGTGGCCCCCATGGTGTTCCTGGACTGCAGCGACTCCGCGGACGCGCCGGGGGCTGAGTGCGTGCGAAGCTGCCACAGCCTGGATGTAGACTGTGTGAGTCGGCCGGAAGGGCACAGCTGTGCTGTCCTGGCCCCGGGTGGGCAGCGCCCCCGCCTCTTGGTGCCCCTGAGCCGTGGCCAGAGGAACCGCTGATGGCACCCGCCTGTCCACAGTTCAGCTCTCACTGCGTGTCGGGCTGCGTCTGCCCTGAGGGGCTGTTGTCCGACGGGAGTGGAGGCTGCGTGGCCAAGGAGGACTGCCCTTGCCTGCACAACGAGGCCGCCTACAAGCCTGGGGAGGTCATCAAGGTCGACTGTAACACCTGGTGTGTGGAGGGGCCACGGAGGGGCGGTGTGGGCCCACACCACGGGGAGAGCTGGCCCTGGGGGTCTGCTCATCCCCTGGAAAGTGCCCAGGCCTGGCCTCCTCTGCCCAGCAGATGGCAGGGCCAGTTAAAGCCGCCCCCATGACTGCCGGCCTGAACCCCAGGCACTGAGGGTTGGGGGGGGGGGCAGGAGACAAGAGCACAACCCAGGGTGTGGGGTGCGGGACCCCCGTGCCCCGTGCTCCCTGCTTTGTGAACCCCTCGAGCCCACTTTATGGAAGAGGGGCTGATCCACGTCCTTGTCACAGCACCACCTCCCCTCGCCCACAGCACCTGCAGGGGCCGCAGGTGGGAGTGCAGTGACCGGCCCTGCCTGGGCACCTGTGTGGCCTACGGGGACGGCCACTTCCTCACCTTTGACGGCGAGCGCTACGGCTTCGACGGGAGCTGCGAGTACACGCTGGCCCAGGTACGCGGCCCCTCCCCGCCCACGGCCGTGACTCCGGTGCTGGGGGCGTGACCATGACCGTCTCTTCCCCGCCCCAGGACTACTGTGCAGGCAGCGACGCCGCCAACGGGACCTTCCGCATCGTCACCGAGAATGTGCCCTGCGGGACCACGGGCGTCACCTGCTCCAAGGCCATCAAGATCTTCCTGGGGGTGAGGGTGCCTGGGAGCCACCCCCTCCCTCTGCAGTCCTGTCGGAGCCCCCGCGGGGACCTCGGGCCTCCAGACCACAGCCCACGGCCCTGAAACCCAAGAGTCATTCTGTCCTGGTTCTGGGCCTCCCTCCAGAGGCTCCAGGGGAGGGTCCTTCCTGCCTCCTCAGGCTTCTGGGGCTCCTGGCTTGTGGCCGCGTCCCCCCAGTCTCTGCCCCACCCTCACGCGACCCCTCTTCTGTGTCCTTCCCCAGTCCTGTCCCTGGGTCTGGGCCTTCCCTAAATCCAGGATGGTCTCATCTCCAGACCCTTCACTTCATCACATCTAAGACCCTTTGCCCAAACCAGAGCACACTTGTGGATTCTGGGGCTTAGGACTGGACGTGTCTTTTGGGGGGGCCTCCATTCAGCCCACCACACCTGGGGATGACCCCTTCTAGCAGAGGGAGGCCGGGGTTCACAGCACAGAGAGCGGAGCTGCTGGCTGGGGGCGGTTCCCACCTGCTCTGAGGTGGGGAGGGGTGTGAGGAGGCAGGGGGCTGAGGGGGCCGAGAGAGGGCAGCGCGCTCTCCTGCTGTCCCTGTGCCTGGTGCTCCTCCCCCCCGCCGACGGCCCCCAAGCTCCCCCTCGGCCTCTGCTGCCCCCTAGCCTCTCACCTCAAGCTCGAGGATAGTCAGGAGGCCGGGTCACTCCTAATGCCAGCCCCGTGCCTCATGCTCCCAAGCACCCTGGTGCCCGCCTGGGCCGCATTGGGGAGGGGGCTCTAGCCCAGAGCCGGCCCCTCAGCTCCCTGCAGGCGCTGCCTCCCCCTGCCCCACTGCAGAGTTACGAGCTGATCCTTCACGAGGGCATTCACAAGGTGGTGCAGAGGGGGCCGGGCGGAGACCTGCCCTACAGGGTCCGGTACATGGGCGTCTACCTGACCGTGGAGACCCACAGCGGCTTGGTCGTGTCCTGGGACCGAAAGACCAGCGTGATCATCCGGCTGCGTCATGAATACAAGGTGGGGGCGGCAGGCTGCGGGGCCCCCTGGACGGGGTCAGAGCTCTCCCTTCTAGGCCAGGCCCAGCAGTGCGGTCTGGCAGCTGACGGACTGCTGGGGGCTGGGGAAGGTCAGGCACACGCCCAGTTCCCAAGGGTCAGTCCTGGGGGGAATGTGCTCTTGGCTCCCTAGTGTCTGCGCTCAGCCACTGCATGCCCACTGGGCTAAGGCTCTATGGGGGAGCAGGCACCTGCCCACCTGGCATCCTGCCCCCTGCAGGACCTCTTGTGCACCCCGCCTTCCTGAGAGCTTGCTGGGTGCTGCCTGATGGAGTGGGGTGGCCTGCAGCTGTGCCTCCAGGCCAGGCTCTGCGTCTCCCCCTGGGGCCACCCCATGTGCCCTGTGCTGTCCCTGCAGGGGAGGGTCTGCGGGCTGTGCGGGAACTTTGACGACAACGCCCTCAACGACTTCACCACGCGAAGCCAGTCCGTGGTGGGTGACGTGCTGGAGTTTGGCAACAGCTGGAAGTTCTCCCCATCGTGTCCGGACGCTCTGGCCCCCAGGGACCCCTGCACGGCCAATCCATACCGCAAGTCCTGGGCCCAGAAGCAGTGCAGCATCATCAACAGCGCCACCTTCAGCGCCTGCCGTTCTCAGGTGGGCAGGGTGGGGGTGGGACCTGCGTCTGGCCCAAGCTGGCCCTCTGAGGATGGCCTTGACCCTGACCATTGCACAGGGCACACTGTCTGGCCCTTCCCCCGGGCAGGTGCTGGCATCCCCAGTCCTGCCCTGCGTTCCCCGACCACACTCAGCCTCACCCCCTGGAAACGGGGCTGCAGGCTTCCCGGGCCCTGAGGGTCACCTCCTGTCCTCCCGCACATTCCCTGAGCTGCCAGCCCTCCGCACGGACAGAGACCTCAGGGCGCCTCCAGCCCAGCCCGGCCCCTTGGGAGCAGAGGATCGTGATGGCCTCAGGCCCTTCCCCGTGGCCCTTCCTGCTGCTTAGGGACCACAGGGCGCAGTCACTGACGCGGATCTCGGGACCCGGGCTGTGCATGGCGATGAGCAGGCGGCTGGTGGGACTGGTCTTCCCTGAGGCCGGCCAGCCTGTGTGAGGCTCTGAGGTCCTCCTGGATCGCAGCCCCCCACCTCCACCCCCATCCGGTGCCCTGCCCATTCGATCAGAAAGTCCTTTGTAAACTGACACAGAGATCTCTGACTCAGATGGCACTGCACATGGTGGCAAATGCAAGACTTGGGCTCCTCGGACTCTGCTGCCTGGAAGGGAGGATGGGGCGGGGGGCACTGCCAGACCCCAAGGACACAGGACAGGTCACAGCAGGGTCACGGGGAGGGCTGGCCTGCAGCTTAGCGAGGTGCCGAGCAGAGGCAAGGGAGGGGTGGTGGGGTGAGGTCAGAGAGGCGACAAGAGACACGAGGCGGGTGCCCGGACGGCAGGTGGGGGCTTGCACACAGGGAGCCTGCCTTCCAGGGGCTGGAGGTCAGCGCTTCTCGCTGAGCAGCCCCCGCCCCGCCCCAGGTCGACCCCACCAGGTACTACGAGGCCTGCGTGAGCGATGCCTGCGCCTGTGACTCGGGAGGCGACTGCGAGTGCTTCTGCACGGCCGTGGCCGCCTACGCCCAGGCCTGCCACGAAGCGGGCGTGTGTGTGTCCTGGCGGACCCCGGACGTCTGCCGTGAGTTGGGCTGTCCCTGGTGGTGGGAGGAGGTGCAGCTGCAGCTGCTCGGGGGCCTGGCGGGCATGTGTGCACATACAAGGGCATACATGTGTGTATGCTCTTGTGTGTGAAAACCAGACACACGCATCGCCCTCAAATGGGAAGTCTCACTGGGGGACCGTTCTGAGTGCAGCGCTGAGAAATAAGACTGGAACTCAGGGGGTGCAGCCTGAGACCCCTCCATTCCGGGAGGGGTGAGCCCGGCAGGCACCCACAGCCCCTCTCCCCCTCACTCAGCTCTGTTCTGCGACTACTACAACCCACACGGGGAGTGCGAGTGGCATTACCAGCCCTGTGGGGCCCCCTGTCTGAAGACCTGCCGGAACCCCAGTGGACTTTGCCTGATGGACCTGCCAGGCCTGGAAGGTGAGGACAGGCTTCTATGGGGAGACCACACCTCGTCACCCCAGGACAGCGCGCAGCGAGGGGGCGAGGGGCTCCTGCCACCCCATGTCCGCCCCTGCGACGGGGAGGCAGAGACGGCGGTGCAGCGATAGCGCGCACCGCCCGGCCTGAGACGTGAGTCTTCTCCCCGCCCTGCACCCGCCCCAGGCTGCTACCCGAAGTGCCCGTCCAGCAAGCCGTTCTTCAACGAGGACCAGATGAAGTGCGTGGCCCAGTGCAGCGGCTGCTATGACGAAGATGGAAACTACTATGATGTTGGCATGAGGGTTCCCACCACGGAGAACTGTCAGAGCTGGTGAGCCGGTGCGGGCACGGGGCGGGGCCTGGGCGGGCACACCGAGGCATGTGCCCTGCTGGCTCTGAGCTCTTCTCTCTCCCTCCCCCAGTGACTGCACCTCCAGTGGCCTCCAGTGCACAAACAGCCCCGAGGGTAAGGGCGGCCCAGTCGGTTTGGGGCCCAGGAGCTGGGGGCTCAGACTGAGCCCCGTACTTATCCGTCTTTAGCCTGCACATGCATCTACGAGGGCAGGACCTACGCCTATGGGGCCGTCATCTACAACACGACCGACGGGCTGGGTGCCTGCCTGACCGCCGTCTGCAGAGACAATGGAACCATCGTCCGCAGCGCCGTGGAGTGTCCTGGAACCCCGTCTACGACGCCCTTCACCTTCACCAGCACCGCAGCTCCGCCCTCCACCACAGGTAAGCCTGGCGGGCACCCCACTGCTCCTGCATTACCACCAGGGCCCTTGACCCTGACAGTGGTCTGGGTGCTGAGGGGTGGCCCAGGAAGCAGCTGGTACAGGTGTCCTGGGTGCAAAGGATGGTCCGGAGCCAACGCTGGGGCAAGGGGACAGGAGTCACCCCTCCTCTGGGCGTGGCTGGCAGGATGCAGAGGGGGCTGATGGGGACCCCTGCCCTCTGCCTGCAGGCTCGGTGCCCACACCCTCCACGGTGTGTGTGTGGAAGGTCTGCCACTGGTCTGACTGGTATGACGGAGGCCGTCCAGAGCCGGGCATGAGCGGGGGAGACTTTGAAACATTCGAGAACCTCAGGCAGAGGGGCTACCAGGTCTGCCTGGCGCCTGCAGAGGTGGAGTGCCAGGCACAGCTCTTCCCAGACACGCCCTTGGAAGAGCTGGGCCAGAAGGTGGAGTGTAGCCGGGGCAAGGGGTTGACTTGCTTCAACAGCGAGCAGAGCCCCCCACTCTGTCTCAACTACAAGCTGAGGGTCCTCTGCTGTGACTACGTGCCCTGTGGCACCAGCCAGCCTCCAACCGCCCAGCCCTCAACCACCTCCACCCAGAACACGACCACTGGTACAGTGCCCGCAACCACCCCCTCCACAACCACTGCTGCCACAGCCACTGCCATCACCTCCACTGCCACCATCTCTACACCTGCCACGTCCACTGCCCCTGCCACACTCTCTACAGCTGCCACCTCTACTGCCCCTGCCACACTCTCTACAGCTGCCACCTCCACTGCCCCTGCCACACTCTCTACAGCTGCCACCTCTACTGCCCCTGCCACACTCTCTACAGCTGCCACCTCTACTGCCCCTGCCACACTCTCTACAGCTGCCACCTCCACTGCCCCTGCCACACTCTCTAGAGCTGCCACCTCTACTGCCCCTACCACCATCTCTACTGCTGCCAACTCCACTGGCTCTGCCACCATCTCTACACCTGCCACCTCCACTGCCATCACTGCTACAGTGCCCACTGCCACCATCTCCACTGGAACAGCCCCCACTGCCTCCACTGCCTCCAGCACCACCACCACTGCTGTGCCAACAACCACACAGACCAGAACACACACGGGGAGCACAGTGGTTACCGGGCCCCCTGCCAGCAGTGCCACTGCGGTGCCTGCCCTGTCCACGAGACTCACGACCCGAGTGACCTCGAGTCCGGGCCACACGGGCACACTCCTGACATCTCCCACGGGGAGCCTCACGTCTCCTCCAGGATCCACTGGGTCCACCGCCCCGAGGACAGCCACGTCGGTCCTCTCGACTCCAGAAACCTCACAAGGGCCCACCTCGGTGTTGGCAACGACCCAAACCTCCACAGCTCGGCCGCCGACAGAAACAACCCTGGGCACAACACGCACCCCTCCCACCAGCACGCTGCCCACCCAGCACCCCAAGACCAGCGCCCCAGCCCCCCCTACGGCCACCACTGGGGCCACCACCAGCCAGGGCACGACCAGCTGTCAGCCCAAGTGTGAGTGGACAGAGTGGTTCGACGTGGACTACCCCAAGTATGAGGAGGCCGGGGGGGACTTCGAGACCTATGAGAAGATCAGGGGTGCGGGAAGGGCTGTGTGCGAGCAGCCCCGGAAGATAAAGTGTGAGGCCGAGAACTACCCTGGCCAGAAACCGGAGGAGCTGGGCCAGCAAGTGCACTGCGACGTCCGCTTCGGCCTGGTCTGCAGGAACGACGAGCAACTGGGCCTGTTCAAGATGTGCTACAACTACAGACTGCGTGTGCTCTGCTGTAGCTACGGCCACTGCAGGGTGCCCACGTCCACCACATCCCCCACGGCCACGGCCACCCACTCCACAGCCACTGCCGCCACTGCCATCACTGCTACAGTGCCCACGGCCACCCCCGCCACGTCCACCACTGCCTCCACTGCTACTGCCACCACTGCTACAGTGCCCACGGCCACCCTCGCCACGGCCACCAGTGCCACCACTGCTACAGTGCCTACGGCCAGCCCCACCACGGCCACCACTGCCACCACTGTAACTGCCACCACTGCTACAGTGCCCACGGCCACCCCTGCCATGTCCACCAGTGCCACCACTGCTACAGTGCCCACGGCCACCCCCTCCACAGCCACCACTGCCACCACTGTGACTGCCACCACTCCAACAATGCCCACGGCAATCACCTCCACAGCCACCACTGCCACTGCCACCACTGCTACAGTGCCCATGGCTACGCCCTCCACAGCCACTGCTGCCACAGCCACCACCGTCACCTCCACTGCTACCATCTCTACAGCTGCCACCTCCACTGCCCCTGCCACCATCTCTACTGCTGCCACCTCCACTGGCCCTGCCACCATCTCTACACCTGCCACCTCCACTGCCATCACTGCTACAGTGCCCACTGCCACCATCTCCACTGGAACAGCCCCCACTGCCTCCACTGCCTCCAGCACCACCACCACTGCTGTGCCAACAACCACACAGACCAGAACACACACGGGGAACACAGTGGTTACCGGGTCCCCTGCCAGCAGTGCCACTGCGGTGCCTGCCCTTTCCACGGGACTCACGACCCGAGTGACCTCGAGTCCGGGCCACTCGGGCACACTCCTGACATCTCCCACGGGGAGCCTCACGTCTCCTCCAGGATCCACTGGGTCCACCGCCCCGAGGACAGCCACGTCGGTCCTCTCAACTCCAGAAACCTCACAAGGGCCCACCTCGGTGTTGGCAACGACCCAAACCTCCACAGCTCGGCCGCCGACAGAAACAACCCTGGGCACAACACGCACCCCTCCCACCAGCACGCTGCCCACCCAGCACCCCAAGACCAGCACCCCAGCCCCCCCTACGGCCACCACCGGAGTCACCATCAGCCAGGGCGCGACCAGCTGTCAACTCGAGTGCGAGTGGACAGAGTGGTTCGACGTGGACTACCCCAAGTATGAGGAGGCCGGGGGGGACTTCGAGACCTATGAGAAGATCAGGGGTGCGGGAGGGGCTGTGTGCGAGCAGCCCCGGAAGATAGAGTGTGAGGCCGAGAACTACCCTGGCCAGAAACCGGAGGAGCTGGGCCAGCAAGTGCACTGTGACGTCCGCTTCGGCCTGGTCTGCAGGAACGACGAGCAACTGGGCCTGTTCAAGATGTGCTACAACTACAGACTGCGTGTGCTCTGCTGTAGCTACGGCCACTGCAGCGTGCCCACATCCACCACATCCCCCACGGCCACGGCCACCCCTTCCACAGCCACTGCCACCACATCCACCACTGCTACAGTGCCCACGGCCACCCCCGCGACGGCCACCAGTGCCACCACTGCTACAGTGCCTACGGCCACCCCCCACCACGGCCACCACTGCCACCACTGTTACTGCCACCACTGCCACAGTGCCCACAGCCACCCCTTCTGCAGCCACCACTGCTACAGTGCCCACAGGCACCCCTGCCACAGCCACCAGTGCCACCACTGCTGCAGTGCCTACTGCCACCCCCGCCACGGCCACCACTGCCACCACTGTGACTGCCACCACTGCTACAGTGCCCACGGCCATCACCTCCACAGCCACCACTGCTACAGTGCCCACAGCCACCCTCTCTGCAGCCACCACTGCCACCACTGTGACTGCCACCACTGCTACAGTGCCCACGGCCATCACCTCCACAGCCACCACTGCTACAGTGCCCACAGCCACCCTCTCTGCAGCCACCACTGCCACCACTGTGACTGCCACCACTGCTACAGTGCCCACTGCCATCACCTCCACAGCCACCACTGCTACAGTGCCCACAGCCACCCTCTCTCTGCAGCCACCACTGCCACCACTGTGACTGCCACCACTGCTACAGTGCCCACAGCCACCCTCTCTGCAGCCACCACTGCCACCACTGTGACTGCCACCACTCCTACAGTGCCCACGGCAATCACCTCCACAGCCACCACTGCCATTGCCACCACCGCTACAGTGCCCACGGCTACCCCCTCCACAGCCACTGCTGCCACAGCCATCGCCATCACCTCCACTGCCACCATCTCTACAGCTGCCACCTCCACTGGCCCTGCCATGCTCTCTACAGCTGCCACCTCCACTGCCCCTGCCACCATCTCTACACCTGCCTCCACCACTGCCATCACCTCCACTGCCACCATCTCTACAGCTGCCACCTCCACTGCCCCTGCCACACTCTCTAGAGCTGCCACCTCTACTGCCCCTACCACCATCTCTACTGCTGCCACCTCCACTGCCCCTGCCACCATCTCTACACCTGCCACCTCCACTGCCAATACTGCTTCAGTGCCCACTGCCACCATCTCCACTGGAACAGCCCCCACTGCCTCCACTGCCTCCAGCACCACCACCACTGCTGTGCCAACAACCACACAGACCAGAACACACACGGGGAACACAGTGGTTACCGGGTCCCCTGCCAGCAGTGCCACTGCGGTGCCTGCCCTGTCCACGAGACTCACGACCCGAGTGACCTCGAGTTCGGGCCACACGGGCACACTCCTGACATCTCCCACGGGGAGCCTCACGTCTCCAGGATCCACTGGGTCCACCGCCCCGAGGACAGCCACGTCGGTCCTCTCGACTCCAGAAACCTCACAAGGGCCCACCTCGGTGTTGGCAACGACCCAAACCTCCACAGCTCGGCCGCCGACAGAAACAACCCTGGGCACAACACGCACCCCTCCCACCAGCACGCTGCCCACCCAGCACCCCAAGACCAGCACCCCAGCCCCCCCTACGGCCACCACCGGAGTCACCACCAGCCAGGGCGCGACCAGCTGTCAACTCGAGTGCGAGTGGACAGAGTGGTTCGACGTGGACTACCCCAAGTATGAGGAGGCCGGGGGGGACTTCGAGACCTATGAGAAGATCAGGGGTGCGGGAGGGGCTGTGTGCGAGCAGCCCCGGAAGATAGAGTGTGAGGCCGAGAACTACCCTGGCCAGAAACCGGAGGAGCTGGGCCAGCAAGTGCACTGTGACGTCCGCTTCGGCCTGGTCTGCAGGAACGACGAGCAACTGGGCCTGTTCAAGATGTGCTACAACTACAGACTGCGTGTGCTCTGCTGTAGCTACGGCCACTGCAGCGTGCCCACATCCACCACATCCCCCACGGCCACGGCCACCCCTTCCACAGCCACTGCCACCACATCCACCACTGCTACAGTGCCCACGGCCACCCCCGCGACGGCCACCAGTGCCACCACTGCTACAGTGCCTACGGCCACCCCCACCACGGCCACCACTGCCACCACTGTTACTGCCACCACTGCCACAGTGCCCACAGCCACCCCTTCTGCAGCCACCACTGCTACAGTGCCCACAGGCACCCCTGCCACAGCCACCAGTGCCACCACTGCTGCAGTGCCTACTGCCACCCCCGCCACGGCCACCACTGCCACCACTGTGACTGCCACCACTGCTACAGTGCCCACGGCCATCACCTCCACAGCCACCACTGCTACAGTGCCCACAGCCACCCTCTCTGCAGCCACCACTGCCACCACTGTGACTGCCACCACTGCTACAGTGCCCACGGCCATCACCTCCACAGCCACCACTGCTACAGTGCCCACAGCCACCCTCTCTGCAGCCACCACTGCCACCACTGTGACTGCCACCACTGCTACAGTGCCCACTGCCATCACCTCCACAGCCACCACTGCTACAGTGCCCACAGCCACCCTCTCTGCAGCCACCACTGCCACCACTGTGACTGCCACCACTGCTACAGTGCCCACAGCCACCCTCTCTGCAGCCACCACTGCCACCACTGTGACTGCCACCACTCCTACAGTGCCCACGGCAATCACCTCCACAGCCACCACTGCCATTGCCACCACCGCTACAGTGCCCACGGCTACCCCCTCCACAGCCACTGCTGCCACAGCCATCGCCATCACCTCCACTGCCACCATCTCTACAGCTGCCACCTCCACTGGCCCTGCCATGCTCTCTACAGCTGCCACCTCCACTGCCCCTGCCACCATCTCTACACCTGCCTCCACCACTGCCATCACCTCCACTGCCACCATCTCTACAGCTGCCACCTCCACTGCCCCTGCCACACTCTCTAGAGCTGCCACCTCTACTGCCCCTACCACCATCTCTACTGCTGCCACCTCCACTGCCCCTGCCACCATCTCTACACCTGCCACCTCCACTGCCAATACTGCTTCAGTGCCCACTGCCACCATCTCCACTGGAACAGCCCCCACTGCCTCCACTGCCTCCAGCACCACCACCACTGCTGTGCCAACAACCACACAGACCAGAACACACACGGGGAACACAGTGGTTACCGGGTCCCCTGCCAGCAGTGCCACTGCGGTGCCTGCCCTGTCCACGAGACTCACGACCCGAGTGACCTCGAGTTCGGGCCACACGGGCACACTCCTGACATCTCCCACGGGGAGCCTCACGTCTCCAGGATCCACTGGGTCCACCGCCCCGAGGACAGCCACGTCGGTCCTCTCGACTCCAGAAACCTCACAAGGGCCCACCTCGGTGTTGGCAACGACCCAAACCTCCACAGCTCGGCCGCCGACAGAAACAACCCTGGGCACAACACGCACCCCTCCCACCAGCACGCTGCCCACCCAGCACCCCAAGACCAGCACCCCAGCCCCCCCTACGGCCACCACCGGAGTCACCACCAGCCAGGGCGCGACCAGCTGTCAACTCGAGTGCGAGTGGACAGAGTGGTTCGACGTGGACTACCCCAAGTATGAGGAGGCCGGGGGGGACTTCGAGACCTATGAGAAGATCAGGGGTGCGGGAGGGGCTGTGTGCGAGCAGCCCCGGAAGATAGAGTGTGAGGCCGAGAACTACCCTGGCCAGAAACCGGAGGAGCTGGGCCAGCAAGTGCACTGCGACATCCGCTTCGGCCTGGTCTGCAGGAACGACGAGCAACTGGGCCTGTTCAAGATGTGCTACAACTACAGACTGCGTGTGCTCTGCTGTAGCTATGGACACTGCAGGGTGCCCACGTCCACCACATCCCCCACGGCCACGGCCACCCCTTCCACAGCCACTGCCACCACTGCCACCACTGCTACAGTGCCCACGGCCACCATTGCCACCACTGCTACAGTGCACATGACCATCACCTCCACAGCCCCCAGTGCCTCCACTGCCTCCAGCACCACCACCACTGCTGTGCCAACAACCACACAGACCAGAACACACACGGGGAGCACAGTGGTTACCGGGCCCCCTGCCAGCAGTGCCACTGCGTTGCCTGCCCTTTCCACGGGACTCACGACCCGAGTGACCTCGAGTCCGGGCCACACAGGCACACTCCTGACATCTCCCACGGGGAGCCTCACGTCTCCTCCAGGATCCACTGGGTCCACCGCCCCGAGGACAGCCACGTCGGTCCTCTCGACTCCAGAAACCTCACAAGGGCTCACCTCGGTGTTGACAACGACCCAAACCTCCACATCTCGGCCGCTGACAGAAACATCCCTAGGCACAATACGTACCCCTCCCACCAGCACACTGCCCACCCAGCATCCCAAGAGCAGCACCCCAGCCGCCCCTACGGCCACCACTGGGGCCACCACCAGCCAGGGCACGACCAGCTGTCAGCCCAAGTGTGAGTGGACAGAGTGGTTTGATGTGGACTTCCCCACCTCGGGGGTCATGGGTGGAGACATAGAGACCTACGACAATATCCGGGCTGCAGGCGGCAAAATGTGCCAGGAGCCAGAGAAGATTGAATGCCGGGCAGAGAGCTACCCCGAGGTCAGCATCGACCAGATCGGGCAGGTGCTCAGCTGCAGCCTGGAGACAGGGTTGGTGTGCAGGAATGCGGACCAGAGCGGGCCATTCACCATGTGCTTCAACTATAACATCCGTGTGTACTGCTGTGATGACGTCCGACACTGCCCCAGCACAGCCACCCCAGGCCTCAGGTCCACTCTCCCACCCCCTAGCCGCTCTACAGCAACGGGGCCATGGACCTCGGCCTCCACGACGACCTGGCCCCATCTCTCTTCCTCCATGGTCCTGCCCACGACCCCCAAGCCCACTTTGACTGATGCCCCCTCCGTAGTCACTCTGGTGACTTCCCACATTCTTGAGTCCACCTCTGTGACCAACCTGCCCCCCAGCCCAGTGATGCCCACCACTAGGGCAACCACCCACACCCACTTCCTGCCACCCACAACCTCCAAGGGCACTACACAAGTCACAGAGCTCCCCACCAGGCCCTCCGAGACCACGACCAGACTCCCAGTCACCACACTCAGCACAGGCCAGGCTACCTCCAGCACAGGGGCAGGCGCCAGAACCTCTCTATTCCCTCCGGAGCCTGAGCCCAACACCTCCTCACTGGGCTCTACCCTGGGCACCACCACCACCAACACCTCTGTGGCCACTTTGTCTTCCCAAAAGACACATACCTCTGGGACCACCTTGGTCCCCACGTCTGCAGGGACTGAGTCCACAGCCTGTGAGCGTCGGTGTGCCTGGACAGACTGGATGGACCAGAGCTACCCAATGCCAGGGCCTTATGGGGGGGACTTTGAGACCTATGCTAACATCCGGGCAGCCGGTGGGTCTATCTGCGAGCAGCCTCTGGATCTGAAGTGTCGGGCTGAGGAGCTTCCCGACATACCCCTGCAGGACCTGGGCCAGGTAGTACGCTGCCAGCGAGAGGTGGGCCTGGTGTGCCGGAACCAGGACCAGAGTGGCCAGATGTGCTTGAACTACCAGATCAGCTTGCTCTGCTGTGACAAGAGCTACTGCCCCAACACAGTCATCACCACCACCGCCCCCACCAGTGTGACAGGACCCTCCTCCTCAGCGACCACTGTGAGGACCTCCACCCCCACCATTGTGACAGCACCTTCCTCCACAGCGACCACGGAGGCGACCTCCACCCCCACCAGTGTGACAGGACCCTCCTCCACAGCGACCACGGAGAGGACCTCCACCCCCACCAGTGTGACAGGACCCTCTTCCACAGCGACCACGGAGAGGACCTCCACCCCCACCAGTGTGACAGGACCCTCCTCCACAGCGACCACGGAGAGGACCTCCACCCCCACCAGTGTGACAGGACCCTCCTCCACAGCGACCACCGTGAGGGGGTCCTCCACCCCCACCAGTGTGACAGGACCCTCCCTCCACAGCGACCACCGTGACCCTCCTCTCCACCCCCACCAGTGTGACAGGACCCTCCTCCACAGCGACCACCGAGAGGGTCTCCACCCCCACCAGTCTGACTGGACCCTCCTCCACAGCAACCACCGTGAGGACCTCCACCCCCACCAGTGTGACAGGACCCTCCTCCACAGTGACTACCATGAGGACCTCCACCCCCACCAGTGTGACAGGACCCTCCTCCACAGCGACCACCGAGAGGGTCTCCACCCCAACCAGTGTGACAGGACCCTCCTCCACAACGACCACAGAGAGGGTCTCCACCCCCACCAGTGTGACAGGACCCTCCTCCACAGGGACCACGGAGAGGACCTCCACCCCCACCAGTGTGACAGGACCCTCCTCCACAGCGACCACGGAGAGGACCTCCACCCCGACCAGTGTGACAGGACCCTCCTCCACAACGACCACAGAGAGGGTCTCCACCCCCACCAGTGTGACAGGACCCTCCTCCACAGCGACCACGGAGAGGACCTCCACCCCCACCAGTGTGACAGGACCCTCCTCCACAGCGACCACCGAGAGGGTCTCCTCCCCCACCATTGTGACTGGACCCTCCTCCACAGCGACCACCGTGAGGACCCCCACCCCCACCAGTGTGACTGGACCCTCCCCCCCACAGCGACCCCCACCGAGAGGGTCTCCACCCCCACCAGTGTGACAGGACCCTCCTCCACAGCGACCACGGAGGCGACCTCCACCCCCACCAGGGTGACAGGACCCTCCTCCACAGCGATCACGGAGGCGACCTCCACCCCCACCAGTGTGACAGGACCCTCCTCCACAGCGACCACAGAGAGGGTCTCCACCCCCACCAGTGTGACAGGAACCCTCCTCCACAGCGACCACCAGCGTGAGGACCTCCACCCCCACCAGTGTGACAGGGACCCTCCTCCACAGCGACCACGGAGAGGACCTCCACCCTCCCCACCAGCGTGACAGAGGGACCCTCCTCCACAGCGACCACTGTGTGAGGACCCCCCTGACACCCCCACCAGTGTGACAGGACCCTCCTCCACACAGCGACCACCGAGAGGGGTCTCCACCCCCATCAGTGTGTGACTGGACCCTCCTCCACAGAGACCACCGAGAGGGTCTCCACCCCCACCAGTGTGACTGGACCCTCCTCCACAACGACCACAGAGATGGTCTCCACCCACACCAGTGTGACAGGACCCTCCTCCACAGCGACCACCGAGAGGGTCTCCTCCCCCACCAGTGTGACTGGACCCTCCTCCACAGCGACTACCGTGAGGACCTCCACCCCCACCAGTGTGACTGGACCCTCCTCCACAGCGACCACCGTGAGGGTCTCCACCCCCACCAGTGTGACTGGACCCTCCTCCACAGCGACCACCGTGAGGGTCTCCACCCCCACCAGTGTGACAGGACCCTCCTCCACAACGACCACAGAGAGGGTCTCCACCCCCACCATTGTGACAGGACCCTCCTCCACAGCGACCACCGTGAGGACCTCCACCCCCACCAGTGTGACAGGACCCTCCTCCACAGCGACCACGGAGGCGACCTCCACCCCCACCAGTGTGACAGGACCCTCCTCCACAGCGACCACGGAGAGGACCTCCACCCCCACCAGTGTGACAGGACTCTCCTCCACAGCGACCACCAAGAGGGTCTCCACCCCCACCAGTGTGACAGGACCCTCCTCCACAGCGACCACCGAGAGGGTCTCCACCCCCACCAGTGTGACTGGACCCTCCTCCAAAGCGACCACCGTGAGGACCTCCACCCCCACCAGTGTGACAGGACCCTCCTCCACAGCGACCACGGAGAGGACCTCCACCCCCACCAGTGTGACAGGACCCTCCTCCACAGCGACCACCGAGAGGGTCTCCACCCCCACCAGTGTGACAGGACCCTCCTCCACAACGACCACAGAGAGGGTCTCCACCCCCACCAGTGTGACAGGACCCTCCTCCACAGCGACCACCGAGAGGACCTCCACCCCCACCAGTGTGACAGGACCCTCCTCCACAGCGACCACCGAGAGGGTCTCCACCCCCACCAGTGTGACTGGACCCTCCTCCACAGCGACCACCGTGAGGGACCACCCCACCCCCCAACCAGTGTGACTGGACCCCTCCTCCACAGCGACCACCGAGAGGGTCTCCTCCCCCACCAGTGTGACTGGACCCTCCTCCACAGCGACTACCGTGAGGACCTCCACCCCCACCAGTGTGACAGGACCCTCCTCCACAGCGACCACCGTGAGGGTCTCCACCCCCACCAGTGTGACTGGACCCTCCTCCACAGCGACCACCGTGAGGGTCTCCACCCCCACCAGTGTGACTGGACCCTCCTCCACAGCGACCACCGTGAGGACCTCCACCCCCACCAGTGTGACAGGACCCTCCTCCACAGCGACCACCGTGAGGACCTCCACCCCCACCAGTGTGACTGGACCCTCCTCCACAGCGACCACCGTGAGGACCTCCACCCCCACCAGTGTGACAGGACCCTCCTCCACAGCGACCACGGAGGCGACCTCCACCCCCACCAGTGTGACAGGACCCTCCTCCACAGCGGCCACGGAGAGGAACTCCACCCCCACCAGGGTGACAGGACCCTCCTCCATGGGGACCACCGAGAGGTTCTCCTTCTCTAGTCCCTCTGCCTTCCCGGGGTCCTCACCCATGACCACCCAGCCAGGCTTGTCCAGTATCTCACCCACCTCCTCCTTATTGACTATTCCTGCATCTCCATCCACTACCCCTTCCTGGTCCTCAGAGACTTCTGGCAGCCTGATGCCCTCCGTTGTTTCCCCAACCTCTCCTGCCTCCACCACACCCTGCCTTTGCCATGCCTTTGGGAAGTTCTTTCTACCAGGTATGTGAAGGAGCACCGCCTCCTGCAGACCTTCCCCCCTGGTATTTGGTTACCTTGATTGTGTCCTCATACCCTTTTGCCCCACCCTGGCTGACCTGTTGTCTCTGACCTTGTAGGGGACATTGTCTACAACAAGACAGACGGGGCGGGCTGCCCGTTCTTAGCCATCTGCAACCAGCACTGTGACCTTGACCGCTTCCAGGGTGCCTGCACCACCTCCTCACCCCCAGGGACCTCAGCCTCTGTG
Source organism: Okapia johnstoni (assembly GCA_024291935.2). NCBI lineage: Eukaryota > Metazoa > Chordata > Mammalia > Artiodactyla > Giraffidae > Okapia > Okapia johnstoni. The sequence goes on from JAGTYA010000026.1 coordinate 873,870, forward strand.
CCCCCAACCACCACAATTGTCGGCTGTGATCGCACAATCCCTCCTCGAGAGGTGTGCCTCCCGCCTCCACCATGACCTGCCTGGTCGGTTCATGCACACGGGGCTCGGGGCTCCCATCAAGGCTGATGGAACAACCCCCAGCTTTCAGTGGCCACTGCACTGGTCGCTCTGGCTGGAGGAAGGCACACAGGGTCCGAGCCCAGCCAGGAGGTAGCAGCCACCCTGCCCCAGGCGGGGGGTTCCTGCGGCTGAGGTGGGGGCATTGAGAAGGGGTCCTGCCAGCCCACCCCGTGAGTGATGCGCTGTCTCTCACAGGTGAATGAGTCCTGGTTCCTGGACGACTGCATGGTGGCCCGTTGTGAAGGTGACAACCGTATCATCCTGCTGGGACCACGGCCGATGAACAGCATCACCTGCGTGAACGGGCACCTGCCCGTGAAGGTGCAGAACCAGAGCCATCCCTGTGTCTACCACTATGAGTGCGAGTGTGAGTGCCCGCCCTTGGTTCTGGGTTGGGGGGTGGCGGTGTTTGAGACGGGCACATGCCCCCCATGCCCTAGGCCTGGGGCCGCTGGGCCCATCCCCATCAGGCTTGATGGTTTGAAGGGACCCTGGGGGTCTCTGAGGGCAGGGAGAGTAGGGCCGGAGGTGAGGAGCCCCGAGGGGGTCGCGTCCTGCGGGTCCTGAGCAGGTTTCACGGCAGAACAGCACGTGGGAGGAGGTGGGTGGTCTTACAGTCCTTGGGGCCCTGGGGTGGCTGAAACGAACAACCCCCCCAGCCAGGTATCTTAAAACAGCAGTTGATTCTCGTGGTCCTAGAGGCCAGAAGTCTGAGATCAAGGAGTCACAGGGACTGAGCTGTCCCCAAAGCTTTAAAGTTGGGGGGTTCTGCCTGGCCCTCCAGACTCGGGGCCCTGGGTGCACCTAGGCTGTGGCCCCATCTCTACCCAGTCATCATGCAGTTTCTTCCCTGTCTCTTAGAAGGACCTTGTCACTGGATTGAGGGTTACCCTGGTCATCCAGGATGACCTCCCCCGACGAGCCTTCACTTAATCACAGCTGCAGAGACCCTCCTTCCCCCAAAGGAGGTCACATCCACAGGCTCTGGGCCCCCCATCCAACCGGGTCCACTCATGTCCTGAAGGAGAGATGGAGGCCCCCGGGGCTGAGCGACCCCCAAGGTGGTAGCTCCGGGTGGCACTGGGTAAGGCCCGTCCATGCCCGCAGGCGTCTGCAGCGGCTGGGGGGGCACCCACTATGAGACCTTCGACGGCACCTCCTACTCCTTCCTGGACAACTGCACCTACGTCCTTGTGCGCGAGATCCAGCCACGCCACGGCAACCTCCGCATCCTGCTGCACAACCGCTTCTGTGACGCCGCTGCCCACTGCCCCCGTGCCCTGAGCATCCACTACCAGTCCATGGACATCGTCCTCACCACCACCACTGGCGCCAGTGCGCAGGAGGAAAGCCTGGTGAGTGCGGGTGGCAGAGTGGCACTGGCCGGTCCCGTGGTTAGGGGTGCCCTGGTGCATAGAGATCCTGTTCCCCCCACCCTCCCCAAGAGAGCCTCGGGGGCCTCAGGGAAGGCAGAGGGCACACCGGGGCTTGGGGTCCTGAGAGTGGTGACTCCAGAGAGAGCAGGGAAGGAGCATGGTGGGTGCCCGAGGCCAAGAGCACCCAGGACCCAAACACACCGACTCTGACCCCGGCCCGAGGCAGGCATCTGCTCTTCAGGGTGTGGGTGCCAAGGAGCAGGCCCAACACCTGGGAGGACAGCCCCGAAGGCAGGCCCGCGGCCCCCGTCATGGGTCCCCCGGTCACGCCCCCAGATCCTGTTGGACCAAACGCGGGTGAGGCAGAGCTTCAGCAAGAACGGCGTGACTGTGACCCTGACCGGGGCCACCGGGATGCGCGTCGATATTCCCGCCATCAGCGGCAGCATCACCTTCAACGGGCGGGTCTTCCAGGCCCGGCTCTCGTACAGCCGCTTCAACCACAACACCGAGGGCCAGTGCGGTGAGCGGGGACTGCAGGACATCTGCGGGGGTGGCGAGGGGCCGGCATCACCTCTGCGGGCGCACCCCCCTGGAGGGCCCCAGATGCACACCCGGCCCCCGCACCTGCCCCGGGCGGGAAGCCCTGTTTGATAGCTGAGTGGTTGCTAGGGAGGTTGGGGGTGAAGTGGGAAGGCGAGGATGGTCCCGTGCGCGTCCCCACTTGAACCCGCCCTCCCCAGGCACCTGTACCAACAATCGCAGGGACGAGTGTCGCCGGCCGGACGGCACCATAGCCCGCAGCTGCCGGGACATGGCCCGGTCCTGGCTGGTCTCCGACGGCAGTGAGGAGAGCTGCGGGGTGCCCACCAGCCTGCCCCCAACCACCAGCATGACAGGAACCAGCACGCCTGCCATCCACCCGTCGTGCCCCCCGGAGCCCCTCTGCGACCTGATGCTGAGCCCGTGAGTCCTTGGCCTGGGCCGGGTGGCGGTGGGGGGGGTGGCGCCATCACCCCAAGGGGCCTCCGCTCCAGCCCCTGATGGGCCCTCTCTGCAGGGTCTTTGCCGGGTGCCACAGCCTCATCCCGCCTGGCCCGTACTTCAACGCCTGTGTCAGTGACAGCTGCTGGCCTGGCCGCGGCCGTGGGGTGCTCTGCCAGAGCCTGGAGGCCTATGCAGAGCTCTGCCGCTCCCGGGGCGTCTGCCCCGACTGGCGCAACGCCACCCACGGGCTATGCGGTGAGTTGGGCGTGGCCGCCGGGGGCCCTAGTCTCCTCGGCCCGCTTGACACCTGTCTGTGTGCCCCCAGACCTCACCTGCCCGCCTGCCAAGGTGTACAAGCCATGTGGCCCTGTGCAGCCGGAGTCCTGCGACTCCAGGTGAGCCCCGCCGACAGGGAGAGAGTGGTGGGGACAGCGGGCCTCCCAGGCTGGCCCAGAGGACCTGGTGGGGAGCCAGAAGGAGACCCACGAGGCTCCAGGACCCCAGCCCCAGATCTCGGGGGTGCCTTTCCCCACCCGACCTCCGACCCAGACCCGAGGTTGACCCCAGGCCTGCGCCGTGCCCACTGCCCTCGCCCTCAGTCTGCCCTTGCGCCTTGCAGGAGCCAGAGCCCGCTGAGCACTGGGCTGGCAGAGGGCTGCTTCTGTCCCGACGGCCACCTCCTCTTCAACTCCCACAGGGACATCTGTGTGCCCGAGTGCCGTAAGCACCCCACGCCCGGCCCGCCCAGCCCTGCCAGCGGCGCAGCATGGCCTGGAGCCTTCCTGATCCCCCTCCTAAGTGACCCCCTCGAGCTCTCCAGGGGCTTCTGCCCCAAGCAGGGAGATGAGGTCTCCGCTGGGGGAGGGGGTGGCCAGGCCAGCTGGGCCCCAATGCCATCGCTCCCACTGACCTCCTTCTCCCCGTTCTTGCCTCGCAGCCTGTGTGGGACCGGACGGGCTTCCCAAATTCGTGAGTGCTCTGCCCTCAGCGGCCTGACTCCTCGCTTGAGCGGAAGGAGGGGGGGCGTCCCCCTCTTGGGGCCCCGGCTCTGCCCGGGGTCGGGCAGCAGGGCGGGTGCGGGTGTGGCACACCCAGGTGTGAGCCGCGTCAGCCTCACGGCTGCTCCTGGGACAGGGGGGCCGGGGCCGAGCCGGCGCGCTGAGGCCGGGGGCCCGACCTGCTGCTGGACGCGACCCCAGAGGCCAGGGCGCCACCCCGGGAGCCCTGGGGGACCCTGACCTGCTCTGTTGCAGCCTGGAGAACGGTGGCTCAGCAACTGCCAGGACTGCGTGTGTGACCAGGGCTCTGTGTCAGTGCAGTGCACGCCCGTGGTGTGCCCGGCCCCAGACCAGCCGCGGGAATGTGGCCGGGCCGGCTTCGTGGCTGTGAGCAGGCCTCTGGAGGACAACCCGTGCTGCATGGAGACTCTGTGTGGTGAGGCCTGCACCCCAGTGGGCGGGTGGGGTGAGGACGGTGTTTGGCACAGGCCACCTGGCCGGCAGGTCAGGAGTGCCTCGGGGTCCTGTGGCTGGGCTGAGGCTGGACCCCAAGGGCTAGGGGGCTCTCGGTCCTTCACTTTTCCACCTAAAAATGAAGCTGGTGGTCTCTGGTGTCCCTGGTACCAGGCAGGGTCTTGGGGAAGACCGGGGAGGTGACAAAGTGTGGCCCAGAAGGGCTGCAGAGAGCCATCAACTCCTGTGGAAAGGACCTGTCTGGTCCAGTGTGGGACAGTGTTACCCTGGGAGCCACAGTAGCGGGAGGAGGGAGGCAGGGGCACCCAGGCAGCCCCCCGACTCTCCTGCAGTCTGCAATGCGAGCACGTGCCCCCAGAGCCCACCTGCATGTGGGCTGGGAAAGAAGCTGGCCCGTACCCAGGTGGAGGACAGCTGCTGCCCCACCTTCAGCTGCTGTGAGTCCCTGGGTTGGGGGTGGGGTGGGGCTGGGGCTGGGGCTGGGGAGCCGCCTGGCAGGCGCTCACCCCCACCTCTCCTTCCAGTGCCTCTGCTGTGCACCTTCAACGGCACGTTCTACGGGGTAAGGGCTCCGTGGCCAGGCAGTCGGGGTGGAGGGTGGGCTCCAGGCTCTGCACGTCCTCCGAGGACATCAGTGCCCCTCTCGCCATGACAGCGGGTGGGTCGAGGCTTTGGGCCCTTCGGAGGCAGCTGCTGTCGAGAGTCGCTGGAGCTTAGTTTCGGGCTCTCCTAGCAAGAGCTTAGGAGCAGGACCGCCCCTCCCAGCTGCCCCGGGGTCCCCGCTGCCCCAGTCTGCGCTCAGCCAGGGTCACGTCCGTGATCCCATGTGAAGAGGAAGGAGACTGCTCTGTGGGTCTCACAGGCACAGGGAGGTGTCCTGGCCCTGGTGCCCCCTCAGGGTCACCTCCTCTTACCCTGTCCACTGCAGGTCGGTGCGACCTTCCCAGGGGTCACTCCGTGCCACACGTGCACCTGTCTGTCCATGGACAGCGAGGACCCGACCGTGTGGTGTGAGGAGGAGGCCTGCAACACCACCTGCCTCCAGGTGAGGCGGGGCTGGGCCCCTGGGGAGCCCCATCACCAGACCCTGGGCCCCGGGAGGGCCTCCAGCTGTCTTCGTTGAGGCTTTTTCTCCCCAAAGGAGAGAGTGAAGCAGGAGGGTGGGGCACGGGGCCTTGGGTGGCGGCCGGACCTGTAGGCGGCTGGGATTGAGTTCCTGGAGGGCCGAAGTGGAGAAGGTGCTGGGAGCAGGGGTGAGGCTAAGAGGGGACGGTGGGGCTAGGCAGGGGCATGCCTCACAGAGGAAAGGGGGTGCCAAGGAGGCCAGCCCTGGGGCCTGGGGTGGACGGGAGTGCAGGGGGCCTGCATGTGGGACAGTGCCCACCCCTTGGGGTGGGCGGGAGCGCAGGGGGCTGGGTGTGGGACGTGCCTACCCCTCGGGGTGGGCGGGAGAGCAGGGGGCTGCGTGTGGGACGTGCCCACCCCTGGGGTGGGCGGGAGTGCAGGGGGGCTGCGTGTGGGACGTGCCCACCCCTGGGGTAGGCAGGAGAGCAGGGGGCTGCGTGTGGGACGTGCCCACCCCTCTGCCCAGGGCTTTCAGTACTCCACGGTGGCCGGGCAGTGCTGTGGGGAGTGTGTGCAGACCGCCTGCCTCGCACCGGACGGCCAGCTGGTTCAGGTAAGGGGGCACTCAGTCTCAGCCCCTGCCCTGCAGAGACCATCCTGGCCAGCTCCTCTCCACCCACCAGGTAATCCCCAGCCCGGTCCCCACCCATTCTCCCCCTCGCTTTCATTCCAGCTCAACGAGACCTGGGTCAACAGCCTCGTGGACAACTGCACGGAGTACCACTGCCAGGCCAGGGACGGACCCCCTATGCTGACCCCAACGCCTGTGGTCTGCCCCGACGTGTCCACCTGCAAGGTGTGTCTGGGACTTAGGCTAGCCAGGCTGGCTTCCTGGCACAGAAACCCTGCCCACATCACAGCCCACACCCACCCATTCCCAGAGTCCATCACCAGAGGCCCCATCCACCCACCAAGAGCCCTGCCCACTCCGGTCCCACCCACCCACCCAGGAGCCCTGCCCACCCACCCAGGAGCCCCACCCACCCTCCAGGGAGCCCTGCCCACTCCAGCCCCACCTCTGCTCCCTCTTCCCACAGGGCATTCTCAAGAAAATCGGCTGCTGCTACTCTTGTGTGCAAACGGGTAAGTCGAGGCTCACCTTCCTGCCTGTCAGCGCCCTCAGCTCCGCCCACTGACTCCTCCCGAAGTTGCCCGCCCCCGCCAGAACCCCACCCTGAGCGGGAGGTTATGTGGGTCCTCGGAGACCTGCCCCCACTGCCTTTCCTCTGCGCAGACACCTGCCAGGTCCACACCAGCATGACGGTCCTGCGACACCGGGGCTGCGTCACCCAGGCCGCCGTCAATGTCTCTTTCTGCGAGGGCTCTTGCCCGGAAGTGTCCCGGTGAGCCGCCCATGCCCTCCACCCCCGCCCCAGACACGCGGTCACCACCCGGTGCCCCATCTGGCCTGTCCTTGGAGGGACACCCTACGCTGGGGCTGAGGCCGGAGGGCCCTTGCGACAGGGAGGAGGAAAGGGTCGCCCATCAGGGCTGCACAACCCTGAGCCTCCCTGACCCCCGGAGCCAGGCCTGGGACAGCTGGATGGGGCCACGGGGATCAGAGCACCAGGGCGACCACCAGGTCTGCCCGCGTTCGGGCCAGGCAGAATCAGCGCCTTCCCTGAGCAGGACTGTCAGGGCAGAGCTGCTGGCAGAGTCCACCCCCCAGAAACCCAAGCCACGGCCAGCTGTGAGCCCAGGCAGGAGAGGCAGGAGGAAGGGTCCAGACCTGGCTGGACGGCCCAGGGCAGGTTCCCAGAGGAGGGGTCTGCCATCGTCGGCAAGTTTGAGGAGCTGGTTTGGGAAAGAAAGGGGCCTGGCTGGAGAAGGCTGGGGTTCTCAGCGACCCAGAGCACTGTCCAGGCCAGTACAGAGCAGCCCTGCGCGCTCAGGGAACCGGCCACTGTCTCCAGACCCCCAAGAAACCAGGAGCCGGGCGGTCTGGGTGGGTGGGGAGGTCCTGAGGGCCGTGTGTCTGCAGGTACTCCATGGAGGCGCAGGCCAGGCAGTGCCACTGCACCTGCTGCCAGGAGACCAGGAGCCACCAGGAGGTGGTGACCATGCAGTGCCCCGATGGGACGGCCTTCCAGCACAGCTACACTCACGTGGACGAGTGCAGCTGCGTCCCGGCCTGCACGTCCTCGCCCCAGGCTCTTGAGGATAGCACACCCACCTTCCCACTCTTGGGGTCCACCACTGTCTGACGTTCTGCACCCCCAGGCACCCCACCACTGCGGAAACCACAGGTGCCCACGCACACCTTCCATGGGTACCACTGCCCCCGCCCTCTTTGCACCTGCCCCGGTGGAACCTGGGCCCTGCAGTGGGGGTCAGCTTGAGGAGGAGCCCAGCGAGGTCTGCCCTCAGAGCCCCTCGCGCCTGTTTGGCCACCTCCCCGGCCATCAGGGTCAGATGACCCTCGTCTGAAACAGGCACACCCAGGCTCGACTCCAGCCGGTGTTAGGAGAACGCCGTGGAGAAAACCGCACACCCCCCGCTGTGCTCGGGTTCCCACCGCAGACTCTGTGCCCCTCGAAGCCCTCAGGGCACAGACCTCCACTGGCTACCTCCTTCAGTGAACCACAGACTGAGGCCGGGCCAGGCGAGGCCGGCTGCCTCCAGAGAGCTGCGTCAGGCAGGCTGGATCCTGGTCTGAGGCTACGAGGGCCAAGGGGCAGGCCAGGGAGGGGTTGACCCCCACAGCACCCCCTGTGCACATCCAGCCCGTCTTGCAAATAAATGCCGAGCATCACATACACTTCCTGGTCCTGGTGTCTCTTCCCGCCAACTGTGTCCCTGGGCTCTCCCCACCGCGGGGCCGTGCTGTCTCTGAACCCCGCCCCTCAGGCTCTTGCTGGAACCCCCGGGAGGGGCGGGCAGAGCAGGCGGCAAGGAGGTCCCCAGGGTCAGTCTCAGGCTGTGGGAGTACCAGGCCAAGTCGGGGTGGCCCGAGGGCTCGGAAACACTGTCACCATGATTTCAAACACAAAGGGTTTAGAAGGAAATTGTTCACAGGTGCAAAGACTGAATGAGCCTTTGCGGGGTCGGGGAGGGGTCGCAGTGTGTCCACGCAGGAAGCCCTCCCCACGCTGTCTGCACCTCCTGCAGGCACTTGTCACAGGCCAGCCTGCCCCGTCTCTGACCCTCACGTCTCCTCTCCACCGAGGGCAGGGGTCGCTGCCTTTCTTTTCCACTGCTCCATCCTGAGTGGTGAACGCGGTCTGCAGCAGGCAGGGCAGGATGGACGAGCTGGGTGCGAGGGGCGGGTGGCAGGCCTGGCCTGACCACACCCGCGTGGCACGGGCACCTCCCTGACAGGCAGGGGAGGCTGCCTCGCGGAGGGCAAGGCGGCGCTGGCTGCAGCCAAGCAAGGCTGGTGGGTGAGAGGAGGGTCTTCCAGGCCTCCCACATCACAGGGCCCGCCTCCGCGCTGAGTGCAGCTGCCCCCCAAGGGCTGCGGCCCTCAGCTCCCAGGGAGGGTGGGGACTGGGGTCTCTTTGTGGCCTCTCCTGCTCAGATTGCCAAGGTCGAGTCAGGGCAGGCCCCCCAGGCACTGGGCAGGAAACGGTCCAGCAGGGCTGACAAGGTTACGGACAGACTGCGGGTGGGACTGGCGGCCCCTCCCCCGGCCACCACTGGGGTCTGTGCACGCCCCCGCCTCAGTCTCATTTCCTGGGCGACTGTGGCTGGCTCCTGCCCTGGCCTTAGTCTCTTAATTCACGTGTGAAACAGCAGCATTCCCTATACTTCAGTTCTTCTCAAGGCACAGCGGCTTCCTTAAACCCATGTACCTCTTCCAGAACTAAGCATGTTTTCAAGGTACCCGAGGAGTGTCATGTGACAGACCAGAGCTCACACTGTAAAGTGTTTTTAACATCGCAGACCGGAGCTCACGCGTGTGAACTGTCTTCACTCATCGCAGACCAGAGCTCACGTATGTGAAGTGTCTTCACTGTCCAGAGACTGGGGCTCATGCGTGTGAACTGTCTTCGCGCTCCCCAAATCGGAGCTCACCTTGGAGATGAGGGTGCTGACGTCCCCTGCGGGCTTGCTCCCTGCCTTGCTAGAGTGAAGGAAGCTGAGCTCAAGCTGGAGTTGGGACAGGCCTGCAGGCTCAGCTCTCCCGCCCCCAGGGCGTTGCTGGTCACCCCAAATGGGAACACGCAGGAAGGCATTGCTCATTCCCATCCTGCAGAAGGAAGCTTCCCTCCACTTTCCGCAGCCCAGCCAATCAGAGACCGCAGAGGCCCAGCCCCCAGAAGCCTCCTTACTTTGGACCCCCAGCTCCTCCAAAGGACTCTGGTTATTACAGCCCCTCCCAGCTCCCCCTTTTCCCTTTCTTGATCTCTGGATTTGCCTGTGGTCCACCACTGCTCACATATCCTGAGCTGCAATCCCTGAATAAACTCACTTTTGCTGGTGAAATAATTGGCTGTGTTGTTATTAGAGTCGCTGGGCAAGCTGGCCCCATCTCTCTCCAGAGATGGTAAACCCAGAGTCACTGAGGGGGCACTGAGAGATGAAGCATCTGCCGCTGGGTCCCTGCGCACAGGGCCCTGGGACGGACAGGTGCTGCCGCTCAGCCCGCGGCCGCTCTGCAGTCTCGTCTTGCTCCAGGCACGTCCCACGGCTGGCCAAGTGCAGTCCTGAGTCAGGCACCCTCCCCCCAACCCTTGTGTCTCCCTGACCCATCAGGTGGGCCCCGGGCACCCTCATCACCCGCCTGGTGTCACGGGCCCACCTGGACCCCCGTGAACTTCAGCAGCTCGGGTGGACCCAGCTCTGCCTCCAGGCTCACCAGGGCTGGGCCAGGAGTCTAGAGGGATTCTGGAGGCTCCCGTGTGATCCGTGACTGACCTTTTTCTTTCATGAGAATTTTTTTCTTTTATTTTAGGTCTTCTGTGTGGCATAGGGAATTTTAGATCCTCAACCAGGGATCAAACCCACACCCTCTGCAGTGGAAGTGCAGAGTCTTAACCACTGGCCCACCAGGAAGCCCCTGAAGATTATGTCTGAAAATAAAAATGGAAGCGCTAATGAGGATAAGTCACTCTCGTCAGCACAGGGAAGACAGCCCTGAAGGCCCAGCTCTGTGCTCTGGGAGCCCCCGCACCAGGGGCCCGTCTCCGGCAGGTGCCCCACCCTCGGGGCCATGGTGGGCAGGGGCCCGGACAAGCCCCAAATCCCTCCTGCTGTCGTTCGTCCCCCAAGGGCTGACTGAGTTCTGCCGTGCGGGCAGAAGCTTGTGCCTCCTCCCCAGAGCGTCTAGCAACCCAGCTGGAAGCAGAGGAAGAAGGGGTGCGTCCACATGACCCACGAGAGAGGGGCTGGGTGTGGGGAGGGTGGGTGTCGTGAGGGGGCTGGGAAGCTGCACGGGGCCCTGGGGTGGGCCCGTCTGCTGCGGGGGCCAGGAGGGGTCAGGAGCCCGCAGGGGGTGACAGACTCAGCAGCGGGCCTCCCGAGCACCAGCGACCCTGCTCCTGCGTCCCGGGGTCTTCCTTGCAGCATCAGGTCCGGGCTAGGGTCCGGTGCCCGTGCATTCCCCTGGCACTCAGGTGATGCGGGGAAACCTAGAAGGACCAGAGACACTGCTGGGGCACTGGGCCCACTCGCGAGTTTCCAGAGCTCTTGATGGGAAGGGAGGGGCCTCCGGAGGATGGGCGGCCGGCCTGCAGCCAAGGACAGTGGGTCTGAGCCTAAATGTGAGGGTGGCAGCATCGCTGCCCAGGGAGCCCCATGGGGGAGCGGGGACCGGCGATGGGCACTGTCGGAGCCGCCACAGCGGCGGGGCCAGCCGGCCCTTCTGCCCATGACTGAGGGGGGTCAGCGTGCAGGCTGCAGCGGCTGAGGTGTGGGTGACAGAGAGCTGGGGAGACATCTCTGGGGCCTGACAAGCCCTGAACCTGGTCGGGGGACTGGCTGCGGGATGGGGGCCAGGTCGTGACCTAGAGCAGTGCCCAGGGCAGACCCAGCTTGTGGAATTTCGGAGCCCATGCCAGGCCACGTGAGTGACGAGCCCAGAAGGGCCCTCGGGGGATGGAGGGGGTCCGTGAGGCCTGGCTTTCCGTGCCAGGGCCCTGGGATGCGCAGACACCACAGGCAGCCAGCCCGTGGAGACCCAGAGCGGCGGGCCAGCAGGTCCCTCCCGGGGCGGGAGGCACACACCCGAGACCAGTGGGACTCCCCCCGCTGAGGAGCCATCCTGTGGCCTACTCCTGGGTCCAAGCGTCCTGGAGAACCACACACAGGACAACAGAGAACCAAGCGGCCAGAGCTTTGTGGGCTGGAGCCAGTGACCAGGCTCTGACCTTGGGAAGCCCAGCCAGACACCAGACCTGGGCTCCGTGCACACACGCTGAGCCCCGTGCTCACACTCCAGGCCCTGTGCACACACTCCGAGCCCTGTGCTCACACTCCAGGCTCCGTGCACACACTCTCAGGCCCGGGCTCACACTCCAGGCCCTGTGCTCACACTCCAGGCCCTGTGCACACACTCTCAGCCCCGTGCTCACACTCTCAGCCCCGTGCTCACACTCCAGGCCCTGTGCACACACTCAGCCCCGTGCTCACACTCCAAGCTCCGTGCACACTGAGCCCCGTGCTCACACTCCAGGCCCTGTGCACACTCTCTGAGCCCCGTGCTCACACTCAGAGCCCTGTGCTCACACTCCAGGCCCCGTGCACACTCTCTGAGCCCCGTGCTCACACTCGGAGCCCCGTGCTCACACTCCAGGCCCCGTGCACACACTCGGAGCCCCGTGCTCACTCCAGGCCCCGTGCACACTCTCAGCCCCGTGCTCACACTCCAAGCCCTGTGCACACTGAGCCCCGTGCTCACACTTGGAGCCCTGTGCTCACACTCCAGGCCCCGTGCACACACTCGGAGCCCTGTGCTCACACTCCAGGCCCCGTGCACACACTCGGAGCCCTGTGCTCACACTCCAGGCTCCCGGGCAGAGTCCAGCCTCTGGCCTGCGCCTTCACTCAGTAGTCTGCTGGTGAGCTTACTGTGACCGTTTCATCAGCAGCTTATTACAAACCAAATTAAAACAAACAAAACCAGTAAACTCTCTTTGAAGGACTGGACTTCTCTGTTTTTACATAGACCATTTATTAAGTTAGAAGGCTGAAAGGTACAAACATATCTTACAATCGAAGAGGAATCTGGACCCTGGACCCCAACAGAATGATCTGAAATGCAAAGCTCCAAGGACCGTTTCTGTGAACACCAGGCAGGGCTCCTGAAACGGGGGGTGGGGTGGGGTGGGGTGGGGAGCCTGCTGGACACACCTCTCCTCTCCGACACCGAGCAGCAACGACCTGTGAGGCGCCCCAGTCCTGGGCCCAGCAGCTACAGGCGCCGCGGAGCGCCCCCAAGGGACGGCCTGGACGTGAGCACGGATGTGAGCAGAGCAGCGGGGACAGCAGGGCCGTCGATGTCTTGAGGCCCCAGAGACGAGCCCTCCTCTGACCCAGTGAAGCAGCAAGCATCCACGAGAAAGGACCCCAAGAGCTGGCAGGTCTGCAGCCGCAGTGAAGCCAAGACTCCTGTCCTCGGAGGCCCAGACGTGGGGAGGCGGTGGTGGTGGGGGCACTGTGGGGCCGCGTGGGCCGGGGACCACTTGGCCGGGGCTGCCCGGGGCTGGGGTCAGGCTGTCGGAGCTGCGCCGAGTGTGGTCACCACACTGCAGTCAGGTCTGCGGCTGCGTAATCGTTGGTCTCATGCATCTACAAAGAGCCTGCGGCAAAGGCACCGGTGGTCTGAACGCTCTCGCAGGCCTCTCCGCCCCCAGGCCACCACAGGAGGAGCCTGGTCAGCTCGCTCGCTGACCCCGGGAGGCAGAGCGCAGCATCGCTGTCGGCATCACACTAAACCAACGTGGAGGGCCAGGACTGGGGTCTGAGTCCTTGCCACCTCAGGTGACCACCGAGACGTCCCGCGGTGGGATTCGTTTCCATGTCCAGAGGCTGAGCACGCCTCCAGAGACAGAGCTATGACCGTGGCTGACCGCCAACAGTCAGAGCGTGCTCAGTCTTCTGATTTCCACGGGACACCACCCAGCCTGTCCCTACCCTCGGTGTCTGTCGCCGGAGGCAGTGCCAGGGTGCCATCCACACCGCGGGGCACCTCCTGCCTCTTGGGAAGACCTGCCAGTGCCGGCGGTCACACTGACCCAGCCTGGGGGCTAAGGGCTTCCTACACAAGGTCAGCAGGGAGCCAGGAGTTCCTAGCAGCCCTTTGACGGACAAGGACAAGGACTGGGTCTGCTCCCCACACCCCACCTCACTGAGCTCTGTGGCCAGAGTGTCTGGGGGGCGGCGACCCCTCGGGACAACACGGCAGGGAAGGGTGAGGCAGCAGGAAAGACTGCGGGGCCGCGGGCTCAGGACGTGGTTGCAGATGCCAGGCCGGGCTCAGGGCTCCGCACACAGGCTGGGCCCCATGGTGAGGCCCGCCCGGCCCCAGCGAGAGGCCCACGAAGACCACCACGGGAGGAAACAAGTTTTCCACCTGAAGGTCCTAAAATAACCCACACCAGCTGTTAGTGCATTCTCTGTGCCTTATATTAGCGTGTCTACCCAGTCAGGCCACATCACGAGAGACCACCGTCAGCCCATCGGGCACTCGGCACCAAGGCCCTGGCAGGGGAGCTGCTCCCAGGAGAGACTCCCGGGAGGACAGGAGGCAGGAAGTGGGCGTGTGCACGGGACGCGCTACCTCCACCTTCTGACACGAAGCGGGAGAGCCACCCCCCTTGCCCAGACCACAGTCGAGAACGGCTACAAGAACCAAAACCACATGCAGCCCAAACAGGGGCGTGGACTGGGCCACACCGACGGCCGGGGGAAGGGCTAGGCGGGGCGCGCTCACGGGGGTCTGCTGGGGACAGTGCTCTGGGGAGCTGGGCGGGCGGGCAGGCGGCAAGATGGTGGGCGTGTCTAGGACTCCTCGCCCATCTGGAGCAGGGAGTTGATGGCCGCGTCCTTGCTGCCCCGCTGGGCCTCCAGCACGGAGCGGATCACCTCCCGGTCCATGTTGGGGAACATGTCCTGGATGGCCTTCAGGTCTTCCTCGCTGCAGCGGGGCTGGGCACTCATGGCTGGGGGCAGTGCCACGGGCACCACGCCAGGGCTGCACACGGCGGGCATCCCTGCAGCAGAAGGCAGGTTCAGGGGGCAGCACCTCCATTGTGGGGACCAGGTCTCACCTGAGGTCTCCCCCCCCGACACGACCCCAGAGGTCTCCCCCTCGACATGACCTGTCAGACAGGCCAGACGCGCAGGAGAAACGGAGGTGAGCAGACCTCGGCCATTTACACCACGGGGTCAAGCCCTCCCACCAAGGCCACCCCCAGCACCGAGACTCCCCCGCTGCTCCAGGAACAGGCCTTCCCAGCTGGGCACCCACTCAGTCAGACCCTGACAAGGAAGGAGACCCCACAGGGCCGCCTGCCCAGCGTCCTGGGGACAGCAGACACCCCGCCCCACACGGGCGACACGTGGGGTTCCGATGTCACCTCGTCACACTGACCGCGCCCCTCACTCCCTCGTGGACGCTGAGAACCTCAAGGCATCTCAGCTGCTGGAAGATTTGGTCCGACACCTGGAGCCCCCGGACCCCAAGTCAAAGCATCGACCATCTCGTGAGAAAAGAGACGAGCAAAACCAGAGACAGTGCTCCCGAGACCCCACGGCTAAGAGACGGAGCCCTGTCAAACGGCTCTCTGCGAAGCAGAAAAGGACGGAAAACCGTTTGTTTTCAGAAATTCGAAAGCACAGTCAGCCAACCAGGGAGAGAGCTCACATGGTTTCCTTTCCCGTCTGAACTCAGAAGACCTTAAAGGCAGCTCAACGCCATCCAAACCAAAACCAGCAGAAGGGCCAACAAGCGCTGAGGTGCAGGGGTGCCGGCCGCAGGGAGACACACAGCCGCCTCCAGGTGGAGCCCGGCCCCTTCCTCCTCTGCCGCCCAGCCCCTCCTGGCCTGGCCCCGCCGAACACCCACCCACCTGCGCCCGCCGCCTGCCAGCCTTTGTACGGGCCGCCCTGAGAGGCGAGAAGTTGGCAGGTCCCATGTGGGCCCTTGAGCCTCGTGAGGCCAAGGCCCCCGTCGTTCCGGAGCCCAGGCAGGTGGGCCCAGGCAGCCCAGGCCCACCACCCTGCACCAGCGGGGAGTGGGAAGTGGACCTGAGACAGGGACACTGACAGCGTCACTCACTGGCTCCCACTGTCTGCAGCCCCACCACACCCCCATGGCCTGCATTTCTTACGCTTCTGGGACACTCAACCTTTAGCAGACACCCTCTCCTGAGGCCCCCTTCCCCCCGGGGGGGTCCAGGGCTCTAACTCCAGCCCTCACATCTTCACCTTGCTCTGGACAGAAGCTTAGTGGCTTCTCGGGGACACGGCCACCCGTGTGCGCGGCATCCTCGCCTGTCTCCCAGATGCTTGCGTCCCGCCCCGTCCTACAGACATTCACACATGGGGGGTGGGGCTGAGTCACTTCCAATCAGAGCCAGGATGGGAACCGACCACAGGCTGACATGAAGGCGCAGAAATCCAAGAGAAATGCCAGACCCAACTCGACTCTGCTGCACGACGCAACTGCTGGCTCATAAAGGTAAACGCTGTGCGAGGTCAAGGAACTCGCCGGACACGGAAGGCTCGGGCACGCAGGCCATCCATCGCCCAACAGGACGTGACCTTTGGCTTCAGTGACTCAGAATACTCAGAAATCACGCTTCCCCTTCACCATACATTTCAACTCACCTCCTTTGCACCGACAGAGAAAAACAATGATCCTCTTCCCTATGTGTGTGAGGGAGAAGTTCACATGTGGCAGCAGGCCCCCGGATTGGGGAGGCTCTCCAGCCACCGCGTGCAGACCAGGCCCAGCCTCGAGCCTGACACCCCATGCACGCCATCCCAGGAGGCGCGCCCGCGAGGACGGCAGACGCACCTGTGATGGGCACGTAGCCCACGCCCTGCTGGTACACGGTGGGCATCAGGACCACGGGCTGAGGCGGCATCATCATGGCAGCCGGCAGCGACTGAAACACACCAAAGGTGAGCCAGGGGTCACGGCAGCACACACACATCCAGCCTCAGCACTTCCAGCCTCGCCAGAAGCGCCCTGGGAGGGAACAGCACCAGGCCTGGAGCCCAGCAGGCCGAGGTGGGCACGCGCCCTGTCCACCATCGTCAGGCGCCCTGTCCACCATCGTCAGACGCCCGTTCACACCGAGTCCCCACAGGCTCCTCTGCGGGCAGAGGACGACTCGGGTGGAAGGTGTCTGTCGTCAGACCTGCAGAACCAGGACCAGGATCATCAACAAAGGACGCTGCTCAGGAATGTAAACCGAAGTATAAATTTCAGGCTCAGACCCCTGACGTCTCAGGACAGCCTTTCTCTGGTTACACTTAATTAAGCACAGCGGCAGCGCGCTGTCCACGTGGAAGTGTCTATCAAAAAGGCAGCATGAAACAGCCGGGAGTAAGCGTGCTGACACAGGACCCGCAGTAAACTGGCCCAGCGCCAGGAGGGGTGACCGGGTACCCACGTGGCGGCCCCGAGGCTGGGGGCCAGCCGGCCCGGCCCCTCACCCCCCACGCCGGGAGCACCCGGGGCAGGAGCAGCGTCCTCACCGTGTAGGACAGCACCAGGTTGATCATGCCCTCCTTGTCGTCGCCCTGCCGCCCGCTCAGGCTGTACCACTCATCCACGACCTTGCCCTGCTTCAGCGCCTCAGGGATTGTCACGTGCGTCCAGGCGATGCGGTCATCCATGGAGAAGGCTCGCTGGGGGAGACGGGAGAAGGCGCATGACCCCCGAGGCCCCAGGCCCACCCCTCGCAGGGTGTGCACAGCTGGGAGCACCCTCCTTGCTCTACTCCTGGGGGTCCACAGGGCAGGAGGGGGGCTCCAGCAAGCCACCACCATCGCCTGCACCAACCCGCGGGGCCAGGCCCCCGCAGACAGGCGCTCCCCTGAACCATGCCTTCCCCTCCCTTCTCCTCCCTGGGCCCCAGAGGTGAGTCGGGGGACGGCAGGAAGGACGCAGCAGGGAGGCCGAGCACCGAGGACCACAGCCTCTCCCAGTCCTGCCGCCCACCCACCCCGAGCCGGCCTCAGGAGGGCTGGGACACGTGGAGAGCCAGGCTGAGTAAGGGCCCAGGGCGCCCGACACCCCAGGGACACTCAGGAGGCTCCTGCCGTTCACCCACAAAGAGGCCAGTGCCCACCCTGCCAGGGGCCTGACCACATCACCCCCGAGCCGCATGCGGACGGCGGTGCCTGGCCTGCCTGGTCAGGCTACACCCACGCTCTGGAACAGGGTGGTGATGTGTCTGAGTGTAGGTTCCAGAGACTTTGGGGGCACACAGTGCCCATTACACCACAGCGCCCCACGCGCTCACAGGCCTGATGTTCTCGAGCGGCAAGGCGGCCAGGAGCCTGAACCCCAGTGGCCCGTGCGGCGCCCACCTCGTCAAAGATCTCCAAGTAGAAGGAGTCCACGCCCGGGGGCACAGTACACTGGATGACCTTGTTCCAGCGCGGGTTCTTGGCACCGTTGTGGGCCGTGGGCGTCTCGTACACAGCGTAGCCCAGGCGCAGGCGGCAGTAGGGGTCCATGCGGGTCATGCCATAGTTCTTCGCCAGCTTGGCCTGAAATAAAGCTGCTGCGTGAGACGGGGCCGCGGCTGTCAGCCTGGGGGCCTCCCTGCCACCCACGGCTTCCCATGCACTCTGGGTGCTGACCCACTGAACACGCCCCCCGTGCTGTCGGCCCTCCACAACCACAGGGCCAAAGTGAAAGGCGCTAGACCAGGAAAGAACATTCCAGAAACTTCCAAAAGCAAAACCTGAATCTGCCACACCAGCAACTGTGTTTACAGCCTTGCACCATATGACAACTGTGCCACGTGGCATGTACAGCGTGTTAGGTGTCACAAGTAACCCAGCGATGGCTCTGAATACATGGAATCCATGCAGGTCAAGTGCAAACCTGCACCGTTTCAGATGATGGCCTTGAGCGTCCTCAGACTATGCTGTCTGTGGGGTCCCAGGGCCCATTCTGAGGACGACCGTGCTCTGGGGCCCAGGAACGAGGAGGCGGTCTGGGCTGGGCTCAGCGTCTCTGCGATAGGGCCCTCGGCGCCGAGCCCGACTCAGGACACACCTGCTGCTGGGCGAGGCTGGATCCCCACCACCACTCCCGGGGAGGAGGAGGGAAAGGACAGGCCATCCTGGGACAGAGTCAGAGCCCTGGAGAAGCAGGGGGATGGGGGCCCCCTGAGAAGCGAGGCCTGGCCAAGGCCTTCCCTGCGTCCTCAAACAGTGACTGTGCCGGCCCCCTGACCAGGCAGGAATCTCTCAGCAGTGACCGACCCTGCCCAGTGCCTCGGGGGGGCCGGGAATCCGCTCCGAGGGGCTTGATCCCCTGAAGCCCACGCATCACGGCGGCCAGGGCTGGCACCCTGGTTCCTGCTGAGCAACGGATAGACTCCAGGAAGCGCCCTGGGGCCCGAGGGCAGGCCCACGACAGGCAGAGGGAGGGGAACTTTCCATGGTGCTGGAGAAATGCTCTTAACAAAGGGGTGGTGGACACATGTGTCAGAGGTCACAGAAACAAAAGCACATTAATTCAAACCAGTGCGTCCTAACATGTAAATCATACTCAACAGGCTCCTTTTTTAAAAAGCCCCTAGAGCCTGCTGCCTGCGCGACGCTGTCTCTTCCCTCTGAAGGCTCTGCGGAAGCCCCGCCCGTCTGGGAGCCTCCTTGCACCCCCCTAGGGCCGACACCCCCCGAGCTCTGGTGCGTGCCCGCGACTGTGCCCCAGAGCTGTCCCTCCGCGCAGGACCGGCTGGCCGGCCTCAGGACACGCGCCTCATGTCACCGTGAGACCTCCCCCTGAAGTCCTCGTCTCTCAGCCTCAGCCACCTGCCTTTATAGCACCTCCGACTGACGTGTCCAACCCTGAAGGGTGGCTCTCCTCCCTGCCTGCTCCTCCCGTGATCTTCCCATTCTGGTCACTGCCCACCACCGCCAGTGCCGGCGACAGGCTGTGCAGTCACACACCCTCCTCCCGCTCCCACTCGAGGGCTCTTGAACTGGGCTGGTTCCCCCCCAGGAGGCCAAAAGCGGGGCCTTCCAGCGTTGCCCACGATCTTCCTGACACAGAGCCTGAGAGAGCCCTGGACCCAGCTCAGGATGGGCAGCAGGCCCCACCTCACGCCAAGCCGTCTGCTTCCCACTTACCTGCTCCACGCTGCTCGTTGCCCCCCAAGCCCCACCCTCGCCCCCACCCCGGGGGGGGCGCTGCGTGTTCAGCCCTGGGACTCCTGTTCGAGCTACGCTCTCCACAGTAACCCCCGGGCCGCCTGCCCCTGCCCACCGCCCTCACCGTCTGCACGCTCAGTCCTGTGGGCTCTGAGGGGGGCACCCACCTGCACCACGGTGACGCTGAGGCGGCCCACGGTGCCCAGCGCCCCTCCGTACTGCAGCTGCTGGGCGGCCTGTGCATCCAGCTGGATCTGCTGCTGCTGCTGTGTGGGCGTGATGCGCAGGAAGTCCTGGGGCAGCTCCCCGATGTACACCTGTGGGGAGAGCAGCATCAGCGCGGGGCCGCCCGCCCCAGGCCCTGGCCCCCTGCCTGCATGACGTGGGTCTGGGGCTCCAGGCTGCAGGCCCTCCCAGCGCCTCTGCTCCCGGGGACAGGGCGCCCAGCACACAGGGCTCCATGGAGGCCCAAGCACGTCCCTGCCTGAAAGCAGGTCTCGCGCCCTCACCGGGGCTGCAAGCCGCTCTCAGGCCTCAGACGCTCTTGTCCGCCTGTCGGCGGTCCCGAGCCCAGACCAGGACCACGGCAAGCACGGCTTCTCCACCACACGCTGTTCACAGGGTGAGCCCGAGGCACGGATGCCCAGAGACTCAAAACAGCCTCTGTGCGGATGCCTCATGAGAACAGCTCACACACAGTAGCACCCCGGAGACCACGAAGCCAACAGACTGACCAGCAGAAGCCCGGGGACCTGGCCCTGGAGAGGGGAAGTGACGGGAAGGCGCCGGCTCCGGGGACACGCCCGCATGTGGAGAGCACGTGGTCTGACAGCAACGACTCCAAGGAGACCACAGGAGACCAAGCTCAGGTGAGCTGGGCTCCGCTGGGAGAGGTGAGCACGGAGAGACACCCCCCAGGGCAGGCGGCCTGATGCCCAGGGTACCTGGACCACCCACCTCTGCTCTCTGCCAGGCGGGGGGCGGTGCAGGGCCAGGGGGCCACAGTGCAGCCAGAGCCCAGGACCCACGACGGAGGCCTGGCGGCTGGAGGGAACCAGGGCTACAGCCCCCCGGGTGCCCAGGGCACTCACAGACCCCTGTGCAGGGCCCCGAAGGACAGAAAAGAAGACCCCAGCACGTCAAGGAAGTTCTGAAACTGCGTTTATGGACACTGGCCGCCCGGGACCCCCAGACGCTGCCAGACACCAAGGCTCCTGCGGGGCTGACCAGACGGCACCCGGCTCCCCCAGCTCACAGCGCCCCTGGGAGAGGCCTGCCCCAGCTCACAGCCCCCTCAGCACCTTTCCTCTCCAAAGTCCCTGGGAGGCTTTGCGCCTGAAGACCACAGGCTCCCGCCGAGGCCCGGGGGAGCCGCCCATGGGTGCCTGCCGGCTCTGGCTCCCCCCCATCAGCCTGGTGCCCCACTGCTGCTTGCACAGTGTGCTCCTTCTGACCCCGGAACCAGCACCAGTGCAATGAAGAGAGGACCCCCAGGAGTCTGATGCCAATGGCAGGACCTCGGGACCCGTGAGGAGCACAGAGGCCTCTCTGATGGGCACTCTCGCCACTGCCCCCACGCGGCCTGTTCCCTGTGGACACCGGGCTCCGCGACCCCCAGCTCTGGTCTATCGAGGCCCAGCCCAGGGCGGGCACGGCCCAGGCGCCCCCTGAGCCCGCGTTGCCATGAGAGGCTCAGCACCTTCCTTCCCTCCTCAGGCGCTGCGGGGTGCGTCGCCTGGGCAGTGTAGCAACTGAGCGGGCCCCAGGACGGGTCTCAGGAGGAAGGCTGCTCATGACTGCCTGCGGGCCGCACCCTTCGGGAGGGGATGAAGCACCCGGACACGCCAGTCCCCGGTTTCATAGTGCCAAGACCAGATCCCGGGTGCCCGCTATGCACCCACCTGGAGCCCTCGGCCCGCTCACTGCTGCGTGCCCAGATGCCTGCCCTGCCTGCCAGGCGCTCGGCCTCAGACCCGACTCCCGGTGACCACACCCCCAGGGTCGAGCACAGCTCACCCCCGCCCGCTACCCTTCAGAGTGGCTGCCCACCCAGCACTGCGGGCCCCGCAGGGCGAGTGATGGTCAGGAACGGCCGCGCCGCTCCTCCATGTTCCGTGTGCCCTGCCGTGAGCCAACTCCCAGGGCTCGGTGCCCACTTCACCATCCTCGTGCTGGTTCTGGGTCAGCAGAGCCCACGCGGGAGCCACTGGACAGTGGGCCCGGCTGAGGCCTGGTTGGGGGGCAGGGGGTCGTTGACTCCAGGTGCAGGCGGCTGCCTGCCCGCAGGCGTCGGGGGGACACCTGCCCTCAGCTCGCCTGCCAGCCCCCACGGGGGCTGAGGCCTGAGTCAGTGGCGGGCCAGGGCAGGCCGTGAGGGGCTCCCTGCCCTGGGGCGGTTGACACGGCCCCACTGGCCGGACGACGCGGCCCCACTGGCCGGACAGCAGCCTCGGTGGCCCGTGGGGAGGAGCGAGCCACACACTCAGCCAACGCACCCCAGCCCCCAGGAGGTCACAGGACATGTCCGCTGAGGCCTGCAACACCCACCATTTCCACCCAGGTCACTGCAGCCACGGGAGGGGTCTCTGCACCGGTCACCCCCCTGCCCACCCCATGCTCCTCCTGCCTCAAGGAAAAAGAAGGAAAAACCTGGAAGCCACCAGAGGGAAGGCTGGTACCACCAGCGCCTCCAAACCCGGCCGAGCAGGGGTCGGCTCCCAAAGGGCTCCATGGAGCCCCTAGCCCTGTCCTTTGCCAGGTTTCACTGTGAACAGGTCCGTCCTTCCCAGATGCCAGCTCTCCTCCCGTTCCTATCCTGCAGGCCTCCCCAACTTTCTCAACGGCCCAGACTCAGTCAGGCCATTCAAGCCAAAGCGTCTAGCCCTCCCAGCCCTCTGGACAGGCCATGAGCCCCAGACAGGGGACCGAGAGGCGGCATTAACTGAGCATAAGGACGCCAGAGGGCGAGCGCGCGAGACACCACCACCGGCCAAAGGAGAACCAGACCATGCCGCCGCCAGGACAGCGAGCGGCTCCTGGGGGCTCGGCCAGGAGTTCCAGAGCCTCTCATGCCGCTCAGGACCTGGCGCAACTGACACGGACCACCCCGTCCATGCTCCAGCAAAACCGGCCGCTGGAGGCTGAGGGGCGGCAGGGCCGGGGCGGATGGGAGCTGCACTGCAAGGCCTTAGCTTCACCGCACGTGTGCGTCTTCCCAGCTAGACGCTGGGGAAATCACAGCTTCTGTGGGGCTCGTGTCAGAACGGCGGACAGACAACCGCACGAGCTGGCAGTGCTGCCGAGGGGAGGCGGTGTGGCCGGCTGAGGCGGCCTTGGGAGAAGACGCCGCCTCCGCAGAGACCTGCAGGCAGGAGGGGGCGGCACGCGGGGCCTGGGGAGGAGCGGTGCACAGGCCTGGCCGGGAGCCTGGGGGGCAGCTCCAGGGACAGCGGGGAGGCGGCCACAGCCGGGCAAGCCAGGGAGGGCAGGAGCGTGGAGGGCGGAAGGGCGCCAGGAGCGCCGGGCTCTGACTCAGAGATGGGGGGGGGGGGGGGGGCAAGGGGCTGCACGCACAGCAGGCTCTGCCTGGGGCCGGGCCCCAGGGGTGACAGCGGGGATCTGCTGGGCAGGGGAGGCGGGCGTGGAGGTGCCGAGGCTGAGAAGGAACCGACTCTGGGTCTGCTTGGAAGGCAGAGCCGCAGGAGAGCCTGTGGGTATGTGCGAGGTTCTGGTGGGAGCCCCACGGGGGCTGGGGCTGCCTCCCAAGGCGATGGGAACACCAGGGAGGGTCCCGGGGAAGGAGGGAAACCCCCGTGAAGACGGAGACCCCCCGCAGGGAGGGACGTCACACCCGTGTCCACAGCTGCAGTTATCTTCAGAGACCCTAGAACAAACCCCAGACAAGTCACCACAGGGCCCCCACCCGAGCGCCCCTACCCGCCTGCTCACTCCCACACCCCACAAAGCTTAGGCGGTTCCTGGCTCCTGGGGCCTGCTCACTGCCGACAGGCGGCGGCCCCTCCCACGCCCCACTGCCACCTGCGCCCCGGGGGGACTGGGGGGGCGGGTGTGCAGGGCCGGCAGCCTCCAGGGCTGTGGGCCACACCTCCAGCGGGCCGGGGGCGGGAGGAAGGACACACCAACGCAGGCACAGGCGCCAGAGCAGAGGGGGGTCTGCTGCCGGGGCCACACAGACACCTTCACATCTGCAGAGAAGGGGACCGTGAGCTCAGAGTCCCAGACACCACACAGACCTTTCAGGAACCAGAGAAAGCAGGAAGAACAAGTCCATCTGAACAAGCACCAGCTCATCAAAATAACACTGCTCCTGGGAGGAAAGCAGAGGTCACCGAGGCCGCCTGCTGATGATGAGGAGAGCCGTTACAATGATGGAGCTGGGAGCCCACAGGGCCGCACGGTGACGTTCCCAGGAGGACTGCAAAGAGGAGAGAAGGACGACGCGTGTTTTCCAAATCAGCAGAGAACGAAAACGGAACGTGCCTGGTTTAACGACTCCAACAGAAGGCAAGGAGAGAAAGAGAAGAAAAGCGGGCAAATAAAAGCACAAAAGGAAGTGCTGGGAACAAACAGCGTGTGTGTAACTGTGCACATAAAACTAACACGTTCCACTCAAAGGATGGAAGACCTGACAGCCAAGCTGCGCGCTGCTGACAACAGACCCACCTGACACACACATTCAGAGCGAGTCCAGGAACGAAAACCCATCAGGGAGACACTCCCTGAAAGAAGGCTGCCGTCCCCTCATCCCAACAGACCAAACAAGAAAGGCCTGCACACAGCCAGCAGGGTCACCACACGCAACAAGGTCTGACTCACAGGAAGACGAGGCCCTTCTCAGCCCGGAAGCGCTCCTAACTCAGCCGCAGAGGATCCAGAGCAGAGCTCACGGGGCCTGGGGAATCTGGCCACGGGCCAGCTGGGCGGAGAAGCCACCCCTCGCCCAGGACTTGGGTCAGAGGGAAGGACTCACCCGGCAAGAGAGGGCCATCTGAGCAACAAGGGAGCTCGGGCCAGACTCCAACCAAGAGAGAGAGAGAAAGCCACGCACCAGCCCAAACAGAAGAACCACTCCTTCCTTTGAATACTGCAAATGACAGAGCAAAAACTGAGCCTGTGTCTTGCCTTCCGTACAGACTGTCTTTAACGACAACCAGACAGCACTCACCTATACTAACAGGCCCACCAAAACCAAGCGATAAAATTCAAACACAACCCTCTGCCACCCTGGTGGGTCCCAGATTCAGCGACAATGATCAGTTCGTGCAAGCCTGACGAGGACCCAGCCATCACAGGCCACACGGCGTCACCCCACAGCTCGCCCTCAGGCCTCACAAGGGACAAGACAGAAAGGGGCTGCACTGACCAGCCAGCATCTCCGAAAGCTGGACAAGTGGCCCTCATGGCTCCCGCCAGCCTGGAGTCTTGGGCACACAGCACGGCTCAGCCTCCGAGTGGGCCTGCAGCACTGGGGTCTGCAGCAACATGTCCCACAAACCTCCTCTGAGCCCCACAGTCACTCCCGTGGGTGCCCATCCGTGTTTTTTAATCCTCTGTGGACCAGACAGAAGCACAACGTGGAGAGAGTCAGAAGGCAAACGCCAGCACTGCTCAAAGTGGGCAGAGAGCACAGGGCGGGCAATCCTCAGTGGCCATTCAGGGAAAACTATTCTGAAGACACAAATACCACATCCTTTAGAATTTAAGTCAATTCCGAGCCCCTCAGGCTCCCTACTCAGGGACAGAGGCAATCTCCCCAAGTGGGCGGGCCCACTTCTGCCTTCACGTGCCCAGGGACTCTGCTCATCCCTCCTTCACCATGCACGGGAAACAGTCAGAGTTGGCCCGGGTGCCCTGGTCAGTGACCCTGGGCTGAGGCCGAACACTGCCTGTCCCTTGTGGGCAGGGCTGGGACCCCCGGCAGAGGGCTGACCCTTGGGCGTGCCACCCAGCCAGGACCCGGCACAGGAAGCCCCTGCTGGAGGCCCCAGCTGGTCTCGCAGTTCTACCATAAGCTGTGCTGTCCCTGGGCCTCCACTGCACTGGGCACACAGGACAGCACGTTGGGGGCGCAAGCAAAGCCAAGTCCACGTGTCCCGGCGAGGGAAGAGGTCTCCGCCAGACTCCAGTAACCGCAAAAGGAAGGGCTCCCCGACGCTGACAACTGGAGAGAAAACCTCTCCAAGTACAGTTCATCCGCGGGGGTTGGGCTGGTGGGGCGAGGTGCAATGAGAGGGTATGTACCAGACAAAAGCTCCCCCCGCTCCTGGCACAGGCACCCCCCCTCAGGACCCCCCAGCCTCGAAGCAGCGGCTCTCCCCACCCTCTCCAGCTCTGCTTTCCACGCTCCCCCTCCCTCAAGTCCCGGTCAGACGTGCTTCCTCCACAACCCTTACTCACCCCACACCCCGGCCCAGGGAGGTCACTGCTCACCACGATTCCAGTTCAGACCTCCGGGCCCAGGCCTGGCTCCTCTGTGAGCTTGACGGCAGGCATCAGTGAGCTGTATGCACAAGACACTGAGGCCAGGGCGCCCAAGGGCCTGAGCCCCCAGCTGCTCTGGCCCAGACCGAACCTCACTGCATGAGCTCAGCTCCTGAGAAGCACCCCCAAACACCTGCCAGTCCATGTGTGGGGCCCACGACGCACGGATAGAAGGCCCACGACCCCCTGACAAGAGAACGTGCCCGTCGTCTGGGTCACTGGGACCTCAACGGCACAGGCCTCACATCCGGACACCCTCTGCCGCCCGGGCCCCGTCACAGCCCTACCTCAGCACAGGGCCAACACCCCTCTGGACGAGAGGAGGGCCCACCTTCACCACGCACTGCCCTCGCCTGGGTCTGAGCATGCCCGTGTATGTCTGCCTGTGGATCCTGCCTGACGAAGGCACAGAGCTTCCAGCAGGTCTGACCCGGGACAGAAGGGGTGACATCTGCCCCCCACCCCCACCCCCGCCGGGGGAGGGAACGATCTGCTCCCCAAGCTTCTCTGACGCTCAGCCTGCTCCAAGCCACCACGTGCAGTGAAGACAGAGACGTGACGTCAGGGTCCAGAAACCACCCGACGGACTCCGGGACCTTTCCACACACACGTCTGTCACGAAGTCCTGTTACGTCCCATTCAAACGCTCAGAAAGAGCACCTGTGCCCAAAGGGCTTCCAACAAGATCTGCCTTCCTCAAACTCAGAGAAAAAGGTCGTGTGGATGGACTCTTCTCCAGTTGGGAGAGACACAGACAAGATCTGTCAACTCCGGCGGGAGGGTGAGGAGCCCTGGGTTGCCGGGACTTCCCTGGTGAAGCCACATCAAAGCATCAACCAGAACCTTGTCCCAACTCAAGGCCCTGACTGTGATTAAAACAAACAAACCTCACTGCTCACGGTCAGGCACCCCAACCCAGTCTGAAGGTAGGCTGGAGGCGACTCCCCAGGAGCCGAGCCTTGCTCTTGGACAAGGACACAGTACCCGAGCGGCAGACAGGGCTCCAGGGCCGGGGGCAGAAGAGAACTCCCAGCTCAGGACCCCTCATGTGTTACCGAAAAAACCGAGGGACACAGCCGGGCCTGGACCCTCCTTCATCCAAGCGCTGTCCGGGTGCTCCTCTACAGACGGATACTCTAGGCACCGGGTGCCGCCTCCTTCCGGGGACCCAACACGCGCCGACCCTCCCCTGCCCCGGGGACCCGCCGGTGGGTGCGGGGCCTCCTCTTCCCGGGGGCCCAGCGGGCGCCGACCCTCCCCCATCCCGGGGGCCCAGCGGGCGCCGACCCTCCCCCGCCCCGGGGACCCGCCGGTGGGTGCGGGGCCTCCTCTTCCCGGGGGCCCAGCGGGCGCCGACCCCCTCCCCCATCCCGGGGGCCCAGCGGGCGCCGACCCTCCCCCATCCCGGGGGCCCAGCGGGCGCCGACCCTCCCCCATCCCGGGGACCGGCCGGCGGGTGCGGGGCCTCCTCTTCCAGGGGGCCCAGCGGGCGCCGACCCTCCCTTGCCCCAGGAGCCCGCCGGTGGGTGCGGGGCCTCCTCTTCCCGGGGGCCCAGCGGGCGCCGACCCTCCCCCATCCCGGGGGCCCAGCGGGCGCCGACCCTCCCCCATCCCGGGGGCCCAGCGGGCGCCGACCCTCCCCCATCCCGGGGACCGGCCGGCGGGTGCGGGGCCTCCTCTTCCAGGGGGCCCAGCGGGCGCCGACCCTCCCTTGCCCCAGGAGCCCGCCGGTGGGTGCGGGGCCTCCTCTTCCCGGGGGCCCAGCGGGCGCCGACCCTCCCCCATCCCGGGCACCGGCCGGCGGGTGCGGGGCCTCCTCTTCCCGGGGACCCAGCGGGCGCCGACCTTCCCCCGCCCCGGGGGCCCAGGGAGCGTGAGGCCTCCTCCTCCCGGGGACTCCCTTCCGCTCGCACGAAGCCCGGCGTCGGGCCCTCCCTGTGCCCGAAGGCCGCAAAGCCCGCCCCCGCCGGAGCCTACCGGCCCGCGCTGCGTGCTGACGGTGGTCGCCATGGTCCGGCCGGCCCCGCGCCTAGCCCACCGACAGCTGACGGAGACGCGACCCGACAGCGGTCCCGCGAGGCCGCAACCGCCTCAGTCAGCTGACGGCGGCCCCGCCCCCGCCCGCCCGGGCGCAGGCGCAGTGCGTCCCGCCGCTTCCGGCTTCTCGCGCGCGCTCCCGCCGGGCGCCTGCGCAGTAGCCCCCCGCGCCGCGGCCCCGTGAGACGGCTCCCGGGCCGGCGGTGTGCGCCTGCGCGCCGGGGGCGCGGCGGGCGGTGGGACGCGGCTGGCCGGGGCGGGTTCTAACGCGAGCCGCCGCGGCTGCGGCGGGCTGCTGGCCCGGCTGCGCCCCGCGAGTGGCTGGCGTGACCCGGTTCGGCCGCGGCCTTCCGAGTGTTCCGGCGGTGAGGCCGCGCCACGCCCCTGCTGCCCGCCGGCCCCTCGGCGCTGTCTGCCCGACGCTGCTGGACGGGCCGTCTCTGCAGTCTCCGCGCAGCTGTGCGCTTTTCCGTCCGAGGCGGCTTCCCCGGACCTGCTGTTCTGCTGTCGACACAGGCGGTTTCCGGGCAGCAGCATGAGACAGCCCCTGGCCACTCCAGTCAGAAGCGTGGACCCCGCGCCAGTGGCCACCCTCTCCCACCCGAGCTGGGACGCCGCTGCCCCCTCGCGTCACAGCCTCAGCCGCCCGTCAGTCGCCTCTCCTTCCAGATGGGAAGTATTAAGAAGCTTCCAGATGGCACCCAATCCACAGCGAGACCCCGCGTCCTTAAACCTTACCCAGAATCACCTACAAAAGCCCCAATCCTATGAGTCCCCCTGTGCGTCCCCAGGGTGTGTGGTCTTACTGGTCTACAAACCAGTAAGAATCCCAGCTTGTCGAGTTGCAGGTGTGTTCCCGGTGGCCTGCTTGGACCGCACTGTCACACTCAAGGCTTGAACCGTCCTTTCCCTGGTGTGTACCTCCCAGAGCCTTCAGAAGTAGCCAGCCCACTGCACGGTCTTTGCAATCCTGCATTTGCCCAAGCAACTAGATACACACTCGCAGGGCGTCTTCTGCCACCGCTGGTGATAATTTTAGAAATTGGGATGTCCCTGGATGACACAGGCTCCTGGTACTCGATTTCCCTGGCAAGGATTTTATCCACACACTCATCAAATAGGCGTGCACCTCAATGCGAGCATCCCTTTTAGAGCCTGTTTTCTGGGGTCGCTTTTGGTGGCAATTATATACTATCAGTCAGGGTCCCAGCAAGAAACAGATGGTGTTCTCAGGAAGATCACTGGAGAGATTTCAGCAAATGTCCTGTTTACCAAGAAAGGGCAGAGTTAAGTGGAAAAGCAAAGCATGAGGGACTTTTAGTCTCGGAGCTGCCACTACTCCTAGCCTGGGAAGGACAGAGAGGAGGGGAGCAGAGGTCAGGGAGAGAGGCTTCCTCAGCGGATGGTGAAGTCACTGCCGAGCGCAGGGCTGTGGGAGGGGCCTGGGAACACGAACCCCTGACCTCTGTCCTCCCATCTCTGATCTGTCCAGTGTCTGCCGTCAGGCTAACCCGGAGATACATTCTGCAGACAAAGACACAGAGAGAGAAAGGTGGAGAGGATCTGGGAGGCCAGACAGACTATTCTACACCTGTGTCTAAATATCCTCAGTAGTGGGTGGGAAGGAGAAAGTAGGTGAAATGGAGAGAGTGGCTTGGAAAAATACACACGAACATATGCAAAATAGACAGCCAGTGGGAATTTGATGTATGACTCAAATTGACGAACTCCAGCTGGGGATCTGTGACCACTTAGAGGGGTGTGATGGGGTGGGAGCTGGGAGGGAGGCTCAAGGAGGGAAAATAGGTATACCAACACAATATTGTAATTATCCTTCAATTAAAAATAAATATCTTCAATAACCAGGAGACACAGTTTGGTAAAACATCATTGAAAAGAGCAACAACAGAATAGATGAGATGAAATTACAACTTTTATGAGTTTAAGGGAAAATAGTAAGATTTTATTAAAACACATTAAGACCTGAATAAGTTGGGAAGCTATATACCATCTGCATGGATAGAAAGGCTCAATGTCAGAAATATGTCAATTGTCCCCCAAATTGCCCTACAAAAGAAACTGTCATTAAAGAATTGTCATTAGAATCCCTACAGGGTTTTTTCTGTTTGTTTAAAGACTATTTAGCAAGCTGATTTTAGAATCTGTATAGAAGAACAAAGGCTGGATGTTAGCCAAAACATTCTAGAAGAAGGAAGAGGAGAAGCCAGAGACAGGAGGAGACTGTTCCAAGAGATGTCAAGTGTATCCTAAAACATAGTAATTGAGCCTGTGACATAGATATAGGGATAGACAAATTCACCAATGGAACAAAATACAAGAACTTGATTTATGACGGTGTTGGCCCTGCTGAGCAGTATCTTCTAGTACATGTACTAAAACTGTTGGCCGTACTTGGGGAAAAAACTTGACATTTGACCTCTACCTTATGCTGAACAAAAAGCAATTTCTGATGGAATTAATGCAGTGAATATTGGATGAATTCAGTATCTATGCCATGTTTGTAAAGGATAAAATCAGAAAAGTCTGCCACTTTGCCTCTGATACATCTGGGAAGGTTTGAGCAGGAGGTGAGGTATCGGGAGAGAACAGATAGGATGAAAGGAGAGACACTCGGTAAGACAAACGTGAAGACAAGGTGTTCATCAGACTGGCACCGCCTGGCCACCAGGGCACTCATCACATATCCTCGAGAAAGGCAGAGGGAGCTGATGGGCCAGAAAAGGGGGTTTCACCCCCAGGGTGGGCATGAGAACCAAAGCGTTATTAATAGTAAATTGTCATCATGAAGCTTTACAGAGTGAAGTGGCAGGCTGTAGAGGTGGGCAGAGAAGACGTCTTTGGCAAGAGGACTGAAGAGGGGACAGAGCTGGAGGGCAGGGTCCAGCCAAGTGTATTTCTGTAGAAAGTGTCGACTGTGAAGGGAATTCTGAACACCAGCTGCTCCAGCTGCTCCACCTAACTGCCTACGTTTGCTCAGAGACCCAACACTAACATCCAGGGCCGCAACCCTGTATGTCACCTGAAGGGTGACCTCAGCCTGTGGAATCCTCATTGTGCCCAGTCCATTCACGTTGTCACAGCGGGTAAGTCCTCCTTGGCCTTCTGTGTCCAGGTTTCAACTCATAATGGCAACCATGGGCCCCAGGACTCGTGGAGCGTCCCGATGTGCCAAGAGCCCCACATGGCGTTTTGTGCCTCTTTGGGTGGATCCTTAAG
Source organism: Okapia johnstoni (assembly GCA_024291935.2). Taxonomy (NCBI): domain Eukaryota; kingdom Metazoa; phylum Chordata; class Mammalia; order Artiodactyla; family Giraffidae; genus Okapia; species Okapia johnstoni. Next base: position 905,008 of record JAGTYA010000026.1, read on the forward strand.
TAAGAGTGAAGATGAATGCTCCGTAGGTGCCAGGTGTTGATCTAAGTGCTCAGACTCTTGTATCTATTCGGTCCACAATACAGTCCCATGGGGCACATGCATTTGTTATCTGCCTGACAAAGGATAACAGGCAAGTGAAGGATGAACATGTTTACCGTTGTCTAACACCAATGAATAATTAATATCCACAATATAGAAACTGGTCCCACCACTTCATGGTAAATAGATGGGCAAACAATGGAAACAGAGACTTTAATTTGGGGGGCTCCAAAATCATGGCAGATGGTGACTGAGCCATGAAATGAAAAGACACTTGCTCCTTAGAAGAAAAATTATGACCAACCTAGACAGCTTATTAAAAAGCAGAGACATTACTTTACCAACAAAGGTCCATCTAGTCAAAGCTATGGATTTTCCAGTAGTCGTGTGGATGTGAGAGTTGGACTATAAAGAAGGCTGAGCACTGAAGAATTGATGCCTGCAAACTGTGGTGCTGGAGAAGACTCTTGAGAGTCCCTTGGACTGCAAGGAGACTGAACCAGTCCATCCTAAAAGAAATCAACCCTGAATAATCATTAGAAGGACTGATGATGATGCCTAAGCTCTAATACTTTAGCCACCTTATGCGAAGAGCTGATTCATTCAAAAAGACCCTGATGCTGGGAAAGATTGAGGGTAGGAGGAGAAGGGGACAGAGGACCAGATGGTTGGATGGCATCCCAGTGACAGACTCAATGAACCAGAGTTTGAGCAAACTCCGGGAGATGGTGAAGGACAGGGAAGCCTGGCGCACTGTAGTCCACGGGGTCGCAAAGAGCTGGACAGGACTAAGGGACTGAACAACAACAAGATGATAAACAGATGTTGTGAATTCAAAGAGGGGAAACCCAAAGGCTTGACAGGTATGGGAAAGGGCTCTCAGACTTGCAGAGAGTGAGAGAAATAAACCAGTAATGAGACACCGCCTTATATCCATCAGAAGAGTAACCTTTAGTGGGGAGGGAGACCAAGGTTAGGTGAAAACTGAGCGAGGGCAACAGGTAGGAGTCAGCCTGGCAGAGGCGCTCTGGGGCTCAGTAAACTGGCCACGCCTAGGAGTGCTCTCCTGAGCTTGTGTTCTGGAACCTTCTCACGCTGACCCACAAGGGACGCACTCAAGGCTGTTTGCTGTGTAGCTGTTTGTGCAGCAGAGCTGGCAGCCTAATTGCCCGTCGTCAGGGGAATCCGATGCACACACACTCTGGGTGCAGTGCCACAGGGAGAAACGATAAGGTGGATGTCTGCAGAGCAGCTTGTATGAATGTTTAAAATCCACACAAAATAATTAAGCAGCAGTTTTCAAGACACAGGACGTCAGGCAACCTAGGTCAGTGGTCCCTGTGGGATGGGGACCCTACGACGGCTCTGTTCACTTCCCGGAGAGACAACGCAGGCTGCCACACCAGGAGGGTGACCAAGGGGCGGGGCAGGGTCCCCCTGGGTTGAGGGGACTTGGCCAGGGTCCCAGGAAGTGGGGCAGGCTGGCGCTGGCAGAGCGGAGTTCCCACAGAGAAGGGACTGCTGTCTGCAGAGGCTCCCCCGGAGCCTTCAGCTGAGTTCAGACCAGAGCATGCATGGGATGAACTGCCAAGGAGGAAGAGAGCATCGCCCGAAAGAGCTACAGAAATCGTGCCGTTAACCGCACAGGGCCAGGCATGGTTCCTGTTGCCACAAGTCAGAGAAAGAAGTCATGTAACTGGCAGAACACTGAGTAGAGTACGTGAAAGGTTCTGCCTTGAGATTGCCTGGGACACGCTGGGTTGTTTTTAGTGGTAAAGGGACGCACTTATCAAGAGGACATAGAAATCCTGAAAGTTTATATACCTAGTTGTAGAGCTTCAGAATGCTTGAAGCAAAACCAGAGAGACCTGTGGGGACAGAGACAAAAGCACAGCCACCGAAGGGGATTTCAACACCCTCTGCTCCACATCCAGTGGGACAGAGAGAAGCCTGGTAAAGGGATGAGCGACGAGACGGCATCCAGACAGCTGGTTGCTCCAGACAGCCAGATCTGACGGGCATCTCTAGAAAACTCCATCTAAGAACAGCAGAATACACATCTTTATCATAAGTGTACGCTCAATGGGGCTGCCCTGGCGGCTCCTGCAGGGTTCCATCCCTGGGTCGGGAAGATCCCCTGGAGGAGGGCATGGCAGCCCACTCCAGTGCTCTTGCCTGGAGAATCCCATGGACAGAGGAGCCTGGTGGGCTACAGTCCATGGGGTCACAAACAGTCGGACACAACTGAGCGACTAACACTTTCACTTTCACACTGAACAGTTACCAAGATGGACCACATTCTGGGCCAGGAAATAGTCTAAAATGATTCAGATCACACAAAGTGTATTCTCTGACCAAGACATACAAAGATCTACAATGGGTGTCAGCCCTGGTCACTGCCATTTCCATTCTGACCTGGGCTCCACACCACTGGCAGCATCACCCGGTGAAAATAAAAGAGCACCTTCCTAAGAAAACAGTCCCTCCTAAAGGAAGTCAACCCTGAATGGTCACTGGAGGGACTATTGCTGAAGCTGAAGCGCCAGTACTTTGGCCACCTGATGGGAAGAACCAACTCATTGGAAAAGACCCTGATGCTGGGGAAGATTGAAGGCGGGAGGAGAAGGGGACGACAGAGGATGAGATGGTTGGATGGCATCACCGACGCAATGGACATGAGTTTGAGCAAGCTCTGGGAGATTGTGAAGGACGGGGAGGCCTGGTGTGCTGCAGCCCATGGGGTTGCAAAGAGTCAGACACGTCTTAGCAACTGAACGAGAACAACAACATATGGTCCAGCTAGACCCACAAATTACTGTTTTTTATGTGTGCCAAGAGCATGTCCTAAGGATCATTGACTTATCGAGCTCACTAAGCAAGCTGTGAGTCTCGCGCCACCATTGTTTGATTGTTGGGGGGGCGAGTCCCATGCTTCTGTCGCATTGTTTTGTTGCTAAGGAAACCTGTCTGATTTTGTGGTTAAGCAAACCTGTTTTCTTGACTGATCATTAACTTAGAGGGGTCTCCCGTATTTTTTCTATTTACAGTCGTGTAGTGGGATTTACCATTTAATCACCCACTTTGTCCCTTGGCTCTGGCCCTATGGAATTCAACACAAACTCTGTCTGGCAGCCCAGCCAAGGCTGCTTGGGGCAGGATCTGTGGAGAGGACGACCCACTCTTCAGGTCTTATCCTGCTCCCAATGTCAGGACTTCCCCAGGGTCCAGATGCACAGAGAGGGTCCCTCACCTCCTTCATGGTCAGAGGCTCGTCTCTGTGTCCCTACTGTGTGCCAGCACCTGCACCTTCTATACGGGAAAAGGATGACCCCGGTCATCTCAGGAACAGGACACAGCCCGGCCGTCCTCGGGGAAGTCCTCAGGCCCCTGGCTGCGCCTGGAGGTACATGTCCTGAATGGATGCCCAGGTGGGCGCGTGCTGAGTAAAGGCGGGAACCACCCAGCTCACAGCGTCTGCAGTGTGAGGGTTCACAAAAGAAGCCACTTGCACGCACCTGCCTGTAACCCACGCAAGGGCACGCCGCAGGCATTAGTCGCCTAAATTCAGGCCGGGTAAGAAATTACAAACATGACCTTTAAGGTGTGCACAATACAGACTTTCTGCTCTAACAGCCGTCACACCCAGGGAGCCTGTATGTCTCTGCAGGCCTGGGGGGTCTTCCTATGATCCTGCCAACCCAGGGTGCGGCCCCCGCAGGGTGGAGCGGTGTGTTGGGGGTGGCTGGTCACCCCCGGGTCAGTCCTGCCAGGCTGGGGAGGAACATGAAGCGGCCAGACACTTCCCCGTCCGGGCTGGAAGTCACTCTTTCGTTGGCACTCACCACTTTTTTTTTAATGCGTGAAGAGAATTTTAATTCAATATACACAAATAGTACACACCATTGAGTTATATTAGGAGCCTATCATTACAAGGAAATTTCATTTTTAAGGAGAATAAAAATAGGTTGTATGTAAAAGTTTATGAAATGTTTTTGCACTAAATTATAGGGATAAGTATGTAGTATCACCGCTCTCTCTATCCAGAGAACGGAGCTCCTGGGGAAGGTCTTTCCTAGTCGGTGAATGAAAGGAAGAGGGAGGGAGAGATGCCGGCAGGCAGGTAGCAATCCTTCTTCAGGACCCCAGCCCGCCCCCCTGACCATGTCCCCGACCCCCGCCCACGTTACCCTGCACTGGGCCATCCCAGCCCCCGCGGTGCCCACCGGCCCCGCCCACCAGGCCCTCTGACCCCTGCTTCCCTTCCCTCCCCCAGCTTAACTGAGATGTGGTTCACCTATACAGTGGCTTTTAGTGTAACCACAAAGCAGTGCATCCACCACCACGATCAATTTTATTTTTTTAATCTTTTGTTGTTAAAGAGCCTCAGAGCCAGCATCAGGTGCTTGAGAGCTGTTGATTTATTTTCGGCTGTGCGGCATGTGGGACCTTGGTTCCCCGATCAGGGATTGAGCCCGCGCCTCCTGCATCGCAGGTGTGGAGTCTCAACCACCGGACCGGCCGCCAGAGAAGTTCCCGCCACTGTCAAGTTTGAGCACAGCCCTCCCCCCGAGAAGCCCTGCACCCTAGCAGTTACCACCCCCACCACCCCGCCAGCCCTCTTGTAGGTTTGTCTATTCTGGACATTTCATATAAACAGAACCATATGGTTTGGGATCTTTTGTCTTCACTGAGCATCATGTCCTCAAGTTTCCTCCATACAGTAGCCTGTGTCAGAATCTCCTTCCTTTTTAAGGATGAATAATATTACATACAGACTTCCTCAGTGACTCAGCAGTAAAGAATCTGCCTGCAATGCCAGAGATGCAGGAGATGAGGGTTTGATCCCTGGGTCAGGAAGATCCCCTGGAGGAGGCCATGGCAACACGCTCCAGTATTCTTGCCTGGAGAATCCCACGGACAGAGGAGCCTGACGAGCTGAAGTCCATGGGGTCGCAAAGAGTCAGACATGACTGAAGCGACTGAGCACAGCAGAGCACAGCATCACCTACAGAGCACCGTTTTCCATCTGTCCGTCTGTCTGTCTGGTGGTGGACGCTCAGATTGCTTCCCCTCTTGGCTGTGCTGAATGAAGCTGCTGTGAACACAGGTGTGCAGCTTTCTCTCTGCGACCATGCTTTCATCTCTGCTTCATTCCTCCTTTCGGCCAAACAGCAGTCCATTGTGTTGATGCAGCATTTTGTTTATGGGTTCGTCAGTCGCTGGGCATTTGGGCTGTTTCCGCTTGTTGCTGTTACGAACGACATTGCTGTGACCACTGCCAGCTTTCCGTGGACATGTTTTCACTACTCTTGGGTATTCGCATGCCTGTTTTTTTCCCCATGCCCCCCAGCGATTCTCCAACACCAGCTGGGCGTCCCACACGTTTGATCCAGTTCCAGCGCTGTCTTCCTGGAGTCAGAGTCAGCCCCACAGGTAACGGGCCCGGTCCCGCAGGACTGTCCCTGCCTGCACCTTAAGATGGCTATCACAGGTCCTGTCACCCGTGCCTCTGACCAACTGGGTATAGGTTGCAGTTCCTGAGACTTCCTCTTTGGGTTTGATTAATTTCCCAGAGTGGCGCACAGAACTCAGAGAAACGTCTTACTTAGTAGATGACCAGTTTATCATAAAAGCATGTAATTCCGGTGGGAGGGTGCTTGGGGCAGGGTGTGGACAAGGGCCGGGAGCTCCTGGCGGCTCCAGCTGTGCAGCTCCCAGCACCTCTGTGTGCCCGCAGCCCGGTCCTGATCCATGTTCTGGAGGCTTCGTTACCTGATTGAGTAGATCACTGGCCACTGGTGATTGACCTGAACTGTCTGGGGGGATGGTGACAACCCTCTAACCATGTGACTGTCCCCTAGTGACCAGCATTTTGTCAAGGGCAGATACAAATCTTAAAACTCTTCTCTACAAATAATAAAGACTTAGCTGGGACTTCCGTGGCGAACCAGTGGCTAAGACTGCTCTTCCAGTGCAGAGTTCCAGGTTTGATCCCTGGCCAGAGACTTGGATCCCACGTGCCGTAACTAGACCCAGCACCGCCAAATAAATGAATGTTTGCCAAATAAACAAAGGAGGCGTCAAGGGTTCGGAATGCAGGAATATTTACAAGAAAGTCTTCCTCTCTCTGAGTGCCAGGCTTAACGTCTTCCACCTGTTACTTATAAACTGGTGAGTTTCGTAGTGAAATGATTCATGAAGAAAGTTTAGAAATGGAAGCCGTGAGATCTCTGTCTGCGTCTGTCTGGGTGACTGTGTGTGTGTCTATCAGTGTGCCCATCAATACGGTATGTTTCTACCTCTGGACCGTATTGCCAAAATTAACTCGTACGAGAGCTCTACATAACTGGCTTCAAGAAAGCTAAATGCTTATATAAGTTTTCAGAAACAGAGTAGAAACAAACCCAGATGAATTTCAGATTCATGGGATCTGGGAAATTTTCAACATTAAATTAATGTCTGATATTAAAACTAGTTGTTGGTTTAATTAATACAGACATTTCTTCTTCAGAGTCATCAACAGCAAGTATAATTACTTTTGTTGTACCTCGGTTTACTAAAGTCAAAAAATTCATGTTATCTTTGTTAGAAAATTTGTCAAAAAATGGTTGATATGACATTTTAATAAGTGAATTAAATGAAAATAAGACTTGCAAGGTGAATCCTTCAAGAATGATTACGTTTATGAGACTTAAAATAGTTTCTCCAAACCTATTGGTAACGGGAAACTTCGGGGTTTTGTTAAATGATGGAAATTTATTAAATATCTAGACCATTCCCAAATAAAGTAAGACGCTGAAACATTAATGATTGTACATGGAAGTGAAAGTCGCTCAGTCGCGTCCGACTCTTTGTGGCCCCGTGGACTGTCCGTGGAATTCTCCAGGCCAGAACACTGGAGTGGGTGGCCTTTCCCTTCTCCAGGGCATCTTCCCAACCCAGGGATCGAACCCAGGTCTCCCGCATTGCAGGCGGATTCTTTACCAGCTGAGCCACCAGGGAAGCCCCATTATAAGGGAAGTACAATTACTGTACATAGACTTCCTTTTTCAGAGAAACTAAAGATATTCAGGACTACTATTAGTAAATAAATTTGATGCTACCCTGAGTAATTATCTGTGAGAAAGTACCTGTTTCTAGAAAAAAGTATTGATAAGTCGGTCAATCTACAGAATGCTAATGTAAAATACAGTCCATAATTTCTTACTCCTTATTAGAAACAAGTTTTTAAGGGTTAAAATTCTAATTAATATATATAATTAAAACTACTAAAATTAATAAGGAAAATATCTTCATATGCAAGGTTTTGCTAGGGGAAAAGAAAGTGATTTTTGTGCTTACGCTGGTTATCTCTAAAGGGGAAAGAAAACAAAGGACAAACAATACAGACACAGGAAGCTGTAGAAGGTTTGTAAACAAGACAAGACAAGAAAGGGACGCTCAGAAAGGAACGTCATGCGTGGCCAGAACGGGCCGAGGTCAGAGTGAATTCAATACTTGTAAGTGAATCATTTTTAATATCAAAAAACAAACTTAAACTTCCTCTGTTGAAAGGAAAAGTTTTCGTAGATTATTGGTCTGATCCTTTTTTTGACGGGAGCTTTCTAAGCTGTTTTTACTTTTTACCGGCCGCACTGGGTCCTCGCTCCGCATGGGCTACTCTCCACCGCAGGCGTGGGGGCTTCTCATCGCGGGGGCGGCTCCCGTTGCCGAGCGGCCTCTCAGGCCTGCAGGCTTCGGTAGACGCAGCAGATTGTTGGGCTGATCTTAATGAGAAGTTGTAAGCAGAGATTTTCTTTATAACTTTACAATTTTTCTTTATAAACTTTATCAAGTTTTTCTTTACCTTCTTTCTAATGTACTATGTTTTCAAAAACAAAGATTTTATATTGTGTAACTAAGGATTCTTACAGCATACATAACCTCTTTTTTTATTTGCCTATGAAGTCTTTGTTACTCTGGCTGAACGAATAACTAAGCATTGCTTCCCAGTGAACTACGGTCCTATTTGACCAAGTGTTATTTTTCAAAAAAAACTTCTGGTATTTTTTTTTTTTTGCAAACGCCAATTCTAAATGATGTTCTTTTGATTTAGAACTAACTTTGAGTTATGAGATATTTCATGGAAGTCGCTCAACCACGTCTGACTCTTGGCGATCCCGTGGACTGTAGTCCGCCGGGCTCCCCTGTCCATGGGATTCTCCAGCCAAGAACACTGGAGTGGGTTGCCGTTCCCTTCTCCAGGGGATCTTCCCGACCCAGGGACTGAACTCAGGGTCTCCCGTACTACAGACAGATTCTTTACTGTCTGAGCCACCAGGGAGACCCCTCGATGTTTCTTAGGGCTCCCAAAATATCTCAAAGATTTGTTCTCTCTTCTTATAAAAAAAGGAGATGTTAAACTAAGGAGGCTTAATTGATATATTAAATTCCATGAGAAGCATTGTCAAGTAAGAAGTAATACTAAGGCCTTCTTCACGCTGTGTCTGTATAGGTTTAAAATGTGGTTTCTGAAACGGAAATTTCTGGAAATGTGATACATCCTGGTATAGTGTCATCAGTCATAATTCCAGTTATTACCTTAAAATGTTGTAATGTCCCAGAAATAAACTGATTTCCTTATGGTTAATCTTTAACCAGTGATTTTAAGTCTTTTGTACACGTGGTTTTACTCGGATCTTTAGAGATAAGTTTCCTTTTCGGAGAAGTTCATGGAAAGGGCTCTGACACCTCTCTAGAGGACACAGTTCTGATAAACTTCCACATCATACCATTCAGTTGGGTGAGGGATTATAGAAGAAATGGATCTTGTACTAACAGAAGATCAAGATCAACAGTTAACTCCCGGGGGACTCCCATTGCCCGCCGGTGGCTGGGACTTCGCCTTCCAAAGCAGGGGGCGCAGGTTTAGCCTCGGTCAGGGAGCCAAGATCCCACGCGCCGTGCGGCCAAAAATAAACAAACATAAGACAAGTAATACTGTAACAAATTCAGTAAAGATTTTTAAAAATGAATTAATTCCATGGAACTGATTACTCAGCGATTAAAAAGAACGAAATAATGCCATGGGCAGCAACATGGATGGACCTAGAGACTGTCATAGTGAGTGAAGTAAATCAGATAGGGAAGGAGAAATATCAGAGGCCATCCCTTACATGTGGAATCTAAAAAGTGCTACAGGTGAGCTGATTTACCAAACAGGGACTCGCAGACTCAGAGAACAAGCCGACAGTTTCCAGCGGGAAGGATGGCGGGGGAAGGATGGGGGTAATGGACAGTTAGGAAGTTTGGGATGGACATGTACACACGGCGGTATTTAAAACGTATAATCAACAAGGGCCTACTGTGTAACACCCAGAACTCCGCTCAATGTCACGCGGCAGCCTGCATGGGAGGGGAGTCTGGGGGAGAATGGATATATGCATATGCATGGCTGAGTCCCTTAACTGTTCACCTGAAACCAGCGCAACATTGTTCATCAGCTTTTAAAAGAATGATCGGAGGAGAGAAGGGAGAGGCAGCGTAAAGGTAGGGATTAAGAGGTGTAAACTGCTAGGTATGAAATAAATAAGCTACAAGCTCTGCAAGGGTAAATTGTACAGCTGGGAGAAATAAAACCATTCTTTTGTAGCAACTTTAAATGAAATACAATCTGTAAAAATTTTGAATCACTTTGCTGTTTACCTGAAACTCATATAATATTGTAAATCAACTGTACTTCAATTTAAAATTAAAAAATAAAAAAACATCGAATTGTAAAAAAAATGAAAAAGTTAGATGAGCCAGAATTCCAAATTCGTTTCCATCCTATTTTTGTGTCTGTGAGACGGACTATCTTTCTGCCCTATAATGAAAAAAATGTGCTTCAGCTGTTATTTTTTTAAAAAAGAATTCATTCCATGGAACTGAATGGACTAATTAGGAGGATTATTATTTTTATGACTTTTTGCTTTAACCATTGCAGGTTCTTTTATGTTCTGCTTTTCCAGATTTGAGAAAACCTTTCCTCTCAAGCTGTCTATAATTTGCAGCAATTAGATAAAGTAAACCTTTGGAGACAAAGATTAAATAGCTACCTTTTCTCCCTACCTGATCCCTCCAGAAGCTGGAGACTCTGAGTGAATATTATTTTCAGTGTAGTTTCAATACAGCTCTGTTCTACTTACAGCAGTTCACAGTTGAGAACATCTATTGTTTCACCAAGGCTTTGACTGGAATGTCATATTTGAGAGGGACATGATAGCCTGGGACCAGAGAGCTTTAAGGAATTAGTGTTAGTCGCTCAGTTGTGTCTGACTCTTTGTGACCCCACAGAGTGTAGCCTGTCAGGCTCCCCTGTCCGTGGGATGCTCCAGGCAAGAATACTGGAGTGGGTAGCCATTCCCTTCTCCAGGGGATTTTCCTGACCCGGGGATTGAATCTGAGGCTCCTGCATTGCAGGCAGATTCTTTACCATCTGAGCCACCAGGGAATCTCCTTGAGGAACTGAGATTAAATTTATGGAGCCAATAAGCCACTTGGGATCCTGCTGACAGAGTTCCAAGCAGCCTAAATATGTGTGTAAGGAAAGGCGCTTCCTGGTAGGTAGAGAAACCTCAGGGTATTTGGGGGACCTGAAGAAGAGAGGGCTTTAACCAGGTCTGTAGGTACTGCAGGTGAGATCTGATGCCAAGTTCTTGCTTGGCTTTCCCCGCCTCAAGAGACCTTTAAAAGTTCATTCTGAGATTCTTTGTGAAAAGTTCCAGCAAAACCACTTAAAAGATAATAAAAATGTGAACAATTGCTATTCTTGTTCCACTTACGTAAATAATTGTGTTGAGTTTATTGAAACCTGACTTCTTTTGCAAACGAATTAATCTTAATTTGGCTATCTTTGGTGGAAATGAAGGTGATTTTAGAAAAGTTACGTTTCAGTAATATATTTTGTGGATATCAGGTTCCAGCGTTGTTAAAAGTATCTTTGAGATTTTGGTATTTACCTGTAATCTAGACTAGATCCTGAATTCTCCTAGTTTCCGCTAATATCTGGCTGTGACTCTCCAAACTAATAGTTCCAGTTTTCCTCGCATCTTTTTGACTTGGAATCATTGGGAACTAAAAATGTCCTTTTCCCAAAGTTATGCAAGCTAACATTGGACAACTTGCTGTCAACTTCAGAGAAACCACCATAATGACTCATGTATAGATGATCTTTATGTCTGTTGTTGTATGAGCTACTCAGAAAGTTTACCTAAACCCTTGATGACATGATCATAGACATTTCACACTGCAAAAGATGCTCCAACCCTGACACTGAGAAATCTCCAGCTGACTCCCTCTGGACTTAATGCCTCATTGTGACTTGGATTGAAACCCATTATACTAATCGTTGTTCTACTCTGTTCTCTCTTTATTAAGTGTTTGTGCTTTGTGTCTCTTGCTGCTGTACCATGATGCCCTCCACAGGAGTGATGATTGTTTGATGTCGGGATGACTGACCACTCCTGTAAGATTCCTCCTGATGAAGATCCACAGACTTCTCCTATACTGAACACTGCCTAAGACTCACTTTTCAGATGACTTCTTGCTCAAATGTGGCCAAAATCTCTCTGAAAGCAAACCTGGCACACAACCATCTCTTTCTCTCCTCTGTGGGACATGACTCTCTGGGAATGACACTTCCTAGAACCAAATGAGTGGGTACCAATGCCAAATAACCAAAGAGCTGATCATCGATGCTTTCTAATTCTTCCCAGGTGGTGCTAGTGGTAAAGAACCCACCTGCCAGTGCAGGAGATATAAGAAATGTGGGTTCGATCCCTGGGTTGGAAAGATCCCCTGGAGAAGAAAATGGCAGTCCACTCCAGTATTCTTGCCTGGAGAATCCCATGGATAGAGGAGCCTGATGGGCTACAGTTCACAGGGTTGCAAAGAGCTAGACACGACTGAAGTGACTTAGCACATTTCCTAAAGAAAAATTTAGGTCAAAAGGGGGAAATGTGAAAGAAAATCAGGCTAGAGTCAGAATTGCTAAGAGAGCTCTCTAAAATGGAGCCTGAGAAGTGGGGATGCATTGAAGAAGTATGACTTATGGACATGGCAGCTTGGGTGGAATCTGACATTTTGACCTGTTGAAGTAATCCAGAATATCTGCCAAAACTCCAAGATACTTATCAGATCCCTACCCTAAAATAACTTGTGATTCCTTAAGAAGAAATCTTCTCTAACTTACATCAGAGTCAATCCAGTTCTCATCAGACAACTTTTACAATCTCATGATTTTTGTCTTTATAAGCCCCTGATTTTCTCTTACATGTTGTTGCTGTTCAGTTGCTAAGTCATGTCCACTCTTTGCGACCTCATAACTGCAGCACACCAGGCTTCTCTGTCTGGAGTTTGCTCAAACTCATGTCCATTGAGCCGGTGATGCCATCCAACCATCCCATCCTCTGTCGCCCCCTATTCCTCCTGCCCTCAATCTTTCCCAGCATTAAGGTCTTTTCCAATGAGTTGGCTCTTCACATTAGGTGGTCAAAGTATTGGAGCTTCAGCATCAGTCCTTCCAATAAATATTCAGAGTGATTTCCTTTAGGATTGACTGGTTTGATCTCCTTGCTGTCCAAGGGACTCTCAAGAGTCTTCTCTAGCACCACAATTTGAAAGCATGAATTCTTTGGCCCTTACTTGGAACATCTCTTGAGGTTACTAGAATCTGTGCCTCCCAAATCCTTAAAACCCCAAATGAAGTCTATTTTCTTATTTGCAGCCTCCTGGATTTTTTTTTGTCTGACAGTGGTACCTCTGTTTAACATTTTGAACAACTGCTGCGCTGATTTCCAAGACGAATGCCCCATTTTACATCTCCCCGAGCAGCGTAAGAGGGCTCTGATTTCTCCACATCCTCACCAATACTTGTTATTTTCCATTAAAAAAAGTATAGCTACCCTGGTGGCTACAGTGTTCTCTCACTGTAGCTTGATTTGCATTTCCCTGATGACTAACGGCGTTGGGCATCTTTTCATGGGCTTGTTGGCCGTTGTGCATCCTCTCTGGAGAACTCTCTCTTCAGAGGTCTGCCATTTTGGTAATTGTTTCAGTCGCTAAGTTGTGCCTGCTCTTTTTGGGACCCCGTGGACTGTAGCCTGCCACGCTCCTCTGTTCATGGGATTTCCCAGGTAAGAATGCTGGAATGGGTTGCCGTTTCCTTCTACTGAGGATCTTCCTGACCCAGGGATTGAATCCAAGTCTCCTGCATTGGCAAGTGGATTCTTTTTTTGTTTTTTTCAGTCTTCAAATATTTTTTTGGGGGGAAGCCATGCATTGCCTTTATTGTGTTTCAAATCACTGTACATTTACTTTTATGAAAACACCGCTTGCATTTGCTAGTACAAAAGAATTGTTTCAGGAATGTAGAGAAATATCCAACTTACATAGTGAAAAACTGCACCGTAGTTACCACTGCATTGCAATCATTATGCATTTCCTGCGTTTCTTAAATAACTATCTGGTCTGATAAGACACGATATAAAGAGCATTTATGAAGAACAGACATTTACACATACATCTAAAGTCTTACTGAGAATATCTTGTTGGCATCAGATAACCAACCACAGGCGCAGCTGCAGTAACAGGATATGCACGCGCCTATTGGTTCATACCATCGGCAAGTGGTCTCTCTGCCATTGAGCCACTCACTAAATTGGGCTATTTGTGTCTTCACCGTTGAGTTGTAAATGTGCTTTACATTTTCCTCCTTTATATACTCTAGATACAAGTATCTAAAGAGAAATGACTCGCAGCTATTTTCTCCAACTCAGTGGGTTGTCTCTTCACTTCTCGACAGTGTCCTTCTCGTGTTTAAAATCTTTTTTTTTAATTTGGCTGCACCATGGTTCTTAGCTGCGTCACGCAGGATCTTCAGCTGTGACATGTGGGTTTCAGTTCCCTGACTAGGGGTCGAACGCAGGCCTCCTGCGTTGGGAGTGAGGAGTCTTAGCCGTTGGACCACCAGGGAAGTCCAGCATCTAACGGTGATGAAGTCTAATTGATGTAGCTTTCCCTTTGTCGCTTGTGCTTCTGGCGTCACACATAAGACACCATTGCCTAACCCAGCATTATGGTGATTTACTCCCGTGTTTTATTCTAAGAGTTTTATAGTTTAAGCTCCCATGTCAAGGTCTTTGATCCACTTCGAGCTCATTTTTCTGTGTGCTGTGAGGTATCTGTCCCAGGAGTGATTCCTGATTCCTGCTTACAAGTCCCTCCCACCACCTGTGACCTGGAAAACTCCTATGTTTACACCAAGACCCTGCTCTGTGTCTCCTCTATGTTAAGGCAAGGCTCTTTCCACAGGCCTGGGCAGCTTGTACTGCTCCCTGGGATGTGGGTTCACAGCCAGTCCTGCTCTGAAGCTGGTCAAACCCATCTCCACTGAGTCGGTGATGCCATCCAACCTTCTCATCCTCGGTCGTCCCTTTCTCCTCTTGCCTTCGATTTTTCCCATCATCAAGGTCTTTTCCAGTGAGTCAGCTCTTCCCTTTAGGTGGTCAAAGTATTGGAGTTTCAGCTTCAGCATCAGTCCTTCCAATGAACACCCAGGACTGATCTCCTTTAGGATGGACTGGTTGCATCTCCTTGCAGTCCGAGGGACTCTCAAGAGTCTTCTCCAACACCACAGTTCAAAAGCATCAATTCTTGGTGCCCAACCTTGTTTATGGTCCAACTCTCACATCTGAACATGACTCCTGGGAAAACCAGAGCTTTGACTAGATGGACCTTCGTCAGGAAAGGGATGTCTCTGCTTTTTACTACGCTATCTAGGTTTATCATAGCTTTTCTTCCAGAGGCAGTAGTGTGTTTATAATGCAGATCAAACCTGAACATGTGCCGTGCATAGTCCTCACACTGAGTATTCTTCCAGAAGGTAAGTTCTTCCAGCAGAGGAAGAGGAGGCCCCATGGAGGCCGGCAAGGCGGGGTCAGGGTTCGGCTCAGTGACACCCTGCTCCTCTGGGCGAGCCCTGCTGGACGGCCTGTGCCCAGTGCAGGCTCCAAGTCAGGTGGTCCACTAGGACCTTCTGTCTTAGGCTCACCCAGCCAGCTCCTGGCAGGCACTCTGCACATCAGGCCCAGCCCCCAGCCCAGGAGGACAGTGGTCCGGTTACCGGTGACAGTAACGGTGGTAATGCAGATGCTGTGAGTGGGGTGGCTCTGTCGCTCCGTGATTTTGTGTGAGCGCCTCCCTGTCTCCCTCTCGCCCCAGTTTTGGTCCTTATCTGTCCCCCCGAGCTAGAGCCTGTGCTGACCGAGCCCCGATGGCGGCCCAGGGCCCTGCCTCCTACGGCTGTCATCCCCTGCCCCTCTCTCCTCCCGGGGAGGCTTCCTTCTGCCCCTGTCGGCAGGTTCCCCTTCCCCCCAGGCGTGGTTTTTATTCCACTTCATCTTCACTGAGAACGGTTAGAGTTCGGGGGAGCGGTTCTGAAATCCCACGTCCTCTGCTCCTGGTAGGCGCTGCCCTCTGGCGGCCTCCTCGGAGGCGGCGCCTGCGGGGGAAGGGGAGGCCGCGGGACAGACGGGAGGGTCCGGGGCGAGAGAAGGGGGCGTGAGGAGGAGCACAGAGCCGACCCCCGCCCCTGGACCCGCTCTCCCATCTGGTCTGGACGCCTGTCTCTGTGCCCCCCACGCCAGCCCCCTTCATCTTGTGGTCTCTCCCTCCGTCTCTGTGTCTCCCTGTCTCTATCTCTCCCCGTCTCTGTCTCTCCCTGTCTCTGTCTCTCCCTGTCTCCATCTCTCCCCGTCTCTCTGTCCCTCCCTCCCCGTCTCTCTCTCTCTCCCCATCTCTGTCCTTCCCCATCTCTGTCCCTCCCCGCCTCTGTCTTTCCCCATCTCTGTGTCTCTCCCTCCCTGTCTCTGTCTCCCCATCTCTCTGTGTCTCCCCGTCTCTGTCTCTTCCTGTCTCTGTCTCCCCACCTCTCTGTGTCTCCCCGTCTCTGTCTCTCCCCATCTCTGTCTCTCCTGTCTCTGTGTCTCTCCCTCCATCTCTGTGTCTCTCTCTCCATCTCTGTGTCTCCCCGTCTCTCTGTCTCTCCCCGTCTCTCTGTCTCTCCCTCCCTGTCTCTGTCTCCCCATCTCTCTGTGTCTCCCCGTCTCTGTCTCTCCCTGTCTCTGTCTCCCCGTCTCTCTGTCTCTCCCCGTCTCTCTGTCTCTCCCTTCAGGGTTCTCCCTCCTGGCTTCCCCCTTTGCTGGCCTTGGTCCTCCTGTAGCCCCCAGTCTGATGGTATCGATGTCCCCCCTCCCCAGAGCTCACTCACCCAAGGCCGCGGGGTCCAGCCCTCCGACACCCAGCTCCCCGTCCTCCTCTGCCTTAGTCCCCCTGCACCCCCTCTCTCAGCCCCCGGGCCCCGACCTCATAGCGTGCCCCAGGCTGTCACTTGTTCTCATGGCTGGAACCGTCCCCAGCACTGGGGCCCCCTCAGTGGCCACTGGCTGACGACCCTCTGCAACCCTCAGGGGCATCTGGGCTGGCAGCGGCCAGCCATCTGGAAGGCTGGACTGTTGCCAGCTGTTCAGCCACCAACAGGAAATTGTTTTCTCTTCCGAGCATCTATGGAAACTCATGCAACATCCCGGAACGGACAGAACCGTGGGTTCTCCTCTGCTCCCGCCAGCACGTGGGTCCTGCCTCCCGGAGCAGTCCCTGGGCAGTGTCGGGCGCCCCCGGCTCCTGGTGTTGGGTGCACAGAGCAGCAGAACGGGCTGAGCCCTGCAGCCGTGGGGCCAGCGTGATGGTGTGTGTGCACGTATGTGTGTGTAGGTGTGCATGTGTGTGGTTATGCCTATGAATGTGTGGTGTATTTGTGCACACACGTGTGCACCTGTGGGTTTTATGTGGGTGTTGCAAACTCAGCACCTTCTCCTCTTGTTTCTGAGAAGGGCAGGGATGCTGGCTGGCCGCGCCTGAAAAGGGTGATGGGCACCCCACCCCAGGGGCACAGCGGAGCCCAAACACCATGACCAGCTGGCGGGGGGCCTGTGCCTGTCGTCACTGCACTCTGACCTCCTAGGTCGTGTTGACAAAATGTCCCCCTAGAGGGCCGCTCCTCTGTGACCCCCAAACAGGAGACTGATTCCAGGCATCAACAGAAAAGTATCTAGTATATTAACATATATATTAAGATTTTGTAGATAATCAGCAAGGACCTGCTATGTAACACAGGGAACTTGGCTCCGTGTCCTACAGTAACCTACGCGGGGCGAGAGTCTGAAAAAGAGCAGATATAGGTGTGTGTCCTGGAGGAGGAAATGGCAACCCACTCCAGTATCCTTGCCTGGAAAATCTCATGGACAGAGGGACCCGGCGGGCAACAGTCCGTGGAGTCACAAGGAGTCGGACACGACTGAGCGCGCACATGCATAGGTATGTGTGTAACTGAATCACTTGGCTGTATGCTTGAAGCTAACACAACATTGTAAAGCAACTATAATATAAGATAAAATTTAAAAAAGGTTTTAAGGGCAGCCACCAGGAGAATAGAGACAGGATGAGGAGCTTTCAAACTACAGTGAAGGCAACGGAACAAAGAAAATCCAATCAACACGACGACAGGCCGTGGGGGAGGGGCCCGGTAAAAACCACAGTGAATAAGAGATGGACGGGAATAGACGGGACGGCCAGACGAGTGCAGAGCCCCACGGACCATGGAGCAGAGCCCCCACTGACCACAGTAAATAAGAAATGGACAGGAAATAGACGGGACGGCCAGACGAGTGCAGAGCCCACTGACAGGAAATAGGGAAGGCGGCACGGAGCAGACGGCCACTGACCACGGAGCAGAGCCCCCACTGACCACAGTAAATAAGAAATGGACAGGAAATAGACAGGACGGCCAGACGAGTGCAGAGCCCACTGACCACGGAGCAGAGCCCTCACTGACCACAGTGAATAAGAAATGGACAGGAAATAGACGGGACGGCCAGACGAGTGCAGAGCCCCACGGACCACGGAGCAGAGCCCCCACTGACCACAGAGCAGTGTCGAGCGCTTAGGTCGCTGTGAAGAGTCTTTCAGATCCGAGGCGTTGGAGAGGGATTGGTGGACCATTATGTACGCTGATTGTAAGAGACACAGCCAGAAGCTAAATGAGAAGAAACTTTGAACACAGAGGGAAGGAGAGAGAGGAAAGCAGCCGTGCAGACAGAGAACAGTTGTGCTGTGGAACGCTGCCTGAACCCGCGTCAGTTCAAGTAGAATGAGGATCGGAAGGCCTCAGCCCGAAAAAGAGGAAGACTTTCTACTGACTAAAGGTACAATCCTTCAGAAAGATGTAACAGGTCTGAGTCGTACAGCTAAACACTCACCTTTGGGATGTGGGAACGTTTCAGGTGAGATCCACCCTCAGAGTGAGAAACCAGACACTGTCACAGAGGCTGGTGGAGAAGAAGGTAAATAGGTAAGCAGGTCCCCAGGGATGGAGTGACCCGGCTAGAGGGCAGGGCGAGCGTGTGGTCAGTGAAAGCAGAGACTTGGGCAAGGGGTGGGAGTGCCCACGAGCTCCCTTGGTGCCCAACAGCGAGTGGCCCTTCTCCCCAGGACCCTTTAAAAAGACTTTTGTAAACAGCTTTCTGGTTAAAGCCACCTAGAACTGACCCATCTGAGCCGCGCAGCAGCAGGGGGCGGGCATGGAGGGGAAGCTGCTGCGGCCAGCCAGCGGAGCAGATGCGCCGGTGGGAGGGCTCGGCTCATGGAGGGCGAAGGACGCGGAGAAAACAGGAAACCGCCAAGCAGACGCGCCCAGGAAAACCAAAGCTGGACTTTGGGGGAAAATGAATTTTATTAAAGACAAAGATAAAAAGCAACATAAGGACAAACCAAAGGTGTGGATAGTCAAAGCTATGGTTTTTCCAGTGGTCATGCATGGATGTGAGACTTGGACCATAAAGAAGGCTGAGAGCTGAAGAACTGATGCTTTCGGACTGTAGTGCTGGAGAAGACTCTTGAGGGTCCCTTGGATTGCGAGGAGATCAAACCAGTCAATCCTAAAGGAAATCAACCCTGAATATTCATTGGAAGGATTGATGCTGAAGCTGAAGCTCCAATACTTTGGCCACCTGATGGGAAGAGCCAACTCATTGGAAAAGACCCTGATGGTGGGAAAGATTGAAGGCAGGAGGAGAAGGGGGCGGCAGAGGGTGAGATGGTTGGATGGCATTACCGACTCAGTGGACATGACTTTGAGCAAACTCCAGGGAACAGTGATGGACAGGGAAGCCTGGGGCGCTGCAGTCCATGGGGTCGCAAAGAGTCAGACAGAACTTAGCAACTGAACAACAACAAAGAGAAAGGAAAGTAAAATCAAGACAAAAACCAGAAGGACATGCAAAGTTAGCAGAGAACTTCACGCACAAGTTTCTGCCCAGGAACCTGAAGGTCTGGGTGAACCTGAGGATCTAGGGTGTGAGATGGACTCGTTCACTTATCTCCAGATATTTGGGGGCATGTGCCATGAGCTGGGGACAGACAGACCGATGGGGACCCCAATCCTCAGGACTCGGACTCTGTAAGGAAACCGGACAGGGACCGGGAGGACGTGAGGCAGTGTGGGCGACCCAGAGCAGGGCCGAGCTGCGGGCAGCACCTCCCCATGGAGGCGTGGCCGAAAGATGGACGGGGTCCTGGCCCTCCGCCGGCAGCTGCCCACCCGCGCCGGCCCGCAGGCGTTCACACGCTCACAGTCACGCACATACACGAACACTGTACCCGAACACCGGGCACAACACGCAGACACACACAAAGGAAAAGAGACAGGGACGGAAAACCCCAGGCAGCATCGCAGGAGACTGAGGTTGCAGGCCCCCTACAGGTTCCAGCATCTGGAGCCACACACAGCGTCACACACGAGGCAGAGGGCGGCTCGGCGCCCCAGGCCCTCCCCTCCCCGGAGGTAACCACCTGGCCATCTGAACCCTCTCAGGCACGACTACGTGAAAGCAGGTTGTTCCGAACTTGCCTGCATAAAACACCAGCAAACAGCCCAGCGAGGCGTCACGAGTAGCTGGTCCCCGAGGGAAGGAGGCCTCCTCTCAGCCTGCGGGGGCTTCCACCCGTACCACGCCCATCAGCGCAGGTCCGTCCCTAACTCAAGAGCTCAAAGGTGGAACTTCTCAGCGAATCAGGGGCTCCTCCTTCACTTCATGAAGCTGGAAACCTAGGCAACTGTCGTGTCTGTTTCTTAGACCTTAGCAACATCCCGTTAAAATCTGGCATAAAACACTGACAGCAACTCTGGGGAGAATTGACACCCTGACAGTACTGAGTCTCAAGGTCCATAAATACGGCGTTTGTCTCCATTTTTACTGATAATCTTTAAATTCCCTCGAAATGTCATGATTTTCCCCATAGTGGTCTTACACACCTTCTGTTAGATCCATAGTTACCTGATGTTTTTTGACGTTTATTATAAACATCACTTTTCAAATTCTACTGTCAACAGTTTGTCACAGGCGCCTAGATAACTGATTTCTGTGGACTGAGTTCTTTTACTGTGGTAAAATATATATACGATAAAGCTTACTATTGTGACTGCTTTCGAGGGGACAGCCCAGTGTCCCTGAGCACGTCCGCATTGTTGTCCTGCCATCGCCACCATCCATCTCCAGACCTTTCTCAACACCCCAAATAGAAGCTGTATAGCCTGTGTGTAGATTGTGTATCAGTCAATCAAGACTGTATGAGTTTTCTAGGGCCACCGGAATAGCATCCCTCACCCCGGGCAGCTTAAATAACAGACGTCATCTCCAGGCCTGGAGGCTGGAACACCAGACCCAGGGGAGGGCAGGGCCGGTCCTCCTGGGGCCTCTCTCTGGGGCGTCTAGAAGGCCGTCTCCTCCCCGCGTGCTCCCAGGGTTATCTCCTGTGTCCTGACCTCCTCCTCTTATGAGGATGCCGTTCACACTGGACTAGACCCTCCCTAGTGACCACATGTCCACTCAACCGCTTTCTAAAGGGCCCAGCTCCAAACACAGCCGCCTTCTGCAGTTTGGGAGTTTGGGGTCCCGTGAGAAACTGCAGACACGGGTTAGCCTGTAGCGTCAGCTCTTGGGGTTTTCTGTGTCTCCAGCTGTGTCATGTGTGAGAGCGCAATTTGATTTTTCCCCTTTAATGTCTCTTTCTTGCGGCAGTGGCTGGGCCCCCGCACTGAACCAAGCAACAGCCTCAGAGGCACCGTTTCCTGTGACTCCCTTCCTGCGCGGGTCAGCTTTTC
The DNA here is from genome assembly GCA_024291935.2 of Okapia johnstoni. NCBI lineage: Eukaryota > Metazoa > Chordata > Mammalia > Artiodactyla > Giraffidae > Okapia > Okapia johnstoni. Next base: position 926,285 of record JAGTYA010000026.1, read on the forward strand.
TTTTAATGACCTTTTTATTTTTACCGTGCGTCTGCGTGGCTGCGCTCGGCTTCCTCTAGCTGTGAGCGGGGGCCTTGCTGTGCACGGGCTTCTCGTTGTAGCAGCTCCTCCTGTTGTGGCTTTCGGGCTCTGGAACTCGGGCCTCAGCAGCTGCGGCACACGAGCTCAGTTGCCCTGAAGCGTGTGAAATCTTCCCGGGCCAGGGAGGGAACCCATGCGCCCTGCACGGACAGGCGGCGTCTTGTCCACTGTGCCTCCAGGCCAGTCCCGCTACTTATCGCTTAAACCTAACGCAGCAACACTGGGTTTTCTCAAAAGCGTCCTCAGCGTCTGTTGCGATGATCCCAGGATTCCCTTCTTTAATTTGTGAGCCGTGCCGACGTACCCACGGGGCCTTTGCCAGGATGTGCTGTATTTTGGAAATTCCTGCGCACGTTTTCTCTCACCATCTCGTATCTCTGAAGTCAGGTGCAACCGCCGCAGTGAACTTTGTTTTTTCTCAGTATTATCCAAGTGCATGTGATGTATAACATAGTGTAAATTACAGGTGTATGACGCGACGGTGGGCTTCCCAGCTGGCACTAGCGGTAAAGAGCCCGCCTGCCAATGCAAGAGACAAAAGAGACCCGGGTTCGATCCCTGGGTTGGGAAGATTCCCTGGAGTAGGAAATGGAAACCCACTCCAGTACTCTTGCCTGGGAAATTCCATGGACAGCGAAGCCTGGTGGGCTACAGTCCACGGGGTTGAAAGAGTTGGATACGACTGAGTGCAAATGCACATAACAATGATTCACCATTTGTAAGGGTTACACTCCATTTATAGGAGTAAAATACTCCACTATAAAATATAGGCCATTTTCCCTGTGTTGTACGATATGTCCTTGTGTGTATCATATACAACTATGCGACTAGTTAGGTATCTAACTACACCTAATAGTTTGCCCTTTTAACCCCCAGCCCTGTGCTGACTTTTCCCCTGCGCCCGGCCACCTTCCCACTGGTGACACCTGGCTAGTTCTCTAGGTCAGTGAGTGGCAGTGGATATTGTCTTATAATCACCGTCCCCCTGATGGTGGCTGCGACATGTGGACATTTGGTCACCACCTCACCCCCCTGCACACAGGAAAACTTGACCATCCCTCCTGTGGGTCTGGCTGGACAATGACCAGCCCTCCACAGCTGTCACCCAAGAAGCCCTGTAAAGACCATCTGGAGAAAGAATCTGAGTTCTCTCTCTTGTCTGAAACCCTGCTTAACACCTTCCAGTAAGGTATTTTTTTAATGTCAGAACTTACAGAATTGGCATCAGCTGCTTAGAAGGGAGAGACAGCAGACCACTATTTTGGAAAACACTAGGCTGAAACCCACATAGGGAAAACTTTAATACACTCGGGAGCACAACGTTGTAAAGCAAATTATATTCCAATAAAAATTAAATATAAAAAAGAACATTCTGGCAAGGGGCACAAGTTGGTGTGAAGAAGTGGAATGACATCCCCAGCCCCTTGGGCCTAACATATAAAATGTCACTTCTTCCCAGTTAATTTTTAAATTCAGTGCAACCGCAACTGAGATACCAAGACACATTTACAGAGTTAAACAAGGTGGGGATACAGATCTTGTGTGCCTAGTCGCTTAGTTGTGTCCAACTCAGTGTGACCCCATGGACTGTAGCCGCCAGGCTCCTCTGTCCATGGGATTCTCCAGGCAAGAATACTGGAGTGGGTTGCCATTGCCTCCTCCAGGGGACACAGGTCTTATGTAGGAAGAACCAGGAACACCCTGAAATAGGAGAAAATGAGGACTTAGCAGATGGGCTTCCCTGATAGCTCATTTGGTAAAGAATCTGCCTGCAATGCAGGAGACCCCAGTTTGATTCCTGGGTCAGGAAGATCTGCTGGAGAAGGGATAGACTACTCACTCCAGTATTGTTGGGCTTCCCTGGTGGCTCAGGTGGTAAAGAATCCGCCTGCAATGCAGGAGACTCCAGTTCGATCCCTGGGTTGGGAAGATCCCCTGGAAAAGGGAAAGGCCACTACAGTATTCTGGTCTGGAGAGTTCCATGGACTGTATATCCACTGGTTGGATCTCCTTGCAGTCCAAGGGACTCTCAAGAGTCTTCTCTTAACACCACAGTTCAAAAGCATCAATTCTTCAGCACTCAGCTTTCTTCATGGTCCGACTCTCACATCCATACATGACCAGTGGGACAACCAGAGCTTTGACTAGACGGACCTTTGTCAGCAAAATGATGACTTTGATTTTTAATGCTCTGTCTAAGTTTGTCATAGCTTTTCTTCCAAGGAGCAAGCATCTTTTCATTTCATGGCTACAGTCACCATCTTCAGTGATTTTGGAGCCCAAGAAAATAAAGTCTGTCACGGTTTCCATTGTTTCCCCATCTATCTGCCATGAAGTGATGGGACCGGATGCCATGATCTTAGTTTTCTGAATGCTGAGTTTTTTGAATGTTGAGGGATTCTCTGCAAAGGAGCAAAAAGAAAACTTCCAGGCAGCTTGAAATGCTCCAGATCTGGCCTGGGGAGGCAGCTAGGAATGTGTGTGCATTTCTCTTCTTAAAACTTATTGAATTGAACAGTTTATTCTGTATCAGTTATACCACAACAAAGCTTAAAATTTCAAAAATTCAAAAATTTCACATTTTGAAAGCCTATGGACATTCCTTGCACGTAAACATAGCTGGTTATAGAATTACTAGGTTACACTTTCTCTGAGATCCTTGTAGACGCTGTTCCTGGCCCTACATGTTGTTGTGGGAAATTCAGGAATGAACCTGGTAATCTTTTAGGTGAGTTTTGTTTTCATCCAGGGTCAGGAGAATCACAGAATGCCCATGAAATTCTCATCTTGTTCCTCAAATCCCAGGAATTCTGGACTCGTTCTGATGGGGTTTGAGGAGGCCCAGTAAACAACACTTCTCCCTGTGGAGTTCTGCACCAGCTGAAAAATACGAGTGAGGTTTGGCTTCCCTAGTGGCTCAGCTGGTAAAGAATCTGACTGCAATTCAGAAGACCTGGATTTGATCCCTGGGTCAGGAAGATCCCCTAGAGAAGGGCATGGCAACCCACTCTAGTATTCTCGCCTGGAGAATTCCATGGACAGAGGAGCCTGGCAGGCTACAGTTCATGAGATCACAAAGAGTCAGATATGACTGAGCAACTCACTTTGGGGGCCTACGTTCTGTTCATTACTGATCAAGCTGCTATTGGAGAATATGAGGGAAATAGTCTTTTTCATCAGTTTAGTTTAGTCGCTCAGTCATGTCCAACTCTTTTTGACCCCATGGACTACAGCACGCCAGGCTTCCCTGTCCATCAGCAGCTCCTGGAGCTTGCTCAGACTCATGTCCATCGAGTCAGTGATGCCATCCCACCATCTCATCCTCTGTTGTCTCCTTCTCCTCCTGCCTTTAATCTTTCCCAGCATCAGGGTCTTTTCCAGTGAGTCACTTTTTCACGTCAGGTGGCCAAAGTATTGGAGTTTCAGCTTCAGCATCAGTCCCCTCAATGAACACCCAGGACTGACCTCCTTTAGGATGGACTGGTTGGATCTTGTTGCAGTCCAAGGGACTCTCAAGAGTCTTCTCCAACACCGCAGTTCAAAAGCATCAATTCTTCGGTGCTCAGCTTTCTTTATAGTCCAACTCTCACATCCATACATGACCACTGGAAAAACCACAGCTTTGACTGGATGGGCCTTTGTTGGCAAAGTAATGTCTCTGCTTTTTAATATGCTGTCTAGGTTGGTCATAGCTTTTCTTCCAAGGAGCAAGCGTCTTTTCATTTCATGGCTGCAGTCGCCATCTGCAGTGATTTTGGAGGTGGAAATAAAACCACAGTTGAAACCCAGGGGCAGGGAGACTAAGGAAGAAGACCCCAAACCCTCCCACCAGCTTTAGAAGCTGCAGATTAGATCCACATGAGCAACGAGGCAGACTCTGTGTCTACGGAATACACAAAAGGACACTGAGAGTTCCCACAGAAAGACACGCACTAGTTCTGCTAACAATGGACACTGGCGGCGAGAACACAGGAGCAGGGCCAGAGTAGAGTCTGAGCTGCCCCCACACAGGCCCAGAGATCAGCGCAGGGTTGGAGGGCATCCTAGGGAGGGGAGTTGGACTGTGACTCCCAGCGAGGGCAGGCACTCTGACAGCAGTGACTCAAGAAACACATTCATTATTCTTATGTTCTCAGTTGTTCTGTAGATTCTTTTGAATTTTTTCTTTTTTTTAACCATCCCCCCCCCGTTGTAGTTGTGAATTTTATTGGCACTGTGAAACCTACTTAAGCTTTGGAGCTTTTTTTTCCTCAGTCACAGTTTTTATTGTTGCTGTAAACCTCTGTCTCTCTGTATGTTGGGCTTTTGCAGTTCTGTGGAGTTTTCCTTTTCTCTCTCTCTCTCTCTTTTTAACTTTGATTGTTCATATTTTAAACCTACTCTCATTTTTTCTACCTTTATTCCTTCGATCCCTTTCCTGCTGTTCTTTTCCCCTGGCAGTTGATCTTTCACGTATATACGTCTTCGTCGTCTACTTCCGTGTAACGTCGCGCACCTGTCCTCCCTTCCCTTCCCTCCCAGCGTGTTTGTGAGTGTTCTTTTCAGTGCCTTTTCCCCACTTGGCAGCTCGCTTTACTTTTCTTCTCCAGCTGGTGCTCTACTTGGTTTTGTTCTCACCTGGTAAATACGATCTTTGGTCTCCTTCGTTTGCGGGGTCAGTCTACTGCACTTTAGCTTTGTTGGGCTGTTTTCACCTCGCTCGTGGGTGTATTTGCGTATATTCCATTATTTTGACTGTTATTTGCCTGATTTTGTAACTGCCATTTGTCTGGGGTTCGTCTTCGGTTTCTCGTTTTGGGGTCTGTGTTTTAATCTCACTTAATGCCGTAACAAACCACTTGTGGAATCTTGGTTCCTGACCAGAGATCAAGCCCTGAGCCTTTGGAGTGGGAGCACTGACTGCAAGACCCTAGACGACCAGAGAACTAGCCCCAGGGAGTATCAAATAGAGAGAACTCCCACACAGGAAACCCCTTGAATACAAGACCCACATCACCCAGTGACTAGCAGCACCCCGTGCAGGACGCCTCATCGGAACAACAGACAAAACAGTGATACAAACCCAGTCATCAGCAGACAGGGTCACCGCCTCCCTCAGCCCTGACGTCAGAGGACAAACAAACAAACAGAAACGCCGCACAAATCTCACCCTAGGAAGCTCACACAGACCGCTGGACCAAACTTAGGGGGCAGAAACCAAAGGGAAGACAGAATTCAGCACTGAAGCCTGGGAAAAGGAGACCTCAGACACAGTAAGTCAGAAAACAATAATGAGAACGCAGAGAAATACTCCACAGATGAGGGAACAAACTAGAAACACAGACATTCAAATAGGTGAAGAGGAAATAGGCAAAATACCTGAAAAAGAATTCAGAATAATGATAGTAAAGATGGTCAGAAACCTTGAAAAGAAAATGGAGAAAATGCTGCTGCTGCTAAGTCGCTTCAGTCGTGTCCGAGTCTGTGCGACCCCATAGACGGCAGCCCGCCAGGCTCCCCCGTCCCTGGGATTCTCCAGGCAAGAACACTGGAGTGGGTGCCACTGGAGAAAATGCAAGAATCAATTAACAAAGACCTAGAAGAATTAAAGAATAAACACACAGGAACAAACAACACAATTGCTGAACTTACAGATACTCTGGAAGGATCGACAGCAGAATATCTGAAGCAGAAGAACGAATCAGTGAGCTGGACGATGAAATGGTGGAAATAACTTCTGAGGAGCAGAACCAAGTAAAAAGAATGAGAAGAATGAGGACAGTCTCAGAGACCTCTGGGACAATATCAGATGCACCAACATTCGAATTATAGGGGTCCCGGGAAAAGGAGAGAAAAACCAAATTTTTGAAGAGATTATAGTTGAAAATTTCCCCAACATGGAAAAGGAAATAGTCAAGTCCAAGAGGCACAAAGAGTCCCATACAGGATAAACCCAAGGAGAAACACGCCAAGACACACACTAAGCAAACTAACAAAGACTAAACACAAAGAAACAATATTAAAAGCAGCAAGGGAGACGCGGCAAGTAACATACAGGGGAAACCCCACACGCCTAACAGCTGATCTTTCAGCAGAAACTCTGCAGGCCAGAAGGGAATGGCAGGATATATTTACAGTACTGAAAGGGGAAAATCTACAACCAAGGTTACTGTGCCCGGTGAGGATCTCATTCAAAATTGGTGGAGAAATAAAAAGCTTTTCAGACAAGCAAAAGTTAAGTGAATTCAGTACCACCAAACCAGCTTTACAACCAAAGTTAAAGGGACTTATATAGTCAAGAAATAGAAGAGAAGAAAAAAGATCTACAAAACCAGCCCCAAACAATTGAGAAAATGGCAGTAGGAACATATATATCAATAATTACTTTAAATGTGAACGGATTAAATGCCCCAACCAAGAGACACAGACTGGCTGAACGGATACAAAAACGACCCATATGTATGCATCTGCAAGAGACCCACTCCAGACCTAAAGACGCATATAGACTGAAAGAGAGAGGATGGGAAAATATATTCCACGCAAATGAGAAGCAAAAGAAAGCTGGAGTGCAATCCTCATATCAGACAAAATAGACCTTGAAATAAAGAAGGTTACAAGAGGTAAGGAAGGACACTAGATAATAGTCAAAGGATCAGTTCAAGAGGAAGACATAACAATTGTAGATATCTATGCACACAACACAGGAGCACCTCAATACATAAGACAGACACTGACGGACATAAAAGGAGAAATTGACATTAACACAATAACAGTAGGAGACTGTGACACCCCACCCACACCAGTGGACAGACCATCAAACAGAAAATTAATAAGGAAACACAAGTCTTAGATGATACATTAGATGAGGTGGATCTCACTGATATCTTCAGGACACACCATCCAAATGCGGAAGATACACCTTCTTCTCAAGTGCTCACGGAACATTCTCCAAGATAGACCTGGGTCACAAATCAAACCTCAGTAAGTTTAAGGAAACTGAAATCGTATCAAGCATCTTCTCCGACCACAATGCCATGAGGCTCGATATCAATTACAAGAAAAAACCTGTAAGAAACACAAACACATGGAGATGAAACAACACATGTTTCTAAATAACCAACAGGTCACTGAAGAAATCAAAAGGGAAATAAAAACATTTCTGGAAACAAATGACAATGAAGACACGACACCTCAAACCCACGGGAGGCGCGAAGGCGGTCCTCAGAGGGGGGTTTACAGCATCCGAGCAGAAATGAATGGAAAAGCCACGAAAGAGACAATAGCAAAGACTAATGAACTGACAGCTGCTTCTCCGAGAAGATAAACGAAACTGACAAACCCTTAGCCAGACTCATCAAGAAAAAAAGAAGAACCAAATCAACAGAACTAGAAATGAAAAAGGAGACATTACAACAGACGATGCAGAAACACAAAGGATTATAAGAGACCATTATGAACAACTATATGGCAATAACATGGATAACCAGGAAGAAATGGACAGATTCTTAGAAAAGTTCAATCTTCCAAGACTGAACCAAGAAGAAATAGAAATTATGAACAACCCAGTTACAAGCACTGAAATTGAAGCTGTGATCAAAAATCTCCCAAAAAACAAAAGCCCAGGACCAGATGGCTTCACAGGAGAAGTCTATCAAACATTTAGAGAAGAGCTAACGCCTATCCTTCTAAAACTCTTTCAAAAAATTTCAGAGGAAGGAACACTTCCAAACTCATTCTACGAGGCCACCATCACCCTGATACCAAAGCCAGACAAAGACAACACAAAAAAAGAAAACTACAGGCCAGTGTCACTGATGAACATAGACACAAAAATCCTCAGCAAAATTTTAGCAAACAGAATTCAGCAACACATCAAAAAGCTCACACACCATGATCAAGTTGGGTTTATTCCAGGGATGCAAAGATTCTTCAGTATATGAAAATCAATCAATGTGATACACCACATTAACAAATTGAAAGATAAAAACCATATGATAACCTCAATAGAGGCAGATAAAGCCTTTGACAAAATTCAGCACCCATTTACGATGAAAACTCTTCAAAAATGGGCACAGAAGGAACCTACCTCAATATAGTAAAGGCCATACATGATAAACCTACAGCAAACATTACTCTCAATGGTGAAAAACTGAAAGCATTCCCCCTAAGATCAGGAACAAAACAAGGGTGTCCACTTTCACCACTATTATTCAACATAGTTCTGGAAGTCCTAGCTACAGCAATCAGAGAAGAAAAAGAAATAGAAGGAATCCAGATCGGAAACGAAGACGTAAAGCTCTCACTGCAGATGACACGTTACTGTACACAGAAAACCCTAAAGAGAGTATCAGAAAGTTACTAGAGCTAATCAGTGAATTTAGCAAAGTTTCAGGATGCAAAATCAATACACAGAAATGACTTGCCTTTATATATGTTAACAATGAAAAATCAGAAAGAGAAATTAAGAAATCAATCCCATTCACCACTGCAACAAAAAGAATTAAATATCTAGGAATAAACTTACCTAAGGAGACAAAAGAACTGTACACAGAAAATTATAAAACACTAAAGAGAGAAATCAAAGATGACATAAACAGATGGAGAGATAGTCCATGTTCCTGGGTAGGAAGAATCAATACTGTGAAAATGACTACACTACCAAACACATTCTACAGATTCAGTGCAATCCCTATCAAATTACCAATGGCATTCTTCACAGAACTAGAACAAAAAAATTCACAATTCATATGGAAACCCAAAAGACCCTGAATAGCCAAAGCCGTCCCGAGAAAGAAGAATGGAACTGGAGGAATTAACCTTCCTGACTTCAGATTATACTACAAAGATATGGTCATCAAGACAGTATGGTACCGGCACAAAAACAGAAATATAGACCAATGGAACAAGACAGAAAGCCCAGAAATAAACCCATGCACCTATGGGTACCTTATTTTTGACAAAGGAGGCAAAAATATACAAAGGGGCAAAGACAGCCTCTTCAATCAATGGTGCTGGGAGAACTGGACAGCTACATGCAAAAGAATGAATTAGAGCACTTCCTAACAGCATACACAAAGATAAACTAAAAAGGATTAAAGACCTAAATGTAAGACCAGAAACTATAAAACTCTTAGAGGAAAACACAGGCAGAACACTCGATGATATAAATCAAAGCAAGATCCTCTGCGGCCCACCTCCTAGAGTAACGGAAATAAAAACAAAAGTAGACAAGTGGGACCTGATTAAACTTAAAAGTTTTTGCACAGCAAAGGAGACTATAAGTGAGGTGAAAAGACAACCCTCAGAATGGGAGACAATAATAGCAAACGAAACAACTGATTAATTTCCAAAGTATACAAGCAGCTCATACAACTCAACACCAGAAAAACAAACCACCCAATCAAAAAGTGGGAAAAAGACCTAAACAGACGTTTCTCCAAAGAAGACATACAGGTGGCCAACACATGAAAAGATGCTCAACATCGCTCATTATTAGAGAAATGCGCATCAAAACCACAATGAGATATCACCTCACACCAGCCAGGATGACCATCATCACAAAGTCTACAAACAATAAATGCTGGAGAGGGTGTGGAGAAAAGGGAACTCTTGCTCTGTTGATGGGAATGTAAATTGATACTGCCACTATGGAAGACAGTATGGAGATTCCTTAAAAAAATACTAGGAATATAACCACCATATGACCCAGCAGTCCCGCTCCTAGGCATATACCCTGAGGAAAGCAAAATAAAAAAAGACACATGTATCCCATTGTTCACTGCAGCACTGTTTACAACAGCTAGAGCGTGGAAGCAGCCTAGATGTCCATCGACAGATGAATGGATAAAGAAATTGTGGTAAATATACACAATGGAATATCACTCAGCCTTTGAGTCAGTTCTAATGATGTGGATGAACCTAGAACCTATTATACAGAGTGAAGTAGGTCAGAAAGAGAAAGATAAATATCGTATTCTAACGCATGTATACAGGATTTAGAAAAACGGTACTGAAGAGTTTACTTACAGGGCAGCAGTGGAGGAACAGATGGAGAACAGACTTATGGACATGGGGAGAGGGGAGGAGAGGGTGAGATGGACGGAGAAGGTAACGTGGAAGCTTACATCACCATGTGTAAAACAGGGAGCCAATGGGAATTTGCCATATGGCTCAGGAAACCCAGACAGGGTTTGACCTAGAGGTCTGTATCAACCTAGAGGGGTGGGATGGGAGGGAGGTTCAGAAGGGAGGGGATGTGTGTGTACCTGTGGCTGATTCATGTTGAGGTGTGACAGAAAACAACAAAATTCTGTAAAGCAGTTATCCTTCAATAAAAAATAAAAAGGGAAAAGGAAAAAAAGGAAAGAGACATATAGATACATCCATAAGGAAACATTGGAAGGATACGGGCGAAACTAATAAAAACGGTCACCAGTAAGAGGCCATGGGGGTGACGGGATGAATGGGGCAGAGACTGATGGGAGTGATACTTCCCAATACAAATATTCTCATAATTTACCTTTCCAAAAAAGTAAACAAAAATGTATAAACACACACACACAGAATAAGATAAAATAAGAGACATTTATTTTGGGGCTTCCCTGGGGGCTCAGCTGGTAAAGAATCTGCCTGCAGTGCAGGAGAGCTGGGTTCGATCCCTGCGTTGGGAAGATCCCCCGGAGCAGGGAAGGGCCACCCACTCCAGTACTGGGAGAGGAGCAGAGACCAGCAGCCACCACGTTCTCTTTTAAAACAAGAGACACTTATTTTACATCAGGTGAAATTCAGCATCACAGCCGTGTCCAGTTGCATCTGGCAGGTTCTCGTGTGCTCCAGAGCACATGCCTGCAAGTCCTGGTCCATCTCCAGCCATGGTCGAGACACCGGCAGCGGCGGAGGGTCCTCGCACTGAGCTTTCTGGCAGTGGATCGGTGCTGGTGGGTGGGGTGTGGACACCCTGCCTCGCAGGAGCTGGAAGGGGTAATTTATTGGTGCATCTGGGGGTGACAGGACCCTCAGAAGGGGTGCAGGGCCGGTGGCCTCCCTCCCGGCTGGAGGAGGTCCTGCAGGAGGGGACATGGTCTGAACTGTGTATCTCTGGTGAGCGATTAGTTGGACAAGCCTTTGGAACAAGATTCCAAGTCCTCGCCGTGCCTCCGGACTCCTCCCCCCACCCCGCCCCTCCGGTTGCCCACCTGTCCCAGGCTGCCAGCCTCGGGGTCCCGCCTGCTCAGCAGACGCACACTGGGGTATGAGGGTTCTGTCGCCGGCACCCCTCCCCCCACCCTCGTTCTGAGCTGAATGAAAACTAAGAGGGAGTACTGGGCACATGCGGCCAGGCGGGGATGAGGGGGTGGGGAGTTCCTGAGTGATCACCGGGGCAGAGAGGCCGCTGGACTCACCCCAGTGGGGGGCACCGGAGGGTGAGTCGTGTCCTGCCACTTGGGCAGGGAGGGGCATCTATAATTCATGCAGACAAAAGGCCAGCTGCACCGGAGCCTTTGAAAACCCAGCCTCCCGCGTCTGTCCAGCACACAGCCCTCCGCTAGCGATCCCGCAGTGTCGGGGGAGGGCGGCTCTGCGGCCCTAAGGAAGGAGTTTGCTCCCTCCCTGTCGGCCCCCGGGAAGGCCACCCAAGGCCCAGGCTCTGAGTTTCCTGGGGGAGTGGCCGCACTTCTGCGTGTTCCTCATGGGGCCTTGCGACCCTGCGACCCTGCGGTGGACAGCTCTCAGCCAGGAGGGTGGCCCCGGGAGGTCCCTGCCTCCCGGCCCCCTTCCTATTTGAATTTCAATGGGGCTTTCAATCTGATGGATGATTTGTGGCTGTCACTGGGCCCCAAGCACAAAGGCCCAGGCCAAGGCCCACCTGCTCCATCTGGCCTGACGGACAGGACGGGCTGCTCCGCCTTTGTTGTGTTTTCCCTCTTCCCTCCTCGGAGACCCTGGCCGTAGGCGCCCAACCCACAGGCCTGTGGGGCGGCCAGGGACTGGCAGTGACCGTGGGAACTGACCCGGCTCTGAGCTGGACAGCCGTTTAGATAGAGAATCGCCTGCCTGGAGCCCCTGTGGACAGACAGCCCAGCTCTGACCCAAACATGGGCTGGTGCCCCACTGGCTCCTAGAACCTTCTGGTTGCCCCTTTCCCCACCATCTCCCACTTCACCCTAGGCTGTCTCAGCTGACCCTTCCCTCCTGACACCCAGCCCCCTCCTACCCACATGCCATCCTGGGGGCCCTGCCCGTCAGACTTTCTTCCACTCGTCAGTGCCTGCAGGCGTCCCCTCGGCCACACCTCCAGTGCTGGCTCTCCCTGACGTCCAGCACTGCCTCCTCTTCCCTCCACCTCCGGGGACCCCCCCTCCCCCCAGGAATGCACATCCCCCTCTCTTCCCAGGTTCCCCCCAAATCCAGCCTTCTCCAGACACGTCTGGCCCCATGCAGGCAGGCATTCAGTCCAGAATTAGTCGTCTTGGGGCAGTCACTGGTCTGAGGGCCTGCTGGGTGCTGGGGCAAAATGGAGAGCAGAGGCAGATGGTCCTGCCCTCTGTGGAAGGTTTGGCCGAGGAGGCAGATCTTGGGTGAAGCAGGTCCTGGTTCTCTGCCTTTGCCCTTAATGTCACCTATCTGCCAGGTGCCACCTGCTGCTGCCACACCTCCTCCCAGGTGGGCATGGTCTCCTGTTTGGGGCAGGAGCCCCTGGACACTCCTCCCTGCTTGTGCTCAGCCCTTGGCCCAGCACAGTGGTCATGGGAGGGCCTCCGTCCACTCTGGCAGGACATGGTCCAATTGGATACACAGGGATGCTTCTAGAACCTTCACTGGTCATGAAGTGAACACTTCAAGGCGTTCCCCCACTAAGTTTGTGGCAGTTTGATATAGCAGCAGTAGACAGCTCTAAGGTAGGGCAGAGAAACTGGAAAGAATTAAAGATGAAAATACAGTTATTGATGTGAGCGGACTATGCAGCCATAACAAACTCCAGGAAACCAAGGCTGCAAAGGGAAGGAAATGGAATGACACTGTTTGTCTGCTGGGGTGGGTGGTATTTAGCTACAATGGTGTAAGTATAGACCGTTGATTCAAATCTAGAGGCACTCTGTCTACCGAGCGCACGGGGAAGGACAGGTGAGGGGCAGGTAAGGAGTTAGAGCTAATCCTCATCTCAGTCAGTTCAGTCTGCCACCCGCTGGACTGCAGCTCGTCAGGCTCCCCCGTCCATCACCAACTCCCGGAGCTTGCTCAAACTCACGTCCATCCAGTCAGTGAGGCACAGGCTTCTCACCTAGCATAATGGAAATTAGCGAGTAATACCTAAAACTCACCAATTAAGGACTTCCCTGGTGGCCCAGTGGTCAAGAATCTGCCTTGCAAAGCAGGGGAGGTGGGTTTTGATCTCTGGTCAGAGAACTGAGATCCCACGTGCTGTGGGGCAACTAAGCCTGAGTGCTGCAACTGCCGGGCCCACTCTCCACGACGAGAGAAGCCTGGGCATGGCGGTGAAGACCCAGCGCAGCCAAAATAAATAAAATAGACCCATTAGGAACTAGTAGAGGAGGGCTTTCCTGGTGGCTCAGTGGTAAAGAATCCACCTGCCAGCGCAGGAGACTCAGGTTCGATCCCTGATCTGGGAAGATCCCACACGCCTCAGAGCAGCCAAGCCTGGGAGCCACAGCTGCTGAAGCCCGTGTCCCAGAGCCAGTGCTCCACAGCGAGAGAAGCCGCGGCCCTGGGAAGCCCACGCACCGCAACCAGAAGTAGCCCCCGCTCGTCGTAACTGGAGAAAAGGTTGTGCAGCAGTGAAGACCCAGCACCGCCAAAAATGAAGAAATAAATAACGTTTAAAACAAGCAAACCCCCCAAACGGTCCATCCTGGCCCCTGGCCCTTCTCGCCGGGCAGGAAACCCGACTTTAGGGAAAGTGTTTTCTATCACTGCTTGGGAACCAGTTTCGTCGTATTTTTTTTCTGGGTGACCTTCGGTGAATAAGAATGTTCAATTAGTCCTCAGACCGAGTCTTTGACCCTTGATCACCATTCCAGCTGCCTGGCGGCTGACCACCGCACACATCATACCCTGCCGGCTCAGTACGTAGCCCTGTCGAGAAGTAACCCGTTTTATGGAAACCGAGTCCCAGGAGGCGTTAAGGACAAGACATGCAACCAACAGGTGATGCGGGGCCCGAGCCAGGGGCGAGGCTGGGGCGGGGGCCAGGGGGGGGGGGGCCAGGTCGGGCTGGGGCGGGGCAGAGGGGGGGCCAGGTCGAGCCGGGCCGGGGCGGGGTGGGGTGAGGCCAGGGCGGGCGGGCGGGCGGGGCAGGGAGGGGCGGTCGGGGCCGGGCAGGGCCGGGCGGGGGTGGGGTGGGCGGGGCCGGGGGCGGGGCGGGGCGGGGCTGGGTGGGGCCGGGGCGGGGCCGGGGGCGGGGATGGGGCGGGGGGGGCCAGAGGGCCCGAGGCCCGGGTGGGGCGGGGCTGGGGCGGGGCTGGGTGGGGGGGGCCATGGGGCGGGGCCAGGCGGGCGAGGCCGGGGCGGGGGCTGGGTGGGGGTGGGGGGTGGGCCAGGCGGGCCGGGCGGGGCAGGGCGGGGCGGTGGGGGCGGGGCAGGGAGGGGCAGGTCGGGCTGGGGCGGGGCCGGGGGGGGGCCAGGTCAGGCGGGCCGAGGCGGGGTGGGGTGAGGCTAAGGGCGGGGCGGGGCGGGGCAGGGCCAGGGGGGCAGGGCCGGGCGGGGGCGGGGGTGGGGTGGGCGGGGCCGGGGGGCCAGGCCGGGGGTGGGGCGGGGGCTGGGTGGGGCCGGGCGAGGCCGGGGTGGGGCGGGCCCGGGGCGGGGCCGGGGGCGGGGGCGGGGGCGGAGCGGTGATGGGGGCGGGGCCGGGGATGGGGCGGGGCCGGGGCAGGGCCAGGGCGGGCAGGGGGCCGGGGCGGGGCCGGGCCGGGGCGGGGCAGGGCAGACCTTGGGGTGAGACAAGTGTCAAGACCAGCAACACCTTTCTCCTGGGATCCTGCTCGTGAAGGGGAACCCTCTGGCTCCTCCCCCAGGTCCCCTCTCCTGCTGATGCCCGCTTGCTTCAGGGCGCACCCTCAGCCTCTCCATTCAGACGGACGCTGCACCCGAGCAGTTTCACCAGCTTCCGAAGTGGCCGCGGGCAGCCATTCCCAAGGCTGGGCGGTGGGCACCCACGTGCTCTTGTGCACCCACGGTGTCCCCA
Source organism: Okapia johnstoni (assembly GCA_024291935.2). NCBI lineage: Eukaryota > Metazoa > Chordata > Mammalia > Artiodactyla > Giraffidae > Okapia > Okapia johnstoni. The sequence continues at coordinate 941,547 of JAGTYA010000026.1, forward strand.
GGATGTGACCTGGTGGCCGCAGACACCGCATCTCAGTGCCCAGTGCCGGGCGTAGGGCTGAGGCGGGGAGGGTGCCTGACCCCACAGCCACCGGCCCATCTCGGTGGGAGGGGGGCAAAGGGTTGGCAGTGGAGGGGCCCCTGGGATCTTCAGAGAGGGCAGCCTGTAGAGAGGTCGTGTGTCACGAAGCAGGAAAAGTCACAGCCACAGATGCTTTATCTGGAGCGGGCGGTAGAGAGAGGCCCCTCACGGGTTCCCCCGGCTGTGGTTCTGACAGCCAGACGGTGAGGAGCCAGGGGCACGCGGCCGCCACATGGCAGCTCCTGGCCCTTCAGGGCCCTCCGTTCACCAGGTGCCTCCCTGCCCCCCTCACACCAGCAGGTCAATTATCTGTGGACACGCCGCCTTGGCCTCAGGGGTGGGTACTGGCCATTAGGAAACACGGTTATCTGTCGTGCATTTGAGGAATTCTAATGAAAATGGAAAGTCTCAACTTCCTTTCTGCTCCCATTGATGTCTGTTGTGCACAGGTCAGAGCCTCTTTGCTCTCATGGCCGTTGGCTGGGGAGCTCTGTCCAGAGAGAAGTGGCCATGGGGACCTGAGGCCCCAGGGGGACATCGGCAGGTCTGCCCACACGGAGGCAGCTGGGCCAGCAGCCCTGGAGGGCAAGGACTGCGAGGGGGAGGGTGCTGATGAAGGTTCGGGTTCGGGTTCAGGTTTGGGGTACACACAGGGGGTTGCACCCACTCATAGCACCCTGGAACCGCACCCCACTCATAGTACCCTGGGACCCCTCCCTGTCCATTCACTCATCGCTGCAAAGTCCTCCTGAGAACCAGCCCCGAGCTGGGAGTTTTCACAAGGAGCCTGAGGCAGGCCTCAGAGTGAGGAGGGCGTGGCTGGGGTCGGGCCGAGGCTCCCGGCTGTGCTTGGGATCCATGCGCTGTGTCCCCTCTGCTGAGGCCCCTGAGACCGTGCTCTCGGCGACGGCAGGAGCTCACAGGGCCCTCAGGGCTTGGCCAGACAGCAAGCTGCCACTGCTGCCTGCGTCCCATCAGCCAAACCGAGTCTCACGGCTGTGACGTCTTTGGGGCCGCTCCAATGGAGGCACGCCTCGTGTTCGGCGGTGGCGGGAGCAGGGGCCCAGATCAGTTTCTGTCCCACATAGGGCCTGGCCCAGCCGGCAGTGCCACTGAGCACAGCCCACCCGGGAGGCCGGGCTCTGCCGTCCTCGAAAGCCAGCTCAGGTCAGGGAGCAGCGGGCGGTGGGCATGGCAGTGCCCAAACAAAGTCCGAACACGGGCCCCGAAGTCGTTCAGTTTCCCGACCGGAGGCTGGAATCTCACATCCTGGTGTGGGCGGGGTGGTCCTCCTGAGGCACCCCCCGAGCATGCACATGGCCGTCTCCTCCCCGTGTCCTCACAGGGCCTTCCCTCGGCATCTGTCCTGACAGCTTCTTCTCATAAGGACCCCAGCCCTCTGGGGTCAGGATCCACCCCGGTGCACCTCAGTTGTCTTACGTCACCTCTTTAAGGGGTTGTGTCTCCAAATACAGCCACACCGGAGGGGCTGAGGTTTGGGCTTCAAGCTGGGACCCTGGGGGACACATGCCAGGCCATAGCAGGGAGGTGGTCAGCGGCACAACCGGCCCCCTTCCTGCTCCTGAGGTGGGAACATCTCAGGACATGACTGAGGCCTCAGCAGGGGTGGCAGCCCTCTCTAGGCTGGGCCCCTGGCCTTGCTCAGGCCAGCCCCCCTTCCAGGGAGAGGGCCTTCTCAGGCCAGGCCTGAGACACGCTGCTCACCTGGGGGGTCGTTCCCTCCCGCGCCCTCTAGCCCAGCCACTCGTCCACTCACAGAGGTGTCCTGGCGGGGGCTGGAAGGGCCAGGATCACTGTCAGGGGCCAGTGATGGGAGGAGGAGCCAGAGCCGCCGGGCAGGCCCCGGGCACAACGCAATGAGGGGCCAGCCCATCGAGGAGCTTGGAACCGGGTCAGGCTGCACTCTTCACTGGAGGGAGGGGATGCTGTGGGCCAGGGACCAGTACTGGAGGGCCCAGAGGCCCCCCGACACCCCATGAGGGGGTGGGGCAGGTGGCCGAAGGGGCACAGTCAGGAGGCTGAGAGCAGACTCCGAGCAGGAGGCAGGGGGAGCAGGGGACGGGGTCACGGAGCCGCGCCGAGGCTGGGTGGAGCCACGGGGCCCACGGAGCTCTGAGCACAGGGCACGCTGCGGTGGACATGGTTGCCCCGAGCTTCGGCAGGGGCAGGGAGCAGAGAAGGGGCTGATGACCTCGGCAGTGGGCAGCTCCCTGGGATCTGCCCTGGAGGTCGGGCTGGAGGGGCTGGATGCCCTGGGGGCTCAGGGATGCTCAGCTGCCGAAGGTGGCCACCACACATGACCAGTGCTGACCAGAGCCGGGGAGCACACATCTGTGGGGAGGGAGCAAAGGACTTGGCCCAGGGCTCCAGCGGGGCCCGTGAGGCATCGCCCCATCGCCGTGCCTGCAGCCGCTGGGCTGGACCCCTCTTCCCTCTGCAATGGGTCAAGGCCCCTCCTGGGAGGGGCAGCCTTGACCGGCTCCCATCCCAGCTACTGTGCTCCTGAGGCCCGGCTGGGGCAGAGGCGCGGGCCTGAGAACGTGGTCTCAAGGAATCTATACAGGTCTGCAGCAGCTGCACCCAACTCTGAAAGGCTCTACCTTCCGGCCACCAAAGAGGCTTCCAAGTTCTCACCAGGCCTGTGCTCCTCCTGCGGGCTCTCCCTGCAGTGGGCTGCTTCCCGGATCGCTGGTGACGGCCCCTGGAGATTTTCCCACGAGCACCCGACGGGGTGGAGCACACGGATGATCAAGGTCAACCACAGGTTGCCTCACGCCCTCACACGGGACTCAGGAATCGGGTCAGGTCCAGACCAAGTGGCCGATCATGTCAAAGGGGTCCTGAGAAAACAAGAGAAAAATCCCGTATTAAAGGCCAATTTCGTGGGAAACACTAACACTGCGAAAATGCAAATCTTCCAGCTATTTGTGTGCAAAGAATTGATGCGCAGCTTGCCTAGCGACGAGACGCACACACTCCAAGAAATATGGACTCAATCCACTGAGTTATATTAACTTTAATTATTAACATTCAGCGTAATTATTAGATATTTTTCTTCAGCTCCCATCTGAGGGAGACACTTTGCTTGCACTTCGGAGACATCTATGTGCCTGGCTGCTAGGGGTGTGAGGATGTTTGATGTACTTCTCCTAAATCTGAAAAAGCAATAATAAAAACCAAATTGAAAACATAAATAAACGGTCTCGCCGCCAGCCAGGAGCAGACGGATCAGGAAGGCGGGCTGAGGCACCTCCCCCTCCCCACAGCACTTCCAGGGCCGGGACCTCTCCAGGGCCTCCGGGGCCCCGTGTCGTTAAGCAAGCAAATGCAAGGCCAGTCTCACTGAAAACGCATCGAATATTAAGCTGCAGTTCGCCCAGTGTAAGCGTCCTGAAGTCTGGATTCGCCCGTGTCAGTCAGGTGGGGACTCCGCGGAGCGTTTTCTGCGCTGGCGCCTGGGCACCGTTTCTTGTACATCAACTCTTGGTGGTCAGCTGGGGGGGGAAGGAGGGAGGAGAAATGCGCAGGTCCCGCCCCTACACACACACACACACACACACACACACTCACACACTCACACACACACACACACACACACATACACACTCTCTCTCACAGACACACAGGCGCGCACACACACACTCACACACGTGTGCACACACACACGCGCGTGCACGCACACACACTCACAGGCACACATGTCCCCGCCCAGCACCCGCGTTCACTGCGTTTGTCTAACAAGTGTCATTTCCAGCCTGGCCTGCTGCCCCTTCGTCGGCGTTGGCACCGACCCCTGCGCACTCGCTCCTGCGCCCGCTCTGCTGGGTTCACCCTGCCAGTGAGGGAGGAGGGGCCGACGGCTGGGCAGTCTCTCGAGGAATCGGATTAATGCTCCAAAAATAGGCGGCCAGCGAGGGGAGAGCCGGCTTGGAAACAAGGCCCTCCGCCCCGCTCCCTCCTCCCGCGTCCAGCGCGCAGACTGGGGCCAAGGGGCCGGGCTCCCTGCGCCGTCCAGCCACACCGGCTCCCAGCGGTCACAGACTCCCCGATCCCCCACCAAGTCCCAGGGAAGGGAGGGGAACGGAACAAAGCTCCACCTTGAAGACTGTGACTCCCATCTTTTGTCCAGCCTGCTTTGTACATTTTTGTGGTTGAAAATAGAAAACTTATCCTCTTAAACATTTTTAAGTGTGCAGTTTAGCGGTATTAAGTACCTTCACATGGTCCCGCAAACAGCCCCAAAAGCCTGTTTTTTAAATTCCCCATTTCTTATTCAAATGCTGATGGAAATACACAGCCTACCCCAGATAGGGAGCAAGGTGAGGGGACCCTGAATCTTGACCCTGCAGCAAAAGACGTCCCTACACTCTGGAGGGTCCTCCACCCCCTCCCACCAGCCGGTGACCCCACCCCTACCCCCGCCAAGCTGGGAGCCTGGCTCAGAGCCTCCTGGGACCCAGGGCAGCCCATTCACCTCTGAATTACTGGAAAGTTTCTGCCCTCAGGCCAGATCCTGATCCCTGGAACCTGTGCCTCTTGGCCTTGGGGTCCCTCAGGAACAGGGCTCCACATCTTTCCTGGTCAGACCTTGATGGTCAGAAGTTCGCACAAACCCTGGGCCCCCCACTCCCTCTCCAGGTGTCCAAAGAAGGGGAAGGAGCTTGTATGCAGCAGGAAGCTGGGGGCGGGGAGCCCGGAGCAGCTTGGGCTGCAGGGGCTTGGTCCCTTGCCTGGCAGACGGAAGTATGGGGCACGGGGCTGAATGGAAGAATTGCCTCTGTGACACCCCCCCAGGGCCAACCCGCTCCAAGGGCCAAACCCTGGGAACCTGGGTGTGTCCCAGCACGGAGCAGTCAGGGAGGCGTCTGAGGCTGGCCCTGGGGGCCACCGGGTCACCTGCTCCAAGCCCCCTGCCTTGTTGTCTCTCCCTCCCCACCCTGAGCTGGAGGGGTGGGGCGAAGGGGTAGAGTGGTGACCTCAGGAACTAGCAACCAGCCCAGCCAGAAGGGAGTAAAACTGCCCCTTGGGGTCCCCCTAGGACAAGCTGGGGGGGCATAAGTTAGGGAGGCTTGCCTGGAGGACAGCAGTTGGTAAGGCTGCCAGACGCACTCGAGTGCTGGTGTCTCGTCCCTGCAGGGCTTGGCCAAGGCTCTTTGGGGCAAATGACCCACCCAGCTAACAAGCTAGAGATGCCCAGGGACACAGACTGGCCTCCTCGGCCTGGGGAACCTTCCAGGCCCGGGGTGCTCTCTCCATCCCGACAGCTTGTGTCCCTCCCCCACAGCCTGCGCACCTCTGCAACCCTCTCTCCCTCCCCCTCTCGGTAATCTGACTGTTCCTGCATCTCAGAGCCCCTAAGGGCCACCCCCCCACACACCTGCTCACAGCTCCCAGGCTTCTGTGTCCTCGGGTGGAATGGGCAGCGCTGCCCGGTGGGCACCTCTGGATCCCAGTCCCAAATGATGAGGAGGGAGACCCCAGTTGGCCCCACATGGGAAGACAGGCCTCCTGCCCGAGGTCGCTGTTGCAGGATACGGCTCAGAGGTTAAGGCCACCGACAGCTGGAGGGCCCTAATAGAGGTCTCTACCTTGCTGGAGCTGTAGAGGGAAGATTACAAGACCGGACTACACAGACACTGACAATGCGCTTAGCCCACAAAACACTGTAACCACGGCTGAGAGTCAAAGAACAAGCCTGGAAAAAATATTTGCAGCGAGCGTGCCGGGGAATGCTAGTGTCTTCAACACTGAAAGGGCTCTTGCAGACCAGTGAGATGAAGCTGAACACCTCGAAGGAAACGCAGGAAAAGAAGTCATTCACAAAAGAAAGATGCAAATGGTGGCCAAAGGCAGGAGAGAACCTCTAGCCTCGCCGGTGGCCGGAACCGTCCCGCCAGTGAAGAGGGCGGTTTCCATGCATCAGAGCCCCCAGGTGTCAGCGCACGACCCTGTTCCGTGGGGGTGGACGGACGGAGGTGGTTCATGATCGTTGGAATGACGGGGGCGGGGTGGGTGAGCAGGAGAGCCTGGGAAATCATCACACCTGTTCTAGAGCGAGGGCCATGTGCGGGACTGGTGGAGAGAAGGTGTATAAAACCCAGCACCCGGTGTCCTGACCGCCGTCTGCTGGGAAGTTCACCGCAGGAAAGTGATCAGAGAAGCGCGTCCAACGCGCCAGTGCAGATGGGCCAGACCAGCGTCCCTGTTTGTAAGTGAAGACACAGTGTGGACGTGGCTTTTACACGTGTCGACTCATTTGGGCCACTGGGGGCCCAGACATTTGGTCAAACGAGAGTCTGGGTGTTTGAGTCAGTTCTAATGAGGTGGGTGAACCTAGAGCCTACTAGGCACAAAGAGAAAAGCAAATAGCGTATATTAATACATATTTGTGGAATCTAGAAAGATGGTACTGATGGACCTCTTTGCAGGGCAGCGAAGGAGATGCAGACATAAAGGACAGACTTGTGGTCACAGTGAGGGAAGGAGAGGGTGGAATGAGCTGAGAGAGCAGCACTGAGACATATACAGTCCATCACCATATGGAGAAAGGATGACCTGTGGGTGTTTGCTGCATGATGCACAAAGTTCAGATCCAGTGCTCTGTGACAACCTAGAGGGGTGGGATGGGGCGGGAGGTGGGAGGGAGGTTCAAGAGGGAGGGGACAAACGTATGCCTATGGCTCATTCATGTTGATATATGGCAGAAACCAACACCATATTGTAATTACGATCCAGTTAACAAATTCAAATATATATATATATATGTATAAAGAGTCTTGGTGTCTGGATAAGAGGAACATCTGAACTGGACTCTGTAAAGCAGATGGTTCTTCCAACTGTGGGTGGGCCTCATCCAATCAGCTGAAGGCCTGACTAGCCCACAAGGCTGAGCCTGCCCAGGTAAGAGAGAATCCCTCCTGCCCCACTCTGTGAGCTGGGACATTGGTCTACTCCTGCCTTCAGACTGGAACCACACCACCTGCTCCTGGGGTCTCCAGCAGGGAGAGAGGCGGGAAGGAGGTTAGAGAGAGACAGAGAGGATGCACAGATCTGTGGCTTCTGCCCCCGGGAGACCCTAGCTGACACTCACAGTTACGATGGCTGCACCTGCTGCAGCCCCTGCAGCTCATGCTACAAGAGGAAGGGAGGGAGGGAAGTTGTTCATTGGCTGAGCACCAACCTTGTGCCAGGCAGGGCTCTGGCTCCCAAGATTCATCCAGAAACAAAACAAGGATCCTGCCCCACAGGGCTGAGTTCCACAGTGGGAGATGGGCCAAAGGTAATGTAGGATGGACCTCAGAAGATGATACCTGCTGTGGAAAAGGAAATGATGAGTAGGTGAGGGGTGAGCAGGGGAAGGGTGAACAGGGGAGGGGTGATGGGGGGAGGGGTGATGGGGGAGGGGTGAGCAGGGGAGAGGTGAGGAGGGGAGAGGGGTGAGCAGGCGAGGGGTGAGTAGGGGAGAGGGGTGAGCAGGGGGGAGGGGGGAGCAGGGGAGGGGTGAGTAGGGGAGAGGGGTGAGCCGGGGGAGGGGTGAATAGGGGAGAGGGGTGAGCAGGGGGGGAGGGGTGAGCAGGGGAGGGGTGAGTAGGGGGGAGGGGTGAGCAGGGGAGGGGTGAGTGGGGGAGGGGTGAGCCGGGGAGGGGTGAGTAGGGGGGAGGGGTGAGCAGGGGAGAGGGGTGAGCAGGGGGGGGGGTGAGGGTGAGCAGGGGAGGGGTGAGTAAGGGAGAGGGGTGAGCAGGGGGGAGGGGTGAGTGGGGGGAGGGGTGAGCAGGGGAGGGGTGAGTAAGGGAGAGGGGTGAGCAGGGGGGAGGGGGTGAGCAGGGGGGGGGGGTGAGAGGGGAGGGGGGGAGGGGTGAGTAGGGGAGAGGGATAGGGATGTGGAGTCTTTGGAAGGAAACGTTGCCAGCTCCTAGAGGTGAGGCCGTGTTGGGCCTCAGGGACAACTGAAGGTTATAGGCTGAATCATGTTCCCCTGATTCACATGTTTAACCCCCAGAAACTCAGAGTGTGGCTGTATCTGGAGCTGGGCCTTTAAAGAAGTGATCAAGGTAAAATGGGCTACAGGCCATGGGATCGCTTGAGTTGGCTATGACTTAGCAACCAAACGAGGTAAAGGGAGGTCACTAGAGTGGGCCCTAATCCCACAGGACTGGGGTCCTCACAGGAAGAGGAGGTCAGGACACGGACGCACTCAGAGGGACGACCCTGCGAGGACCCGGGAGGAGACGGCCCGCCGTCCGCACGCCCAGGAGAGAGGCTTCAGGAGGACCAGCCCCGCCCACACCTGGGTCTGGGATTCCAGCTCCAGGACCGGAGACAGTGAGCGTTTGCTGTTTAAGCCGACCTGTTTGCGGGACTTGTTACAGCCATCCTGGCAAACAAATCCTCTGACACTTGATGAAAGACGTGCAGGCCCTTCCAGGCTGTGAGGACACACGTGCCTGGTACCCAGGTACCCGGCGAGGAGCCAGGGTGAGGCGGGCCGGCTGGTGGGAGAGGAGGCCAGCCGAGGGGGAGCCATGGAAGGTACAAGCAGAGGGGGGACAGGACCTGACTTTCCAGTCTCAGCCCCTCAGAGGCCGAGGGGAACACCCAGACAGCAAAGGACTCAGCTACGAATATTCGTGTGCTCCAACCAGACAACTTAGGGGAGACGGGCGCGTTCCTGGAAAGAAACAGACAACGAAAACTAACTCCAAAAGGAATAGAAAATCCAAATAGACTTACCACAAGTAGAGAGATCGAATTAATGATTTAGATTCCCACAAGGACAAACCCTGCTCAGATGGCTTCTCTGGTGAATCTGACCAAACGCTAATGAAGAATTAATTCTAATCCTTCACAAACCCTTCCAAGAGAGGGCAGAACATTTCCTAACTCCTTCTTCGAGGCCAGAACCACCCTGATAGCAAAGCCAGATACAGACACCACAAGAAAAGAAAGCTTCCGACCAGTATACCCTACAAATATAGACACAAAAATCCTCAACGAAATGTTAGCAGACTGAATCCATCAACACTATGTACCATGACCAACTGGTACTGATCGTAGGAATGCAAACTCGGTTTGGTGTTTGAAAATCAGTTAATGTCATACAACACGTCAATTGGATTTTAGAAAGCCACACCACCTCAACAGACTTAGAAAAAGCATTTGACCAAATGTAACACCCTTGCATGATAAAAACATTTAACAAATTAGGAATGGAAGTGAACTTCCTCCGCTTGATAAAGAGTATTTAGGAAAAACCCACAGCTCACACTATATTAACAACAGGAGATTAGATGCTTTCCTCCTGACATCAGGAACAAGACACAGATGTCTACTCACCTCCACTTGTATTTAACACCCTCCAGGAGGTGTGGGACAGGGTAATAAAGCAAAAAAAAGAAATAAAGGCATCCAGGTTGGAAAAGAAGGAGTAAAGCCGTCTCTGTATGCAGACAGCCTGAGCTTGAATATAAGGAACATAAGAAATCTACTAAAAGCTACCAGAACTAGTAAGGTTGGCAGATTTACAAGGGACAGTGCAAGAATCATGTGCATCTCTGTATATTAGCAAGAGCAATCTGAAAATGAAATTATGAAAACACTTACACTTATAATAACATCATCAAGAATAAAATACTTAAGAATACATTTAACAAAAGAAGCACAACACTTATCTTGAAATGCTCTCCATGAGCATACGCTCCTTGGTAATTAAGACTCCCGTGAGCATCATGTTCCCCACGGAGCCTGAGAACACGGGGTCCCACCCGCCCTCCGCAGCCCCTCCCCCCCCTCCTCCGTTCTGGGTCCACTGCTCCCCCTCCTCTGTCTTCGCAGGCCCGCCCAGCGTACCATCTCTCCGTGTCCCTCTGGCCTGTCTTCAGAGCTGCACACCCTCCTTGGGGGCTTCGCTTGCACCCAGCATCACATACCTCCACGGGGGGCACTTGGTGACTCAGGGCTGGGAGCGTCTCCCCAGCTCACTCGTGCCACCAGGTCTTATGATTATCTATTTGTGTGAGTCTCTGTCCAGGGGCTGCCACACCGTCTTTAATCCCTGTGGCCATGAGCCTCAGGCCACGTGGAATGAATGAATGATGAGTCCATCTGCACTTGGCCTCAGAAAGCAAGTGCTGGCGCCATGGAGCTGGAGCCTCTGTCCCTGGGGATGCAAGTGGGCAGGATGGTGGGCAGGTGAGAGAGACCCCCTGTCTCAGTCACGGCCAGCCAGACGCCCTGTGTGGCTCCCAGGCCCCCTCCTGGGGGAGCTGCTGTGGCCCGAGCCCCACACGCTGCCCTCCTGCCACGGCTGTCCACTGCCCTCTGCTTCTCATGGAGCTGAGTAACCAAGCCTGCTCGCTCCAGATCGTCCTCCTGAGGGCCTGTACGTGGGCTGTGGGTGCTGTGAACCCACAGTACCCACCCTGACCCCGTGCAGTAGACGTGGGAAGACCCAGCGACACCCAGGTATCCTTGTCTTCTGCTCTGCTCTCAGGTCCTCAGGCAGCTCAAGCTCACCTCCTCCAGGAAGCCTTCTGCCACTCACCTGCCCACAGCCAGGGAACGCTGAAAATGGGCAGAGGACATAGGCTTTCTCTCCCCACCTGGCCCTCAGCTCCTTGGGGTAGATCTCATTTGTGCCAGTCAGCTTTAGCCAAATAAAATTCACATGCAGTAAAACTAACTGTGTTATGTGTGTGACTCGAGTTTGACAAAAGCCACGGCTGCATCACCACCACAGCGGGGCCCTAGAGCACGTCCATCACTTCCCATGTTTCCCTCTGCCAGCAGCTCCCGGTCCCCCGCCCCGCACTGGCGGCCGCACTCTGCTCCCGGTAGCTGCGGTCTTGCCTCTTCTAGAACGTCATAGTGACACCCCTCAGAGCCTCCCGAGCCCACATCCTCGGTGTGACGTGTTTGCCGTTCACCTGAGTCGTGGCAGGCACTCCCCACGGTCCTGTTTGCTGTGGAGCAGGTGTCCACCGTGGGAATGGACCCCGGCTTACCCACCCTACCACTCGCTGGAGGACACGTGGGTTGCTTCCAATTTTTGGCCATTATAAATAAAGCTGCTGTGACCTCCTGTATAGCTCAGGGAGACCACTCAGTGCTCTGTGGGCACCTAATGGGAAGGAAATCCAAAAAAGAGGGTTTACACACACACATGTATGTGTGGGCTTCCCAAGTGGCTCAGTGGTAAAGAATCTGCCTGCCAATGCAGGAGACTTGGGTTCAATCCCTGGACTGGGAAGATCCCCTGCAGGAGAAAATGACAACCCACTCCAGTATTCTTGCCCGAGATACCCACGAATAGAGGAGCCTGGCGGGCTACGGTCCAGGGGGTCACAGAGAGTCAGGCATGACTGAGCGACTACACAGCAGCAACAGCCACCGACATGTACGCGCATACGTGTAGCTGACTCACTCGGCTGCACGACAGAAAGTAACGCAACATTGTGGAGCAGCTGTATGCCAATGAAAATTATAAAAAAGAAAGCGGTTCAGATAGTCTGTGACTTGGAGATGCCCCTATTTTGTACAACTGTTGTGTGCGATAATCTAAACCATGATGTGTTCAACTGGCAACGCTTCTGGCTCTACACAGACTAAAATAAAGCTTTATAAATTAAAACAAACAGCAAAGCTGCTGTGAACATTGGCATGCTGGTTCAGGTGGACTGCGTTTTCGCTTACTTGGGAAAATACCTATGAGTGCGACTGTTGGATTGTGTGGCAAGTGTGTGTTGAACTTTATAAGAAATTGCCAAACTGATTTCCAAAGTGGCCAGACGTCTGCATCCCCGTCAGCAACACACATGGGCTCCAGCTGCTCGGAATTCTGTCCAGTAGGAAGTGAGCCTGGTAGGCTGCAGTCCGTGGGGTCGCGAAGAGTCGGACACGACTGAGCGACTTCACTTTCCCTTTTCACTTTCATGCACTGGAGGAGGAAACAGCGACCCACTCCAGTGTTCTTGCCTGGAGAATCCCAGGGACGGGGGAGCCTGGTGGGCTGCCGTCTATGGGGTCGCACAGAGTTGGACACGACTGAAGCAACTTAGCAGCAGCAGCAGCAGGAGGCATTCACTGTCTGCACTGGGAGGTTCAGTCGTCCAAATAGGCCGGTAGTTGTGGTTTTACCTTTCCTGGATCACGTGACCAATCTCGTTGGCCATTTTTCCCATGTGCTTATTTGCCATCTTTTTCTCTTCTCGGTTGAAATGTTTTGCCCAATGTTAAACTTTTATTTTACCTGTGGAGGCTGGGCCTTCACTGCTGCTTCACTGAGGCTTTTCTCTGGCTGGGGCCAGCGGGGGCTCCTCTGCGTCGGGGCGCGTGGGCTTCTTATTGCAGTGATTTCTCTGGTTGAGGAGCACAGGCTCTAGGGTCACGGGTGTCAGTAGTTACAGCACAGCAGTTACAGTAGTTGCGCCTTGCTGGCCCTCGGGTGCTCAGGCTTCGGTAGTTGCAACACAGGGGCTTGTCGATTTCGGCTCATGGGCCCTAGAGTGTGCAGGCTTCCGCAGTTGCAGCAGGTGGGCTCAGTAGCTGTGGCACGTGGGCTTAGCTGCTCCGTGGCACATGGAATCTTACCAGGCCAGGGACCAAAACACACGTCCCCTCCGTTGACAGCTGCCTTCTTAGCCACTGTGCCACCAGGGAACTCCTCTTTTGCTCAATTTTTAAATCAAGTGGTCTTCTTACTGAGTTGCAAGTGTTGTTTATGTACTCAGAACACAAATCTGTTATTGGGGGTGTGTTTTGCGAATATTTTCTCCCAATTTGTGGCTTTTCATCTTCTTTACAATGTTTTCTGGAGCATAAATATTTTTAATTTTGATGAGGTCCAATTTATTATTTAAAAAATTATATGGTTTGTGCTTTTCATATTATATATAGAAAAATCTTCACGTAACTCAAGGACAGAGAGTTTTTTTCTGTTTTCCTCTAGCAGTTTCAAGTTTGTAATTCTTACATTTATATCTGCGTTGTTGCTGGTTAATGTGAATAAGCATTAATCTAGTTGATATTTGTATCAGATAGTGAGTGAGCTTGCAGTCCTTTTTTAAATTGTATTCATTTCCGTATCTGTTTTTGGCTGCCCTGGCAGCTCGTGGGCCCTAGAGCCTGGGCTCAGGAGTTGTAGCACATGGGCTTAGTTGCCCCAGGACATGTGGGATCTTCCTGGACCAGGGATTGAACTGGTGTCCCTTGCATTGCAGGGCAGATTCTTAACCACTGGACAACCAGGGAAGCCCCAAGTTTCTTTATTAACATATGATGTCTAATTATTTCAGTACCTTCTGCTGAAATGAGTATCTTTTCTCTGTTAGATGACCTCTGCACCTTTGTTGAAAACCTGTTGTCATAAATGCAAGGACTGAGTTCTAAACTCTAGGCTCCTCCTTTGGTTTATCTGTCTGTCTTTAAGCCAACACTGTTCTGTCTTATCTGCTAAAGCTTTATAAGACTTGGAATCAGGTACTATAAGTCTCTCAACTTCCTTCCTCATTATCATTGTTTGGAATTTCCTTCGTCCTTTGTATCTCTTATAAATTTTTGAATCATCTTGTCAAAGTCTTTTTAAAAACTGGGTGGTTTTGCTGGAAATTGCATTGAACCTACAGATCAATATGGGGAAGAATCAGCACCTTAACAATACAGTCTCGGAACCCATGACCAGGAAACGGAGCAGGACCGTGGGGGGGCTTCAGGCACAGACTCCCTCGGGTCACACACCCCTTGTATGTAGAAAGGCTTCAGCCTCCTAGGCCTTCCCTGAGTTCTGAAGAGCAAATTTAATCAGAGAAGTGGGAAAACGTGGAAACAAAGGCAAAGAGTCAAGCCAGACAAAATAGTGAGAGTCAAAGTCAAGGTTCCTCCTCAATGGCTACGGGAAATACTCTGAGCCATGTCCTCGAGTTGATTTGCAGGTGGAAGAAGTTAACTGCAAGCTGACCACCAGCATGGAGACCCCAGACTGGCTGGAACTGGAGAGTTGATGATTGAGATTCCCGACACTTCACCAGCAACCCATCAGAGAATTGTGCACACCCTGCGACTCCCCTCCCCACACTGTCTGTAAAGTCCCTTCCCTGAAAGCTGTGGGGGAGTTTGTGCCTTTTGAGCATGAGCTGCGCTGCCCCTTCTCCTTGGCTCACCTTGCAATAAAATGCACTTTTCTTCATCACAACCCAGGGTCAGAAGATTGGCTTTGCTGCACGTTGGGTGAGTGGATTCAGGTTTGGCTTGGTAACAAACATGGTATGACTCTGCATGTATTTAGGTCTTTTTAGATCTCTCAGTGATATTTTATAGTTTTTTGGGTACATGTCTCACACATATTCTGTTAAATTTACCTCTAAATAATTCATGGTTTTTAAAATTCTATTTATAAATTGTATTGTTATTACACTTTCTCTAAATAATTCATGTTTTTTTATTCTGTTTATAAATTATATTGTTCTTACAATTTCAACTTCTAATTGTCCACTGTTAGGACACAGAGATAGAATTTTTATATTTTGGCTTTTTATCCTGTGACTTTGCCAAACTCATGTGTTAGTTCTAGGAGTTTCAGGTAGTTTAATCTACAGACAAAAATGTCATCTGTGGATCAAGATTGTTTCAATTTTCCCTTTCCAGTCATGTAGAAACATTATTTTCCTGCCTTATTACATTGGCTGTATCCTCCAGTAAAGTAGTGATGCGTGTGTGCTGTCTCTTCAGTCATGTCTGACTCTTTGCGACCCTATGGATTGTAGCCCCCCAGGCTTCTCTGTCCGTGGGATTCTCCAGGCGAGGACAGTGGGGTGGGTGGCCGTGCCCTCCTCCCAGCGATGCTCCAGACCCAGGGGTGGAGCCCGCGTCTCAGGCCCCCGCGTTGCCAGGCGGGCTCTGTATCACTAGTGCCATCTGGTGACAGGAGGTGTTTCTGCCTCGTGCCCACCCGTCTCTCCCCATCAAGTGTGACGTCACTGGCTTTTCTAGATCCCCTTTATCAGTTGAAGTGAAAGTCGCTTAGTCGTGTCTGACTCTTTGTGACCCCATGGACGATACAGTCCATGGGATTCTCCAGGCCAGAATACTGGAGTGGGTAGCTTTTCCCTTCTCCAGGGAATCTTCCCAACCCAGGGATCGAACCCAGGTCTCCCACATTACGGGTGGATTCTTTATCCGCTGACCACAAGGGAAGCCCCAGAATACTGGAGTGGTAGCCTATCCCTCTTGCAGTGGATCTTCCCGACCCAGGGGTCAAACCGGGGTCTCCCGTACTGCAGGCGGATTCTTTACCAGCTGAGCGACCAGGGAAGCCCTTGTCAGCTGAAGGAGCTCCTTTTGGTCCTCCTTTACCGGTGTGTGTGTATGTGGGTTTTTTTTCATTTTATTTATTTTAATTAGTTTATTTATCTATTTTTTAACTTTACAATATTGTATTTGTTTTCCCATACACTGACATGAATCCACCGTGGGGGTACGTGTTTTCCCCTTCCAGAACCCTCCTCCCACCTCTCTCCCCATCCCATCCCTCTGGGTCATCCCGGTGCACCAGCCCCGAGCACCCTGTATCATGCATCGAACTGTGTATGTGTTTAAACCATAAATGAGTGTTGAATTTTGCCAAAAGCCTTAATTTTTTTGCACTTGCTGAAATGATTTTTTGGTTTTCTGTTTCAGACCACTCACATTGTGAACTACATCTGTCAATTCTGAAATGTTATAGTAACTTACATTCTTGGAATTAGCCCTGCTTGGTCATATGTGTTGTCCTTTTGTAAAAAGAAAAATTATTTTCGGCTGTGCTGGGTCTTCACTGCTGCATGAGGGCTTTCTCTAGTTGTGGTGCGCGGGCTTCTCACAGCGATGGCTTCTCTTGCTGCGGAGAACAGGCTCGAGAGTGCTCAGGATTTAGTAGTTGCATCACTTGGGCTCAGTAGCCACAGCTTCTGGTCTCGAGAGCACAGACTCAGAAGTTGTGGCACAGGAATTTAGTTGCTGCAAGGCATGTGGGACCTTCTAGGATTAGGGATCAAACCTATGTCTCCTGCATTGGCAGGTGGATTCTTTACCACTGAGCCACCAGGGAAACCTTGTATTCTTCTTTTAATGTTCTGTTAGGTACTTTTGTCTGGCCTCATGAGGTGTACTGGACTTAAATTTGCTTTTCATGTCATGTCCTCTCTGGATTTGGTACCAGGGTTAAGATGGTTTCACAAAAAGCGTTCCCTCCTCTGTGTTCTGAAAGCACTCTGCAGTGACCGTGTTATCGCTCCTTTAAAGGTTTGCTGAGATCCTCCAGTGAGGCCTCCCACCTGGACTTTCTCTGCATCAAGGCCAGTGCTGGGCCAGGCGGATGGCGGCCCGGCCATGAGGGGCCGTGCACAAAGGTGGTTCTGTGCTGTGTTCAGTTTGAGAGTTTGTGCAACTGATACCAGGAGAGGTGCAGGAGGGAGGCTGCCCTATGGCCCTGGAGTGAGGGCGGAGCTGGCAAGGGTGATTCAGGTGCTAGAAGTGGACAGGGAGAACATGGAGAGGCAAGCAGAGGGGTCCCCCGTGGAGCCCTGAGAAATGATGATGGGTGTGGGCTGCACGGACACAGAAGACTGAGAGGTGGCCAGAGAGCGAGGACCTCAGGAGCACAGGGTACAGGGTGGGTGGGGGGTGGGAAGCTTGAAAGCCAGGTGTTTTAGCTCGAGAGTATCCAGATAAGCATGGTTAGCTGGCCAGTGCTGCTGAGGGCACGAGAAGGATGTGTCTGGTAAGTCCTGCAGGCTGGGGAAACCAGGGGGCCGCGGCAGGCACGGCTCCAGCAGAGGAAGACAGGGAGGCCACAGGGTAGGTCCCTTCCCTGGCAGATACCCCTCCTCCAGGTGCCTGGGCCTGCCGCCCTCCTCTGTCTGCCTATGGCCCTAGCCCGAATCTTGCCCACCCTGACCTGACGACTCCTGGTGTGCCTTCAGCCCCTGGAGTCTCCCGTCCAAAGTCCCCAACTTCCCGTATATCCAGTTAAACCTGTGCCCACCCGCCAAGCCTGGAGCTGTCTGCAGCAGTCTGTTTTGTGGGGTGAGGCCCTGCACACCTTTGGAGAACCCAGCACCTGCCACCCAAAGACTCAGTCTGCAGCCTTTTAAGAAACAAGCAGGAAGCAAGGGGGGACCTGCAAGGGCGGAGGACTGGGGTTTGGAGGGCTGTCTCCCTTTCCTGAGCGGAGAGAGGGGAGAAAAACGCAAGCTGGCCCTCCCAGGGCGGGTGCTGGGACGCTCTGCGGGTTCCCTGAGCTGACACGGCCCTCCCCAAAGGCTGGGCCGGAGCAGGGCATTACCCTGACTGGAGTGCGGGCTGGGGCTGGGGCCCGGAAGCCAGTAGAAAACCTGCTGGAGAAACGTGGCCACCCAGGACTTGGCGGCAGATCGGAGCCACAGCAGGGCACCCAGCGGCTCAGAGGGTGTGGGTCTCACGCCTGCACGGTTGGCGCTCCCTGCTCCCGGCCCTCACCTCTCTTCTCCCCGCTCCCCCTCCGGCCTCTGCGGCC
Source organism: Okapia johnstoni (assembly GCA_024291935.2). Taxonomy (NCBI): domain Eukaryota; kingdom Metazoa; phylum Chordata; class Mammalia; order Artiodactyla; family Giraffidae; genus Okapia; species Okapia johnstoni. The sequence continues at coordinate 959,173 of JAGTYA010000026.1, forward strand.
CTGGCTCAGGCAGCACGTGTGTTTTCCGCAAGAAACAGGGGGCCCCCCAGGTCAGGCTTCCCTCTGCAGGGTGGGCCAGCACAAAGGCCTGCTGTGTGGCCTTGGATGAGTTCTTAACTCCGCTGTGCTGGTGGTCACCGTCGTGTACCCGAGAAAACGGAGCGGAGGAGTGCAGTGTCCCGGGCACTGCCTCCGGGCGCGCAAGGTCACGGCTGTGCCACGCGCCACGCAGCGCCGCAGCCCCTGGGAGGGGGGTGCGGAGGGGCTAGTAAACGCCTTTCCACCCTGGTGGTCGCGCCCAGCAGGGACGGCGCCGGGAGCCGGGGTCGCAGACCGTCCACCCCAGGGCCTGGTCCCGGTCCTGGGATGATGCGCTTTAAAGGCGGGCCGCCGGGCATCCGCAGCTCACCCCCTGGGCGGGGCAGGGGGGTTGGGGGCGGTGGGCGGCGAGCGAGGGGCCAGAGACGCGCAGGCCCCGCCCCCGCCCCAGCCTCGCCCCGGCCCCACCCGGACGCCGCCCCGGCCTCGCCTCTCGGAGACCAGCTCCCGGGAGCGCCGGCCTCGGCCTGGCGGACGGGGCGGGGGCGGGGCCGGCAGAGGAGGCTGATGATTGGTTGGCGCCGCTGATTGGCTGGCTCGGGAGCCACACTCGCGCCCGCCGCTGCGTCGGGCTGCGCTCGTGCGGGCTCGGCTCGGCTCGGCTCGGCTCGGCTGCGCGGCCCCGCGGACGGACGGACGGGGCGTGCGCGGGGGGCGCGGGGCGCGGGGCGCGGGCCTCGGCGGCGGCGGCGGCGGCGGCGGCGGCGGCGGCGGCGGAAGCCTTGTGCCCCCCGCCCGCCCGGTCCTCTCGCAGAGGCGGAGGCAGCGCGCGCCGGCCGTAGCTGAGTGGACGCAGGCGCGGGGGGCGGTGGCGCGGGGGAGGCGCGGGGTCTTGGAGCGAGCGCGGCCCGCCGGGCGCCGCCGACCCGGCCCAGCCGACGGACGGGGACGGACTCGCGCGGACGCGGCCCCTCCCTGCCGCCGCCGCCCCCGCCCGCGCGCCCGCCCGGGGCGCCCACCTCGCCGGCGCCGGGCCCGGGAGCGATGACATCGACGGGGAAGGACGGCGGCGGGGCGCAGCACGCGCAGTATGTGGGGCCCTACCGGCTGGAGAAGACGCTGGGCAAGGGGCAGACAGGTGCGTGCGCGCCGGCCCGGGGCCGGGAGGCCGGCCCGCGGCGGGGCCGGGGGCGCCGATGGGCGCCGGGGGGAGCCGGGGGACCGCGAGGGCCGGGCGCGCGCCGCGCGGGGGCCGGGGAAAGGAGGCCGCCCCGAGCGGGGCGCCGCAGGCCGGGCCCGCGGCTCCGGAACAATGGGATGGGAGGCCCGGCGCCCAGGCCCGCCGCGGGGCCCCGCAGCCCGCGCGGTTGCGGTCGGCCGGGCGCGGCCCAAGGACACGCGGCGCGAGCGGCGGCGCCCGGGCCCGGCCAGCGCCCCTCGGCCCGGCTGCAGGTGCGCGGGCCCGGCCGCATTGTGAGCCCGAGCGGCCCGGCCCATTGTGCCGCGGGAGGAGGGGGCCGGGCGGGCGCCCATCTGCCGTCTGCCGCGGGCCGCGCTAATCGGCGTGCTGCCCGAGCAGCTGCGTCCCGGGCCGCGCTCCGCCGGCCGCGACCCCCAACTCCGGCGGCCGGCGGGCGGGGAGGCCACCGCGCACGTCCTGCGGGGACCGGCCGCTCCGGCCAGGCCGGGCCCTCCCTCGTGGTGGGAGTGGGAGAGCGCCCGGGCCACTCACGGGGCTGGACAGCGCCTCTCACTCCTCTCAGCCTCGGCTGCGACACTGCGCTCCCCCGGGGGCGGGAGAGGGAGGCCGCTGCGGCCCGAGCGCAGATCCCGGCCCCGGGTCCCACACAGGCAGTGGAGCAGACCCCCGGCCCGGGGGAGGCGGGGGCTCACCGGCTGCTCCTGGCCTGCGGTCTTGCTGGCAGTTGGGTTAGACCCAGCCGGCGGCCAGTTCCCCATCTGCTTTGTGAGAGGCTGCGCTCAGCCATTTTCTTCTTGCCCCTGGATGGGCCTCTCTCGCGGCCCAGAGGTCCGATTGGCACTGCCTCCTTCGCCTGTCTCCCGGGGAAGTTCCTTGGACCTCGGAGGAGGGGGCGGCAGGCTCGGGGTCCAGGAGGGAGCCGCTCCAGCCAGGGACGCTGTCAGCCCTCCCCAAGCCCCCCAGGGTGGCCCAGAGGCGGAGCCTGGAGGTGGGAGGAAAGTGGGCCAAGTTCGGGGCTGGGTGGGGGTGGGGGTGGGGGCTGTGATGTAACTGAGGCCCGACGAGGGTGCCGGGGTGGGGGGCGGGGGGCGCTCTCCCTCTCCTCCTGGGTGGACCAACTGAGTTCAAAATATGCATGTTTCCTGGGAGAAGCAACTGTCGTTGGTGAAATCCTCGATGGGGGAGGGGCGTGGGGCAGCAGAATGCAGGAGGCAGTGAAATAATCTAATTATCGTACCAATAAAACGTTATTATAAGGAAACATCGGCCTGTAAGTGCTGACAGCAGTGAATGATAGGGCGGCGTGTCTCCGTGGGTAGGGCTGCTCTCCGTGCACTTCACTGAGTTCTTCTGTCCTGCAGTTAATTGCAGGTTTCCACTGTGATTAACAGTAGCGAGCACAAAGGAATGTGTGTGGCGTGTGAACAACAGGCCCTGCGATGTTTAGAAGCAGCTCCTCGGGCCCCTGTCTCGGAGTGGGATCCACTCTCTGATTGAGGCCCCTCTGGGGGTTTGTCTGTCCCCTGCTCCTTATGGCCTCAGCGCTCCAAGCTGCCCCCCAAGACCCTGATGGCTGGAGCGCCGGCTTCCTGTTGGCCTGTCTCTCTGCCCCTTCTGCGGCAGGGTCATCTAGAGTTTGGTGGACACGAGGCCTCGTGGCCTCGTGTCCACCAGGCCTGGTCACTTGGCCTGCAGGCTGCTCTTTGGCAGCAAATGCCCAGAAAGCTGTGACTTCCAGGCCTGTCCCTTCACTCCTGAGATAACTGCCTGACCTTATCTGGGGGCCAGGCTTCCTGCCAGGAGCCCTTGGGGAAGTGTGCTGAGGGGGGCCGTGTGCCCTGAGCCGTGCGGCCCCGCAGGCCCGGGGTGCGGGGGGTCCAGCCCAGCCCCCCTCGTCTCATGGGCACCTCCGACCTCCCCGCGTGGCCCGTCCTCTGCTGAGGTTCTGTAAAGGGGACCTTAGGGGTAGACGTCAGTGGTGGTGGGCCGCGTGTGGTGGCTGATCCAGCCACGCTGGCCCCGTGTCCCGGCGGGGGGTGGGGGTGGGTCCTGTTGGGAGGCGGGCCCGCCGCTCTCCCCTGAGACACTGCCTTTGGGGAATCAGATGTGGGGTGGGGAACGCCGCAGGCGTGGAGGGCAGGTGTGGACAGAGCCGCCACCTCCGTCTGTCTGGACGTCCCTCTGGTGGCTGGCAGGGTCCAGTTCGCACTTCTGTTGGATCTCTGTAGCCACGAGTGGTTCTGTTTTGTTCGGTTGGCGTTGGGCTCGGGGAGGGGTGTCCATCCCTCCTGCAGTGTTGGGCCTCCCCTTCAGGGCTGGCGGGATGGTCAGGACGCCGTCTCCACACAGCTGTCCTTATGGCCTGGCGAGCTCCCCACCCCGGCTGCACCGCGGTTTCTGGTCGGTCGGGGCACAGGGCCTTCCAGGCCCGCTGGGGTGCATGTCGCTCTGCAGGGTGGAGTGCACTCCGTTGTCCAGGAGAGACTTCTTCAGCTGTGGGGGTGGGGAGACACCCCCAGAGGGTCCAGCAGGGACCGAGGAGGCCGGGAGGGGCCGTGCCGTCTTCGCTTCCCCAGCCCCATCGGGAAGCAAGCAGCACACCCCACCCCTCCAGGCGCAGCAGACCCGGGGCAGGGGGCTCGGCGCCTGTCGGCCAGGAGGACCCCGGGGAGGACAGTGAGGATGGCGGGTGCCGGGGTCCACGGGAGGAGGTGGAGTCTGCCCTTGGAAACCCCTCGTCCAGCAGGGAGGAGATGGGGGCCAAGAGGGGGCTCTCAGGCGAGGGGTCCGTCCAGCTAAAGAGGGGAGTGAGGGGCCGCTCTGCTGCACCTGGGCGGGCCCGCAGGGTGGTGGGTGCAACGGTGGGGAGAGCCCCTCCAGGCTCTCGAGGGACTCCTGGGAGAATTAACATGGGTGCTGGTGGCAGACAGGCTGGAGAGGCCTCCTGGGATGGGATGGGATGGGGCAGGTGAGCGAGGGAGACTCAGGTGAGCTGGGAAGAGAGACAGGTGTGAGCTGGAGGGAAACAGGTGAGCTGGGAAGAGGCAGGTGTGAGCAGGAGAGACAGGTGAGCTGGAGGGAGGGTTTGCAGAGCCTGGGGTGACCCTTGGCTCAGAGCAGGACGGCGGGGGGAGGAGGGCAGGCAGAGGTGGAGACGGGCAGGGCGGTATGCAGGGCTGTGTCTGATTCAGGAGGCTGAGCAGAGGGAGGTGGCTGTGCAGCCAGCCAGTGGCCACAGCCCATCGGCTCCGGGGCTACTCAGGGAGGGGCCGGCCCAGGAACCAGCCTGGGGCACCATGGGGGGCTGAGGCCCGGAGGGTGGGCAGAGCAGGCGGAGCAGAGTGGGCCTCCACTGGCCGCACGCGGACCACCTGTCCTGTCGGATGGTCACTGTGGCCACATCGCCCTCTGCCTCCCGCTCTGTGCCTCAGGCCAGACCCAGTCTCTCTGACCCGCTTTATGAGCAGGGAACGGGCTCAGAACCCGAACTTGGTTCAGGACAGTGGCTCCCAGGGGCCGTGGGAAAGCCCACGATGCTCACGGCATCCTGGTTAAACGCTAGCACCCTGTCCTAGAGGAGCTGTGAGCAGAGCTGGGGGATGGTGGGGAACCCACACCTATGTCCCTGCCTCCCTGGGGTGTTGGAAAGGCTTGGTGCCCCATCAGTGATGCTGGGACAGATGCCGCTCAGCTGTCCTCCCAAGGCACAGACCCTGCCCCAGGAAGCCCCCTGCCTAGGCTCAGAGCTGGCCCTGGGTGGGCTGTGCTTGTCCACAGAGGGAAACTGCATGGGATCCCTGGGGTGATGGGGTGTTTCCCCTCAAAGGATGGGCCTTTTCCCGAAGGGATGGGAGGGTCCTGGGTGGACCGAGCCCTAGGACCCCGGTCCCAGAGTGTCCCCGGCCCACCATAGTTCCCTGTGGCTCTGAACACGTCTGGGTCTTCGTGCACTCGCCCCGCCTCCTTGCCTCATCACTGGCTGTGGTGCCAGGCTCTGCAGAGACAGGGTGGCAGGCAGAGGCCTGACCTGTTCTGGCAGAGCTGGGTGCTGCCCGGTGCTGCTCTGGCTGGGGCTCATCTGCACTGTGGGGTTTCTGGGGGGCACGGAGACCAGCGGCCCCCAGCGCGGTGCAGGGGGCCCACCTCTGCCCACGTATGCCAGGCATTGTCTCTGGAGCCGTCTGTCCAGGAGTGGCTTGTGGACAGGGCCAGGCCTGGCTCTTCTGGAAGCAGCTAGGCCAACGCTGGCCACGGCCCTGAGGCAGATCCTCACTTGGGGCTCCGGGGAGATCCCCCGCTGGACAGGCAGCCGTCTGACTGTGCTCCGGGCAGAGGAGCGGAGGGTCTCAGACTCCGGGGACTCCAGGTATCCCCAGCCCTGGACTGCTGGGTGGTGGCCAGGGCCTCTCTGAGCCTCGCTGGTGACCGGCAGGCTTGGCTGTGCGTGTTGGGGACACATGTGCTCCCCACCCTGGCCCGTCCCAGCCAATCTCGACCGCTGTGGGTGGGGTGGTGAGGGCTCGGCCACGAGATGCCGGGTCCCCTGCTGGCCCACCCGCACCTTTCTCTGGCTACTTCTTCCCTGGTTTTCACTGCAAGCACTTGTGTGTGGGGAAATCTCTGGGCCTGCAGGTGTCGGGGGTGGGAGAGTCTGGCGTCTTGAGAGGCTGGACAGCAGCCCCGGCTGCATCTTCTCTGCCTGCCCGTGTGCCCTGCTCGCTGTCAGGACCTTCCGTGTGCCCAGAGCGGACAGGCCCTCTGGGGTCAGAGCCCGCACAAGGATGGCTTACGTGGGCCGTGCTGCCATGTCCGTGGGCCCAGGGAGGGTCTGTGGCTGCCACACATGAGAAGTGTCCATGGGACCATGTGGTCACCTCGTGCTCCGGTTTGGAGAGCACCTTCGAGGCCAGTGGGCACCAGAGGGTCGGGCAGTGCCCGCAGAGGAGGCTGCCCTCCGGCCGCCCGCTCACAGCGTCCCTTCCTGCCCAGTCCACCTGCACTGTCTGGCTGCTCAGAGTGGGACCCCTCGGGGCCTGCCTGTGGCCCCCAGGGTGCCGCTGTGGGCCTGGCCTTCCCCGCTGTGCAGCCAGGCCCCCAGGCCCTCGTGGGCGCCTATTCCTCGGGGGGCGGTCCCGTGTCCATAGTCTGGAGGCTCAGCCCGGGGACGATCCCTGGCTCTGGCACTCAGGGGGCTTTGAGCCCCAGGCACCCCCCACGGCCTCTGTGAGGCCGCGATGGCCGGTTGTAGCACCAGACGCACGTGTGCTGTGCTCGGCGTCTAGTGCGCCAGCAGCTGCCAGGGCCCATCGAGGGTCTTGGGGGAGGGGAAGGGCCCCCTGCACCTGTGGGTTGTCCCCGGTGTTGCCTTGGACTTCACAAGAAGTCCTCGGACACACAGTGGGCTGGCGCCTCCAGGTGAGCCCTGCAGGGAAGTCCTCCCCGGTGCCAGGCCCGGCCAGCGCCCCCGTCCCCCGCAGGCCGGCCAAGGTGGCCAGGCCAGCCCGCGCTGGGTGGTGAGCCTGGGGTGGGCCTCTGTGAGCCCAGTGCCCAGGTCCTGGCTGGGGTCGTCTGAGCTGCCCACGGCCTGCCCGAGGCGTTGCCCCGGGCAGGGCTGCCGGCCCCCGAGGGGGCTGCTGGGCCAGCTGCCTCGGCCTCGGGACAAGGTGGAGGCTGGGCTGGGGCTGAGGCCGCAGGGACAAAGCGGGGATTGTCCGGGCTGGGCCCTGAGAGGCGGCGGCCTTGTTCTGCAGCCTCTGAGGGGCCAGTGTTCAGGAGCCAGGCAGCTGGGAGCCCCCCGCGGGCCGAGAAAACGGCCCTCCTCTTCCGGGGCTTTCTTCCCATCCGCTCGCCTTTCATCCCTCAGGGCCCCAGGAGGCTGCTGGGCCTCGGATTCTTCCCTGTGCCCTGGGCTGGATGGGGCCCCTGAGGTCAGTGCGTGTCCAGTGCCAGCGCGCATCCTGGGACACCCCTGGCCGGGGTGCTGACCTGCAAACATGGGGGCGCTCCCAGGGGCCGGCATGTCCTCGGCCACATGGGGCCCAGGCCCCGCCCCAAGCCGGGCCTTGTGGTTCTGAGCTGGGCTCTGGTGGAGGACAGGGCACCCAGGCTACTGCTGCCCCCAGGCTTGCCAGGCCCCGGGGCGGGCCCTCCTCACCCCAGGGCAGAGCTGGGAGGCCCGCCTGGCCTGCGTGACGTGGCCGGGACTGGGGACATGTCAGGCCGTGGGCGGTTCTCGGGCGCGGAGGCTGCTCAGCCAGGAATGTGGCATCTCTGGGGGCAGGCTTGGCTGTGGTGCCCCTGGGTGACTCCAGAGTTGCTGGCAGCTGCTGGCTTGGTGGAGGAGCTGGAAGGTGGGGGCCGAGGAGACGGCGGCGCCTGCTTGGGGGGTGGCCACCTGGAAACCCAGTGGGTCCCTCCCGATGGTCCCTCCCAATGGTCCCTCCCGATGGCTGGCTTTGGCCTGGACTGCAGGCAGGCCACAAGGCCAGAGCAGCCCTGGGACGGGGCAGGGCGGGGCAGTGCAGGGTGGGACTGCAGCCCCGAGGCCGGTCCTTCCTGCTCCTTGTCCTGCCTGAGCCGGGTCCAGCGGTGCATTGGCATGAAGGTCTAGCTTCCTTGGGCGTTGACCCTGGTGCCAGCTGGAGGCTGGGGCATGAGTGGGCAGGGGTGTGGGAGCCCAGGTCTGCAGAGGCCGTGGGGAGCCCTGCCCACGTCGGGGCTCAGGCTCTGCCGCCCCTAGCAGACTCCCCCATTGTCGTGAGGGCCTGTGATGGAGCGCGGCAGCCTCGTGGGCCTGTTTCCTCCCTGCAGGGAGCGGGGCAGGTGCTGGGTGGGCAGCTGCGGGGACCTGGGGATGCCCAAGGCCCCTGGAGAGGGCTGCGCGTGGAGCTCCCCAGACCCTGCCCTTCGGGGTGGGACTTGGTGTGTTTGAGGAGCTGAGAGTCTTACACAGCCATTCAGAAGGAGTCCCTCGGCCAGCCCTGTGGAGCCGGGAAGGAGCTGGACCGGGTGCCCCATCCCGGGCCCACGGTGGCACCAGCGAGCCAGCAGGAGGCACAGAGCGTCTAGGGTCTCTTGTCTGGGGTCTCTGTGGTCAGCCTGGGTGCAGAGCCCGCCGAGCAGGGCCCCCAGCCCAGGCTGTGCCGTGGAAAAGTCACGCGTCTCCAGGCCTCTGTTTCCCGTCCCGGCCCGGGTGGGAGGCTGGTGTGCCCCAAGGGGACGCACCTGGTTGGGACCAGGCAGGGGTCCTGGGCTGGGGGCCTGCGGGGAGGCAGCACTGGGAAGGGACAGACAGCCGTCGTGTCTGCTGCTCCCCTCGGCAGCCGGATCTCCGTGCGGCGCTGGTTTTGGGGGCAGCGAGTGGGCAGAGTGGATGGGGGTTGTGGCGGAGCGGCCAGCTGTGCCGGGCTGGGGGGTGGACGCAGCCTGGACTGGGGGGGCTGTCCTGTCCCTTCCCCTGGTGCACGGCGCTCTGGGCGCGGCCTGCCCCCCTGTGCCCCCCCACCCCCGCTGACCTCTCGCACCCAGGCTCCTGCCACCTGGGCGGCAGATGCCTTTTTTCCAGGGGCCTGCCCGGGGTGGGGGGGCCCAAGATTCCTGGGCTGCCATGGGAACCCGCCACATATGGGCATTTCCAGAGAGGGCAGTAGAGAAAGGAGCCCCCCCACCTCCAGGCCCCGAGAGCCCACCCAGCCTCGGCAACACAGTTACAGGGTCAGTTTGCCTCAGCCCACTCCCCGGAGACTGTTGCTGAACTGTGAATGTTTCAGGGCTGGGTCGGAAATATACTCTTTTTTAAAAAAACGTTTGCTGAACTGTGAATGTTTCAGGGCTGGGTCGGAAAGATACTCTTTTTAAAAAAACGTACCATACGCCTAGCATTCTGTGAAGGCAACACTGATTTCCAAAGCTGATAGAAGCCCCGTCAGACGCTGGTTTGGTGGTGAGGACTGCTTCCTGAAGGCCGAGTCCCTTCGGCCCCCGGGCGCGGCCCCTGGAGGTCATAGGGGCCTCAGCCTCAGGCTGTATGTCTCCGGCTCTGGGGGTGCTAATGCTGGCCCCCTGGACCCAGGGAGCCTTGCGTGGTTGTGGCCTGGCCACCCTCATTCCCATCCCAGCCTGGTGTGATGGTGGTTGATGCCGGCAGGCGGTGCACCGGGAGGTGCCCGCCTGGCCCTGCCCGGGGGCAGTGGGCCCACCCAGGCTGCCCTACTCCCCGAGCATGCGGGTGCAGGCCCAGTGGGGCTGCTCCGTGAGGGGCTCCCAGGGTCAGCTCTGTCCCGTAGCGAGTGAGCCTGAGGCAGTGGAAGATGGTGGCCGGTCACTCCCTGGTCCCCCAGCCCCGAGCCGCTGCAGCCCTTGGGGGTGTAGGTGAGGAACAGGCATGGAGCTGGGGCTGGGGGCTGAGGGAGGGCGTCCTGGAGAGCTTGGACAGCTTCGGGCGGGCGGACGCCCTGTGTCCTTCTGTCGCGCCGGGTCCTGGCTCTGTCCGCAGGCTGCGGTGGCCCTGTCGCTGCGGGGTGGATGGACGCTGTGCGAGGAGGGCCGTGCTCCGGTGGGGTGGCCGTGGCCTCACCCGACCCCAGCCCTTGCCTCCAGCTCCTCCTCCTGGGTCGCCTCTGCCACCACGTCTGGCCTGTGACCTCACTCAGGAGCCTCCGAGCCCGGATCTCTCGTGCTGTCTGGGTCTGGGGTTTTCCGCTTGGCGTCGGGGCTGCTTGAGGCTGTAGCACGTGCTCCTGCTAAAGTGGGGCTCACGCCGGGGGTGCCTGCTTCCGCGCAGAGCTGGGGGCCCCAGTGACCTGGGAGAACTGCCCTTCAGGCCCAGGACGGTCAAGGACAGCCTCAGCTGCTGGGAGCCCCTGCGCCCAGGGCCAGCTGCCTGTGGGACCCCCACCCCCTCACTCGCCCCTCTGAATCTTCAGGGAGGACAGTGCAGGCCCTGAGGCAGTGCCCGTCTCTGCCGCAGCCTCCTCCGGGGTTTGCAGGGATGAGGCTGGGCGGTCGCCGGTGTACCTGTTCTGGCCTGAGCAGCCTGCAGCCTGGCACCAGGCCCTCGCGCCAGGCGGCCTGCGGGCGGAGCTGTCCAGCGTGGCAGTGCTGAAGTCCGCAGCTTCCTCACGCTGCAGGAGGGAGGCTGCCATTAGCAGTTGTTCTCCCACGTTCCTTGCAGCTCTGAGCAGGCCTGTGGACAGGCCTAGGGGTCTTCGGTGAGTTCCCGCACCTGGCTTCCCTGTGTGGGACTGGTTCTGTGCTGAGGAGAGGCAGGTGGGAGCTGCCTGGTGTGCTCCTGGGGGAGACCCCGGCCCCCAGTCCCCTCCCTGGGCAAAAGGAGCTGGTGGCCAGTTTTCCTGGAGCTGCTGCTGACCGGCCAGGCGAGGGGAGGGCAGGGTCCCTGCGAGCGAGTGCTGTTCGCCTTCCAGGGCTGCAGGCACCTTCTCTGGTCTCGCGTTGACTCGAGGTGCTTCCCTGGGAGCCCTCACCCGCCTGTCCCCGGGCTCTGTAGGCCGCGGGTGCCCCACGCCACCTGGGTTCCCCAGGGAGGGGCGGGCACGCCGTGAGAGGCTCTGACTCCCTCCTGGATCCCCTTATCTTGAGGGTCTTGTGACCCAAGTGTGCATGAAATGCAGGCATTCCTGCAGAACGCTGGGACATCAGGGGTGGCCTTGGGGTGGCTGGGGAAGGGGGACCAGCTGTGGGCTGGGCTCTGCGCCGACCTTCTGAGTCGGGTCTGCCTGACTGAGCCCCTACCTGGGGGGACAGGTGTGGTGGGTGTGAAGGTCAGGTGTTACCCTCCACTGGCTCAGCCTCGAGCGGATCGGCCAAGCTCTCTGCACGTACAGGGAGGGTCCTTCAGCCTCAAAGACTGCCTGCAGCCCCCGCCCCAGGCCTGGGGCCTGGACTCGGGAAGCGAGGGTCCCCAGCTCCAACCCCCACTAAACATCGTCCTGTGCTAGGCCGGTGGGGAGGCCGCGGACAGGAGGTGTTTGGGATGGACCAAGGCCTTGGGGTGTGTATGGGGGGTGGGGGCTGGGCTGGGCAGACGGGAAGGGTCAGACGCCGGCTTATCTCTCGAGGCGAGAGCTCCTCTCAGATTGGAGGTTTGCTGGCTCTAAACCCTAACCCTGGGGGATTTGTGACTAATTATAAAGTGGCACGGATAGGATCTCCTCCAGCAGATGCCACGGGGCGGCCGAGGGCACCCGTGGGCGGGTGTGGGCTGTGCTGCCTGGGCGGCGGGCACCGGGCGCTTCCTGGGGGCTACAGCGGCCCCTCCACCTGACACCCAGGGGCCCAGGGGTCTCTGGGCTGGGTTCCTAGATGCACGGTCGGCTTCGCTGCTGGCCCTGCCAGGCACATGGTGTCTCAGGGTCCATGAGAGCCGGCTGCTGCCCTGGTGCCGTCCATGCCCACCCGTCCCTCTGCCGGAGGGGCGCTCAGACCCCTGGCCCGCCTTTGGGGTCGGCTGGCTATAGGACCTGGACTCAGGGGCCCTGCTTCCTGCCGCCGGCTCTGCAGGGCACGCCCTCCTCTGGGCATCTGTGTGCTGCCCTGGCGTCTGCAGCAGCGGGTTGTGGGGCCCCCTCCCTGTTGGGGTGATGCTGGTGATGCCCCGTCAGGATCCAGGCTGGTGGGACAGCGCAGTTGGGCCACTGGCCGTGTCCAGGCGAGGGCCGGGGAATGAGCCTGGGGCAGGTCAGGGCTGTAGGCCTCCATAGGTGACCAGGGCCCTGACCTCCCATGCTCAACTGCCCCTCTGTCCAGGGGCTGAGGGTCCTGAGTCACGCCCAGCAGGTGGCAGTCCCGTGGTGCCAGGTGGTGAGCGAGGGGCCCTGCGGTGACCAAGGCCTGGTTGGCAGCCCTCCTGGTGCTGCTGCAGGAGGAGGTGGTCTCCGGCCGGTGGACACGTCAGGGCATCTGGGTGAAGCAGGCCGGGCTCTGCTGGGGGCAGTCCTGACCTGCACAGGGACTGGCCAGGCAGCCACGGTTCAGGGAAGGTGGCTCCTGGGCCCGTCCAAGCCAGGCTGGGCCTGGGGCCCTGGCCGCCCTCTGCCAAGAGTCCCCAGTGGGCCCTGGGGAGGAGAGGGCCCTGTGCACGCCCGTCGGGCCCTGGGCAGACTCTGGGCAGGTGGGCATCAGCGCACGGCGCAGGTGCTGTCCTGGGGGCCCTGCAGTTCCTCGCTGGGCCTCAGGGGTTCACTACTTGGGTGAGCCCTGCCGAACCCAGGGCACCGCTGGCCAGCTCCTGTCCCCAGGAGGCGCCTGGGGGCGCCTCTGCTCTGGGCTGCCAAGTGGCCTGTGCTGCGGGGCGGCCCCAGAAACAGCGTGGGTTTAGAGGGGGCTGTCAGCCCCGGGCAGGCTCAGGGCAGGTGTTGATGGAGAGGTTGGGGGTGCCTGCGTCCCTCCTCTTCTCTGGCTTGGGGGCCTGGGGACCCCGTGCTGGCAGGACGGCGTGTGCCTCCACCTCCTGTGTTGGGTCCAGGCCCCTAGGAGCCAGGCCTGTAGCCCGCGGGGCCAACATCAGGTCTGCATACAGGGAGCTGTGCGCAAACCCAGTGCCTCACCTGCCTGTCCCTGGGGGTGTGCTGGGGGTGGCACGTGGGACAGGCTCTGCTGCCTGGGGCGGGGGTCAGAACAGAGGCCCAGGGGAGAGCAGGTCTTGGGGCCGGCACATCCGGCAGGGCCACTGCAGCATCCCTGCAGGGCTGGGCTCCCATCCTGAGATCTCGTGCCCATTAGTGCCATCGGGGTGCAGGTCCCGTTGACTGGCCCTTCCATTTGTTCCCCAGGTGCCAGCCCCAAGGGCAGGAGGTGGATGAGTGGGTATCCCGCCCAAGCTCCATGGCCTGGGCACCTCCAGGCAGGGGCCGCCTGGACCCCGTGGACGAGCTGGGGGCCCGTGTGGGCAGGCGCTCCCTGCCTCTCTCCTTCCCTCTGTCTTTCAGGGGAGCTGCCTGCTGAGCGCTGAGCAGCTTCTATTCTTACCCTACACTGGTGATTACACCTGCAGGCGCCCTTCCGGGGACAAGCGGGCGCTCCTGACACCTGCCCGGCTGGGCAGGGGCAGGGCTTGGGCCACAGGCCTGTTTCTCACTTCCTGCTCGTACCGCAGGCAGTGTGTGGGTCTGTCTGTCTGTCTGAGGGGCCTGGGCAGGGAGCTTGCCCAGCGCCTTGCTGTTCGTCTCATGCCCAGCACCGGCCAGCAGCCGCCTCAGCCCGTGACTCCCCGAGATCGGGCGCCCCCACATGCGGTCTCAAGGCCCCACAGACAGGGCAGGTGCAGAGGTGGAAACCAGGTGCCGGGCCTGCCTGTAGCCGCCTTCCTATCCCGCCCAGGACCCCTGAGCAGGGTCGGACAGCTGGTCTCCTGGGATGAGTCTAGGATGGGCCTCCAGCCCTCCGACCCACAAGCAGAGTGGGGACACAGGCTTCTTGGCCCTGGGGAGGGTAGGACACAAGACCTGTCTTGCGGTTGGGGAAGCCAAGTCAGCAAACAGTTTTTTAAACGTGGATTAGGGTTTTTTTTAAAAGCAGAGTCCACGTTTGACCCGGCAGAGTGGTCCTGTGGCCCTGGCTCTGTGCCCTTGGAGGGGCAGGAGTTCCTGGCCACTGACCGGAGGGCTTGTCCGCGCTGCAGCCGCGCCCCTGCCCCACCTGCTGGGCCGTGGGCGCTTGTGTGGCTTCCCAGGCCGACCCGGTGGCCCTCCTAGGCGTGCTGGGCGGGGGCGTGGCCAGGGTGGCTGCGGCCACAAGCGAGTGTGCCGTGCCTTCCTCTGCTCGACCACAGGCCGGCCGGCAGACGGGAGGAGCCTGCCCTGCACGAAGCTTCACTGCGTCCTGTGTCGGGGGCTGGGGTGCAGCCGGCGTGCCGGTGGGGAGCTGGGCGCAGGCAGGGATGGAGGGTAACCTGCAGCTCCAGCCCCACAGGGTGGGGGCTGAGGGGAGACCCCCGGGCTCCTTTCCGCACCTGGCTCAGCTCTGAGCGGCTCGGGGCTGGCTCCCTGCCAGAGGGTCCCGCACACCCGGCAGGTCGCGTGGGGCCACACCTGCCGCCAGGGAGGCTGTGGTGCCTCTGTGTGCGCGGTGACAGGCGGCGCTCCCTTGGTCTCCCCAGCCGTGTCGCCATCACTGAGGGAACCCTGTCAGCTCCCTGGGGCCTGGGGGGTTGGGGGACTGAGTCTGCTGCCGAAGCCCCCCAGGACCTGCAGGCAGCCTGCCTCTCCTGGGGACCCCTCCCCTCCCCTCCACTCAAGGCCCCGGGTCACTGACCCTGCGTCGCTCCTGCCCGTCAGCCCCTCTGTGTCCCTCCGCTGCCCGGCATCCCCGGGGCCCGGACAGCTGCTGGCCGGGGCGCTGTGGCCGGCGGGGCCTCTGCTGTCCCCATGGCATCTGTGCGGCAGGTGCGACCCCGGCCCCTGGTGGCCTGCCTCCTTGGACGTGGGGCTCCTCGGGGCGGCTGCACCCTCTGCCGCCTGCTCCCCACAAGCCTCTGCCACACCTCTCCCTGGTCCCCTCGGGCCAGTCACCCGCCTTCTTACAGACGCCTGGTCGGTGACCCCAGCATCAGCCCCCAGTCCTAAGGCTTCTGAAACTAGGGCACCAGCTTGGGGGAAAAAAAACAATTTACCAGATTGAATTACTGAACAGTTGCTGAATTCAATCAGAATGTTTCATTGGGCTGATTTTACAGTGTTGAGTTGATAAAGCAGTTAATAAAAACCTCACGTGGTCATCTGCCACGGTTGGAAGAAGAACCTGCTCCTCGGCTGCCTGGAAGGGTTTCCCCACGCGAGTGGGTGGGGGGTCTGGACAGGGAGGGGGTCCAGCCAGCTGTGGGCCATTGCTGGGTCAGGCGCACTCCAGAACTAACGGCTTCACTGCACTTGTGCCCCCGGACAGGGCCGTGGTCCTCCTGGGGCATCCTGCCCTGTGGCGGCGGCCCCCGAGGAGCCCAGCAGGGCAGGAGGAGGTGGACGCCTGGGATCCTTGGGCCGGGCCTCCGAGCGGGTGGTGCTGAGTGCACAGTAGGTGGACGCCCTGCAGAGACGCTGGCCGGGGCGGGTGGGCTTTCAGTGGCATGGCTAAGGGGGTCCGGGGGTCCTGCTGCATCTGGGGAAGCCTCAGCCTGGACGCGGGGCTGTGATGCCCTCGCTCTGGGTGTCGGCCAGGGGACCTAGGCTGGGGAGGAGTGTCAACCCTCTTGGGGGGCTCCTGGGGCGCGGGAAGCTGGCGTGGGGACGGGGACACAGAGTGGGACGAGGAGGGAGTGGGAGGCCGCCCGTCGTCACCATGGTAACCGTGTGCTGCTGAGCTGGAGGCAGCGTCTCTGGGGAGAGGGCAGCCTGTTGGCTGGGCCCTGAGCCCCCTGGCCCTCTCACGTCTCCTGTCAGCCTGGGGTGGGGGTACCGGGGCCTCCCTGGCCCTGACCCTGCGTGCGGACCCCGCTCTGCCTGCTGTGAGCGCGTCCTTCCGCAGTCCCAAGTGGGACCCCCGTGTGCGGGGCTCCTGGACACGCCCGGGTGGGCGGGTGCCAGGGCAGCGGCCTTTGGAAGGACCTGGGGGGAGCATGGTGACCATGGGTGGGGGCGTCATACTGCAGCCTCAGGCTGACCCTGCCCCCTCCCGCCCCCGCCTCCCAGACCCACAGGGCAGCCAGGGAGGGCCCACCACTCTGCCTGCAGCCCCGCCTGGCTCCCCGCTTCTGGGCCCGGCCTGGGGGCTGGGGCCGCACCCGGAGCGTCTTGGGCCCCAGGTCTGCGCAAGGCTCTGTCTGGGTCCGGTCCGGCCTCGGTTCCTGCCTGAGTGCGTTGGACGCTGGTGTTTCTCCTGGGAACTGCTGGTCTCGTCCTCGGCCCCTGGAAACAGCCGGCGCTGGTGGATTCTAAAAGAGCTCATCAGAGTCAGCGCTGCTCACGTAGCGGGGCCTGGTTCGCCAGGCCTCCCTCCTGCCTGACTCACTTCTGCTGTGGGTCTCCCGGCGACTCGGTTCACGGGAAATCCTGGGGCAGGTGGGCCGTGTACCATGAGCAGGCTACTGGGGGCAGGGCTGACGGGGCCTGGACCCCTGTGGGGGCGCGGGGGGCCAGTCACAGCACCCAGGTGGAGACACCCCAGCACGGAGTCTGCGAGTCGCTGACTCCTCCCCAGAGCCGCTGAGACGGGGGGCAGCAAGCCCGGCTCCGCAAACGCAAGGGAAGGAAAACCCCCAACTCCGCAGGGTCTCAGCCTGGGCGACTCCGGGCCAGTCACGGAGCCTCTCTGAGCCGGGGCCCTGCGCTGAGAGCGGCCGTCACGTGTCTGCCTGGCAGAGGCGTGAGAGCTGCCCGCAGCCGTGTGCCTCATCACTGTGACGGCCGCGTGTCCTCACCAGCCTCCATGCGTGCTGGGCGCGCTTCTTCTCAGGGGTCTCCTTGCTCCACTCGAGTTGACCTGGGGCACCTCCTGCTGGGTCCTGCCCGTGGGGCGCCGGGGCTCCCAGAGCCACCCCAGGGTGGGGTCAGGGGAGGGCTGGTCTCCTAGGGGTGCTCCTTGGGTGGGGCTGGCCGCAGGCCTGGGCCTCAAGGGTGGGGGACGCAGCAGGGGAGGTGGGTCAGGGACCAGGCAGGCCACCAGCCATCCCTTAGCACAAGACACGCCCTGCCGGGCAGGCTGGCACCGTGGCGAGGGGGGCCGGGCAGAGGAGGGGGCTCCGCCTCGCCTTTTGTGCAGGAGGCAGGTGCTACTGGGGCTGGGGGCAGGGGTCCCTGAGGCCTGTGAGGGCTGCAGCCAGCGGCTTGCTCTGAGCCCAGGGCCCAGCTGAAGGGAGCGATGGGGGCGGGGGGGGGGGAGAGCTAGTGCCCCTGCCTGTCTGCTCCAGCGTCGTCATGGCAACAGATGGTGGTTTGGCAGGAGGGCGGAGGGGGAGGGTTTTGTGTGAGGAGGCTGGGGATTTGGAGACCAGCTGGGATCCTTCAGGGAGGGGCGGGGGCTCTGGCCCCCAGTGCAGCCCAGTTCCCAGGAAGGCTGTAGACACAGGCGCCCTGTGGGTGTCCTGCCCACCCCGCCCTCTCCCCTCGTCTCGAGCCCGGTGCCCCCACCTTGGCACCCCACGAGCCTGGGTCGGCAGGCACAGTGGGGTGGGGGGCTGTGGCTGGGCAGTGAGCCTGGCTGTGCCCCCGGCCCTGGGGTGGGAGACGGGCTGGCTGAGTGCAGCAGCGTCATCCTCTGCAGCCCCCGACGGCAAGTGTGCCCGCCCCAGGGTGCCAGCCCAGCATGACCGAGCCCCAGCGGGCCCTGGGCCCACGGCCCCTCCGGTCCACCGTGTCCCGCTGCGTCTGGGGAGGGGCCCGACTTCGCGGGGTGAAGGCCCCTCAGCCCTCCTGTGCCCCACTGCCCCCGCCACGTCCTCCCCAAGGCCAGGCCGGAGGTTCCTGCAGACAGCTTCCCTCCTGTAGGCCCCGTCTGGTCGCTTAACCACTGGACTGCCGGGGGCAGCCCTGCCTGGCTTCCTTGGGTCCTTTGGTTTTCCTGGCTTTCCCTGTTGCCTTTCTTTTTCGTTGTGGTACTTACTGTGAACGCATCACACGGGTTTCCGGGGAGGCCGCCTGGTCGGTCAGGTTCCCTCCTCCCGGGGAAGCCCTCTGTCCTGCCCTGGACTGTCTGTGTCTCTACGGGGCCTCCTCCTTGGGGTGGGGGGTCCCAGGACCCCTCTCTGGGTGGGATGGTGGCTTCCTTGTGGTCAGTCGTGCCCTCCTGTCGGGACTTCCCAGGAGAGGCGGCCGGGAGGTGCCCTCTGCATACTCAGGCTCCCCCCGGGAGCTCTGGCCCTCGAGTGCGGGTGGGACCAGGTGCCCATCTGACTCCCCTGCCTTTTTCTTTGCCCGCTTACATCAGAGCTCCTCGGGGGTACACTCCTGGAAGCCAGTCTTTTCCCTCTGCTCCTTGACCCGGCGGCCCGACTGCCCGACCCTCACGGGGCCGAGTCCATGGTCACTTGGCAGGCCTGCCCCGTCCGTGGCGTGGGACACAGGCGGACAGCCTCCTTCCCTCATGAAACCCCGGGTTGCCCTGTCGTCCCCTCCTCCCCTTTCCACTTCTCCGGGCCCTCTAACCCCGCCAGGCTGAGCACTGGGGTGCCCCCACAGCTTGGCCCTCCCTGCTGACGGCCGGTCACCCCGGGCGGCCTTCTTCCCCCGTGCGCTCAGGGCCTGCCCGGTGCATCTTTATCCTCCTCTCACTGTCAGCCTGGGTTTCCCTTTTCCCCGATCTGAGTCTCTTTTAGTCTGAGTGTTTAGACTGTTTACGTTTTGTGTAATTACTCACATGCTTTGGTTTACGTCTACCGTCTTTCTGTTTTCTGTTTGTTTCAACTGTTCTCTGTACAGTTTTCCCCCTTTCCTGCCTTTTTTGGTGTCAACCAGGTATTTTTAAAATCATCCCACTTTCTTTCCTCTTTTGTTATTTATTATTTATTACCTGCCCCTTTTTTACTGTTTCTTGAGAGGTGGCTCTAGAGCAGCTGTCCTTAAAGTCCTCGCCCAGCGATCTGTTGGGGAGACCCTCGTAGGGAGCCCACGAGGGCCAAACTGCTCTCACTCCTTTGCGCTCTGTACTGCAGCTCGGACGCTCTACGTGGACCTGTCTTAGATTTCACTAGTCCTTTCCTCTGTTGTGTCCAGTCTGCTGTGTGGTTACAGTCAATGAATTCTTTTTGTGCATCTTTTCCTCTAATTAAAAAGATATTTTGTAATATTATTGCAAAGTCCTTTTCAGAAAATCCTGCCGCTTGGGTCAGCTGCAGCCTGCTTTGTTGGCTGTTTTTTCCCTGGAGGTCTAGGTCACTTCTCCTGCTTCTGTGCCATCATCTTTATTGTGTGCCAGGTCTCATTTATTCAGAAGATCAGCGGGGTCCCCCAGGAAGGCTCACCTTTCCCCCCGTCGGGCATGGAGGGTGGTAGGGCTTTCTCTGGGTCAGCACTGAGTGGCCACTTCAGTGACTTTCTGTCCAGCTCTAGCCAGGTGTCTCGAGGGTATTAAGCCCCACAGTGTGGACACCTCTTTTATCCTCGTTGGTTTGAATGCCTGTCCCTGGAGAAGCCCAGTGCGTACTTGTCGAGTGAATGAATGAAGCAAGCTTCCGTGACCTCACCTTTGAGAGGCTGTACCTGGACGTGGGTCCACTTGTAGGCAGTGGACTGGCGGACCAAGGGCCTTTTGCTCTGGCAGGACCCTCTGCTCCGGGCATTAGTTCTGTCCACTCAGCTCCTCCCTTGGGGTCTCATCCTGGGCTGACCGCCTCTCTCCGTCTCACTTTTCCTTCTTGCCTTTTTGCTCCGCCCGTCGGGCGTTTCCTCATGGTTCAGTCTTTGCTTCGGCAGATTCTTTCTCCAGCTCTTCCTGTTGTATCTTAGAGCGCCTTGTTTTCTCGTGCTTTGGGGGGATTTCTTGTTTTATAGGTGTAGCAACTTATTAAATCCTGGTGAATCGATGCAACAAACAGTGAAACAGTTTAGAGCTGTGTGTTTCTACCAGGCCAGTGCTATCTGTTTCTCAGACGTCCTCTGTGACGTGCGCTTGGCCGTTTACCACCTGTGGGAGAATCAGGAGTGTTTGGTTGCCTGGGCCTCTCCTGGGGCGTCTCCTGCCCCGAGTTCAGTGTGCGGTGTCTGGTGGGGGCGTGCTGAGGGCAGGGCCCGGCTGTTCAGCCTGCCAGGATGAGGATGAGCAGGGCGCCTCCTGGCCCCTGGGGTCCTGGGCTGTGTCCCCGGCTGTGTCACACTCTCGGCCTGGGGCGGGGGATGCTGACTTGGGCTGTCCCCCCAGCTGCGCCCTCGGTAAGTGCCCGTCTGCTCCTGCAGCCCCATCCCAGGCCCAGCTGGCTCTGGCACCTGCAGCCTCTCTCGGGCACCCCACCCCTGAGGCTGGCAGGCCCGGCCCCCGCCCTGCCCCGTCACCTGCCTCCTCCTCCCAGAGGTTTCTGGTTTGGAGATCTCTCCTTTCCACCACCAGCTCCCTCTCTCATAGTCTGTTGGGTGGGGTCAGCAGGAGGCAAAGACGAGGGATCTGGACCTGTCTGGCTGGCAGGACCCTGGCAGCCTCCCCCGGTGCTGACCCCCACCCAGCCGACCTCCTCCCAGGTCCTCCGCCAGCATCCCGGCCCCCCTGCCCCAGAGCCCCACCCGGCTCTGCTGCCCCGTCATCTGGGCCAGCCCCCCCTCCCACTTCCTCTCCTGACTCATCGTCGTCAGTGGAGCTGCTTCTGCATGCGCGCCTCGGTGCGGCCCGCTTGGGAAACGCCTCCGGGCACCTCCTGGCCATGGAGGGTGCTCCTATTCCTGGCTGCCTCCAGAGCCCACGCCAGCCTCTGATGGGGGCAGGGTCTCCCAGCTGCCGAGCCAGAAGCCTGGGTAGTTGGCACCCTCTTCACGCCCGGCAGGTGCCCAGCCTCTCCTGCCCCTTCTCAGCTTTGACCTGGGGAACCTGGGCTGGGCGGCTCTTGGGGAGGAGGATCTGTGTCCCCCGGGTCACTGCGGCCCCTCCCTCAGCCCTGCGCTGGGCCCTGGCAACTGAGCCCTCATCCCAGGGCTTCGGTTGGTGGCGTCTCTCAGCACCTTCCTGCTGGGCACGGAGCTGAGTGGGAGCTTGGGGGAGCTGTGGGGGGAGGGAAGGTGAGCCCACCCAGGAGAGGGTGGGGGGCCAGGCTTCAAAGCCTGGGCCCTGACCACAGCTCTGTGCCCACCACTGGCCCAGCCGGGGATGGCCTTCAGGTCCCAGCAGGAAGGGGGCCACATAAGGGGCACAGGATGGCCATGGAGGCGGGCATAGCTCCTGAGGGTGGATGGGGAGCAGACCCCCGTCTCCTTTCTCCCTTGGGTCGAGCCTGCCCCACTGAGCCGACAGCAGCCCCCTCTGGTGTTTGGGTGCTGGCTGGGGGGGCGGGCAGGGAACCCTGCCGAGGCGGCTGCAGTGCTGTGTGAAATATTTCAGGGCTTAATTAATTTAATTTGAGAGGTTCCTTTCCGAGCGTGAACAGTCGTCTCCCAAGAGACGTGCGCCGCCCCCTCCCCATCCCGCCTGCCTGGCGCTGGTGGGCGAAGGAAGCCGGGAGTCTATATTGAGAGTGAGCCGCGCGGTGCGGCGCGCCCCCAGCTCGCGTCCTGCCGTCGCGGTCCCCTTCCCAGCCCCGGAGGAGCGCTGCGCGGGGTGTGAGGGTGTCGCTGGGAGCCCGGAAGCGTGGGCGCCCCCGGGGTGGATGTCGCGCGAAGCTTGGGCGCGCGATGCGGGCACCTCCCCGCCAGGGCGTCCCCACCAACCCGAGGAGAAGGGGAGGCTGGGGAGCTCGGCCCCCGGAGGAGAGCCCGAGGGAACGGGGGGTACCGCTCGGCGCACGAGGGGCTCGGCCTGGGGGCGGGGAAGCACCGGGCGGGGCGCTGAGGAGGGGCGCGCCCGCTTTGATGTGGCGGCAACTTCAAAGAGGCCGCCCCTCCCGCGCGGGTCTGGGTCCGCAGAGGCTCAGCGTGCGGGCGGCGGCCTGTTTGAAGTGGGCCCCTGGGCAGGCGCCCCCAGGGCTGGGACCCGGGGCGCCCGGGGCGGTGGGGGTGCCCCCAGGTCCAGCTCTCTGCTCTCCCTGCGCTGCGCTTGGAGGAGCAGACTTTGAAGCCGCCAGGGAGGCGGTCCTGAACTCGGCCAGGGACGGGGTGGATGCTCAGGGCTCCCCTAGGCGTCCTCCTGGGCCCGGCCTCAAGTCCAGGCCAAGGGACTCACTGGGGCCGCGGCCAGGGATGCGGATGGAACTCGGCTGCGCTGCTGGCCTCCGGAGGACAGGGCTCTGTGGCCTTTCTCCATTTATTCGTCAGGTCTGTCTACTGAAGGTGAAGCCCGCAGCCCCAGAACTTCCCCAGCCCGAGCATGGGGCCCGTTGTGGGTGAAGGGAAGTCACTCGGCTGGGCAGTGGGCTGCAGGGCTGCTGGCAGGTGGGGGCGGGTGGGGAGAACAGCGGCAAGTGGGGGTGAGGCTTGGCTTCTGTGGGACCCCCCTAGCTCCCCCTGCACCAGCCCAGAGCAACGTAGGCCCTGTCCCAGCACAGTCTCCCTCAGGCTTGGAGGGAGTGAAGAGAACCCCCCAGTGAGGGAGGGTCCCTCCCCCAGGACCCCCTGGGCCCTAGAGTCCCATCCCCCACTGGCCCAGTCCTGGCCCTGCCCCCCCAGAGGGTGGGGGCTCCTGCAGAGTGTTCTCCTGGACTCCGAGGGCCCTTCCGTTGTGGGAGGCCCTGTGGGTTGTGGGTGGGGCCCGGCATCCAGGCACTAGGACCCTGCTGGTGGGGGGCATCTCCTGAGATTGGGGCTAGTGCCTGGGGGATATCTGGGCCTAGAGGTCACAGCCGGGGGTTTGGTGCCAGAGGCCGCCTGCTTGGCCCAGAGAAGGGGGGGCGCCTCGGAGCCGACCGCTGGCTTCCAGGGCACCCTGGCTCTGGCTCCCGCCAGCCCTATTCTGGCCTGGAGCAGTGCCCTCCCTCCCACTGCTCGGCGCCGGCTCCTGTCCGTGGTGCTGAAAGGGACTTCGGGTGCCCAGCTCTCTGCCCGCCCCTCCGCAGCCCTGGGAACGGGCAGGTATTCGCTCCAGCATCTCTGTTGTGCCCCCGTCTGTTTGCCCAGCACCCCGGCGACTCCTCAAGCCTGTACTGAGGGGACGATCGGGAGGCCCGCCGTCAGGGCCGGCCGGCCATGGGGCAGCTTCTCCCTGACCCCTCGGGCAATGGCGATGAGTGGGCTTTGAAGCTGCGCAGGCCTGGCCTGGTCTTGTTTCCCCTTCTGAGGAAGGGAGGGGCTGTTGCAAGGGTCAGGGTTCAAGGGGAACACAGGGAGGAGCCTTAGTTCTGATGAGGTGGTGGTGTGGCTGCAGCAGGTGGCCGCATCCAGGCCCGGCCACTGCCCAGGGCACCACCCCCGGGGTCTCAGCCGTGCACCAGGGTGGCCGGCTCTGCAGCCCACGAGGTGCCTTCCCCAGCGCTGTGCCCGGTGCAGGCAGGGTGAGGAAGGGAGCCAGGCTTGCTGGTGTCGGCTCTCGTAGAGGTGCAGACCCTCACCTCCCTCCCCAATCCTGTCCTGACGTCTCAAGCCCCCGCGAGTGCTGAGGACTCTTGGGAACTGCCTGTTTCGAATGCACGAGGCCTCTGCTGCATTTGGGTGGGCATGGGGAGGGACCCAGCTAACAGTGAGTGACGTGAAGACACATCTTACGTAGAAGAGTGAAAGTGTCAGCCACTCCACCATATCTGACTCTGTGATCCCAGGAGCCGTAGCCCGCCAGGCTCCTCTGTCCATGGAGTCCTCCAGGCAAGGATACTGGAGTGGGTAGCCATTCCCTTCTCCAGGGGAACTTCCCGACCCAGGGATCGAACCTGGGTCTCCTGCATTGCAGGTGGATTCTTTACTGTCTGAGCCACCAGGGAAGCCCATGCTTCCATAGCGTCCTCTGGAATGAAGGGAAACCCTTCTGAAACATACCAGGAGGTTGTGATGAGAGGAGACGGTGAATGCCGTGTGAGCCGAAGGCCCCGTGCACAGCCCTCTGGGCCGCACACACTGCCGCAAGCCTGGGCACTAGAACGACAGAGTCTTGTTCTAAGCTCCAGGGGCCAGAAGTCTGCAGGTGGCTCTCTGACTTTCTGAGGGAGGGTGGGCCCAGGCCCCTCACCCCCGCTTCCGGTGGCCTGCGGCTCTTCTGGAAGCACCACTGCAGCCTCCACCTCCATGTCCGCAAGGCCTTCTCCCACATCTGTGTCTAGGCTCCGTCTGCTTTGCGTTTATGAGAACCTTGTCGTTGGACTTGAGGTCCACTTGTCCTACACACAGGGCGATTCCTCCTGAAATCTGTGACTTAAGTGCCTCTGCAAAGGCCGGTTTCCCAAACAGGCTCACAGGTGGGGTCCAGGCTTTGGGATGTGGACGCATCTTCTTGGGGCCGCTGTTCGACCCCTGCGCACCTGGGTTTGGGGCCCCAGGCAGATCCCTGCCCGCAGGCAGGAGCGCTCAGCTGCCACCCGGAGCACTTGTCCTGCAGGATGAGGAGCCGATGCCCTTCCTGGAAGGGCTCCTTGCCCACAGCTGGCACCCGCGGGTGGTGGTGGGGGTAGTAGGAGGAGAGCCAGGTGGGCACAAGGGGTTAACCCTCACACTAGTGGGGTGGCCTCCTGCCCACCCTCAGGACCCCCACCCACCCAGGCAGACCCTGGAGGGGCCACGTCAGGGGAAGAGATGGGTCAGTGTGTGTCTCCACGGGGCATCGCCTTGAGACGAGGCAGCAGGCTCCTTCAAGCGGTGACCCCTGGGATCCCAAAGGAAGCTGAGCTCTCATCAGCATCTGACCTTGGAGAAAGGAGGCCGTCCATTCTGCCATGTCCCACTGGCCACACAGACCAGCCCTGATGCAGCCTGGGGAGAACCACACTGCCCTGGGGGTTCCTGGGGAGGACCACACTGCCCTGGGGGCCACTGGGGGTCCCTGGGGAGGACCACACTGCCCTGGAGGCTGCCAGGGGTCCCTGGGGAGGACCACACTGCCCTGGGGGGTCGCTGGGGGTCCCTGGGGAGGATCACACTGCCCTGAGGGTCACCGGAGGTCCCTAGGGAGGATCACAGTACTCTGGGGGTCACTGGGGGTCCTTGGAGAAGACCACACTGCCCTGGGGGCCACCAGGGGTCCTTGGGGAGGACCACACTGCTCTGGGGGCCACCGGAGGTCCTTGTGGGGCTGCATTCTGCCAAGGTGAGTGGACAGCAGTGTACCGAGGTGGCAGGTGCAGACACGCATGGTTCCTGAGCTGGGCCTGCGCCTCCTGCCTCATCACTCCTGCCCAGTGGGGCCTGGGGGGCTGGGGTAGGGGCTACTCCTGGCTCAGTTTCTTGGGGAGCCCCTCAGGCCTGCCCTGGTCCTGTGCACCCCCCCCCCATGGCTGCCACCTGGGACACTCGGTGGCGCAGGCTCCTCTCCGGGCCTCATGGGCTGTTTCCTGAGCTCTGCCTCCACAACCACCCACCCTCTCTCCATCAAGAGGGCACATGGGAGCCCCGGTGAGGGTGAGCTGGGGTCCTTGGGCTGGCACTCAGGTTGGGGTGTGTGGCCAGGGCAGAGCCGGGAAGCTGCAGGAGCAGCAGAGACCCCCACGGCGGCAGGACCTCAGAGAAGCCACTGGGCTGGCCTTGGGGGCAGGGCCTGGGAAGCTCTGGTCCCAGGGATGGTCGCGGGCAGCCCGCAGGCTCTCAGAAGGACGTCAGAGGCGTCCCCTCCCGGAGCGGGGGCTCAGCCCTGTCCTGCACCTTCTGTTATGGTAACAAACCATGCCTGCCCCCACTGCCCTCCAAGCTCCCTGGTGCTGGTGTGGGAAGCTGGGCTGGGAGGCAGGGCCGGCTCAAGGTGGCAGCTGTGCTGACTCACTTCCCCAGGAGCCAGTGTGGAGCGGCATCCCCCACCCTCGTCCAGGGAGAGCCCCGCAGGAGGGGTGGCGGGCTGTCTGTTCCGTCCACCCCGGGACAGCAGCATCCCCCACACCCCCACAGCGAGGTTGCAGAGATGGTGGAAACTGGGTCACCGTCAGCTGCGCCTGTGGCCCCAGGGAGCTGGCCACATAGTCCAGCGGCACAGTGATGGTCATGGTGGGGGGGCAGCCACCCGCCCCAGGGTCAGTGACCTTTAGGTGGTCCCGTGAGCATTAGCAGCTGGACACTGGTGTCTCCTGAGGCACCGAGAGGGGCTCTGGCAGGTCCAGGCTGCCCTTCCCTCCTCCTGGCTCCGCGGAAGGCTGAGGGGAGGGGCCCTCGGGTGCCTGGCGCTGGGCTCTGGTGCGTCCTGTGCCCCCTCCCGCTCAGCCTGGTCACCCAGGCCCGAGCCCCCAGCACGGGGAGGCCGGTATGGGCACACTGACGGGGCTTCGCAGGAGCGCGTGTGTCCCATCCCTTCCCCGCAGAGACTGTTTCCTGTCCCTCAAATACCTGGGGTTGTCAGACCAAGCTGGGCGTCCGCAGCCCCTACTCTGTCAGAACCACGGACAGCGGCCGGTGCCGCCCTGCGGCGAAGTGGGTTCCAGTCTGCCTCCGCCTCCGCGCGCTCCCTGCGTACAGAGCGACTTAGATCAGCAGTGCAGACTCGGGGCTGGGGGGCTGGGGGGCTGGGGGGCTGGGGCCCTCCCGCTTCCCCAGAGCCTCTGGGAGACAAGCTGACTCCCACCCTTTCATGAGCCTTCACCCTCTTTTGGCAGAAGCCACAGGGAGGGGTCTCCGGGGTGGAGTGGAGGTGCACGGCCAGGGGGCCTTGGGTGGCTCTGAGCTCAGGACACAGGATGGAGGGACGCACTTCCTGGGGAGCTGAGCTGCGCTGCCCGCCCATGGGGGCTGGGGGCCGAGGGCAGCACACCTCAGCTGGGCACCTCGAGAACTCGGCGAGGGGAGCCTGGAGCCTCCTGCGCCAGCCCAGGGCTCTCCCCGCCCGGCCAGGCCTGCAGAGGCTCATTGCTCAGGGAAAGGGGGGAAACAGTGCTGGAGGCTGGGGCACAGTCTGGGGAGTGTCCCCCTGCCATGTCTGTAGGGAGGGGGGTCCCCAGGCAGTCCTGCTGCCCCCTCCTCCCTCAGCTTCCACTGCCCTGCGGGGCCACAGGGCTGGGCCCGGGGTGCAGAGCCCCCCCCCCCCACCTCAGGTGCGGCAGCCCCGGGCAGTGGAGTCTGGGCCCACCACTGGGGCTCCCTCTGGGACGGTGGTCCTTTGTGCTCTGCCCTGTCCTCCAAGCTGGTGGTTCCCACATTGCTGAGCCCTCCAACAGGGTCTTTTCCAAAGGACCATGACCAAGAAGAAAAGGGAGGTCAAGGATGACCAGAGGGCCTGGGTGAGGCATCTTCTCGGGACCACCCCACCTGGCCTCCGACCCCACAGGCCTCCAGCCCCCTCCTTGCAGGTCTGAGGCCCCAGGGCCGCAGCCTGAGCCATGAGCCTTCCCCCTCCTGCTCCCCCCGCTCCCAGGCCCCCAATGCTCTGACATCCTTCCTCCAATGGCTGGGAGCAGGAGCCAGGCGCCTGCTGCAGAGGGTGCTGAGCCCGGCCCAGAGAGCGCCCTGCCTCCTGTGACTGCCTCGAGGCCCGCGGGCCCAGTGGCTGAGGGGAGGGCAGGGCTGCTCGGGACGCTGGGCCACCTGGGTGGGGGAGGGTCCCTACGGTCTGCACCTGGGCCCGGGTGCTGGAGTCTGCACTCAGCCAGCGGCCCCTGGGTCCCTGGAATCCCTAGGCTGTGCTCAGGAAGCCTGCCAGGGGGGTTGCCCATGCCCATGCACACATACGCGTGTGCCTGCTGGAGTGCAGTGGGGACCCCGTGGCTGGGCCCAGGGTCCTCGGGTCGGCCCTGAGGAGCCTTCCCTGCAGCCCCGGGCGCTGAGCAGTACTGCCAGTTTCTCCAGCAATTATCTGTGACACTGTATACTTTTCTTCTCTTGACTGTGCCCAAATTTGCTGTAAAGACAATAATTAGAGATAAAGTCACAATTGGAAAATGAGCCTGAGCAGTTGGAGGGCTGGTAATTGGGGCGGTCCTGGGCTTCCCTCACAGACCCTCCCGAGGGTGCACTCTGCTCTCTGCCTCCAGGGAAGTGGTGGGGCTGCTTGAAACCCAAACGGCCCGGGGCTGCAGGAGACTGGCACACCCAGGGGGGCCCAGAAGCTCCACCTGACAGGGGCACCTCCATGCTGGGCTTTGCAGGGTGTGTAGGAATCTGTGCGCAGTAGACTTTTGGGGACAGAGGCAACAAACGGGAGAAGATGAAGGCAGGGAGGAAGCCACCAGAGTTCTAGGGCACGGCTCAGGGCAGCCCGCTGCCCCCAGGCCACGTGTCCCTGGTCCCTAGGCCCAGAGCAGCTCCCCGCCTGAGTGGGGCGTGTCCCGGGCGCCTTGTCTGCTGGGTTCTTGGTCCTCCAGGCCTGTGTGTTGGTGTCTCACGGCCCCAGTGCGCCGTCAGCAGACTGCCTGCCGTGATTATTGGGGCGGGGGGGGAGGGATGGGGGTGGCGGCGGCAGCCACCTCACACCCAGCTTCGGGGGCAGCCTGTGTTGCCCCCCAGGCTGCTGTTGAGGTGAAGCTCGTGTTCTCTCGTTGCCCACGTGTCTCTGAGTCCTGCCTCCTGAGGACACGCGTGTAGGGGTGTGTGTGGGCACTGGTGTGCCAGGCCCCTGTGCAGGATGTGAGGCTCAGCGGTAGGGCCGCCGGCGACTCCCCAGGAACCCTTGCCTGTTCTGTCTGCAGTTTGTCCTACATCTGCCGTGGGCCTCAGAGGGGCTTGTGTCCCCGGGAGCAGCTGGGCGACCGTGACTGCGGCTCCTTGAGGCCTGTCCACCTTGTCTGGGTGAGGGGTCTGTGCCAGGCCCGGTTGCCATCCTGGAGGCCGTTCTGGAGGCATGGAGGCCCCGGGCCTCGGCTCTGAATTGCTGACACCGCTGCTACCCCTGCTCCCTGGGGCCTGCCCGCTTTGCTGTCTGCTGATCTGAATCACAGGCTCAGATCAAAGGCAGCTGGTGAAAGCCCCAGGAGCCGCAGCCCTTCCCCAGCGGGAGCTGGCGCTCAGCAGGCACCCCTGTGGGGCCTCCGTCCTTCCCTGAGCTGCAGATCTTCACGGGCCCCAGGCTCACAGGGCTCAGGGCTTCCACCAGACCTGGTCCCTGCCCTCATCCAGCCCGTGTGCCTCTGGGGAGCACAGATCACCTCCCGGCCACCTTGGGCGAGGGGGCAGTGGGCAAGGAGGAGGACTTGAGCTGCTGGGAAGGTGTGAGCGCTCATGAAACGACCCCAATGGTCAGATACAGACGCACACCCCTTAAGGGAACCTGCATGTGGCAAAAGATTTGTTTCCCAAGCGAAGGGCTTTGCAGTTTTCTGAGAGCTGCCCCACAGCAGCATCCAAAGGGGCAAGTGCAAACCCAGCTGCTCGGAGCCACGAGCCGCATCGAGGTCGCAGCTAGAGCAGCAGCAGAGTGTGAATGAGATGGGCGTCCGCGCTCCCCACCCCTCAGCACCAGCCCAGGTCGAGCACAGGCTGCGGTGCTTGGGAGCCCGGCATCTCCCCCGGGGCTGCCTCTGGGCTCCCACGTGCTGGAGGCGGCTCCAGCTGTGGTGGTCACCTCCGTGCCCATCGGGGAATGTCCAGGCGGGGCCCAGGCTGGGGAGGGGAGAGCACAGGGTGCCTGGGTCTGAGGCCACAAAGGGCCCAGGAGGGCAGGGGACCGGGCTGGGGAGGGAAATGCTGCCAGGGGCTCTGCCAGGGAATCTCCGTGGGGTCAGGGGCGGGGGGCAGGTGCCCAGCTGTGCCCACGTGGCCGGGAGGCAGTGAGCAGGACTGAGAGCCCCTACAGCATGCTGGTGACAGGAGAGGTGCGTGGACAGCATCCTGCCCAGGGAGAGGCCCTGCGCCTGCACCGGTGTCCTGGGGTGAGCGAGTGCCTGGGGCCCCTCTGTCCAGAGGTCCTCAGGCCAGAAGGAGGTGATGGGTAGTGGTGCAGGATCGGTGAGGCTCAGCGTGGGGGGGGGGGGGGGGGCGTGTGGGACCAGGTGTTGCCCTGGGTCCCCACTGAGGGGCTGGGCTTGCGCTGAGGTCTGGGGAGGGACTCTAGGCATCATTGGTGAGGGAGTGAGAGCTGGACTGAGGCCAGGCTGGAGGAGGCCGAGGCCTCCGTGTGGCATGGGGCAAGGACTGTGCTGGGGGCAGCCTCTGGCCGGTGCCTGCGAAGTGGGGGCAGAGAGCTCCTGGGGTCTGGCTCAGGACTCGCCAGGTGGGGCAGGAGCCCAGGGCCCCGGGGCTGAGTGAGGGGCCCTGAGGGCACGGTGTGAGCTGTGGCCCAGCTGGACAGGCTCTGAGGCCTGCTGTCTCCCCAGGCCTGGTGAAGCTGGGGATCCACTGTGTCACGTGCCAGAAGGTGGCCGTCAAGATCGTCAACCGCGAGAAGCTCAGCGAGTCTGTACTAATGAAGGTGAGGGGGGCGGACGGGGGCCCTGCCACCGGTGGCCGTGTCGGTCGGGGGCACGAAGTTCAAGATGCTCCAAGATACCCGGGTGGGGAGCTGGGAGCTTACGGAAGGGGACCCAGGGGTGGGCTGGCAGGGACGGGGCGCAACCGGGGGCAGGGGCGGGGTGGGGAGGGCAGGGACCTGGCACCGCTGGGGGGCAGGGAGACCCCCCAGGGGAGCCCGGAGTGACGGCGGCCCACCGCAGGTGGAGCGGGAGATCGCGATCCTGAAGCTGATCGAGCACCCCCACGTCCTCAAGCTGCACGACGTCTATGAAAACAAAAAATATTTGTAGGTATTGCTGGGAGCGGAGAGCGGGGCGGGGTCTCCTGGGGGCGTGGCCTCCGGGGGCGGGGCCTCCTGGGCGGGGCAACGGGGCGGGGCCTCCTGGGGGCAGTGCTCCGGGGGCGGGGCCTCCGGGGGCGGGGCCTCCCGGGGCGGGGCAACGGGGCGGGGCCTCCTGGGGGCAGTGCTCCGAGGGCGGGGCTCCGGGGCGGGGCCTCCTGGGGGCAGAGCTCCGTGGGGCTGGGCTCCGGGGCGGGGCCTCCGGGGGCGGGGCTCAGGGGCGGGGCCGGAGGCAGGGGTCAAGGAGCAGGAGCCATTCAGGCCCTTTCCCCAGCCCCCTGACCCTCGCGCAGCCCCCGCAGCCCCCACGTGCTCCTCACAGGGGTGGGGACCCCAGGCTGGCTGGCTGTACTGTCACCACGGCCTGCTGTCCGGCTGCCGAGCTTGGCTGATCTCCCGTCACCACCGAGGCCGGCGGACCTCTCCCTGCGTGGGCAGACC
This sequence comes from Okapia johnstoni, assembly GCA_024291935.2. Taxonomy (NCBI): domain Eukaryota; kingdom Metazoa; phylum Chordata; class Mammalia; order Artiodactyla; family Giraffidae; genus Okapia; species Okapia johnstoni. The sequence goes on from JAGTYA010000026.1 coordinate 990,212, forward strand.
GCACACGTGGCCCTTTCCCGCGCGTGGCCTCAGCGAGCGCACCCAGGGTGGGGCCGCCCGCTCACAGGGTCACCGAGGGTGCGTCGGCTCTGCTGCTGCTGCGGGCGTGGCTGGAGGCAGGGCCCGCGTCCTTGGGACAGCGCGCGGAGCGAGGGAGTGCGGGCAGGAGGGCGGTTTAGCACTGCTCCCGCAGGCCCGCTGCCCCAGGGGCTCCTCGGGTCTCCATCCCGGCCCTGGCTGCGCCCTGATGCACACAGGACGGCCAGCCTAAGTGGCTCTGTCTTGGGCAGCCCTGGGGCAGCAGGGGGCCCAGCGCCCCACCAACATCCCCCTCCAGTGTTCAGTGGCAGACGGTGTGACACAAGCCGCCACCACGGGGCCCCAGGAAGAACAGGGCCCCCGCACCACAGGCCTGGGCGCTGAGGGAGGCGGAGGTGGTCCTGGGCCCCCGACACTGGTGAGCTGGAGCCTCCATCAGGACCATGATGAGGGGTCTCCCCTCCTGTCCACATCATCCCCGTTGGCCTGACTGGGGACCCACATGGTCGTGTCTCGACGGACCATGAGCCTGGGGTGCGAGTGGGTGCTGGGCAGGTCTTGCCCACATTTGCACACAGGAGGCAGTCACGTGTCCTCCTGTTCTGATACTTATGGGGCTGCTGGGCAGAGAGTGGGGCTCCTAGGAGGCCCCCCAAGATGGGCTAGAAGCAGGGAGGGACTGGGGATGGCAGGCCAGGTGGGGGACACAGTCAAGACAGGCTGGGTGACAGGACAGGATGCTGGGAGGACGGGCCTGGCTGCTGCTGGGCCCAGCGCCTTCCCAGGGCGCCAGGGTGGGCCGGGAGCCTGCAGGTGGGAGCTCAGGCAGGGCCTCTGCCCCTGAGCTGGGGGCACCACCTGGCCTCCCTCTCAGGCACACAGCAGGCCCTGGGAACTGCCCCTCTCCCCGCTGACATCCCACCGTGTCCCAGTCCCTTCCTCATCCAACTCCTCCTCACCACAGACAGGCTGCCTGCACCCCACCGGCCCCTCCACTTCTGTAAGACCAGCTCCTGATGCCACCCCACCCCCCCAGGCCCTCACCCTTGTCCTTGCCCGCCCTGGTCCCACTGCATGGCCCTTGTCACCTCCCTTCTGGCCCCAAGCCACCTCAGACCACCAGAACCACCGCTGACCGGCTCCCACCAGGGGTTCCTCAGGGTCTGTTCTCAGCTTGAGTCCCAGCTCCCCTGAGGACCACCCCCGACCTCACCCCAGAAACCAGCTCCTCAGGCTCCACCCAAGGGAGGCTCAGCTACGACACATCCCACACAGCCCACTTTTCCTTTCAGAGGGCCGTGGGGTCCCTCTCCCCCCTACACCACCCAGCTGTGTTGAGCCAAGTTGGGGGCAGTCGCTACCGGCCATCTGGACACCCACCCAGGCCCCTCCTCCCCCAGGCCCCTCCCCCAAGGACCCGCCCCTCCACCCAGGCCCCTCCTCCCCAGGCCCCTCCCCCAAGGACCCGCTCCTCCACCCAGGCCCCTCCCCTTCATCCAGGCCCCTCCCCCACCCAGGCCCCTCCCCCTCCCCTGCCGAGCATCTTCCCAGACCAGCTGTGCCCTGCCCCCTCCCATCCCTTTTGAGGTCTGCCTTGCTGGCCCAGGCTCCCTGAGGGTCTGAGCATCTGACGTGTCCTCGCTCATCCAGGAGCCCAGGGAGGGCCTGGAAGGACCAAACCTCAGGCTCACGAGAGGGTCAGCCACCTCAGTGCCCTCTGGCCTTGAGGCTCGGTGTGGACCTGTTCCGCTGGGCCTGCTGGGAGGGGAGTGGGCGGGCGCCCACCTGCCGAGGGGCAGTGCTGGGGCTTGGTGAAGGACGGTAGTGGGACCAGGTGGTGGTCCACCGCCTCTGGCCAGCGGTGTCCTGGCTGGGTGTGCCCACTCAATGCTTGCCTGCCGCTTGCAGATACCTGGTGCTAGAACATGTGTCTGGTGGAGAGCTCTTCGACTACCTGGTCAAGAAGGGGAGGCTGACCCCCAAAGAGGCCCGGAAGTTCTTCCGCCAGATCATCTCTGCGCTGGACTTCTGCCACAGCCACTCCATATGGTGTGTCCCTGCCCACCACGTGCCCTGCCCCCACCAGGCACCCCCTTGCCCCTCCAGGCACCCCAGTTCAGTTCAGTCGCTCAGTCGTGTCCGACTCTTTGAGACCCCATGGACTGCAGCACACCAGGCTTCCCTGTGCATCACCAACTGCCAGAGCTTGCTCAAACTCATGTCCATTGAGTTGGTGATGCCATCCAACCATGTCATCCTCTGTCGTCCCCTTCTCCTCCCACCTTCAATCTTTCCCAGTGTCAGAGTCTTTTCCAATGAGTCAGCTCTTCGCATCAGGTGGCCAGAGTATTGGAGTTTCAGCTTCAGCATCAGTCCTTCCAATGAATATCCAGGACTGATTTCCTTTAGGATGGACTGGTTGGATCTCCATGCAGGCACCCCAGGCACCCCATTCCCCACCAAATAGCCTCCATCCCTGCAGGTGTGCCTCCCCCAGCTCTTGCACCCCACCCCACCCCGCCCCCCCACTGGATCAGACAGTATATCCCTACTGACCCCGTCGGGGCATCACAAAGCTTTCTGCCAGGTACCTAAACCTTGATGCTTTCAGAGGCCTGGGGGCCAGGGCATCCTTGGTCGGGGGCCCCAGGTTGGTGCTGGCTCAGAGCAGGTGTGAGATGTGGTGGGGGAAGCAGGAAAGGGGAGAGACTCCAGGGAGTAAAGCAGAGCGTGCCCATCACTGGCAGCCTTGTTCGCCCATCCTGCCACCCTGCAGCCATCGGCCCGAGGGAGACTTCCGATTGGCCGCTGGTGACATCAGCAGGCTGCGCTGCCATTGGCCTTGTGCTGTGAGGGCGGAGTTTTAGGGGGGCCGGGGGCTCTCGCAGCGGTCAGCCTCAATCCCGCCTTCCTTCCAGCCACAGGGATCTGAAACCAGAAAACCTTCTGCTGGACGAGAAGAATAACATCCGGATTGCAGACTTCGGCATGGCGTCGCTGCAGGTTGGCGACAGCCTGCTGGAGACCAGCTGCGGGTGAGCTGAGCCCCAAGCCGGCCTCAGGTTCTACACGGGCCAGGACGGTGGCCGCTCCCTCGCCCCGTGGCTGCCCCACCAGGTGGCCCCGCCGCCCCCGAGGCCCCCATGGCCTGGGCTGGAGGCAGGGGCTCGGCTCCCCTTCTGCCCTGTGCACCCCGTGGTCCTGCCTCTGCCCGCCGGCTCCTTGGGTCCCTGGCTCTCGGGAGCATGCAGAGGGTATGAGGTTGTGGGAGAATTGGCACCAAAGCCCTGGGCCCCCAAGTAGGGCATCCATGCCAGGCAGAGTCTAGAGGCATGGAATGGGGGTCATCCCACCCTCAGTCTCCTCCACCTGTTGCCGTTCTGGGGGCAGCCCAGAAGTCCAGCGGGTGGCATGGCCGAGGCACGGTGCGTCCTGAGCCTCCTGCCCTGACTTCGGCTTTTGCCTTCAGGTCGCCCCACTATGCCTGTCCGGAGGTGATCCGGGTAAGTAGCCAACCCACCCCAGCCCCTGTCCAGTCAAGAGGCCTCCCTCCCCTGCTGATTGCAGACCCCCAGGTCGAGGCCTGGCCGCCTGGCCGAGGCACCGCCCCGGGGCCAGCGCCTCCCGGACCCTCCGTCCCCGCAAGGATTCTGGCCCTGTGCCCCCACCAACCCCAGTACTGTCCGCAGGGGGAGAAATACGACGGCCGCAAGGCAGATGTGTGGAGCTGCGGCGTGATTCTGTTCGCGCTGCTGGTGGTGAGGCTCCCCGCGACCCCCGCCCCGACCTGCCTCGCCGCCCCTCCCCGCGGCCCCCACCCCCGCCCGCCCCTCCCGTGCCCCCCGTGGGTCCGCCCCACCCGCCCTGACCCCGCCCCGTCCGCAGGGGGCGCTGCCCTTCGACGACGACAACCTGCGGCAGCTGCTGGAGAAGGTGAAGCGCGGCGTCTTCCACATGCCGCACTTCATCCCGCCCGACTGCCAGAGCCTGCTGCGCGGCATGATCGAGGTGGACGCGGCGCGGCGCCTCACGGTGCGTGCGCCCCGGCAGGGCCCCGCTCCGGAGCGGGCGGGGGAGCGGAGTCAGGGTCTGGGGGGGCCCGCCCGGGGGCGGGGGACCAGGATCTGGGGGGCCAGGGTTTTGGGGGGACCAGGGTCTGGGGGTCCCCCCGGCCCCGCTCTGAAAGAGGCCCAGCGCGCCCCCGTCGGGGCGGAGCGCCTCCTGCTCTCCCTGCGCCCAGACCCCGCTGGCCCGCGCCCCGCTGCCCCCGCTCCCCTCCTTCTGCCCCGCCCCGAGCCCCGGGGGGCTCCTGCTGCCCACCCCGCGGCGCCCTCCCGCTGCTTGCAGCCCCACTCCCCCTAGCTCCCCGCCGTCTCCCCCGTGGGGTAGGTAGGCTCAGGGCGCTAGCCAGGCGTCTGGGATGGCCCCCGGCTCCACATCTGTCCCCCCGCCACCGTCCCCGCCGTCTGGCTCGCTCCGCTCAGCCCCCCTCCCCCTGGCCTCCTAACGCGGCGTCCGCTCCTTCCTCGTACTAACCCCTGTTTCTCTTTCCTTGTAGCTAGAGCACATTCAGAAACACACATGGTATATGTAAGTAGCTTTTCCTGCCCTCATCGCCCGCTTTGCCTGCCTCTGTGGCCCGGAGGGCCCGCTAGGGACGGCGGGGGGAGGGCCCGGCCCAGCACAGGCCTGCCTCCAGCCTCGGGCCCCCGGCCAGCTCTCGGGGACCCTGGCCGGCCCTCGCTGGGCACAGGCAGGACGCAGGAGGTGTGCAGGAGCCGGGCGCAGGGAGAGCAGCAGGACTCAGGCCCAGGGCCGGGGAGCGGGCGAGGAGCCTCGGGCGTGGCCGGAGGGACTGACTGGGCCCTGTCCCTGCAGAGGAGGCAAGAACGAGCCGGAGCCGGAGCAGCCCGTCCCCCGCAAGGTGCAGATCCGCTCGCTGCCCAGCCTGGAGGACATCGACCCCGACGTGCTGGACAGCATGCACTCGCTTGGCTGCTTCCGGGACCGCAACAAGCTGCTGCAGGATCTGCTGTCCGAAGAGTGCGTCCGGGGGCCTGCCTGGGGGCGGGGGCTCCGCCCTGCAGGGACCCCTATCCACCCTTCCTGGCACCTCTCACCCTCTGCAGGGAGAACCAGGAGAAGATGATCTACTTCCTCCTCCTGGACCGGAAAGAAAGGTACCCGAGCCACGAGGACGAGGACCTGCCGCCCAGGAATGAGATAGGTACGGGGTCTCCGGAGGGCCGGCCCGTGCCGCCCCTGTAGGCTGCCGGGCCCTGACACCGCTCTGCACGCAGACCCGCCCCGGAAGCGCGTGGACTCCCCGATGCTCAACCGGCACGGCAAGCGGCGGCCCGAGCGGAAGTCCATGGAGGTGCTGAGCGTGACGGACGGTGGCTCCCCGGTGCCCGCGCGGCGAGCCCTTGAGATGGCCCAGCACGGCCAGAGGTGCGTGCCTCCTGCTGCCCCGGCCGGGCGGTGCCCTTCACAGGTGGTGCTGGACCGGGCCTGGCTCTTCTCTGCACCCCGGCCCTGGGGCTGGGCCAAGGCCGCTGCGTGGCACTGGGCTGTGCTGTGCCTGGGGGGCGGGGAGCCTGCATGGGCTGCCCTGGCTGCACTGAGCTGGGCTGGGCTGGGCAGGGCTGGACTGGGCTGGCTGGCTGAGCTGAGCTGGACTGGGCTGGGCTGAGCTGGAATAAGGTGATCTGGGCTGAACTCTGGGCCGGAGCAGACTGGGCTGGGCTGGACTGAGCGGGGCAGGGCTTTGCTTGGTTGGCCTGGGTCGGACTGGACGGGGCTGGGCTGCAGTGGGTTAGACTGGGCAGGGCTGGGCGGAGGTCAGCTGTGTTCAGAGCCGCAGCCCAGAAGGCTTAACCCCGGCTGATGCTGAGCCCGTGTTTGGGTCAGATGTGGCCACGCAGGGGTCAGGGACATGGAATCTTGGGGTCCGGGGTCTGGGCCCCCCAGAGGAGGGGCAGGCATCAGGGCCCTGCAGAGCCTCTGCTGCTCCTGGGATGCTGGGTGAGACCAAGCCTCCCTGTCCAGGCAGGGCCTTCAGCCCTCAGGGACGCCCCGGGGAGGGAGCTCCGTGGGAGGTCTCACCGCAGGAGCCCTGGCCACACCTGTCAGCTGGGTGCTCGGTCAGCTGGGTGCTCGGCGCTGGGGCCAGCCAGGCCTCTGAGGAACTGCAGGCTGCGAGCCCCCATAAGGATTAAACTGGCCACTGATCCACCGGCCACGGCCCCCACCCCCGGTGGTCCCAGTCCCCACCCTCGGGGGTCCCAGCCTCTGGGGCCATCTCCAGGTCTGCAGGCCACCGTGGTCCACCGTCGCAGGCTCCTGCCCCGGGGTGGGGGGCGGGGAGGAGCAGGAGGAAGGTCCTGCTTGTCGGGGCGCGCCTCTCCTGGAGGGGCCCCCAGAAAGGCCGCCGCTGTCCTTTTCGAGCCTTGTGCTGGCTTCCGGTTCCACAGCTGCGGGCGGGCTGGGGGCTCGCCAGCCTCCCCCTGCCCCACACACCCCACCTGCCTGCGCGGGCGGCCGTCCTGCTTCCACTTTGGCTTTCACACCCGCGTGCCTCGGGCGGCGAGGGGCTGGGGCGGGGTCAGGGGGTCAGCCATCCCAGGGTCACCAGAAAGCCGCCCTCTCCCCACAGCCCGCCCCAGCCCCCCGCACTCTCTGCTTCCCCTCAGAGGCTGCTTCCCCCCCCCCGCTTGGCCCCTTGTCGCCGCCCCTGGGCCGTGACAGGTGTCCTCCGAGGCCGGGCCAGGCCTGCCCAGCAGGCCGCCAAGTGTGCTGCCCCTGGCGCTCCTGCCTGACCGGCCCTCCTCCTGTGCACCTGGCTCGGCCGGGGGGGCTGTGCCCAGCTCCGAGGTGTGGAGGGCCGGCCTCCTGGACCGCCTGGTGGGGCCGCAGCAGTAACTTTGTTTTCTCGCTTTGTTCCCGCTATAGTAAAGCAATGTTCAGTAAAAGCCTGGATATCGCTGAAGCCCACCCCCAATTCAGCAAAGAAGACAGGTATACACCGTGCCCCCCATCCCCCGCGCCCCAGCCCCACAGACAGCGGCGGGCCTGGGGGCAGGGCTGGGCCTCAGGTGGCCTCCCCACTCTGGCGAGGGAGCCTTCCCGCGAGCCGGGGGAAGGGCCAGGTCAGCTTAGGCTGACGCCCAGGAGGAGGAACGCAGCCCCCCAAGGCAGGCCGGAAGACCGGGACTCTCCCCGCCATGGGTCCTGGGCTGCCGGCCGTGAGGGCTCCCCTAGCCTGCCCTCGGCTGTGGTCAGAGGGTCTCTGGGCCTGTTTGGCTCCCCTTCCCCACTCCATACTGGCCTGTGTCCTGGGGCTGCCCTGCTGTCCACAAGGACCAGAGTGGAGGTGGTCGCGCTGGGCGCTGCAGGCTCGCCAGGAAGGGGCAGGGACCATGGGGGTCCCAGGAGGCCCTGCACGCAGCCTGGCCCTCCGGGCCCCCAGCGCCCCACCTGCAGGGCCTGCTGCCTGGCAGCACCCGTGGCGGGGCTTTGCTTGCCCTGGGGCCACCCCCCCCCGCTCCCCCTCTGTGCCCCCCCACCCCCGGCTGCTCCGCACTGGCGTGTCCTTCCCGCAGCTCAGCTTCCAGGGTTAGACAGCAGGGTGTGGACGCGGCCCCGTCTCTCTGTTGCTGCTTCTCTGCTTCCTTTGTGCCGAGCGGCAAGCTCGCGGCTGCTGCCCCTGCGGGCCGCGGTGCAGGGTGGGCCCCCGCCGGGACCGTCGCCCCAGCTGTTTCATGTCTGAGAGCTTCGGGCCCAGCCTGGCCTGGATGCGGGCAGACTGGGCGGGGGCTGCCGGGGGCAAGGTCAGCGCCGTGCCAGCTCCGTGGCTGCGTCAGGTTGGGGGTTTCGGAGGGTCATCGCCGTGGGGCTCCAGCCCACGGGTGCCGGGGGCCTGCCCAGCGGGGGCCCAGGGCTGGCCGCGGCGTGGGCAGTGTGGCTGGGGCGGGCGGCGTGGACGCCCTTCACTCTGTTCTGTCCTCTTCTCTCCTGTGGCTGCCTCGACCCCTCCGGTTCCCTTCCTCTAAGGATGGCCGGTGCCGGCGCCCAGGGGTGAGCGGGCGTCTCCTTCCCCTCGAGGCCACGTGGGTGGTGGAGCAAGGCCTCACAGGCCCGGGCCTGCCCCGAGAGGTGTTGGTTCCTTCCCCGAGGGGGCAGTGGCCACAGTGGTCTCCACCGGGCATTCTGGGGCAGTGACCTCTCTGTGGTCGTGCCCAGGCCAGATCTGCAGGCCACATGGGGCCGGGGTGGACAGAGTCCACGTCCCCGCTGACGGCCATGGCAGGCACCGTGTGAGTGAGGGGAGGGCTGTGGGTGGCTCTGGCCCACACAGGTGGGCCGTGGGCATGGAGGGGCTGGGCTGGTGCCCAGGCGCCAGGGGGTGAGGTGCTGGGCGGAGTGCAGGACTCTGGGTCTGTGACAGCTCAGCCTGGAGGTTCAGCTGGGGCGTCAGTGGGCCCATGGAGAGGGGACCACGGCTGGGGGCTGCGTTCGGCTACCGGAGCCCCGCCTCCCCCGTCCCTCTGCGCACCGGGTTCGAGGGCCTTGCTGAGGGCCCCTCTCTGCCCTCCGGGCCTCGGACGTGTGACAGCTTCTGCGTGGGGGGAAGAGGAGCCCCCAGGCCGCCGGCTCCGGTGGCCTCCAGGGGCCCTGGCCCTCCTGGGCCTGGTGAGAGGCGGGTGGGGACGGCGGGCCCGCCCTGGGCACTGCCAGGCATGCACTGGGCTGGAGCCGCCACGGGGCTCTCTGCGGGCCCACCGGAGGGGAGAGGCGCCGGGAGCCCGTGGGCCCCCGTCTGAGCCGCCTCCGTGCCTGTGTCCGCAGGTCCAGGTCCATCAGCGGCGCATCCTCCGGCCTGTCCACCAGCCCGCTCAGCAGCCCCCGGGTGAGTGGCCCCGCCCACGGGGGCGTGCCCCGGGGCGGTGGGGGGGCGGGGCGGCTGGGCGGGCCCCCACCCTGCCTGCTGCTCGGGGGCTCCGGCTGCTCTGGCTAACCGCACGTTTCCTGTTTTGTTTTTTCGTGTGTTGTTTTCTTTCGTGGCAAACGCTCCCCCCACCCGCCTGCCCCCTTCTCCTGCCCTGGGGTCCTCCCGGCGCTGTGTGTACCTGCGGGGGGCGGGGCACGCGGGGCGGGGCACGCGCTGGGCTCTGGGGGGGCCCCTGCTCTCCCCTCCGGCTCCCGCCTGCCCTGTAGCCTATTAGAAAGTTCGTCCTGCCTCCCCCACCCCCCGAGCTCCCCTTTGTGGCCTGCCCCCCGGCCACCTCCATGGAGCCTGAAGCTTGCCGGAGCGCCTCCCGGCCCGGACACCTCCTCCCTCCACAGGCCGCCCCGCGGCCCAACCCCAAGACCCAGACCTTGCCGAGCAAGGCCAAGCTGACCGACAAGCCGCTGCAGGGCACCAAGTCCAACCCACTCCCCGCTGGCACCCAGGCCCAGCCCCTTGTCCCAGGGGGCCTCAGCCCCCAGCTGGCCCTGCCCCCGGGCCCACCCACCCTGCCATCGCCTGCCCAGCTCCCACCCCCTGGGACTGAACCAAACACCAAATCTGTCCCCACCATACAGGTGACCCCTCACCCCTCTCCGAGGGGCAGTCCCCTCCCTACCCCCAAGGGGACGCCTGTGCACACACCCAAGGAGAGCCCGGCCGGCACGCCCAACCCCACGCCGCCGTCCAGCCCCAGCGTGGGAGGGGTGCCCTGGAGGACGCGGCTCAACTCCATCAAGAACAGCTTCCTGGGGTCGCCCCGCTTCCACCGCCGGAAACTGCAAGGTGAGAGTGGCCAGACATGGCGGGGGGTGCAGGGGAGGGGAGCTCAGTGGGGGGGGCACGGTCCATCCTGGCCAGCAGGGCACACCAGCCGCACACCGTGTCAACGGGCAGGGCGTGGGGGGCGGTGCCACCTACCCGAGACAGCAGGGTCATTTGGAGGCCAGAGAAGGCGAAGCCTGGCTTCAGCACCAGGAGACCGGACAGCTCCCCGTGTTTGCGGCCCTGCTGTGGGCGGGGCCGTCACCAAGCTCTCTCCCTGTCCTTCCCGCATGCAGTTCCGACGCCCGAGGAGATGTCCAACCTGACCCCGGAGTCATCCCCAGAGTAAGTGGCCCTGCTCGAGCTCTGAGTGTGAGCTGCTGGCTCCTTCCCGCTGCCTGGACGTGGAGTGCGTGGGCATCCGGGATGGACTCTGGGTGTCAGGCCGGGGTCATGAGGGCAGTGGGACCTTGAGTGCCAGGGCAGGCGCGGGGCTGGGGCGGTGACGCGGTCCTGCCCAGGTCTGCTCCGAAGCTGCCCCTTGGGTGGGGGGAGTGTAGGTGGCAGGGACGGTACAGCCATGCCTCAGAGTGACTGTCTGCTGCTGCTGTGAGCCACGGGCTCCACGCGGGGAAGCCGGCGGGCCCCGAGCCCCTGGGGGCCAGGTGTGAGATGCCTGTAGGAAGGGCCTCCGCCCACCATCCTGCAAGAGGCAGAAGTGCGGCCTTAAGGTGACAGGGAGGCAGTGTGGCGCTGGATGTCTGGACACAAGTCCCCGTGTCTGGAGCTCAGACCCCCGAGAGGCCCCAGCCTCTTCTCCCTTCACTGTGTGAACGCGGCGTGCAGGGTGGACGTGGGCAGGGCTGCCATGACCTCCCTGCAGGAGAAGCTCCGTTACCACAGCGTTGAGAGCCCGCGCAGGGCCTGTGGACACGGCGCTGGCATGGAGCTGGGGGGCTGCCACCCCCAGGGGCAGGGTCTCAGCGTCTCTGGGGCCCGCGCTGGTGTCCCTTCAGTCAGGATTTCCTGCCGTCATCAGAAGTTCTGGCAACCACGTTTGTAACTTGTTAGGTTTTCCAGAAACGCTTTAAAAAAAAAAGCCTACCCAGAGCAGCAGACAGCACGCGCAGGCGGCCCGCAGCCTCTCGCGCCCACTCTCAAGTCCTGGAGGCCTCGTCCCCCCACCAAGGGCCCCGGCTGGCACCCGACCCCCACCCAGGGGGTGTGGCTGACAGGGGAGCAGACGGGTGGCCCTGGGGACAGGGGCATCCCCGGCACCCGCTCCTCGTGGTCGCCTGCCCAGAGACGTCCCTCCATGTGGTCGCAGCCTCAGGTCCGTGGTGTGTGCGGCGTTCACTCCCGGCCTGCACGATGGTGCAGACTCGGCTCCATGGGTGGGAACCAGGCCGGCACCTCCGTCTCCGGCCCGCGAGCCCCATCTCCTCCGGGAGGCCCAGCCTTTGCTCTCAGCACCTTCCCCCAGCGGGTGAGGCTCAGAGTCTGCGTCAGCACCTGTAAGAGCTGCTCTTAGACAACGTGCCTTCACCTGCAGGCCCGGCGGGGCCCAGACTGAACCGCACAGGCCTTCCTAGCCCCTTGGGCTGCTGTCAGACCTGACGCCAAGTGCACAGCTGGGAGCTCCTGTTAGTTGGTCTCTTTGTCGAGGGACACGGGGCACCGGCCCCCACCGCGGGCTCCAGAGCCGCCTCCTGGCCCACGTCTGAGCTTCAGGCCCGCGGAGCTCTGGACACGCCGACGGTTGCAGAGCCAGCAGGGTGTGGGGAAGGAGGCGAAGGTGGCCAGCGACCACCGGGGGCCGGGAAGGGCAGGTCCTGCATCTCTGCCTCGGAGGCCATGCCCAGAGGCGGGCTCCGGCCACACAAGTGGACACAGCCTCAGGGGGCAGGCTGCCTGCCGCTGCAGCATCACCAGGCGCCCCAGAGCAGCTCCGGAAACGGGCAAGAAAAAGGGGAGACGCACAGCAGGAGGATGCCCCGCGAGCTGAACACCCAGCCCAGCACCCACAGGGCATCGGGTCCTACCACTCACGCTGCCAGCCCTGCCCGAGCAAGACGCTGGCCCGGCCAGCCCGGCCCCTCCTGGGCGGGGCCCTACTTGTGGAGCCCTGGTCATGTCCACACTGAGCTGCTGGTGTCAGGCAGGTGCTCCCGCCAACGCTCGTCCACCGCCTGACCTCTGGGTCAGGCCCCGCTTTACAGTGTTGGCCACTGACGCTCATCTCAAGGCCCATCAGGGGCTCCGTCCACCTCCAGGCTCAGCTGGTCACCGGCAGGATTCAGGCTCCTGGCCACGCAGGCCTCCCCATCACATCCGTCTGTCCCCGCTGTGTCTGACCGTGTCAGTTTGTCCACACGAGGTGGAGGCCCCCTTGCCAGGGGGAGGCCGGCCTTTCAGAGCCTGATCTCTGGGGAGAGGCCCACCGCTCTCCACCGCTCTCCTGCTCAGAAGCGAGTCTCGGGCCTCGTCCACCTACGAGAGGGGCCCGCACGGGCTGAATGCGGGAGGCAGGACGTGTGCGCTGAGGGGGCGGCCTGGCCCAGAGAGGGGCCTCAGATGCGGCAGAGAGACGGAGGGCAATGGGCAGGGCAGGCAGGGTGCCCGCCAGTTGTGGGCTCTTGTGTGAGAGGGCGCTGCCGCCATGGGTCTCTGGGGTGGCCCCTGCCCTGCCCCATGCAACAGCTGGGCCCCCAGGGGTCGAAGCAACCTCCGTGTTCTAAGAGTAACCTGGGCTGGGGCGGCAGGCACCAGTCCCCGGGGACAGAGGGAGGGCAGGTGGCATCCGGGGCCCCCAGCCTCTGACCACGTCGCCCCTGCACCCCGGGGCAGACCTGTGCAGGATCCCCCACCCGCCCCACCCACACAGCCCCCGACGGGCACCTCTCCCTGGGAACCACAGGGTAGCCGCTCAGCAAATCACCCCCAAACAGCGGCAGAACACAAGGTTGGGGTCGGGGGGCTCAAGAGCAGGGTGCCTCTCCTTCCCTCCTGACGGGGCCTCAGTGGCTGCTGCCCACACCCACGCGGGAGAGGGTGGCTGTGGGACCAGGGCTGCGGGGTCAGGGGCGGGGGTGGTCAGGGTTCAGGATGGAGGGATGATTAGGGCGGGGGAGTCGGTCAGCATAGTGGAGTCGAGATGGGGTCACAGTCACGGCTGGGATGGGGGTCAGGGTCAGGATGAGGGGGTCAGAGCTGTGGGGTCACGGTCACCATGGTGGGCTCAAGGCAGGGGCTGTGGGGTGAGGATCAGGATGGGGTCAGAGGTCAGGGTCAGGATTGGGGGGTCAGGGCTGTGGGGTGAGGGTCAGGATAATGGGGTCAGAGGTCAGGGTCAGGATGGTGGGGGTCAGGGCTGTGGGGTGAGGGTCAGGATAATGGGGTCAGAGGTCAGGGTCAGGATGGTGGGGGTCAGGGTAGGGGTCCAGTTAGGACAGCGAGCTGCCCGCAGCCTGGGGGGCGGACAGGCCGGTGCTCACGGCTCGGCTGGCATGCCTGAGCTGACCAGCCATCCGCCCGCACCCAGGCTCGCCAAGAAGTCCTGGTTCGGGAACTTCATCAGCCTGGAGAAGGAGGAGCAGATCTTCGTGGTCATCAAGGACAAGCCGCTGAGCTCCATCAAAGCCGACATCGTCCACGCCTTCCTGTCGGTGAGCCTCATGCTATGTGGTCCCTGCCCCGGGGACCCTTGCCTGGGTAGGGCCAGGGGGGCGGGAGATGGGTGTCCCCTGGGGTGAGCCCAGGCCGGGTGTGGGGGTGCAGCCGCTCTCAGGAGGGGCCTGAGGCCTCGTCCTGGGGTGGGGGGCTCTGCGGGTCTGGTGGATTCGCCTGGGGCCTCGAGACTGTCCCCCGGAGCTTGGCGCCTGTCCTGTGTGCCCGCCTCCCGCAGCCCCTCCGTGCAGAGGCTGTCAGCCAGACCAGAGCCGCAGGCCCCGCATCCAGCAGAGCTGGGGCCTCAACCGTGAGGGGCGCTTCCCCTACACGCGGCCCAGGCTCTAGCCTGGCCTCTCCCCTCCCGCCATTCAGGCCCTTCTTTCTGCTCCGTGTCGGGGTCCACCCCGTGTCGGGGTCCACCTGCCTGAGGCGGAGAGCCCCCACCGCTGGGGCCGGGGGCGTGGGGCGGCTCCATGAGACGCCCCGCTCACGCTGCCTGTGCCCACAGATCCCCAGCCTCAGCCACAGCGTCATCTCCCAGACGAGCTTCCGGGCCGAGTACAAGGCGACGGGGGGCCCGGCCGTGTTCCAGAAGCCGGTCAAGTTCCAGGTGGACATCACATACACGGAGGGCGGCGCCGCACAGAAGGAGAACGGCATCTACTCGGTCACGTTCACGCTCCTGTCCGGTGAGCCGCTGCGGAGGCCCGGGGCCGGCCCCGGGCGCGGGGCTGTAGCGCGGGGTCCCCGCTGGCCCTGCCCCTCACCCGCCCTGTCTCCCCCAGGCCCGAGCCGCCGCTTCAAGAGGGTCGTGGAGACCATTCAGGCCCAGCTGCTGAGCACACACGAGCAGCCCTCTGCCCAGCAGTTGTCAGGTGAGGGAGGGGCCCAGCTCGGCCGCCCGAGGGCTGGGGACGGGGTGCGGCCCCTCCTCGAGCCTCTTGGCCCGCAGCCGCGCGCCCCCAGGGAGCAGGGCCCTCCCGCACAGCGGCGTCTCTGCACACCAGGGAGGTAGGGCCGCACGCACACTGAAAGGCGCCTCTTGTCCACTGTAGAACCCCCCCCGCCAGCTCCAGGACTAAGCTGGGGTGCTGGGCTTAAGGGCCAGAAGGTGGCCACCAGCTACGAGAGTAGCCTCTGACACTGGCAGGTAAGGTGTCCAGCCCCACCGCCGGGGCAGGGAGGGGGCTGTGGGCAGGTCCTCTGCGAGAGCCAGGCCGGCCCTGCGCCCACCCACACATCCAGCGGCCGTCTCCCGGCCCTGGACAGGCCACGCGGGCCCAGCACCCAGCTGAGCAGCTGGACATGGGGCGGCCCGGCCCCAGGCCAGCAAGAGCGGGCTCCTCTGGAGTGACCAGGGTCCTGCCTGGGGCCCTGCGCCCTTGGGGTCGCCCACACAGCACCCTCCAGGGTGGGGGGCCTGGTACCCTCTCTGGCTGATGTGAGGGGCTGTCTGCCACCCACCCTCCCCTAGACGGGCAGGACAGGGGGGCCTGAGGTCCAGGCGAAGCAGGGGCCTCCCAGCTGGGCCTAGAGGGGGGCACATAGGGGCTGGCGCTGCCCAGGCCTGCAGTGCTGGAGGCCCGGGAGTCCGAGGGTCAGCACTCTGGGCCCTGGTAGGGAGGGGGCTGTGGCCGCGTGGGTGTGGGTGAGCCCTGGGGCTCGTGCATGAGTGATGAATGGCGTGTCAGGGAGGGCGTGCGGCGTGGGTTCGCGGCGGGAGATGCCAGCTGACTGCAAGGCCCATGTGGGGCCTGGGGAGCGCAGGGTCCCGCCTAAAGCCCCCCCCAGAGCCCCCCTCTCAGGGCCCCCGTGGCCAACTGTCTGTGCTTCTGTGTGGGGTCCTAGAGGCTGAGCGGCCCCTGTCCCTCCCCGCCCTGCCATGCTCATTCCATCATCTGTGTTCCACCTTCGCCCACTTGTCATGTGTGCCCCGCTGATGGGGGGGCTGGGGCTGGAGGGCTCTGACCCACAGAGGGGGCCCACTGCCCCGGCCCTGGGAGCTGGCTGGCCTGGGTCCTGTGCCCTTAATGCCCCCACCTCAGAGGAGGCAGCGCTCCCAGGGGGAGGCCGAAGCTGAGAAAGGACAGCTTGTCCGGGGAAGCGAGTGGGGGGCCTGGCGAACTGCCTGGAGGACAGGGACACAGGCCCTCTTTGCTCCTGGCCAGGCCGAGTCCCACCCTAGGGGCCCCATCTGTCAGCCAGTGTCCCCCACGCTAGGCCCCGGCCCAGTAGCAAACCTGGCGGAAGGACCCTTTTTGCAGGGCTCCACCCCTGTGTCAGCTCTGGGTCTGAACCACCTCCCTGGAGACTGTTGGGTGCCAGCTCTGGGCCAAGCCCGTCTGTCCTGCCTTCCTTCAGGGAGCCCCGGACCTGGGGAGCTCAGTCTTGGACCCCCAGCCCCTCCCCCAAGGGTCGGTCCTTACCTGCTCCCTCCCTCTCATACTGGACTCGCTTGTCCGAAGAGCTCATTCCTAGAGCTACTGGACCGGGGGAGGGGGGTAGAAGCTGGGGCCTCTCTGGGGCGCCAGGCTGAGACCTGGTGACCACTCTAGCAGGACCCCGCCACAGCCTAGGGAGGGGCCCTTAGGGGGCCTGGCTGCCTTACCCACCCCCAGCCCACCCAGCCCGGCCCATCAGGGGGTGGAGAGGGTCAGGAACGGGGTGCCTCCCCGAGTCTGGGGCGAAGGGGAGCCTTGTAGCCACCGGGTGAGAGTGAGTGGTAGGCTGAGGACCCAAAGGAGGCCAGCACAGACCCCAGCCAGAGGCCTGGACCTCTCAGCTTCGAAGCGCGTGCCCTGGGCCCAGTGTCAGAGGAGAGGGAGGGCCAGCAACGACCCCCCAGTGCCCAGGAGAGGGGCCCCGCTCTCTGCTGCCCTCTGCCGAGTCCTGCCCAGCTCCGGCGGGTGCCTCCTCGCTGAGCCCCGGACTCCACGTTCTGCCCGCCTCTCTGAGCCTCGGCCCTCTTAGCCCACCCGCGTTGGCCCCACCCCCTCGGCCACAGCCCCGCCCCTCTTGGCCATGACCACGCCCACACCGTGGCCACGGCCCCGCCCCTCCCAGGGCCCCGCCCCCTCCCAGGGTCCGGCCTGAGGCTGCCACCAGCTCTAGGTCTGAGCTGGAAGCTGTGTTCACACGTCTCCCCTCCTCTCTCCGTTCTGTGCTCCAGACACCACTAACTGTATGGAAATGATGACGGGGAGGCTTTCCAAATGTGGTAAGAACCCCTCACGCGCACCTGGGCCCCCCAGCCTGTCACCCCATCGCTCACCCCTGCAACCCCTGCAGCCTGCTACTGGCGGGTGCTGCTCCCCACCCCCAGCTGTCCTGGGGTCCCCGTGTACCTGAGGGGCCTGGACACGCACACGTGGCCGCGCTGGCCCCCAGGCGCCCTGCTGTGCCCAGCCCCCAGCCTCTGCCACCAGCAGGCTCCCTTACTCACTCCCCAGAGTGGCTGCAGGCCCGGCCCAAGATCAGGGCAGGCCAG
The DNA here is from genome assembly GCA_024291935.2 of Okapia johnstoni. Taxonomy (NCBI): domain Eukaryota; kingdom Metazoa; phylum Chordata; class Mammalia; order Artiodactyla; family Giraffidae; genus Okapia; species Okapia johnstoni. Next base: position 1,007,179 of record JAGTYA010000026.1, read on the forward strand.
GGAGGGACTACAGGGCTCAGAGCAGGAAGGGGCGCCCCGGCCCCAAGGCCAGCAAGGCTCCCAGCTGCGGGCTCCGGCCCAAGGTCAGGGGGCCCCCAGTCCCTGGGCCACAGGCTGGGGTCAGGCCGTCTGCCCGCCAGAGGGGGTGCGGCGGGGCTCCTGCTGCTCCGTCGTTGAAGCGGAGGGGAGGGCCCTGCCTCTTCTTGCCCGGTGGGGGCCCGGCTAAGGAGGAGTTTCTGAGGTGCCCTGCTGCTGCCCCGGGGCCAGGAGCACAGGGCCCCAGGTGGGCTGGGCCCTACGGCTGCCCCTTCCTCTTGCCCTCGAGACGTTCTCTCCGGGACCAGGGCCCCACTCTGGCTGCCTGCCCCAGCCCCCACCACACCCAAGCTCCATGCCTGTCCACCCATCCATCCGTCTGTCTGTCCGCTGCTGACCTCTGTGTCCACGCTGTGCCACCTGGGCTGGCCGGGGGCCGGGCTCCAGGCCTCCCGGGAGGAGTGTGACGGGCCCCACCCGGCCCTGGCCTTTCCGCCTCTGACTCCAGAGCTGGGCCGGCACGCCGCTGGGGACACAGGGTGATGGGAGGCCTGGTGGAGGAGGAGGGTCCCCGCTGGCCTGGGCCCCAGCCCAGCACCCAGAGGCCTCGAGCCCCCCGGCCGCCCACCCCGCTTGCTGCCGCGGCCCCGCGCACCCGCACAGACGCCCTCGGGGGCCCCGGCTCATTCACCTGTTGTTCTCTCTTCCCTCCCCCCCCCCCTTTCTCTCTCTCCTTTTTTTCTTTTGTCTTCTGTTCTGTGCACCCAGGCAGCCCATTGAGTAACTTCTTTGACGTAATTAAACAACTTTTTTCAGACGAGAAGAACGGGCAGGCGGCCCAGGCCCCCAGCACGCCCGCCAAGCGGAGTGCCCACGGCCCACTCGGGGACTCCGCGGCCGCTGGCCCCGGCCCTGGAGGGGACGCCGAGTACCCAGCGGGCAAGGACGCGGCCAGGACGGGGCTGCCCGCCGCCTGCCGGGAGCAGCCTTAGACAGACACATAGCCCCCTCCCCTCGCGCAGCCCCGACAGGCCCCCAGGCCGCCTCGCCGCCCGCCGGCCAGCCGCCCGCCGGGTGTGGAGCCAGGGCCATGCCCGTCTGTCCGTCTAGACTGTCGTGAAGCCGGGGAGGAAAGGAAAGGGGGCCCCGGGGTTTGCAGCCCAGGCCGGGCCCGCGCTCTCTCTTTCTCTCGCTGTCTCTCTCTCTGCCTGTCTCTGACAACGCCACTCTCCACTCTGATACCAGGAATTATCCCGAAAAGTTAACATGTCACCTCCACGAGGCCGTCCTCCGTGCTCTGCGCCGGACTCCGGCTGACCGAAGGCAGCTGCCGCGGACCCGCCCTCTCCGCCCGCCGCCCGCCGCCCGCCCGCCCGCGCGGCAGTTCTGCCCAGTTTCAGCTCCGCATGGCCATGGGGAGGAGGACCCGGGCCCCGCGACTGGACGCGCGCTGACCAGCGCCCTCGGCGGGTCCAGCCGGCCTCCGGGGCGGGCCCGAGGGGGCGAAGCAGTCGTCTGGCCGGCCGCCCCACCCTCTCCCCGGCGCGCCCCGCCCCTGCCGCTCCTCGTCCACGTCCACGCACCTCAGCGCCGCCCACCTGACCCGCCGCGTCCCACCCCCAGCTCCCTGGGGGCTGCAGGTGGAAAGAGACCCAGGGCCCAGCGTGCCCGCCCGCCCCGAGGCTGGCCGAGATCAGTATTATTTATTTGCTGTTTTAACTTATTGAGTTTCTTCTCTGTTCAGGGAAGGGGCAGCAGCAGCGCCGTCCTGCCGTCTGTCCGTCCGTCTGTCTGTGTGTGTGTGTCTTGGGCAGGGTGGGGTCTGGGCCAAGGTGCCCCGTGGACAGAGCCGTCGGGGTGCTGGGGGCAGCCGGCCGGTGCAGTGCCGGCAAGCTACTGTAAACTTTAAAGAATTCCTGCAAGATATTTTTATAAACTTTTTTTCTTGGTTGTTTTTGGAGAAGGGTGTGGGGGGGGGGGGGCGGGCCGCGGGGCAGGGCTAGACTTGGAGTTCGGTTCTTTCTATACACACACATATAAATATATTTAGAGAACGGCGTGGTTCGCTCTGTCCCAGGTTCGTTCCCGAGGAGAGGAGACTCCATCCTGGGGGGCCTGGGCGGGGGCCCATCTTGGTTTTGTGTCCGAGTGTGGGGCCTGGGGAAGGCCCGAGTTGGCCCCTACACGTAACGCGCAAGATGGCGGGGCCACTGCAGGGGGTTTTACTAAAACGACAAAAAGTTAAAAAAACGAAACGAAAGAACAACCAAGGACAAAGAGACAGGCGGCGAGTCCCTGCCCCCGGAGGGCCACGGCGACAGGCGGGGCTGCATGCCGCGCCGCCACTCGTCCGTCTTGCGTCCACCTGCCTGCTCGCCCGCTGTGGATAGATTTTAATGCTTCTGTTCCACTGACCCTGCCCCAGGCTGGGATCTCAATACATAACAAAAAACGAAACACCTATAACAGCGAAAGCCACGCGGTCCCCGTGGGAGGGGCTTCTCCAGAGACGAGGACCGGAAAGCAATATCTCTCATTAGCCTTCCTCTTTTGTACTCGGACATACACAGACGTCACGGAAACGGACGAGCCCCACCCAGTGTACCCCCATCAAATAACTGTGAGCATCTTTAGTTCCGAACAATAAATTCCTTCCGTAAAGACACCCACGCCAGTCTCCATGCGGGCGGGTGGGCGGGTGGGGACATGGGGCGCCCTGGGACTGAGCCAGCAGGTGTGATGGCGCAACGTCTGCCCGGCCAGCGAGGACCTGGGCCACGGTCCTGAGCAGGCGCCGCGTGGGCTGTGCCAGGTGGGGCGCAGACGCCAGTAGGGCACTCTGCTGGGGACAGGCACCGGGCGAGCGTGCCCCCGCCTGGCCACTGCGGCTCTGCTGTCACCCCTGAGACCGCACCCCAGACCAGCACCCTGAGACTGCACCCCCAGACCAGCTCCCCCAGACCAGCACCCCCAGACCAGCACCCCGAGACCTCACCTGGGCCCTTCCAGGAGGATGATTTTCCTTTCCGCCCCTCCCTTCTGTGGGAGGAGGCAGAGGGGCGTGTGGCCCAGCCCTGGAGTGATGGGCGGAAGGCACCACGACCCCCGGGGTGGGCAGGCCCTCCCCACCGCCACTGCAACGCAGAGGACAGGCCCAGCCTCCTGAGGGCCCCGGGCCACCCGGCCCCACATCTCAAGGGCAGCACCTGGGAGTCACCACGTGGCCGTGAGGGGGGACACAGAGCAGCCCCTGACCAGGGTCCCCAGTGGGGACCACGAGGCCCTTGGAGGCCGCCTCCCCGCTTGTGGAGTGGAGCCTCTCTGCACCCAGCCGTCCGCACCAGCTCAGCGCCACCGGCTTGGGGGCTGGGCGGCTGTCTCGCCCGTGGTGGGGGCGGTAGCACCCCCAGTCCCCAGCCGCCCGATGCTGGCAGTAGCCTCCAGCTGCCTGACCAGCTGTTCCAAGATGCTGCCATCTGGCCCTGGGGTGGACAGATCCGGCCTAGGGTACATGCGCTCCCCTCCTGGCCCTCGTGCCCGGAGCGCCAGGAGCGAGCTGTGCTCCCCGGGCCTAACTCTGAGCTTGGGGGCTCTGCTGCGGTGGCGCGGGGCCCGGGCTCATGAAGTTCTGCGGCTGGGGGCGACGCTGGAAGCCGCCCCACCTCTGAGGAGGCCGCACCCAGGGGGTGCTCAGGGCCCAGGTGCCACCGCGGCCCCTGCGCTGCGTGGTGTCCCGGTCACTTCAGCTTAAGAACCAGGTGGAGGGAGGGGGTTTGGTTGCTACATCCTGGCGAGGCACGTGGCTGTCTGGCTCATGACCGGCCGCCAGAGAGGTTTTCTTGACCCCACGGTTCTGCATGTGCTTTACTGAAAGCAGCTGACACGCCACAGACCTCCTCAGCTCCCCCACCTTGGCCCTCTTAAAGTCTGCGGTCTGACAAGTCACCCTCCACGGGCACGACTGGCATCCCCCAAAGAGGACCCCGCAGTCAACGCCAGCGACCCTCAGCCCCCGTGGGAGCCCACCAGCGCACTCCCTCAGGGGGAGCGCCCCTTTCCCGCAGTCCCGCTTCTGACACCAAGCTCTCTCTTGGTTGTAAATAAAACAAAGCAAGCTAAGCCAAAAGCTGCTAGTGCTACTATTTACTCCTATAAATACATCAGTGTGTGCCAGGCAGATGCCTTCTGAGCACTTCACACTGAGCACTATGTGGGGTAGAGACCTCAATGGCCACTTGCAGAGAACAAGGAGGATCAGAGGGTGACGTGGCAGGCCTGGCGACCCGCCAACCGGTGTGGGTGGCATCCCTGCCGGGTAACCCTGGGTGGGGGCGCTGGGTGCTGCTGGGGGCAGAGCCGGGGGCGAGCCGCCGCCCAGCCCTCCCTCCGCCCTGCCCGGAGCTCACCTGGCCTGTCCACGTGCTCAGCTGACAGTGGCGCCCGAGCTGGGAGAGGCGCGTCCCGGGGCTGGCAGGCCCCACTCCCACTGGCCGGCTTCCCGGAGGGCGCTGCAGGGCAGAGAGCTTGCCGCGGGAGGGGGCCTGGCCCGCCCCTCGTCCCCCGCGGCCACTGCCCACTCCTGCCTCACCCTCGGCCACCAGATCCAGTCCACACTTCCTCCCTCCCGGGCCCGCTCTCAGCCCCAGCAGCCCAGGCTCCCGGTGTGGCTTGGCAGGGGTGGAGGTGGCAGGGAGCAGAGACGGTGGCCAGGGCTGGGAGGAGAGAGAAGCAGTGTGAACGTCAAAGCCGGGGTGTCTGCGTAGGCGGGGGCCGCGGACACAGTCCACCACCAAGGCGGGGAGCCAAGTGCCGGCCCCAGGGCTCAGGTGCGACTGCAGAGTCCAGGCTGCGGTCCCGCTTGTCCGCGGGGTCAGGCCCTGGGTGCAGTGCCTTCGTGGACCCTCTCGGGCCCTCGACCCTATAAGACTTCCATGGCTCGTCTTACACACGGTGCTGGTATAACGTGTTATCAAAAACCTAGGGGCTTAAACCACACAAGCGTGCCTTCTTAAGTTCTGGAGTTCAGGAATGGGGTCTCACTGAAATGGCCTCACCTCTGCAGGACCTAGGGGAAGATCTCTTTCCTTCCTTAGCTTTTTTTTTTTAGTGTTTGTTGGTTTATTCTTGGCTGCCCCTGGTCTCTGTCATTGGGGCAGGCTCTTTAGTCGAGGCATATGGGCTCCGTCATCCCACAGCACAGGGGGCTGACCAGGGATTGAACTACCCTGCGCTGAAAGCCGATCCTTAACCACTAAGCCACCAGGAAGCTGGCCCCCTTGGTCAGCTTCTGGAGGCCCCCTGCGTTCCTGGAGCCAGGAGCACCAGGCCAGCCCTTCTTACGCTGCAGCTCCCTGGTTCTCCCTCCTCTGTCTGAAGGAGCCCTGTGACCACGCTCAGCCCAGTCTCCCCCCTCAAGTCCAGCTGGTGAGCAAGCTGAACTCCATCTGCAGCTGTCTCCCCTCTGCTGTGGAAGGCAATGGGCCGACAGGTTCCAGGCACGTGGGGCTGGACTCTTTTTGCGGGGAGGGTGTGTTACTCCGCCCACTGCAGACTGCTCTCTAGCAAGTTCCACATCCATCTCATGTGTAAAACACACCCCTTTCCTGAGGTTTCCTGAAGTCTCCATCCACTACAGGGTCAAGTCAAACCCCAAACCTCACCTAAAGCATCTGAACCAGGTAACAGCCAGACACGGGATATGAACTGTCCTGGCACATATTGGGGAAGTGTCCCTTTCCATATTGGGCCTTTGAAACTAGAAGTCATCTTCCAAAACACAACAGTGGAACAGGTACAAGAGGGTGTCTCCATCCAAAAAAGGAGAAAATGAAGGAGGCGGGTTTCGAAGCCCAGCGGGGCACGCCCCACGAGGCAGGTGCCCAGCAAGGCCTGGCAGTTGCCCTCTGGGGCTGAAGGCTCCGCCCCCAGGGCTCTCTGCCCCCTTCAGTCCTTCATTTTAGAGAAAAGGAGCCGGTGTCCTCAGCCGAGGTTCTGTCAGTCTGTCCTGCCCAGAGAGCTGTGAGTCCAACAGCCTCTCACTCGACCCTCTGCCTGCTTCAGCCCAAGCTGGCAGCATTTCTGATGGAATGAAGTTCTCAAGAACCGTGGAGGTATCGTGGTACGTCGTGGGGGTTCACTCCCGAAGACAAGAGCTCCTTCAGATCCTCCCGAGATCCTGTTTCTAGCTTCTGCCGGGATGACTGACGTCTGTTCCAAGACTCCCTGACGGAATCTCTGCCCTGGTTCACGTTCTGAGTTATCAGCGAAAGGCTGCCCAGCAACCTGTGGCTTTTTCTCTAGGGCACATTTCCCGACAGGCGATCTCCTCTTTCCGGTGTCTTTTTGCCATCGGGCTTGGCTGAGAACTTCTTAGACCATCAAGGGTTTTGATCCCTTTTGTTACCAGTTCTTTCTCAATCTCTCATGTATTTTACTATAGGCAGCAGAGAAAGCAGGCTGCACCTTTGACACTTTGGCTGGAGTCTCCTCAGCTAAACATCCAAGCTGCCTGCTCACAAGCCTGCTGCACGGACATTTGGGGACCCAGCAGGCCGGCTCCCTTCCGCCCTCCCTCCGGCTTCCCCCAGAGGGTCCTCCCTGGGCGCCAGGTCAGCCATGGTCCAGTTTCCCTGCATCTTGAGGCCACTACTTCAGAGATCCATACCCAGAAGAGGAGGGGGGCAGCCCATGCGGCCTACGGGCCAAGGGCTCACAGCGAGCCAGAAGGCAGAGGGGAGGTGAGCAGGATGGGCAGGGTGGGTGGCCTGGGAGGGGCCGTGGCCTCCCAGAGGCGCAGGGCTCTTGCAGTGCGCGCGCAGACGCAGGGTGGTCAGCCAGGAGCCCGTCCTTCCGGGAGGCGGAGGGAGTAGGTGGCCTCGCTAGGCCTGGGGGCTGGTGACATGCTGGGGTGGCAGAGAAAAGGTCTGCCGGCCACGACTGAGATTGAGGTCAGCTGAGTGTCAGGAGGGCAGGAAATTCAGGACCCAGCAGGGCACAGGCTGGCGGGGAGGGTACAAGAGCCCCAGCATCTCGGAGTCAAGACCAGGGCCCAGGGTCCTGCCACTACCACTCAGGGTTGGCGGGGAGGCGGGGTGGGGCGCGTGACAGGCATCAACATCCGGGCAAGGCACAGGACCCTGCGGGAGCGCTGCATCTCTGCCCATAGGGAGCTGGAACAGCTCCAGGGCTGTTCACACCACCCCCCCTAGCTATCGTACACCCACCCGAGTGATGCTGCCTGGTCCAGAGGTGGCCCCTGCAGCGGAGCCTCTGTTACTTGGCCAGGACACCCACCTCTGGCGGACTGCGGCCCCCACTCCAGGGCCCCTACTGCCAGTGTGGAGAAGGCGCACCACAGGGAGACTGAGGGTCCAGAACCCCTGGAGGCTTGACCCACAGAACACAGCCCTGCCCCTAGCTCCTGGCAACCCGTGGACACGTGCAGCAGGCAAGTCCAGGGTGAGCCCTGGCAGGAAGGCAGCACCTGCTCTCTGCCAGCACAGCTGTGGTCAGTGAGGGCTCCGTGGGCTGGCCTGCAAGGGAGGGCGCTGCCCCAGGCCATGTGAGGAGCCCCGCGCATGGCCAGGCTGCCAGAGCACCGAACACCCAGATGCTGAGGACAAACACAAGAGCTGACCTGAGAGAAGTCTCTTTATTACACCCGCACAGGGAAGCCAGGCTCTCCTGCCCTCGACCCCGGCTCTGCACAGGCTGCCCCCGGGCACCGCAGCCTGGAGCCTGGCCGGCCCCGGGCCCCTCCTGGGCAGTGAGGGCAGCGGAGGGAGACACTGCAGCTCGCAGAGCTCCAGACACCCGGCCTCCCTGCCCCTCCAGCCGGCCTTGAGCCAGAGTCCAGATCGGGCGGAGAGAGGAGAAAGCCGGGCCGGGGTCCTCTAAAAGCCACTCCAGCCCAAGCCAAGACCAGAGGCGGCGGAAGCGAAGCCTGCGGCCCCTGTCTCAGGGTAGGGCCCCCGCCCTGCTGCGTGTCTCCCCGGAGGCCAAGGCCGAGCCGGGGGCGAGGCGGGCGCAGAAGACCCGGAGGAGCCGACCCCAGAGGGAGACTCGGCCCGGACGGCCGCAGAGGTGTCTGCCACGGATGGCGGAGTCCAAGGTTCTCGAGGCCGACGGCAGAGTCCGGGGCCGCGCACAGACACGGACGACGCGCGCGGCGCGCCGCCGCTCCCTCGGCGCGGGCACCGCCGGGCTCACCTCTCCTTGACGTGGTTCTGTGCGCCTGCCGCCCCGCCCGGCCCGTCCCCGCCGCCCCCCGCCGCACAGCACCTCCGTCAGGTCGTCCATGACCGCCATCTCTTTGGGGGGTCGAGCAGGTTGAACTCGCGGGCGAAGAGGATGAAGTGCACGTAGAGCGTGTTCAAGTGTCCGTGCAGCTCGAGTGCCAGGGTCTCCTTGAAGTGCGCCGAGTAGATGTGCGCCAGCACATGGAACAGGTACTTGCAGATCTTCTTCACCAGGGCCTCGAAGGAGCTGGGGAACTCGCGGCCTGCGGGACGGCTGCGTCACCACCCCGGCCCCGGGGGGAGGAAGGCCGTGGCGCTGTCCCCAGGCCCGGACCGGGGGTCCGCCCCCCTCCCCCCGCTGCAGGCCTCCCTGCTGCGCGCCCGCCTGCAGCACCCAAGTGACTGGGCGCCGCGCGGGGTCCCGATAGTGGGCGCTCTCCCCACTGAGCCGGGCGCCTCTGGGACCAGGGGCCCGCGACCCGGCCGAAGCCGGCCCAGCGCCCAGGGGCTCTCGGTGCCCTGGACACAGAGGCGGGGCCTGGGCCTCCCGTACCTCCCTCCGGCCAGGTGCTGCCTCGGTGGCTCAGGGTGGGCAGGGTCGTGGGCGGGGCGGGGCGGGGCCACGCACCGTATTTCGTGGGAAACACGTCCTCGTCGGTCACCAGCTTCTGCACGGAGCTCATGACGAAGTCCACGTACTGGGGGGCCGTGCATTTCACCTTCTTGCCCCGCTCGTCGTACCAGTAGTACTGTCTGTGGGGACAGGGGCGCGGTGACGGGCGGCCGGGACCGCTGCCCGTGCTCACGCTTTGCTCTACCCGGGACCTCCCCGTGTTAACGGTGACAGACAGCTTTCCCAGCTTCCCCGGAGGCCCTGCTTTGACTTGCCAGGATCTGGGGCCTCCCTAGTAGCTCAGATGGTAAAGAATTTGCCTGCAGTGCAGAAGATCTGGGTTCGACCCCGGGGTTGGGAAGATCCCCTGAAAGGGCTGGCACCCCACTCCCGTACTCTTGCCTGGAGAATCCCACGGACAGAGGAGCCTGGCGGACTATAGGCCATGGGTTGCAAAGAGTCGAACACGACTGAGCGACCAACACTTTCACTTTTCCCATAGGCTTCCTGCTGCTCCCAGTACGGGCCAAACCTGCGCCCTGGGCCGGGTGGGGTGAGGGGGCTTCTGTACACATACACTCGGTCCCTGGGTACCTCAGACTTCCCCGGCAGGTGGGGGTGGGGTGGGCAGTCCTCAGGTGGGAGCGGGTCAGGGCGTTGGGAGATGGGGCTCCCAGCTTTCCTCTCACTGCGTAAGCCCAGCCCTGAAACCAGGCGCATCTCTAGTTCACGTAACACTGCTGTCCTCCAGACATGGGCCCCCACAGCCGCCATGTCCCACTCTCCCCCTGCCTCGCCCCAGGGTGTGCTCCCATCTTCCCAGCAGGAGGCCCTGTACCTGCAGGCGGGCTGCCCAAGGGCTGCACGGAGGGGGAACTGCAGGCTGCCTGGGTCAGTGAGCGATGACCAGAGCGCTCGCTTCTACGGCCGAGGCGCCAACGCTGCCCCAGCAGACGGCAGGGCTGCACACAGACCTCCGCCAGCACCCCACCCCCATTTTGCTGTCTTTGCTTGGCTTCCGAACTGACAGGTTTCCCAACACCATCCCCCTTTATCGCAGGCCAGGAGCCCAGGCTGGCCCTGAGCACCCTGCCCTGACCCTGAGCTCACTAAACACCCCTGGGTGACAGCCAAGGGCCCCCTCGGCCCCCCCCCCCCCCCCCCCCCCCCTTTCCCAGCACCTGGCCAGACCTGCTGTCAGGACAGCAGGCTCTCCATCTCTCATGGCCGAAAGAAAGGACACAGCCCTGCTGCCCAGCCCTCCTCCTCCTCCAGCAGGGACCGGGGCTCTTCTCCACCCCCCTCGCCTGTGAGTTCACCTGTGCCCTGGTCGGGCTGGGGTCAGGCTGCAAGACGGGAACACAACAAACGGGCAGGCCACCAGGAAAAAGGCCACCCCTCTGTGGACAAGGGAACACAGCCCTGACTGCCCCTGGGTACCAGGCCCCGGCTTCCCCACGTAGAAGGCAGACGGCACCTGCCAGCCACTCCCACCTTGGCGAGGCCTCCCTGCCACGCCTGTGCCCAGGCTGCCCCAGCACTGGGGCCCTGCAGAGCCCAGCACCCGACGCCCCACAAGGCCCCGGAGTGGGTCAGACAAAGCCCTCAGCAGCTTGCCGAGCTCCCCGCAGGCCCCCAGGAAGCAGACACCCAGCAAGGAACCAGAGTCTTCCCCATCACAGGGTGGCCCTGCTGACCGTCCGTCCCCTGCCCGGGCCCCTGTGCCATCTTGAGGACGCGCTGAGAGAAGACAGATGACTCATCCCTCCCCTCACAGCAGCCCCGGGGGTCCCAGGGCCAGTGCAGGGAGGGGGGCAGCACCACCCCAGCGATTCCCCACCCCTGCTTGATGCTGATGCCCCTGGCCACCAGTGCCACAGTCAGAAAAACCACTGCAGCTCGAAACCAGCAGAGCTTTCCACGAGGTCAGACCCGGAGAGAGCAGCTCGTCAGGGGCCCTGCTGCGGCCGCCCACCTCCGTGACAGCGGGGATCCTCTGCTCTGAGCATTCCTCTGCTTTGGTCTCGTTTTGTTTTTGCACTGTCTCACAGGAAAGCTGACTGGTTGTGGCGTGCAGCCTGACGGGTTTTAACCCCTACAGAGGACACGTGACGGGCACAGCCCCCACCCCGGCCCCTGGCCTGCTGGTCAGCCCCCCGCACACGAGTAGTGTGTCCTCAGGAACGCCAGGTGACGTCCAGAGCCGCGCTCTGCCATCCACGCTGTCTTTCTTGTCACTGAGATGGACTCCTGTGTGGGTGCACTAGTCCATCCGGTCACCTGCTGCAAGACACCCGGGTGGCTGGCAGTTTGGGGCGATTATGGGTCGGGCTGCTCAAACCCTCCTGGGCAGGTGTCTGCATGAGCTCCAGTTCCCGTTTCTCTCGGGTGGATGCTCGGGAGCAGGACAGCCGGGTCCACAGTAGGGACGCCAAGATGTCCCCGGAATGGCCGCCCCAAGGGCACCCCCTCCATCCTCGCTGGCACGTGGTGAGGAGGTTACAGACGCTCCCACAGCCGAGTCTGAATTCGTGTTCTCCACCTGCCCGTGGGAGCACGGGGTCCTCCCCCGTGACCAGTCTGAGTCCTGTGCCCAGTCATAACCAGATTTCTCACCGTGAGCTGGGAGGGTTCTTCATCCCTTCCAGGCACTAGTCCTTTCTTGGATATGGGATTAGTCTGTAGTTTGTCTTTCCTTTCTCTCAACAGTGTCTTTCTCAGAACAAAAGTTCTAAATTTTGATGAAGTCTACTTTACTGATTCTCCATCAATGGACGGTATCTTGGGTCATGACCAAGAACTCTTCACCTAATGCTACATCATGAAGGTTTCTCTTCATAAAACTTTCTTCTGAAAGTTTCATGGTTTATATTTAGATTTAGCATTCCTTTCGAGTCAACTCTGGCAGAAGGAGACATTTGGATGACCAGTTTCTCTAACAGCTTTAGTTGAAAAGACTACCCTTTCTTCACTGAATTCTTCTGCATCCCAGTCAGTCGCCAAGGGGCCGCATTTGGGCTGCAGTTCTGGGCTCGGCTCTGTTGCACTGACCTCTGCGTCTCTTCCCTCACTGGCCCCCCGGCCTTGATTACCAGTTTTATAGTAACTCTTAGCACAGCACTGCTGCGACTCTACCGATTTGACTGTCCTTTTTTCAGAATCACTGTAGCTATTCTAGGGATTCTGCTCCTCCGTGTACATTCTATAGTCGGCTTATTCATAGATAAACACTCTGCTGGGAGTTGGACTGAAGTCACACTAAATGTATCCACACTTCCGTGTGCTGTCTTCCCACCCATGAGCACCGTGCATCTCTCTATCTACGGTGGTCCTCTCCTCCCCGGTGGTCTTCTCCGGCTTCATTCATCAGCATTTTGTAGTTTCCAGCACATACACGTTTCCTTAAGTCTACATCTAAGTATTTCACTGTTTCTGGAGCTACAGTAAATGATATAACTTAATCAATGTTGTGTTCCAGTTGTACACTGCTAGTGTATAAACTGTGATTGATTTTTGTGTGTGTTGAGCTTGCTAAAAGTATTGATTCAACTTTTTGCTAGAGCTCTTGAGCTTTTCTACACAGACAATCATGCTTTATGCAAATAGTTTTATTTTTTTCTCCAATTTAAATGACTTTTATTCTTTTCTTGCCTTACTGCATTACTTATCTTGGGTCAATTGTGACATTTTGTGCTTTCCAAGGAACTAGTTCATTTAATCTAAACTGTTAAATTTACGTATGCAGAGATTTTTCTGATGCTTCCTTACTATCCTCTTGATTTCTGCTGGGTTTATAGTTATTGTCTTGTTTATTCCTTATATGGATAACCTGTATCTTTTCTCTTCTTACCTTTGTTAGTTTTACTAAAGGTTGCTCAATTTTACTTCTTTTTCGAGGAATCGGCTCCTGCTTTCACTGATTTTCCTGTTTTCAGAAATCCTTGTCAGTGACTTCTGTTCACATCATTTCTTTTCTTCTGCTCAAGTTAGGGTTTTGTTTTGTTTTTCGCTCTTCTTTTTTCTGGGATTCCCCAGTGGCTCAGTGGTAAAGAACCTGCAATGCAGGTTCAATCCCTGGATCAGGATGAGCCCCTGGAGGAGGGCATGGCAACCCACTCCAGTATTCTTGCTGGGAAAAATCCCATGGACAGAGCCTGGCAGGGTATAGCTGCAAAGAGTTGGACATGACAGCACACACACACACGCACGCATACACACGCTTCTCTTTTTCCAGTTTCTTAATATGGAAGCTTAGGTTGATTGAGATCTTTCTTCTTCTAAAATAAGCATTTAATCCTCTAAACGTTCCTCTAAACCTTGCTTTAGCTGCATTTCAAATGCAGTTCAAATATGCTGCATTTTCACTTCAGTTTATAACATTTTCTAATTTCCCTGGAGACTTCCTCTCTGTCCCATGGATTATTTGAAAGTGTGTTAATTTCTTGGGATGTCCCTGGCATTCCAGTGATTAAGATTCTGTGTGCCCAACGGAGGAGGCACAGTCGATGTTCCTTGATCAGGGAACTAGGAGTCCGCATGCCACACAGCGTGGCAAGAGACAAAAGTACGCTGACTTCTAAACGTTTGGAGATTTTTCTGTTACTGGCTTCAAACATAACTAATTGTGGTTGGATAACTTCCTCTGCACCTCCGATTAGTTTGCTAAGGTCTGTTCTGTGACCCAGGACGTGACCTCCTGAGGTGAATAATCCCAGTGCACCTGAACGGAATGTGGATTTTGCTGCTGAGGGTGGAGTAAACGTCAATTCAGTCCAGTTGGCTGACGGTGCTATTTAGCTCCAGATTCTTGCTGGCTTTCTATCCACTAGTCGATACATTACCAAGAGAGGAATATTGAAATCTCCAACCACGGTACTTGTCCTTTTGGTTCTGTCCGTCTGCTTTGTGTAAAAGCTCTGCTGTGTGGCACAGACACGCTCAAGGTCAGCACTTTGTGACCTGACGTCTGCTTTGTCTGCTATTAGCACAGCCACTTTAGTTCTCTTCTGACTTATGTTTCGTTGGCATCTCTTTTTCCATTATTTCACTTTCAATCTGCCAATGTCGCTGCATTTAAAGTGAGTTTCTCGTGTACCCCGTACAGCTGGCTCATTGTAAAAACCCAGACTCACGGTCTCCGTCGTGTCACCAGCACGTTCACACCACTGACATTCACTGTAATGACGGATCTGTCTGAATTTAAGTTCACGATCGTTTACTATTTGTTCCCTTTGTTTTTCACTCCTTACATTTCCTGCCTTCTTCTGCACTCCCTATTTCCTTTTATCTATTATGATTTATGTCCCTTATGCAACTTTTTTAGAGGGTGCTCAAAGGATTACAAAGCACATCCTGACCTTCCCACCCTGTACCTGGAGCCCAGGACCTCTTCCACATCTGCAGTCAGAAAGCTGACCAGCACACAGGGCTCTCTCTGCCTGCCCCCAGGCCGCCACTGTCTCAGAAACACACTGGAGACCTGTCAGACAGTTATGCCTTTGCTCACCTACCAGACACGTTTCAAAGAGCTGAAGAGAAGAGCCGGTCGTCACGTCTCCCCGTGTCCTCTGCCCCACGGTCCCTCCGGGCACCGCTTCCTTCACGGCACTGCAAGTGAACTAAGTCTCCCTTCAGCTGACAGCTGTCTCAATCTTCCCTTCATCCTTGAAGGACATTATGTGGAACCCCCGGGACACTGCTGTTTCCACTCAGCACCTTAATAATGTTGTAGGGCCTCCCCCTGGTCCCCAGATGTGTCAGGATGGCCACAGCCACCCCACTACATCCCTACAGGGGCAAAGCTGCTGGCTCTGCTGGCTGTAACCCTGTGTTCTCTTCAGCAGTTTGATTATGTGCCCGTGGTGGATTCACTGAGTTTATCCTATTTTGAATTCATTAGGCTTCCTGAATCTGTAAGTTTTCAGCTGTTAGGTCTTCAAATGTGTTTCGCGCACAGGCCTTCCTCCTCTTCCTTTGGGACTCCGAACTCCCCTTTGGTTTCGGTCCTTCAGGCATCAGCACGGTGGACAAGGGTGTCCGGCCTGGGCCGCAGCCCCACTCTGGGCCCTGGGTGGACCGGATGGCCCTGTGACAGACCGCACACGGCTCTGTGGACCTCTGACAAACCTCCTGTTTTCTTTTAAACTAACTCATGTGAGTTTCCATTCCTTGATCTTGAACGATTCCTAGAAAGGCATTTGCTCCTTGGAAGAAAAAATATGACAAACCTAGACAGCATATCAGCCTTGTCTAACTCAATGAAACTATAAGCCATGCCACGTAGGGCAACCCAAGGTGAATGGGTCATGGTGGAGAGTTCTGACAAAACATGGTCCACTGGAGAAGGAATTGGCAAACCACTTCAGTATTCTTGCCTTGAGAACCCCGTGAACAGTATGAAAAGACAAAAAGATACGATACAGAAAGATCAACTCCCCAGGTCAGTAGGTGCCCAATATGCTACTGGAGAAGAGTGGAGAAATAACTCCAGAAAGAATGAAGAGATGGAGCAAAAGTGAAAACAATGCCCAGATGTGGATGGGGCTGGTGATAGAAGCAAGGTTCGATGCTAGAAAGAACAGTACTGCATAGAAACCTGGAATGTTAGGTCCAGGAATCAAGGTAAATTGGAAGTGGTCAAACAGGAGACGGCAAGAGTGAACATCGACATTTTACGAATCAGTGAACTAAAATGGACTGGAATGGTAGAATTTAATTCAGATGACCATTATATCTACTACTGTGAGCAAGAATCCCTTAGAAGAAATGGAGTAGCCTTCATAGTCCACAAAAGAGTCCAAAATGAAGTACTTGGGTGCAAACTCAAAAACAACAGAATGATGGCAAACTGTTCAATATCACAGTAATCCAAGTCGATGCCCCAACCAGCAATGCTGAAGAAGCTGAAGTTGAACAGTTCTATGAAGATCTACAAGACCTTCTAGAACTGACACCAAAAAAAGATGTCCTTTTCATCATAGGGGACTGGAATGCAAAAATAGGAAGTCAAGAGATACCAGGAGTAACAGGCAAATTTGGCCTTGGAGTACAGAATGAAGCAGGGCAAATGCTAATAGCGTTTTGCCAAGAGAACGCCCTGGCCACAGCAAACACCCTCTTCCGACAACACAAGAGACCAGTCTACACATGGACATTACCCAACGGTCAACACTGAAATCAGATTGATTACATTCTATGCAACCAAAGATGGAGATGCTCTATACAGTCAGCAAAAACAAGACTAGGAGCTGACTGTGCCTCAGATCATGAACTCCTTATTGCAAAATTCATACTTAAACTGAAGAAAGTAGTGAACTACCACTAGACCATTCAGGTATGACCTAAATCAAATCCCTTACAATTACACAGTGGAAGTGACAAACAGATTCAAGGGATTAGATGTGATAGACAGAGTGCCTGAAAAACTATGGATGGAGGTTCGTGACAGGAGGCAGTGATCAAGACCATCCCCAAGAAGTTCAGTTCAGTTCAGTCCCTCAGTCGTGTCTGACTTTGAGACCCCGTGGACTGCAGCACACCAGGCCTCCCTGTCCATCACCAACTCCTGGAGTCTACTCAAACTCATGTCCATCGAGTGTGTGATGCCATCCAACCACCTCGTCCTCTGTCGTCCCCTTCTCCTCCCACCTTCAATCTTTCCCAGCATTAGGGTCTTTTCCAATGAGTCAGTTCTTCCCATCAGGTGGCCAAAGTATTGGAGCTTCAGCTTCAGCATCAGTCCTACCAATGAATATTAAGGACTGATCTTCTTTAGGATGGACTGGTTTGATCTCCTTGAAGTCCAAGGGACTCTCAAGAGTCTTCTCCAACACCACAGTTCAAAAGCATCAATTCTTCGACGCTCAGCTTTCTTTATGCTTCAACTCTCACGTCCATACATGACTACTGGAAAAACCATAGCTTTGACTCGATGGACCTTTGTCAGCAAAGTAATGTCTCTTCTTTTTAATATGTTGTCTAGGTTGGTCATAGGTTTTCTTTCAAGGAGCAAGCATCTTTTCATTTCATGGCTGCAGTCACTATCTGCTGTGATTTTGGAGCCCAAGAAAATAGTCTGTCACTGTTTCTATTGTTTCCCCATCTATTTGCCATGAAGTGATGGGACCAGATGCCATGATCTTAGTTTTCTGAATGTTGAGCTCTAAGCCACCTTTTTCACTCTCCTCTTTCACTTTCATCAAGAGGCTCTTTAGTTCCTCTTCACTTTCTGCCATAAGGGTGGTGTCATCTGCATATCTGAGGTTACTGATATTTCTCCCAGCAATCTTGATTCCAGCTTGTGCTTCCTCCAGCCCAGCGTATCGCACAATGTACTCTGTGTATAAGTTAAATAAGCAGGGTGACAATATACAGCCTTGATGTACTCCTTTCCCAATTTTGAACCAGTCTGTTGTTCCATGTCCAGTTCTAACTGTTGCTTCTTGACCAGCATATAGATTTCTCAGGAGGCAGGTAAGGTGGTCTGGTATTCCCATCTCTTTCAGAATTTTCCACAGTTTGTTGTGATCCACACAGTCAAAGGCTTTGGTGCAATCAATAAAGCAGAAGTAGATGTTTCTCTGGAACTCTCTTGCTTTTTCTATGATCCCCAAGAAAAAGAAATGCAAAAAGGCAAAATGTCTGTCTGAGGAGGCCTTACAGAGAGCTGAGAAAAGAAGAGAAGTGAAAGGCAAAGGAGAAAAGGAAAGATATATTGAGAGTTCCAAAGAATAGCAAGGAGAGATAAGAAGGCCTTCTTCACTGATCAGTACAAAGAAATAGAGGAAAACAATAGAATGGGCAAGACTAGAGATCTCTTCAAGAAAATTAGAGATACCAAGGGAACATTTCATGCAAAGATGGGCACAATAAAGGACAGAAAGGGTATGGACCTAACAGAAGCAGAAGATATTAAGAAGAGGTGGCAAGAATACACAGAAGAACCATATAAAAGAGATCTTAATGATCCAGATAATCACGATGGTGTGATCACTCACCTAGAGACAGACATCCTCAAATGTGAAGTCAAGTGGGCCTTAGGAAGCATCACTACAAACAAAGCTAGTGGAGGTGATGGAATTCCAGCTGAACTATTTCAAGTCCTGAAAAATGATGCTATTAAAGTGCTGCACTCAATATGCCAGCAAATTTGGAAAATTCAGCAGTGGCCACAGGACTGGAAAAGGTCAATTTTCATTCCAATTCCAAAGAAAGGCAATGCCAAAGAATGCTCAAACTACCGCACAATCGCACTCATCTCACACGCTAGCAAAGTAATGCTCAAAATTCTCCAAGCCAGGCTTCAACAGTACATGAACCAAGAACTTCCAGATGTTCAAACTGGATTTAGAAAAGGCAGAAGAACCAGAGATCAAATTGCCAACATCCACTGAATCATTGAAAAAGAAGCGAATTCCAGAAAAACATCTACTTCTGCTTCACTGACTACGCCAAAGCCTTTGACTGTGTGGATCACAGCAAACTGTGGAAAATTCTGAAAGAGATGGGAATACCAGACCACCTGACCTGCCTCCTGAGAAATCTGTATCCAAGCCAAGAAGCAACAGTTAGAACTGGACATGGAACAATGCACTGGTTCAAAATTGGGAAAGGATTACGTCAAGGCTGTAGATTGCTACTCTGCTTATTTAACTTGCGTGCAGAGCACATTGTGCAAAATGCCAGATGGATGAAGCACAAGCTGGAATCACAACTGCAGGGAGAAATATGAATAATCTCAGATATGCAGATGACACCACCCTTACAGCAGAAAGGGAAGAGGAACTGAAGAGCCTCTTGATGAAAGTGAAAGAGAAGAGTGAACAACTTGGCTTAAAACTCAACATTCAAAAAACTAAGATCACGGCATCTGGTCCTATCACTTCATGTCAAATAGATGGGGAAACAATGGAAACAGTGACAAATTTCATTTTCTTGGGCTCCAAAATCACTGCAGATGGTGACTGCAGCCATGAAATGAAAAGACGCTTACTCCTTGAAAGAAGAGCTATGACCAAACTAGACAGCATATTAAAAAGCAGAGACATTACTTTGCTGACAAAGGTCCATCGAGTCAAAGGTATGGTTTTTCCAGTGGTCCTGTATGGATGTGAGAGTTGAACCATAAAGAAAGCTGAGCGTTGAAGAACGATGCTTTTGAACTGTCGTGTTGGAGAAGACTCTTGAGAGTCCCTTGGACTGCAAGGAGATCCAAGTAGTCTATCCTAAAGGAGATCAGTCATGAATATTCAATGGAAGGACTGATACTGAAGCTGAAGCTCCAATACTTCCCTGATGCGAAGAACTGACTCACTGGAAAATATGCTGATGCTGGGAAAGATTGAAGGCAGGAGGAGAAGGGGGGTGACAGAGAATGAGATGGTTGGATGGCATCACTGACTCAATCGTCATGAGTCTGATCAAGTTCCAGGAGATGGTGAAGGACAGAGGAGCCTGATGTGCTGCAGTCCATGGGGTCACAAAGAGTTGGGCATTACTGAATCAATGAACCATAACCATTCATATAAACCTACAAAAGCCCTATAAAGCAGGTCACAGGTAGGAAGAATAAACAGCAGAATTCCCAAGATCTCCAGATCTCCAAGTTTGACGTGGCAGAGCCAACATCTAGACACAGGTCTGCCCAGCACCAAACCCTGTGCTCCTTCAAGGAGCTTCTCAAGCACACTGGTGCCTGAAGGGTACCTGGCGGTGCATCAGAAGGGCCCTGGCTACCCCATCTGCCAGCCTGCAGGCCCTCCTGACACTGCCTGGCTGGGCCCCCCCCACCCAGAGCATGCCGCAGGCAGGACGGTGTAGCGCTGCCCTCGCCCGCTTCCGGCCGCCCGCCACGTCTGCTCTCGAGGCCACTGTCCCACACTGAGAGGCCCAGGCTCACTCGTGCATGCGCCCAGCACTGCCAGCCCAGCACTGCCGCACCCTCACTGGGCCAGGCCGGGCTGTGGCTCTCTGGGGACAGTGACCCCCAGGCACACCATCAGCAGCTCTCACCAGGTGAGTAAGGAGCCAAGAGCAGCCGTCTTCTGCACTCACGCCCTCTATGGGGCTGGGGCTTTCGGGAGGCTCAGCAAGAGCAAGGCCCCTGTGTCCTGGTCTGAGCCGGGGCTGCCCGCAGTAGCACAGCATATCCACTAGTGGAGGCTGGCTGCTCGCACACACTCGTGTCAGCCCGGCACACAGGCCATGACCCTGACAAGGAGCCGTCAGAGAGGAGCTTCCTTGCCTCCTCCTTGGCCCATACAGCCTCCTGCCTGCGGCCGCTTCCATGGCTTCTCCCCCCGGGATGGGGGTTAGCCCGGGGCCACATGGTGGCTCTACGACCCGTGCAGCTTCAAGAGCTGTCGCAGAGGCAGGGGTATCCTGGGGTCCTCGGGGTGCCCGTTTCCAGAAAAGAGCAGGCCCGCGGGAGGGCACCACGGTGGAGGTGCCAAAGCATCCCAGCCCTGTGGGCCGGCAGCGCCTCCTCCACGCAGAGCGGGAGCACTGAGTCGGGCCTCAGCCGGCGGGACCAGCACTAGGAAGTGTCTCCGGCTGCACACGCCCCGGTCTCAGGGAGCACGGCGGGCACATCCCGTGGAAATGTCTCTGCCCCAGGACACAGCTGTCGAGCCCCGGCTGGCTCCTGGCACCCATGCCCAGGGGGACCCACGCTGCCCGGGTCCCCCCCTCTGCTGGGCTTCTTGTTGCCCCACCAAGCTGGGGGCCTCTGGGGACAGGGGAGCAGCCCTGGTGAGGGCCCAGCGGACACCTCAGCAGGGACGCTGCGGGAGTGGGCGGGGAAAGGGGAGCCGGGCAGGGCCGCGCTGGGTGCGCACTCACGTGTTACACACGGCCATGGTCTGGCAGGCCTCCCCGGTGCAGAACTCTGAGATGGTGCTGTACTGCAGGTTCACGTGGTGGAAGAACGTCGTGGCTGCAAAGGAAAAGCGGAGCCTGAGAACTACGCCACGGGGCCCGTCTCGTCTCTGATGGCCTGTGGGTCCAAGAGAACCAGAGCTTCTCCTCAGGGCCTGGGGCCTGGGGGCTGGTGTTGACCACAGACCAGAGACCACAGCCTCACCACAGCACCGCCCTCAGGGGCGGGCGGCACAGGCCACGGTGCTGAGCTGGGCAGGGTGCCTATGGCCATTGAGACCAAGTGCCCTCCACGAAGGCCTGGGCAGAAAACCTCCCACCCCAGCTCTTATCATCCCCAGCTGGTCAGGGACACCACTAATGTTGCCGGCAGCACCAGCTCGCGGCCACAGACATGACCGCTCTTCCGAGGAGAGCCGGTACGCTGCCCTGCGGGGGGTGTCCCGTGAGCTGAGCCACGAGCCTGGCCGGAAGGTGAGGGCGAGCCGCCCCCAGGCCATGCCCCAGCGCCCCGCCCCCCCGGCACTGCCGGCCCTGCAGCCAGGCTCGCGTCCCAGTCTCCCCCGGCCCTGGTGTACCCCCACTCGGTGCGACCAGGACCCGCACCGAGTCGCCGTCTCTGAGGGGACCCCAAGGCCCTGTGGGTGGGCCATCCCGTGCCTCAGCTTCAGTCAGGTTGTGCGCACAGATGCTGAGCACCAGCTCCGGGGGTCCTGGGGGAAATGAGGGGCTGCCCCGCCCCGGCCCCGCCCCCACGCACTGTTGCTGGCCAGCCACTCGTTGAGGTCGATCTCCCGGGGCAGCACCACCAGCTCCTTGAACCCGAAGTCAGTGATCCTGGACTTGGCGTACTCTGGCTCCAGGTACACCTTCTTCTCCTCAGCGGTGGGCTTCTTCCCGTTGGGCTTGGCTTTGGACTTCCTGCGGAGAGAAGAGAGCCAGGGGTCGGTCATGGCGGAGGCAGGCGTGGAGGCCACAGGCCCGGCTCCGGGGGGCCAGCAGCACTGGGGGACGCCTCAGGGCTGCAGCTCCTGCGGCCAGCTGTAGGCGGAAGCCGCCCTACGCCTGTGCCCTCCCTGCCCTGTCAGGGACCCAGCCTGGAACCTGAGGCAGCAGGGGGCTCGCGGCCCACCCAAGGACGGGAGAGTGGCCACATGAGCCGGCTCACCACCTTCACGTGTGACACCACGGCCCTGCAGCCCTCCCAGCCCCCACCAGGCCCGCACCCCCACGGCAGGGCCACTGGGGGCACGTGGGGATGGGTACCACCCGGCTGGGCCCGTAGCCTCACAGCGTCCTGCCTGACATCCTTCCACACAGGGGAGCCAGCAGCCCGCCCTTGCTGAGGCCCTGCTGTGCGCCGACACCCCGGGCCGCCCCCGAGGCCTGCTGTCCCCACAGCCCCCCGCTCACCCGCCTGCCGCTGCCCACACGCCCACTAAAGGGCACCGTGCGGTTCCAGGCACAGACAGACGTCGGCGTGAGCGGGTGTCACAGAGATTTGATGAAACAGCCACTTCTCACTAACGTTTTTCTTTCTTATCCATTAAAAGTCTGCTGCCGTGTAACAGAGAGGACACACGGCTTTGAAATGTTCTCTGAACACTGAGCACCAAGAACCAGCACTCCCTGGGGCTGAGGGAGGTCCAGCCCCACCTCGGCAGGGATGGCAGTGGCTCCACAGCCGGCCTCCCCCCGCTGCCCCCGAGCTGGAGATGGAGGCGACACATATCACACAGGGAGGAAAACTGCCTAACAGAGCGGCCCAGAGCCGTGGCCGGGACACCAGCCTGGGCTGGGTGTGACCTGAGTCTCCGTGTCTGCCGCAGGCTGGGGCAGAGAGAGCCAGTGTGTGCCGTGTCCAGAGCAGGACCCCCGGGCCGACATGGGGGGACATTGCTCCCCACCCAGCACATTTCAAGGCTGGGCAGGTGGTCGCGGTGGGTGGGGGAGGTTCCTAAGAGCAGGGACTAGTATCCTTCCTTCGCTCCAGTGCCTGGGATCTCCAGCAGCAACATCCCGACTCTGAGCAAATACACGGCCGGTCCATCAGCCCGTCCTAAGTCCACCGACCAGAAAAGGCTGACCTCAGCTGCGGGCTCTTGAGGAGGGGCCATCTGGGATGGGGGTGGGGGGCATCCGAGGGCACAAATTCTCAGTGAGGCCCCCACCAAGGGGCAGCCACAGGCCTGAGGGACGCAGCCCGGCTGGGGGGTGGGTGGGGCGGGGCCGGTCTCAGGGCGGTGGGCAGACAGAGGACCGGGCGCCGGGGGGAGACACTGTGTCCCCCCAGTCCCACCGAGGCGCAGGGGTCGGGGAGTCACACAGGATGGAAGGTCCGTAGCTCCTGACCTTGCCCTTTTTGTTCTTGTGTTTTGAAAAGTTGCTGGTGGTTTATTTAAGAGAAACAGGAAGAAAGAATGCTCCCTGAACGCCAGGGAGATGTTTTCCCTCAGCTTCTCACAGCAGATCTTTGCCTTAAAAGGCAACGTGTGCTCGGCCTCCGGGTGCGGCAGCGGCAGCGGCCGGCACTGGGTGGGGGCCACAGGGTCCCACGCTGGGCCCATGCGTGGACACCGCACACACGCAGGCGGCACCTCAGGAGTCCTGGGGCAAGCTGGGCACAGGGGACAAGTGCAGACACGGGCCTCTGAGGACCCTGCAGCTCCCCCAGGGGGCACAGAAGGGCACCAAGCCCCAGAGGGGCTGACGGGCCTAGGCGCCCTTAGAGATAGGTGGGTGGAGCGCTTTCCTGAGCCTGGGTCTGAGCCACGGAGCCACCGCCACCCGGCAGAAAGCCTGCACTTGCCTGGAAGGTCCCTGTGTCCACAGCCCCGGGCACACGGGGCTAGCCCGCAGAGTGCGCCTCCAACCCTGAGTGGACCTCTGCTCTGCCCATCCCCGGGTGTCTGCCCATGGGCAGACGGTCCACTGTGAACCCGGCCCCGCCGACTCAACCCCCTCGCCTCTGCTCCAAGCATGCACACCTGGCTGGGGCCAGCCACCCCCGAGCCTCGGCGTCGGGGGGCGGAGGGTGCTGCCATCAACTGCGAGGGCTGGGGAAAGAGGGGCCCGGGCCAGGAAGCCCCCGACGGCCCCACTGCCACGCCCTGCACTTGGCCACGTTCAGCAGCCTCCCCCTGGTGGCCTGCACACGGGCAACCAGGCAGAGGGGCAGCAGGAAGTGGCCACCGTGCAGGGGCGTCGAGAGGCCTCACGGAGTGTCCTCCTGCCGAGGGCGTGGTGTCCCTGTGCCCACGCGTCCCTTCCAGGGAGATAGCCCCTCCGGCTGAGGGTGGCCTCCATCTCTGGTTCTTGGGGGGGACACCCCCCCCGGAGGACCCAAACTTCTGCTCCGTGAGATGGGCCTCAGGGGCCCTGGGCTGTGGTCTGTGTGGTCAGAGGCCTCACCTCCCCAGCCCCTCACTCCGCTGTCAGCACCTGTTCTCCTAGAGCCGGCTGGCAGAAGCACCCTGGGCCCCAGGTTCCAGCGCTGCTGGGAAGCAGGCCCGGCCTTCTCTGCACCTGCGACCTCCAGACGGGCCGCCACACGAGGACAGCCACTGGCCAGGAGGCGGCAGCACTGAGGGCCGGGCCTGCCTGGGGTGGGTCTGGGAGCCGGAAGGGCCGGCCACACCCAAGGGCCTCCGCCCTAGTCCTGCACTCGGCTCCAGGCCCTCAGGCACTGGACTCCCCCCTCCAGCTGAGGACCCCCAAGTGCCAAGCGCGGCCGCCAGCTCAGTTCATCGACTCCTTCCCCAGGCAAGGCCGCCCCAGGGGCCACCACAAGGACACCTGTGGCAAGGTCCTGACCTCCAGGAGAGGTGGGCAGCGTCAGGTGTTACCACAGACCACCCCTCCAGGCGTCAGTGCTGGCGAGGGGCTGGGGCCGTCAGGCACAGAGCTGGGTGGGCCGGAGCCGCCAAGGTGGCACTGGACTGGGGTACGGACAGGCAGGTGGGGCGGCGCCCCTCTCCCCTCAGAGCCCAGCCAGCCTGCCGCCTTCCCCAGATGCCGGCACAGATGCCAGAGCAGCCAGCGCATCCCCCAGGAGGGGGTTCAGGGCGGCCTGGGCCGGGGGCCTGCAGGAGCAGGCCGCACAGCCCGCAGGCGGGTGGCCTGGGCGCGGCCTCACGGCTGGAGGGGAGCTGGGTTACGAGCCTCCTGCAGACGTGAGGACGTGGACTCCAAGTAAAACCTGGGTGCTGGATGGGCCCCGCAGGGAAGCCCAGGACACACGGAGTGTGCGGCAGCTGATCCAAGGAAGGAGGCGCCCAGGGAGAGAGCCCCCCTTCCCAAGACCCCACGTTCCGACGAGCGGGCCTGGGGCATCTGCACTCTTGACACCTGGAGACCACCCTGCCCCCGGCCATGTTCTCACGGGTCCTCACGGGCCCCGGCGACCAGCCCCTTCCCAGAGCAGAGACGTGGGGGCAGAAGACTGGGAAGACCCCCATGGGACCCCCGTCAAATCCCCACGGGCTGCAGCGGCCAGACACTGGGGGGAGACACGTACGAGTCGTTTCTTTTCGGGATTAGAGGCCGGGCGGTCAGCACCCCAAACAGAGCCGGCTTTCACAGGCTGTGCGTCCTCACCACACATGAGACCGGCTGAGAGGGAAGGTACCGGGCAGACAGTGAGGGCGGCAGACCCGAGACCAGTCCTCACACATCAGGGGGTCATGGCGTGGCCCCACCCAGCACCGCAGCCTCCAGGGGGCCGGCACGCTCTGAGCCCGCGTCCACGGAGATAAGCTGCTCTTCTAACTCCTGGCGGAATCCCCACCTCTGTGTCAAGTCCTCCTGGTCCCCAGGGCAGGCCCCGGTCTCTCCCCCAGAGGGCTTGGAGGGCCGGCCCTGCCCGTGGCCTCCAGGGCACCCACTCCGGGTCCAGGCCGCCCGCCACGCCGGCGGCACACGGCAGCCCCCCACACTGTTGGGGGCGTCACCACCCCTAACCAGAGCCAACGTCCCAAAGGGGGCCCTGCCAGCATGCCCACACCCCACACCTGTACACGGCAGGGCACTCTGGGCTTCTGCTTGCGAGCCCACAAGTCCTCCACGGTGGGGGGCGGCGGGGGCGGCCCTGTGGGGGAGGAGGGTGGCAACCACTGAGACCCGGGGACGCGGGTCATGGAGCCCATTGGTGGTCCCTCCCCCAGGGCCTGGGCCTCACCCAGAGGCCTGCGAAGCCTGGTGACTGTCAAAGACAGCATCAGAAAAGCAAAAGACAGCTTTCCTTAAGAGCCACGATGCACCGAAATCACGAGCAGACACAAGCTGCGCACGCTGAGGGCAGCCGGGGCTCGGTCTGAACTGCGGCTGCCCCGGGCAAGGAGGGCAGTGCTCCACCCCACCAGGATCGTGTCGGGGCCCCCTCACCGCTGGGCTGAGCCAGGCCCCCAGAGCACGCAGCACAGGGTGGGAGCCCCGCCTGCGAGGGTCGAGGAGGCCTGATTCCCAGCCCCCCCCACGCTCTCCTGAATGCCCGACCTAGACGCTTCCACCCTGACGCAGAAGAGGCTCTGGAGAGGCTCTAGCCTCTCACGTGGGACACTGGAGGCTCCGTGGAGCAGCTGAGGAAGGTGAGGAAAGAGGCCCCACAGCAGACACGACCAGGGCAGGCTCTGGACAAAGTTGCTCGTCACAGACTCCGGTCACCCTGCCCAGGAACCAGAGGCCACACGCCAGGGGTGGCGAAGGCCCTGTCCAGGGGGCTCAGGAGGGCAGGATGCAGGTCTGCTGCAGGCACAGTTAACCACTGGGAGACGCCGGTCTCGGGAGTCCCTTGTTCTCACCCAGACCCTCTGGGCTGAACACCCTCTTTGGGGGCTCCCTGCCTCCCACAGACAGCAGGAAGGGGTGAAGTCTAAGAAGAACCTCGCTCCAAACAAAGTTCTGAGCATGCCCAGCTGCTCTCACCCCAGGCCCATCTACTCCCTGGCCCAGGCAGGGTCTGCACGCCATGGAGACCTGACCGGGAGGACGGCCACTCCTCCCCAGACAGCCCTGGGGCGGAATGAGGGACACTCAGGCGCCCCGCGGCCCTGCCACACTCACCTGAGCGCTTTGCCAACTGCCTGAAGCACTGTCTTGCAGCTGAGTCCGGCCTTGGGGGGCTGGCTGAGCAGAGATCGGTCTGCGGGGAGACCACTGTGGTCTCCGAGCATGGTGGGCAGTGCAGAACCAGGCCAGGAAAGTAGGCGCCCCGGCACCGACGCACCCTGCCTGCCTCGCAGCCCTGACCGGGAGCCAGCCACGCCGGCCAATGAGGACACGTGGGGCGGGGGGAGCGGGGGGAGGGCAGACGGGCCCTGGCCGGGCAGGGACAGCAGCTGCTCCTCTTACAGGCAGGGCCGGCCAAGTCCGGTTACTTGAGGGAACGTCTCAGTCGCCTTTCAAAGTGGCGCCGCACAGGCGCTGTGTGGGGCAAGGCCACTGCCGCGGGGACAGCGTGGCCCCCAGGGGGACCTGTCGGGGGGCCCTTCGGACGCGGCCGGGAACACTCTCTGGGCAGGCGGGGCCACAGGGAGAGGCGGAAGCAGGCAGGCAGTGTCTCCATCCGAATGGTCTTGGGAAGACAAGGTGCCAAGTGGGCACGAGGCAGAGGGCGGCAGAGCCCATGCACACAGCCAGAGGCCTCCTGAGGGGGCACGAGAAGGGTGTGGCCCCACACAGGACCATCGAGGACTAGAAAAGCAACCATCCGACAGGACGACCCCCTGCTGGGCTCCAGCCTGACTGACCACAGGGCCAGCTCACTGCCAGCGCAGGGCCGACCTGCACTCAGCAGGAGCCCGACACCGCGGCCTCGGCCAGACTCTCTGCCCCACAGCCGCAACCCACAAAGCCAACCATTCACCCAGGCTCAAGCCAGCTCTGTGCTGTGGCAAAGCCCCCGAGAGGACCATCCCACACGCAGTGGAGCAGGCTGGCTGCCCGGCCACATGTGAGGACCAGGGCAGGACCCAGGCACTGTGCTCACCCGGGGAGCTGAGCCATCGCGGCCCTGGGTGGGGAGGACGCAGCCTGCCAGGCAGCTGGTGCAACTGAGCAGAGGGTGCCTGACTGCCCGCCACGGGGCGAGAGCCACCACTTCCTCAGGGGGCCCTGGGCCTCTCTATCGGAGCAGATGAAAGACTGAGACCTGACCTGGTCATCCCACCGCTGCCGGGGTGTCCCCTTCCTGGACCCTCTGGGCTGACTGAGCGAGGACCTGGGTGTGCACACTCACCTCCACACCTACGTCCCCGCCCGGCCAGACACGGCATCCACGTGGAGCCAGCCTGCGTGCACCCTGACGCCTCTGCCTCCGGTCCATCCCCGGGGACATGCCCACCTCCTCCCCGGCCTGTCTGTGACCCTCCCACTCGCGGTGCGCCCGGAGGCTCTGAGCGGAGCCCCAGCTGTGACGGCAGCAGAGCCCAGAGCCCTGGTCGAAGGCGCAGGAACACGTGGTTCACGTAAAAGCAAGTGGGCAAAGCTTCAAGGCTAAATCCAACAAAAATGGAAAAGAACGAGGAAGAGTAATAATTAAAACAGTCCACAAAGACACACATAAACCAGATGAAACTTGTGCCTCAATAAATTCAAACTTGAAAACCTCAGAGATAAAGCGAATTAAAGAACGAACTGAAGAGAAAGACAAAAAGGCTCACAGTGAGAACCAGAAACGGGAGCTCCTAAATGAGGTCGAGACGAGAAGCGCCACGGCAGTGCGGGAAGACCCAGAGGGGAAGGGCTTCCGGCTTTTAACGAAAAAGGAGTGAAGAGCTTTCTGCACGGGGAGTAACCGACGCTAGACTTGCCCTCCACCATCAACACCTCATACTGGATACAGCATAAGAAACAACTGGTTTCAGATGCTGGACAACGCGGGGAATGGGGCCCTGGACGGCAAACAAGGCCTGGGAAGGGCCGCGACGGCCCGCTGGAGGGCCCCAGGGTCTTGGCCACTGAGGACGCAAGAACAGAAGCTGGGGCTGCGGACACGCAGGGCAGAGAAGCACGAGGTGGGGGGGGCTTACCAGAGCAGGGACACGTGCGTGGACAGAGGGCCACGAAGCCTCTGACCAACTACTGGGCTGAGGAAGCCTCTCCATGGTGTTCATGGAGGGCACTGCGCTGACCTGTGCCTTCCTGGCGAGGTCTTGTCTTATTCCGGCCTCACTGAATCGGCCGGGCAGAGTCTCCTCTGGGCTCCTCGGTGCGGAGGGCACCAGCGAGGGCTTGCGGTGGTGCCTGGCTCCGGCCTGCGAGGACCTGCTCGGCAGGGAGGGGACCCCACTGAGGTGCTCCAGCAGTGAGTCTGTCAAACAGGCAGAGGTCGGGGGCAGCGCACCAGGAGGCCTGGGCACTGAGCAGAGGACGCAGCACCCAGCGCTGTGCGGACGCACTGCGGGCCCCTCGGGTCCCTGGCTGAGCGCAGTCAGGATGCACGCTCCAGGAACGGCTACGGGAGGACACCCCACCCAGCAGGATCTGCGTGGCCGACCTCAAGGCTCACACGGGCCTAAAAAGAGTTCTTCCCCAACCAGAGCGGGACAGGTGGAGACTCCAGAGGTCAGTGGTGAGAAAAACTGGCCAGACATGAAACTGCGCCATAACCCCACCAACACAGAGCAAACACAAGACTGAGAGCAATCAATCGTTTCCAACCTGAGTCCAAGCAACTTACCGACACACAAAGATATCCAGCACCAAACAAGGCAAAAGAGCCAGTGCTGGCCAAGTTCGAAGGCAGGAGGAGAAGGGGGGCGGCAGAGGACGAGATGGCTGGATGGACTCATTGGACGTGAACTTGAGCAAACTCTGGGAGACCGTGGAAGACAGAGGAGTCTGGCGAGCCACGGTCCACAGGGTCACAGAGTCAGAGACGACTTGGCGACCGAACAACAGAAAACGGACACCACACAGGGTAAAGCCCCCGCGGTTCTGTGTCCAATCAGGAACTTCCAACCTCGAGAAAGGAGGAAACAGTGCATTCCTAGGGGTCAAATCACCTGATCAAGAAGACCCCGAGAGGGCCCAGAGACAGAGTGAGACGGCAGTGCTGTCAGGGCCCCTGTGACTGTGTCCACCTGTTCCAGAGACAAGAGAGACACTGGACACGCTACAGGGAGATTTAAAACACGTATGTTTGGAAGATCCCAGTTGAACTTGTAGACGTAGAAACGGAAATATCGGAGACAAAAAGCACCCTGGATGGCGGTGAGGGCAGGCTGAACGCTGCCGACACGGGGGTGACGACGGACGGTGCCGCAGCAGGAGCTCGAGGGGCAGGCTGAGAGGAGGGGCCGCGCCCGTGACAAGGCTGTCGGAGGGCAAGCCAGCAGCCTGTCTCCGCCCGCAAGAGCCGGCTCCTCCTACAGTTCAACAACCAAATGCGCAGGAACAGGCACAAGGGGCCACGCGGCCATCAGGCTGGACACACCAGTGGTGCCCACACTCAGAGGCTGCCGCGGGCACAGAGAGGGCAGGCGGGCCTGCCCGGGGGACGCATCCCAGCATCCTCAGACCCCACCTGGCAGCCCGCCCTGACGAGAGCGAGCTCACGTCTACACAGAAACCTACCGGAAACAACCCACGCGGCCGTCAGCAATGGGCGAACGGGCCTCCCAGGCACCAGCCAGCTGAGTGATGCCCTCTCGACAGGACCTGGGCCCAGTGTCCAGAGAGCCCAGGGACACCCACCTGGTCAGCGCCGCGGGTGGGCCTCTGCCTCTGCACGGGCACTTGTGCCCTGGAGCACAAGCCGCCCCCAGTCAGGTGCCCGCGTCCAGCCACGCTCGGGCGTCTGCACCCCCGTACCTGGATGAGCTCTGTGGCCCAGGGCCGCCAAGAGCAGAGCTCCGAGCCATCCCCACTGCTGTTGTCCCCAAGGAGAGGGCCTTTCAGAACATAAACAGCGCCCCGGACCTCGCTCCCACAGCCCCCGAGCCCCTCACCGTCCACAACTAGGGGCTGGGCCCAGGCCCCGCTGCCAGAAGGGGGCCTGTGAGCACACAGAATGTGGCGGCTCGGCCCAAGGCCCCTGGCGGCAGACTGACCCAGGCTGATGAAGGAGGGCCTTGGGGACCCTGACTAGTCACCCTGCCCACTTCCTTGGTAAGACTGCAGGCAAGACGCCACATGAGTCCAAGGCCCCCACTCCCATGGGTGGACTTTCAGGAGAATAGAGAGCAGCCTGCCGTGCTGGAAGATGAGCCTGGAGAGCTCAGGCCTCCACTGAGGCCAGGTGGCAGGGGGATGGCAGAGCTGGACCAAAGGCGCCTCTGCGCCAGAACCCTGTGCAGTGAGTGCCCTGGACTTGGGGTCCGGACACTCCTCCCAACCTCCGAGCTCCTCTCAGACTATCGCACACCCCGGGAACAAAGCCCTAACCACACCACGCGGGGCAGATGTCACGTGTGTCCACTTAAAGACACATAAACACGCCTCCCATTGAGTGGGCAAAGAAGTTCTCCAGGCTGGAAGCCACCCATGTTTATTTCTAAGACAAGCATCGGGATTGTCCAGCCTCCATGGACTCCTCTAGGGCTGTATAGGTGGAAGGTGAGTGCGTGTCTACATGGCGAAGCGTGTGTGCATGGGTGTGTGAGTACAGCTGCTGGGCAACCGTGCCCTTTCTTCCCACCCCTGCTCCCTGGCTTTCCCGGGTACCACCCCCGCCACCCTGCTGGCCCGAGGGTGCTGTGAACGGGCGCAGGGAAGGAGCTGCCGCCCTCCGGGACCACGGGCCCTCCTCCACAGGCCTGCGGCTGGTGTCAGGATGCGTTTCTCCTCGCCCCCCAGCTTCCTGAGCCCCAGTAAGCTCAGTCCAGTCGCTCCGTCGTGCCAGCTCTTTGTGACCCCGTGGACCGCAGTGCGCCAGGCTTCCCTGTCCACCACCAACTCCCGGAGCTCGCTCAGACTCGTGTCCATTGAGTCGCTGAGCTCCAGTCAAGGACACAGAAACAGTCAGGTGCCCATGTGCACCCGGACACCCTGCTGGCCTGCTTGGCCCCTTCAGGAGGCTGGCCCCAGGTGTGCAGAAAGGGGCAAGCACCAAACTGGGCATCCTGTCCAGAAGCAGCAGGAACGAATGCTCAGTCCTTGCATATAACAGAGCAAGCCACCAGAGCTCGGTCCCCGGACAGCGATGAGGAGCTGGACACGGTCAACAGCAAGGACGTTTGCAGCTCAAGAGACCCCGTGAGAGAATGAAAGGACAAGCATTGTGTACTGACCCAGGACTTCCGTCCCCAACAGACACAGGGCTCTCAAAACGCAATTCAAAATGGGCAGGAGATGGTGACAGACATTCCCCCAGAGAAGCTACACCCACACCCACCAGGACGGTCAGAATCAGACCACGGAGGCTGATGGGGCCAAACAGCACCTGAAGACATGGAGCCTGACCCTCCACAGGCCGCACGCACCTCCCCAGTGACCCAGCCACCTGCTCCCCTCGGCAGGAAGGACAAAGGCGCCGGGCACACGGGGACCCTGTGAGGGCTCACGGCAGCGCGATCCTGCTCTGCAAGCACGTGGGAAGGGTGCAGACTACCAGGCCTCCTCCTCCACACCAGCGGGCGAGCATCACAGCAGCAGGCTCCAAGGGCAGACCCCCACAATGGACACTTGAGGATCCCCTCCAGACGGGTTTTAGTCGGAATCTGAGACCAGCGGCAGCTCAGCGGGTGCTAAGCCCCGAGGGTGTGGCAAGGCCGTCCAAGGTTCTAGTTCAGGTTCTGTGGTTTCAATCTGTGCGGGAGGTCACAGGCTACGCATATCTGTCAAAATTCAACGAAGCTACGCTTTAGGTTCAGTGGAATGTAAATTACACCTCTGCAAGCTGACCGGAGGCAAGCAAGCGGCAAGCCCACAGGAAAGCAGGGACTCTCGCTGGTGCCCCTGCAGGGAGCCCCGAGGGCCCTAAGAAGCCACCGCCCACAGGGGCCCCACCCGAGGACTCCAGGCACAGGATGCCCAAGGGCAAGAGGTGCCAGAGGCGAGGAGGGCACTGGAGGGCCCTGCACAGCTGCTCCTTTCCGGTTCCACGACACGGGAGGGGCGCAGGGCACTAACCTGAAACCGACACACCTGTGCATCTGGAACTGTTGTGCTTTCTCTTCGTGCGTTATGTTGCAAAGAGCTATTCACTTATCCCAGGAAAGAAAAAGAGGACAACTGTGCTGGGATGTCTTATTTCTGGGCTGGATGTGGCTTCAGGCTGTTACCACTTTCTCCAATCGCTTTTCTCTGATCTATTTCACAATAACAAAGAGCTTCATCTATGTTTTCAAAGACAAAAGGGAGTAGGCAAAAGTTTCAGGGCCTGGAGTGGCCACACAGAGGCTCTCTCCTCCCAGGCTGGCCCTGTCTCTGTCCTCAGAGCCCCGAGAGCACCTGCCCCCCACCACAGGCCCCCAAGCGCACATCCTACGGCAGCCACACCACTGAGGCCACATCCAGAGGTGCCAGCAGCCTGGTGAGCTCGAGGCTGCAGGGGTCGACGGAGTCCCTGTTCAGGCCCTGCGAGTGAAGCAGGGGCTTCTGTGGTTTCAGTCAGAAGGGCTGGGACGCCTCGCTAAATGTCGCAGCTGATGCTATAGGCTGGGGGGGGTGAGGGGTTCACCACGCTGGATCTCGCAGTGGAAAGCTAGAGATCCACTCAAAGAAAGCAGCTTGGAGCCAAGGGGAGGGCGCACACACCAGGGCACAACTTGGCACACACTCGTTGGTGGCCGGAGAGGCGGGGGTGGGAGGTGGGCAGGTGGGGGCTCCTCTGCTGTGACTGTCTCTGCTGCCAGCACAGAAACAGCCTCTTGAGACCAGAGGCCCCCAGCCCACAGTACCTAGGGAGGAGGAGGCAGGAGCCATCCCTCCCGCGGAGGCCACGACCTGCTCTGGACCTGCTCGGCCCGGAGCCGGCTGGAACCTCGATGGCCGGGAAGCCCCAGGCCTGCACTGCCCAGGGCGACGCCCACGTGCCAGCCCCAGGCCTGGCTGCCACCCCCCACCCCCACCCCGGCACTCCCCTCTCCAGGCCTGCTCACCTGACCCGACGTCCCATCTCACAGTGCAGGAAGCGGAGGCAGAGCCGAGACCAAGTCCACATCTGACCCCGCCGCCGGCTCCAGGGCCGCTCACACCTCCAGGAGGGCAGGCCCAGGACCCAGGGACACGTATTTCTGAGGCGGCTGCCCTGAGCAGGGAAAGGCTGGCCTCACAAACAGCCCTGCGGCTGCTTAAGCAGTAGGTGAGTCACTGGGAAGTGTAAGGGCCACACCCCGCCTCCCTCCCAGCCCTGCCTCCGTCTCCAGAGGAAGAGGAAGCCCCAGTCTGCCGGAGCTCCTGGGAAGCTGCCCACACACCTCACCTCGCACTTACCGGGAGAAGGGCAGCCCCCCACCTCACGCAGCCCGGGGCAAACAGGAGCCCTGCCGGCCTCGCCAGCCCGAGGCTGAGCACGGCCAGACCTGCCAGGCGGGGGGAGAGCAGGGCAGCCTCGGCCCATCGGCCCATCGCTGCCAGGCTTGTTTTGCATCCCTCCCGTGTTGGCCCCCCACCCCTGGACAGCCTGCCAAGGAGGACAGAGAAGACGACGTGCGGGTTGGGGCAGAGTGCCCACCTGGGCCCGGCTGCTAGGGGAGCTTGGAAACACCCCGGCACTGGAGCAGGGGGCGGCCAGGCAGGAAGAGCGCCTGGACGGGAGAGGGAGGCAGGCTGCACCCCGTGGGCTCAGGGCCAGGAGAGCAGCACGAACACCCGCCTGACAGGCCATCAGCTTCGGGTTAAGGTTCAAGCCAAGCCAATGGCCCCCTGCGGGGAGAGGCTGGTGGAGCCGAGCGAGTGGCTCCTGGGCCACAGCCTATGGGACACCCAGGTCACGCAGCAGCCACTCCTGACCCCCCGAAGAGCTGGCCCCAGACACAGGGACACTGTCACCTCCCCCCATGAGCTTCCCAAGCCCAGCAGGCACAGAGCCCAGGCTGCCTAAGAAAAGGGTGAGGTGGGTCCTGCCAAGTCACCCCGCCCTCCCCACTGGTATAAAAACGTCGGAGGCAACATTTAGCCCAGGCTCAGGGCACAGGAAGGAGGCTGGTGGAGCCACCTCCCCTACCAGGGGCCCAACCCCTACAGGCGCTCAAGCACAGACACTGGGAATCCTCCGAATCTAAAATACTGGAATCCAATCAAGAAAAATGTCAGAGAGAGATGGACGAGGTCCACTGCTCATGCAGGGCTGTAGGGAAGGTTCCCGAGAGGAAAGGACCCCGAGAGAAGACGGGCTGGGAGCTCAGCAGGGATGGGGAGCGACAATCCCTACGACCCCCACCCACCGTGAGTGCCCCAGGCCGGCCCCCACTGCCTCCAGGAACACCCCGGCACATCCGTGGAGATGTCCACGCGCCCCAGGTGCGCCCGAGGCACGCCAAGCTGGTCAAACAGCTTCCTGCTGTGGACTCAGCACGGCACATGGGCGGGCATGGAGGCCCCTGCTGGGCTGCTGTCCCGCTGTCCCCGAGGGTTTGCAGGGCTCTGTGTGAGGTGGTCTGGCCCCGAAGAGGCTGCTGTGCATGTTCGGGGCCCATCTGAGGCAGGTGAGGAGGTCAGATGCACTGAATGCCTTTTCAGCTTCCTGTATCTTCAACTTAAAGACAGCTTTGGTGGGAAGTGACCTCATTGTGAGTCAAGGCAGATCTGCCTAAGGACAGGCCCCAAACAAGGACCAAACTGCTCTGAAAGAACCTGCATCTGCCTCGGTGCTTCCCAGGTGGGTTCCTGACGGGGATCCTGGGAGGCAAGTCTCGGCCCCGGCTCTTCGGCTGCAGCCCCTTCCACCCCCAAGCCTGCTGGGCTGCACTGCGTCCCAAGGACCCCTTTCCTCTCCCTTTGGCACTGGGCCTCTTCAGCAGTTTCCTGAAAGGTGGAGGATGAGATGTACTACTTTTTCCAGAATTTGCAAGTGAAAAAAGTTTTATTCTATTCTCGCATTGCCTTACTAGTTGGGCTGATGTGGAACGACCTCCGCTTTGGAATCCCTCGTTTCAGTTTCCGGGTTAGTTTTGCTCTGTTTCCTCTGAAGGTCTCTGAAACCTTCCCTTATCCCCAGCGCCCTGCAGGTCCCACTCATGCTTCCTGCTGGCAACAGGGAAGCTCTCACCTTGTGGGGCACGGGGTGAGCCTATTCAATCTCAAGCCCCTTTTTCTGGAGCCCCGCCATGGCTCAAAGCTGCCAGCACAGATGCGCCGTCCTCACCACCGCCCTCCCAGTGCCCGCACCTGCCTCTCTGTCCCCTGCTGGGAAACACACCCAACTGATCACCTCTTCCTGGACCAGGACTTCACTTTGTCAACACACCTGCAGCCTCCAAGCACTCCCGTTAATTCTCTGCACGTTCTTTTTCTCTACTGGTTGGTTCTTACTTGCCAGGGGGGGTCCTCCGTGCTCTGCAGGTCTCTCAGGAGGCTAACGACAGCGCCAGCTTATCCGTTTGTTCAGTCCGCTCCCTCTTTTTCTGTTGGTTTTGGTCTCTGCCTTCCTTGTTCACACAGTCCATGAAACGTGGTGATCCCTGGCCATCCACTCAGATTTAAAGATGGGCACTCAAGAGCTCACCAACAGCTTCATGTGCGGGGGAGGGGGGGCAGGGGGACAAAGGTGGCGGGGCTGGTTCAGGCAGGTTGCTGGGGGACCACCTGGCTCCCAAGCAGGGGGCATGTCCACCCCCTCCACTGTCAGGTGTCTGGAGAGCTCTTCTCTCGGGCAGGTCAGACTCCATCCTTCTGCCTGCAGAGTGCACTGCAGGCACCAGGGTCTTGGGCACAAGACTGGGTTGGGAAACCTCGTCATCGCGGCTTTATCTGCACGGTGGAGGCCCTGGTGTGGTCCGGGGACTCGCGCTCTCAGGCAGCGATATCGGGCTCAAGGCAAGCAGGAGGGAGCAGGGTGTCCAGCTGCCCCCGCGCACCTCCAGACCAGCAAGCGGCTCCCTCCAAGGTTCCGAGGCCCCAAAACCCGGAGCCCCACTGCGCTTCCTCAGGTTTCCACCTCCTCGCACCTGCACCCCACCTGACCGCCCGCTCTCCATCTTCTGACTCTGCCATCTCCCACCTTTGCTCCTCTTGGTCTCTGCCTTCCAGAGGCCTCAGGTCTCATTCCAGCGGGGCTGGGGAGGGAGCAGACTCAACATAAAAGTGCACAGTCCACTCTCTTTAGGCAAAGGGGCCAAATGCGATGGGATACTGGCGGGTGGCCCCTGTTCCCCTTCCAGTGAGGGACCCTGGGCTCTCCCCCTTTCTGACAGCCCAACTCAGCTACCAACGGATGCCCACACCCCTCCTCCACCTGCCTGTGGGCAAGGCTTCCCACCCAGTTCAGGCAGATTCACGGAGGTGGGCCTGCCCTGCCTACGGGGCTGGTGGACCTCAGAGAAACCTCGTCTTAACGGTCCCCGCACAGCTCAGCCTTGCCCCACTCCCCTCCCTCCATGCCTCATCCTCAAATACCAGTCAGAGAACCCGGGACCCAACCATGAGGGTCAGTGAGCTGCACGCATCCTGTCCAAGGCCACGGGCTAAACCCAAGGCCCCACCCAAGGCTTCCAACTGGACACCTGTGTCTTCACAGAGATGTGCCCAGAGGCCAGGACAAAGCACAGGTTCGCCAACCCCTGGACTCGGCAGCGGGAGCCAGGCCGGGGCTGGGAACCCAGGCTCCTGCCTGCACAGGAAAGGCAGGGCATGTGGGGAGCAGGCGCATCCACATCTGCTCAGAAAGGGGCCGTGGTGAGCCTTGTGCTCACCGCACCGTGGGCACCTTGCCTTCACAGGACCACACTGCCACCTGCCAGCGCCCCGCCTGGAAATTCTGAAACCACGTGGAGGAGGGCTCTGTGGCTCAGAGAGGTCCCCGCCCCCTCTGCTGAGGCCACAGGCGGAGTCCCTGACGCTGGATGACCTGCCCCAGGTCTCAGGGCCATCGTGGCAGAATGGGTACAAGTGGACAGTACGCTCTGCCTGGGGTTGCTGTTTTCATGAGTATTCTAAGAAGTATCGCAAAAACTTCACTCAAGGTCAGTGAGCGGCAAAATGCAGACCCTGGCCTTGGTGGCCCTTAGCCGCTCAAACACCGGCAGTCACTACAGCCAGCCCTGGTGGTGGCCAGGCCTCCCCAGAGCTCAGAGCTTAGCACACCAACACGGGACACATGCCCCTGAGGGCCGTCACCTGAGGGGTGCTTCCGGTCCCTCACACAGGATCCCAGTGGGGGCGGGGGGGGGGGGCAAGATACAATGAAGGAGGCCGGCAGTGGGGCCGTCGGAGGCAACGAAGCACCTGCTTTACCCTTCTGACACTCAGACACTTAAGACACCGATGCTGCCGGGAGCGCCCCAGGCCCGTGGGAACGGGCATCCCGCGCAGGCCCCGGAACCCAAGGCTCCCACCTTCCCAACAAGCCCACCCCGTGCCACGTCCACCCAGTTCAGCGGCAGCGCCCAGCAGCCCGCGTGGATGCGGGGCCACCGGCAGAGGGAGACCGCTCCGCCCGCGCGCACTGGGGTCTGAAGCCCCGTCCCGGGCTCCGGCGCCCTGCGTGCCCGGCGCGCCCTCTGGTGGACGCAGGAGCCTCAGGCGGCGCTTTCAGCCTGCGGAGCCTCCCTCCTCCCCCAGCTAAGTGCGGGGAAAGAGCTCCCCCAGCCTCCCCGCCCCCACCCCTGCCCGGAGAACCGCGAGGTGGGTCAGACCACCTCCTGGGTGCCCCTAGACCAGCTCAGAGGCCTGGAGGGCAGGCTGGGGAAGAGAGCTGCCAGCACTTCCCAGCGCGCCCCCTCCCCATGGGACAGCTGCCCGGCGGTCCAGCGAGCTGGGAGCTCGCAGAGCTTCTGCACGGCCTAGGCCCCCGGGATGCATGACGTGGGGGAGCATCTTCCCCAGGAGCAGAACGGAGGTGAGGAAGGCAACGACGGGTCTTCCGGCAAGCGTGGCCGCGGGGGGAAAAGGACATCTCCCCGCTGCACAGACAAGGCGCCAAGCGCCAGCTGCTTCCAAGGTCTCGCTCCATCTGACCGGGACGCCCAGCTTCTGCCACCCGGAGGAAGTCCCTCTGCATGGTGAGCGCGGCTGAAGGAAGCGGCAAGCAAAACCCCTTGTCCCGCAGCGAGCACGTGAACCCCAACAGCACCCCGAGACCCTGCCAGCTGTTCACAGAGGCAGGCTCATGAAGAAAGGGAATAAAGACGTCGAAGCAGGCTCAGCCCCACCGACAAGAAACACCCTGACAGGAGTGACGCTCCACTCAGCAAAGACAGAGTGCGGCAGCCAAGGCACGGCCCGGCCGCCAGCCGGCCAGGGAGAGAAGGCGCGGGGCACCGCCTACCAGCCGCGGTTTCCTGAGAACAGGCAGCACGGAGAACGGCTGTTTGTGACAGCACCCAGGAAACGACCACCCCAGACTGCGTTACACTCACACGAGTGACACGGCCACGGGGGGCGTGGAGCCGTGGCAGGTCAGGAGCCAGAACAGAGCCACCCTCCTGCCGCCCGCCCTCTCCTCCACGGCCTCCACCCCCCGTGTCCTGCCCGGGCCGGGGAGAGGCGCTGAGGACACAGAGCCCGGGCCCCGCAGCCCCCGCCACCGGCGTGGGACCAGCAGGCCCCGCGGGCCAGACATCCCCGCGCTACAGCCCCCCGAGACCCCGCAGCTCTCGGCAGGCGCCACGAAGGCTCAGGGGAAGGCTCGGCCCAAGGAGGGACGCAAGACGGGACCTGTCTTTAGGAAAAGCCTCCCCTCACCCACTGACACTTGACGCTCTCGACAGCATCACGGGCACAGACGTCTGAGCACCTCGCTTTCTCCGGGGGCCTTGCTTCTACTGTCACCGCAGCCTCATCACTCTGGGTTCCCGGGAGCGGAGGGTGTGCAAGGCAAGGGTTCCGAGCTCCACGGTGAGCTCTGAGGGCGTCCGGGAAGCGAGGAGAGGCCCGTGGGGGGGACTGCCCCAGAGCAGCAGGGGCCCCCGCCCCGCCCCCTTCACAGCGGGGATTGCGGAGGACCGCCCGGGGCCCAGCGCCCAGGGACCCCCAGGCAGGGCCACGCTTGGCTCACGCCCGTCCCAACAGCACTGGCTCCGAGGCCGGGTCAGGCTGCGTCTCAGCCCCTCCCCGATGCTGCACGCGGCGGGCACACAGACCGCACCCGCACATGTACCATGCGTGCGCGCACAGCGCACTCTCGGTAACGTCACAGAGCGCCTTTCTCACTAGGCGTGATCACAACTGCACAGAGGCCCCTGGAGCAGGCGGCTGCTGTCTGTGGCCCCCCGTCTGCAGCGCCGAGGGCGTCCACCGGGGGTCCTTCCTGTATGCGCAGAGGGGCACACGAGTCTGCTGCGCGCGGCGGCGTGGCCGGCACTGGGGCCTGCGACAGCACTGGAGACCGTCTTAAGAAGAGCCGAGCTGTGCCTAAAAACAGAGCCGATGGGAAACGCTCTCCAAGCGTGATGCCCTCAAGTGAGCTCAATGAATCCGTGTCTTCACAGGCTGGCCGTGAACTTCAAATGAAGGCTGTTCTTTTTAGAGCTGCTTTTCAAGTTCTACTCCAGACAGTTATTCAAAGTGTCCACTTGATGAATAGATGCCCTTTCCAAACACGCCTTACAGAACTGACACACCAACACCCCAGACCGCTATCCAGCTTGCCACCCAGGTGCCGTGGCTCCCTTTCTGTGTCCGTCTCAGGCTCCAGCATGACACTGGGCCTGCATTTCCCAGGCCTGCAATTCTCCAGATCCAGTGGGTTTGGCGGTTTAAGAGTCAAGACAGGTTGACGAGAAAAACCTCGAGATGGGGAGCAGGCCCGCCCGGGGCCTTCCTGCTGTACCTGTTCCTGCCCGTCACCCCCTCCAGGAGCCTTGACTCAGCTTCCAGTCTGGTGCTGGCCACGGGTGCTGGGGCAGCGGATCTGTCTGTTCTGAGTCAGGCTCCCCGCTCCTGGTCTCCTTGGATCTGGAGCCCTCCAGAGACCCAACCCCAGCCTCTCACCCAGGGAGACCCTGCCTGTCCCACACAGACGATCAAACTCCTGCTGCCCCGAACCCAGGGCCCGTGGCAGGTCAGGAAGCTTTGTGACCACGGCTGCCCCCAGCACAGCAGGCTGGTGGGAAACAAGACTGCTGTTCATGCGGAGAAAGAGGAAGCTGAGATGAGGGGACAACATGAGGACACCTGTGCTGGCTCCGAGGCCAGCACGCCCACGCGACTCCCTCCACGGGCAGAGA
This sequence comes from Okapia johnstoni, assembly GCA_024291935.2. NCBI lineage: Eukaryota > Metazoa > Chordata > Mammalia > Artiodactyla > Giraffidae > Okapia > Okapia johnstoni. The sequence goes on from JAGTYA010000026.1 coordinate 1,048,206, forward strand.
AGGTGCTCGGCGCTCCTGCTGACGTCCTCAGGGAGGGATTCTGAAACAGGAGCACAGAGGCAATCACAGCAAATGTCTCGGCGCATAAAGGAATACACGGCTGGCTGAGGATGTGATGAGCAGTGGTAACCCCAGGAAGGAGAGCCACTGAGTCCACTCCTCATCCCCCACAGACAGGCCCAGCCCAGGGGCGGCGTGAGGCTGGGCCTTCAGCCTAAAGCAGAAGGCAGCGCAGCCCACCTGACCTTGCGGAAGAGGCAGGGCACGGAGGACCCGTATGCCCAGGCCCTCACACCGGGCATGAGCAGGCTGCCACTGGGCACAGCCACCAGGCCAGCCACTGAGGACGATCACATGATGGGGCGGCTCAGTGAGTGGAGAGAGCAAGGACGGGCAAGGGGCTCTGTCAATGCCAGGGAGCCCGCCATGAAAAGACGTGCCGGGAGAGCATGGAGGCGTCTGGGCTCATGCGGACCCCGACGCGGTGAGGTCTGGTGGTGTGGCTGTCCAGCCAGGGCCAACCCCCCACAGCTCCTTTCCGAGGGGGAGCCTGGCTGGGGGAGGCCAATCCAGCCCAAGTTTGTCAGTGCCGATAACAGAAGTGAGACCCTAAGCACAAAACTAAAAAAGCCACCCAACGTATACAGACACACACACACAAGAAAACTATTTAAAAAGAGGTCAAGAGAAAGGGTGATGGGTGGAATCTGATCCAAAGTTATTAAAAACAACACAGAGAACTCCCTTGGTGGCACAGAAGGTAAGAGTCCCCCTGCCAGTGCAGGAGACGCAGCTCTGACTGCTGACTCAAGAGGATCTCAGATACCGAGGGGCAACTAAGCCCGTTCATCAGCTCCTGAGCCTGTGCTCCGGAGCCTGGGGGCCACAGCTCCTGAGCCTGCGCCCCAGAGCCCGAGGGGGCCTCAGCTCCTGAGCCTGTGCCCCGGAGCCCGGGGGCCTCGGCTCCTGAGCCCACGTGCTGCAACTGTTGCAGCCCGCACCCCTACAGCCTGAGCTCCACACAGGAGACAACACTGCGAAGAGAAGCCTGCACACGCGACCAGAGTGGCCTGCAGTCGCCACAAAGAGAAGCCCAAACACAGCAACAAGGACCCAGCGCAGTCAGAAGTTAAACTTGAAAGTAAATGCATGTTGTTTTTAAGTTGAGCTCTTTCAAAAAATCAAGACAACACAGAGAGTGAATAAGTAAGAATCAGAACAGCCTCTATACCAGGAGAGTGTGCCAGAAAGATCTACTGAAAATAAAAACTATCACCTATAATTCCAAAATTGATTTAAAAATTAGGAAAATTTAAAAAGCCAGGACAGAACCACCATAATCATGAATCAGAATTACAGATTCAGACCGACAGCAGAGAACTGTTATCTATCATTATATGATTGGTTAGTAGCACAACCTCCTGGAGAGAAGCCCACCCCAGTGACAATGAACCCCCAGACATGACTGAGGGGTGGCCAGGAAGCTCGCTGCTCCCATCCCTGTTTTTAGCATCGCGTTATGTTGACAGGAGAGTCCCCTGTCCAGACAAAGAGGAGTCAAGGGGCTCGGTCAGCAGGCGACTGAGCGCCTGGCTCCTCAGCATGATGAGAGACGGCTATAGAATGGGCCAGGCAGTCCGTGAAAGCCCTGGGCCCTGCAGTGGAATGGGGAGGACCAGAGTGACTCCAAGGCACCTTCAGTCTTTCCACGCATTGTCTGTTCCCCGGTAAGTCCCAGAGATGATGACCATCCCAAAGCAGTGGGCGCCCCTGGCACCTGGAATGTGGTCTCTACAAGCCATTCCCACCACAAGAAACCAGGGCCCCCTAGAGGAAAGGCGGGCTCCAGCCGGGGCTTCGCTGTCATAGCAGAGAGCAGGGATGCTCTCTGAAGCCCCCAGAGTCCTTGTCACAAGACTTGGAACCAGCTTGAATAAGCACCCAGAGGCCAGAGATGGGGCAAAGTAACCATCAAGGAGGATCAGAGCTGCAGCAGACTCCAAGACCAAGACTGTCTTAATCCATGAACTCTTAGTGAAATATATACTTTAAACCTTCTTGGTTACTTGAAGATGTTATAGAATCAACACTTAACTCTGAGAGCTGGTAAGCAGAGGCAAGGAATCAAGCATTTATCTGGACTTGCATATATTAATGTGGGGTAACCAAAGGGCTGACAGGAGAAAGTGTCTCCTCAGAGGTGTCACGGCCAGAGCCCCTGTGCTCCAGGCCGCCCCCATGCTGGCGTGCGGCCTTCGTCACTGTGTCTACACCCCGGAAAGGTGAAGGCTCACAGCAGCTCTCTCCTTTCACGCCGTGAGGAGAGAGCACAGTGAACAGAAGTGTGTGCCCAGCTCCAACCCGGGAGGTGAGCGGGGACCACAGAGAGACCGTGAGCTCCACTCAGGTCTACGTCAGGCTTTTCAGATCGCACTCTCGTCCTGCGCGAGGCCACTGCGAGAGACCGGCACCGCCTCTCGCCATCGCCTCTGAGCGCGGAGGAAGGCCCTGGGCCAGGACGGCCCAGAGGGCACCTGGGGCGAGAGGCAGCGTGCAGCGGCCTGGGGGCCTCACCCGCCTGCCAGCTCTCGTGAGGCTGCGGGTGTGTCTCCCTCTGCCCAGCCCCCGGCCACCCGGGCAGCTGAGCCGGGGGAGGCAGCAAGCTGCCCCGTCCTGAGCTGCCGTGGAGCCCAGCACACGGCCCGGCCCGGCTCCCTTCGCAGAGTGGCTGCTGTCACACCTCAGACCCCAGCGGCTCACAGGAGGCTCTGCAGGGCGCGGTCCTCGCTCACACCACACGGGACACACCAAAGAGGCGGCCTCAGCTCCCCCCCAAGGCAGAGGGCTAGGCAGACCTGTCTCAGCAGAGGCCCTGGTCGAGGGCAGGCTGCTGTGTGGGGAGGGCCGTGTGGTCTCTCTGGGATGCCAGCATGAGGCTGGGGGGTGGCAGCAGGGGCACGGGGAGCACGCTGCCGTGGGCACCTCCCCAGGCCGGCCCCAGAGACTGACTCACAGACGTGAGCCCCCCCTGCCTGCCTCCAGAGGGACGGCCGGAGGGGGCCAGACGCTGCAGGAGCACGGCAGCCGGGGACGCGGGCGGAGCCCCTCTGGGCACATCTGGCCACCCCGGCGGAGAAGCAGGGAAGAACGAGATGCTGAACACGGGACAGACGGAGAAACTGCCACTGGGTCCAGCACGTTCTGGAAACCTGTGAGGCCGGGCCCCACCAGGACACGTGTCAGATCTCTACTGGGAGGGTCGCCAGGGGGTCATGTGAGGTCTGCCAGGTAAGGAAGCTCGCTGGAGCAAAGCCTGTCCAGAGATCCCAGTGGACACTGGCCCCCTGACCTCACAACCAGGTCAAGGGGCTCTAATGCCACCACCCAGCACCCCAGAACAGGGGCAGGGCCTGCAGACAGGAGTCAGTCTTCTCTCGTAAACAACTTCAACCTAAACACTCCAGAATCAGCAGAGACAAAAAGGAAGGATCTTGCTGATTTTCATCAACAGAGGGTGCTTTCAAAATCCTTCAGTAAGAAACAGGTTGAGTCGCTCACGCAGCCGATGTCTATATGGGGACCTGTCTTGTTGAAGAAGAGACAGGCTACCCACTCCAGTATTCCTGGGCTTCCCTGGTGGCTCAGCTGGTAAAGAATCTGCCAGCAATGCGGGAGACCTGGGTTCCATCCCTGGGTTGTGAAGATCCCCTGGAGAAGGGAAAGGCCACCCACTCCAGTATTCTGGCCTGGAGAATTCCACGGACAGTCCACGGGGTTGCAGAGAGTCAGACACAACTGAGCGCCTTTCACTTCCCTGTCACTTGTTTCCCAGCTTCTCTGCCCCTGGCCCTGGAGCAGCAGCCTGGCTTCTGGCAGCCTCTCCTCCGTTTGGTCCACACTGCCCTGCGCCTCAACCCGAGCAGGGCTTCGGCCCACGTCTCAGGAAGGCTGGAGCCTAAACACGTGCACACTAAGGGTACAGGTACTACCTTTACCCCCATGGCGTTTCCGTGCGTGTGCTTGTCCAGTTACATGAGGCCAGCAGAGATGGGCAGCCTCGCGTCGTGGATGGCCCCTCGACTACAGCCACGAGCAGCGTGGCCAGGCTCTCTCTCAGGGGCCTGGGGGCATCCTCCCCTGCCAGGAGTCCCCTGTCCGTTTCCCTGTTCTCTGACGGGGTCTGGACGTGCTGTCTGTTGGGGCCACGTGCACCACACCTCCCCAGGTGGCTGGCCTCTCCCTCTGTAGGGATCTCTGTGCACAAGCACGTGCTGCGTTTCTCTCTCCGTTCGCCCAGTGATTGACACTCACGCTGCTTCCGTAACTTGGCAACCGCACCCAGTGCTGCAGTGCACACAGGAGTAGAGAACTCTCCTCAAGAGAACGACTTCCTTCAGACACACTCCTAAAAGCGGGCTCCCGCCTCACACACGCGTTCCATTTTCCATTTCTTGAGGAGCCTCCGCGCCGTCTTCCATGGTGGCTGTGCCAGCTGGCAGTCCCACCAACCCTGCACAAAGCCTTCCTTTCCTCCACATCTGCACCAACTCTTGAGAGCTCTTGTCTTTTTTATGATGACCATTCAGACGGGTGAGGTGATATCTCAGTGTGGTTTTGACTTGCGTTTTCCTGATGATTAGTGACACTGAGCAGCTTTTCATGTGCCTGTTGGCCCTCTGTGTGTTTCCTCTGGGAAATGTCTGTTTAGGTCTTTTGCACTCCTGAGTTCGTGGTGTATTTTGGGTATGAACCCGTATCAGATGGGTGCTTCGCTAACATTCCCTCCCACTCCCTAGGCTGTCTTTCACTTGTTGATGGTCTCCTTTGCTGCACAGAACGTTTTGATTTAATGTAGCCCCACTTATTTTTGCTTTTGTTGCCTTTCCTTTTGGTGTCAAATGCAAAAAAAAAATCATCACCAAGACCAATGTCGACATCCTACCTATATTTTCTTCCGCAAGTTTTATGATTTCACATGGTAGGTTCAAATCTTCAATCCACTTTAAGTCCATTTTTTGTGTGCTGCAAAAGACAGCAGTCCAGGTTCTTCTGCATGGGCGCGTCGTTTTCTCAGTAATATTTATTAAAGAGACCGTCCTCTGCCCAGTGTGTGCTCTTGGCCCCTCTGCTGTGACTTACCTGACCGTGTACACGTGGGTTCTTTTTCCGGCCTGTGTACTCTGTTCAGTCGATCTACATATTTTTTGCGCCAGCACCACACTGCTTTGACTGCCGCAGCTTTATGACATGGTTTCAAATCACTGCACGTGATGTCTCCAACTTCGTTCTTTTTCATAATTGCTTTGGGGTCTTCTGTGTTTTCATACAAATTCTACAATTATTTTTTCTATTTTTGTGAAAAATGCCATTGGAATTTTGATAGTGATTATACTGAATCTCTAGGTTGCTTTGGATAGTGTGGACATTTTAACCATATTAGTTCTTCCAATCCATGAACACAGAATAGCTCTCATGACGTCTTATAGTTTTCAACATACCAACTTTTCATCTCCTTAGTCTATTCATAAATACTTTATTCTGTTCGATGTTACTGGAAACGGGATCATTTTCCTATTCTTCTCTGGCCATGCCACGTGGCATGCGGGATCTCGGCTCCTCCCCCAGGGACCAGCCCCGCGCCCCTCGGGTGGGAGCCCAGAGTCCAAGCACTGACTGCCAGGCAAGCCCCCTCAATTTCTCTAACAGGTAGGGCAAGCATCTTTAAGAAGATGCCTGGGAAGCTCAATCCTTGCCCTCATTTGTGTCTGGGCCCTGAAGCTGGAGGTCAAATATTCTAAAAGCCTGGGACCAGAAAGCCACACAGGAGTCAGGCAGGCAGACGGGAGGTTCTCCAAGCCAAGGAGATGGCGTGAACACAGGACAGGGGTTTCGGCTGAAGATGGTGCGTCAGAGGCTCGGTGCAATGGGCACCCGTGGTTGGGAGTGGGGGCTGGAGGGAGATGAGGACTCCATCCCTTAGACAAGGGGGTCCAGAAGGTCTCCTAAGCAGGAGTACGACATGCTCAGTACTCTGGCTTGTGGAAGATGCGAACCAAAGATAAAGTCATAAGCTCCCCAATCCCACCCATGGGTGCCTGGGTCTAGGAGAGCCTGAGGTCCTGGAGCTGGGTCAGCCCAGGGAACCGTGGGCCCGCCTGGAGGGAGCCCAGGAAGTCGTGACCCTGGTGTGTTCACACCGCCCACAGGTGACTTCTGGGTCAGGTCCCGTGGCCAGGGCCGTGGGCTGTGCAAGCAGTCAGGACCCTGCCTGCTCCAGCACAGGCTCTAGACCCAGACACAAAGGCCAGGGTGCAGTCTCTAACCCAGACCCCTCCAAACCTCATTTCAGGGGACATTTTATTATTTTCATTAGAAACCAAGCGACCCAGACTTCTGAGAAAAACATGAGAGGCGGAAAACTGTAGTGCTACCTGTGAACTGCTCCTGACGGGTCACTCAGCTCCCGGAGGACAGGAGGGGCCCGAGATCACCACTGCTCTCCCATCTGCTGTGCTACCGGGAGGACCATGACCCCAATTACAGCCAGTCAGCAGAAAGCTTGGGACATCTACAGGCCCAGTGTCCTGGTGCTAGCTGATTCCTTAAGGCCCACGGATGCTGTGAAAACACAGCTGTGCACCCAACCCTGATCTCCCCTCCCTGCTGGGCAGGCGCGGGGCAAGGGCACTGTGGAGACGTGGTCACCATGACCCTCGCAGCAGAGCCTGTTCCTACAACGCAGCCACCGCTGCAGGCACGACAAGAACAGACACCAGGATGTGCCCTCCTACCAGCGAGGTGCCACAGCCCCCAGGGGGAAGCGGCGGGGCTAGACTACGGCCTGGAGACCTGGCACAGCAGCCACGGTCACCTGGCTGGCGGCAGACAGAGGACTGGAGCCCAGTGAGTGAGGCGGCAGAGGCAGGGCTTCTGACCACCACGTGCAGGGCCAGCCACGCCGGCCCCGGGTCAGCCCTGTGCCCGCGGGTCCTGGCTGTGCTGACAGGAGCAGGCCGGCCCGAGGTGGGGAAGAGGCTGACTGCAGACTCCGTCAGGCCCCTGCTGCTCCATCCTGAAAGGGTCCACGCAGGTCCCATGAGCACGCCTGCACCCCAGGGAGGGCTCCAGCTGGGAGGGGAGCTGGAACTGCCTCAGCCCCCAAACAGGAGCCGAGCGGGGGGCAGGGGCCCTGGGCTGGCACTGTGCATGCCCCTGCCCCCATACTGTCTGGATGGCCACGTGGGCCTGGCGGGACGCCAGCTCGATGGCTGGGCAGGACCCTAGATGGCGCTGAGTGGACATGAGCTCCACAGAGGCCCTGGGTGCACAGGTCCCACAGCAGGTGGTGGGCTGCGCCCTTACATGGCACCATCGCACAAGAGAGCGGACATCTGAGTGAACCAGGGCCCGCTGTCTTCCTGGTGGCAGTTCAGACTCAGGGCCCGCAAACCACCAATGCTCCCACCTATACCCAAACGTCCAATGAGGAGGCAACACACGGGAAGAAATGATACAGAGCACGAGGCACCCCAACATCTCCACGGCCTCGCACAAGCTGGGGTTCACGGGTCCTTCCTGCCTGGTGGGGCTGACGAACGTACATCATTAAAACCGAGCTACACTCGGTTGGCCTGAGAGTAAGTGCACGAAAGCCAGCAAGGTCACAACAAGAGGACACATTTATTTTTGTATGAATATAAACGCCAGAGTTCTCAACAGAACTCAGCTGAGCCCAGCACTTCTTCAGCCAAAAAGGTAGGAGGCCTTCCAGCAGGAACAAGAGAATGTACTTGAAAACAAGGGTTTTCATCACAAAGCATTTTCAACCCCTGCTGCAGGCCCACGTCAGGAGAAGCGCCTGGGTCTCCATCACAAAAGTGCAGAGCCATGTGGGGGCACTCTGCAGACAGCACCCCCAGACCCGGGCCTCTGCACGGGGCACATGGACCCAACCCGACGTCCTGCTTCCAGGAGGCGGGAGTGGGCCAGGCAGGGAGGGCAGGGACAGCCTGTGATGAGAGGCGGGACCCACAGGACCTCTGCCACGTAGCCCAGCACTTTCAGTGCTTGGTGGGCGTGAGCACGTCCATGTCCCTGAAGCTAGTGAACATGACCGCGGTCACGAGAACACCTGCCACACAGCAGGTGCCTCGCAGAGAACTCCCAGCCAGAACCAGTCTGCAGGGCTGGGGCTGGAGCCTCCCCATCAGGTGCCAGGGCTCAGGGAGCAGCCGTGACCCCGAGCTGACCTTGGGGTGGGGTGGGAGCGAGTCCCGCTCCTGGCGCCTCTCCCGGGACCAGAGCCCGTGGGGCCGATGCCCCGAGGCCAGCTGCCCTGGTGCCCACCTGCTCCTGGGCCGCGGGAGCGAGGCCACCCGTGCTCTGGGAGGGAAGAGCATCCTGGAAGGGAAGCCACACGTTCCTGCGGCAGCCAGAGGCACGCCTCCTCTCAGGGGAGGGACAGGGCCCTGTCCTGGGAAAAAGCCGTGGCCCAGCGGCCCCCAGTGCACACCCAGAGCTGGGGATGCTCAGGAAGATGGGCAGCCCCGGCCCTGCACGCCCCCGGATGCCACGCTGCCAGCCGGACAAGGAAGGACGTTCAGAATGCCAACTGCCCCACACTCCCAGCAAGAAGGTCCTCCGAGAAGACGTGGTCCTCCCAGAGAGTCATCCTGCACCCAGGCAGGGAGGGACAGGTGAGGGAGACGCAGGACAGCCCGGGGCGGCCACAGCCTGTGTTTTCTTTTGAGTCCTTTTTTGTTTATTCATCACCTTCAAAAGGACAGAGGACCAGGAAGCGGGCAGTGAGGTGTCCACGGGTCTCTCCCTCGGGACAGCTCAGCCCTGCCTCCCACCGTTGCTCCCAACACCCAGGAGGGGCCGGGGACTGAGCGAGCTCACCTGGGCTCCCTGGAGGACCACACTGCCCCAGGCTCTCCGTGCGCCCTGTACCTGGCCCCAGGGACTAGAGGCGGCCTGGACTGGGAGCCACACTCTGTGAGGGCAGCGAGACTGGAATTTCTTTCCCAACAGAATCAGCTAAATGGCACGCACAGTCCAAACACACACAGCCAGGAAGGAGGGGGCAGGGTGCACGAGCTCCGGTCCATCCCTAAGCTGTGTGTGTATGTGTGTGTGTGTACACACGTGCGCACATGTACACACAGGAAGGAGAGGGCAGGGTGCACGAGCTCCGGTCCATCCCTAAGCTGTGTGTGTCTGTGTGTGTGTACACACGTGCGCACATGTACACACAGGAAGGAGAGGGCAGGGCGCACGAGCTCCAGTCCATCCCTAGGCTGTGTCTGTGTGTGTGTGTGTGTGTGTGTGTACACACATACACGGGCACACACACCCAGGAAGGAGAGGGCAGGGCGCACAGCTCTGGTCCAGCCCGAGGCCCTGCCCGGGGTGCAGCCCGCAGACGCACACTCGGGCCCCGACTCTCTCAGCCTGGACACAGGCACACACAGCTGCCCCTCGGGGTTCCTGGTCGGGTTCCTGCACGGCTGCACCCACTCTCCTCTTGGCAGCAGAGCCCGCGCGCAAGGGAGACAGCGCCCTTAGCTGGGACCTAGCACCTCCCAGTTCCTGTCTCTGTTCCTACCTGTCTCTTTAAGAACAAGTCCTAGTCACCCTAACACGGGATCAGACCCCCTTAAAATACTGGGCGGCCAGAAGGACTGCATGTTTCTGTGATGACCAGGTAAAACCTGTCATAGCTTGGCTGGGAAGTTCCGATTCATCTACCATACCCATCAGACGCTGCACCTTCAGATTTCCCTTTATTTGGTCGTTAAAAATTCTGCAAATGGAAAAAAATTAAATTTCCTGGTAGACTGTGGAAACGCACCTGCAACAGCTGTTTGCTCAGAAAGATAAAGAAGTTTTAGAAAGACGAAGTCATGAGGCCGTTTCATCCACTGCCTGAGAAATGGCGGAAGGCAGCGGAACAAAGCGGTCCAATGAAGCTCCGGCTGAAAATCAAAGACTGCGTTTATTAATATTTAAAAATGGAAGGAACTTCTTGGCCAACATAATGGCAAGGACTCACCTCTGTCATAAGAAACCAGACGGCTCTGCAAACAGCAGGCCGTGAGTGACAACAGAGGCCCCCGTGCCCAGCCCAGCCAGGGGACAGGCCCGCTCCCGCCTCCACAGCTGACGCAGACCAGCACCTTCCCCACCCGCGCCCAGCAGCACTCCTGCCCACCGGGAGCCAGCCGCACCCCCAGCCGGGGCACAGCTCCAAGCCCTGCCCAACTGGAAGGTGAGATGGCTCCAGGCTGAGCCCTGCTGACAGGCAGCCCACTCCCGGGGCCGCGGCAAGGCCAACAGGAGGATCCCTTACCTGACCCAGGGCCCAGGCCCTGCTACCAATGCACCAGGACCTGTGGAGCCAAAAATGGGCGCAAGTCTGTGCTGGCCCACACAGACGCAGGCTCATAGACAAGGAAAGCAACTTGGCACCACCCCGCTCAGGGTCTCCAGATCTCTTCATGGCATCAACGCGAAGCCACAGGAAACAACCTGAAACTCGGCAGCTCAAGTCCCTAAGAGACTCAGAGGCTCAGTCTCCAGAGGGCTGACAGTGCCCCCAAGAGAGCCCTCCGGTCCTAACCAACATTTGGCACATGAGGACCTAAGACGAATGCCAACCTCCCCAGTCCTCCTGGGCAGCCTCTGTACCAGGGGCCTCTGGGCTGTGTGGAACCACACCTCCCACCCAGCACAGCGAGGAAACTGCCCCCCCCCCATTTCTACAGGTGGGATGGGGAATGCAGGATTTTATGAAGGCCGTGCAGTGCAGACAAGCCTAGACAGTGCATTAAAGAGCAGAGACATCACGTTGCTGACAAACGTCCGTCTAGTCAAAGCTATGGTTTTTCCAGTAGTCGTGTACAGATGTGAGAGCTGGACCATAGGGAAGGCTGAGCGCCGAAGAACTGATGCTTTGGACTGTGGTGCTGGAGAAGACTCTTGAGAGTCCCTTGAACAGCAAGATCAAAGCAGTCAATCCTAAAGGAAGTCAACCCTCCACATTTACTGGAAGGACTGCTGCTGAAGCTGAAGCTTCACTCCTTTGGCCACCTGATGTGAAGAGACAACTCAATGGAAAAGATCCTGATGCTGGAAAGACTGAGGGCAGGAGGAGAAGGGGACACAGAGGATGAGATGGTTGACTGACTCAAAGGACATGAGTTTAAGCAAACTCCGGAAGATAGTCAAGGAGATGGAAGCCTGGTGTACTGAAGTCACAGGGTCACCAAAGGTCAGACACGACTTAGCAACTGAACAACAGTAAAGGCCACAAACAGGGTCCCCCCACCCAGCCAGCTCCTCGCCCTCCACTCCCAGCCCCTGGCAGCCGTTAGGGCCTGACGAGGGGAGCTCACCCAAACCACTGAGAAGCACGAAGGCCTCTGAGCGGGTGCAGCGAAGGGCCTGTCCAGAGGGAGCAGGGAGCCATCGGAGCCCCTGTCAGGTTCCCACAGTTTCCTTCCATTCCCAAGCCATGGCTGCAGAGCCCAGCATGCACACCCACCCACCAAGGCGCGAGGGCCGGGAGGGGTGTGTGCCCCATGCCTAGAGACGTGCGCCTCCCAGAGGGCGTCCGTCCTGTGGCCACACGGAGGACCTCCGGTGACACCCCCGAGTCAGCCCAGCAGCGGGGGCAGACGAGGCCACACTCAGCTGGAGAAGCAGGGAGGACCCTCCCTGCAGCCCCAGGTGGGAGGCAGAGCCCAGCAGAGGCACCCCTACAGGAAGAGGCCCTGCGCTGGGGTGGCACAGGCTGGCAGGAAGGGGGAGGCAGCCCCCCTAGAATGAAAACTGCCACTGCCCAGAGGCCTATTTGTTTGGGAAATACCTCACTAACGGGCTTCCCAGGTGGCTCAGTGATAACCCGCCTGCAGTGCAGGAGATGTAAGAGACTCAGGTGGGATCCCTGGATGGGGAAGATCCCGTGGAGTAGAAAATGGCAACCCATTCCAGTATTCTTGAGGGCTTCCCTGGTGGCTCAGACGGTAAAGGGTCTGCTGCAATGCAGGAGACCCAGGTTCGATCCCTGAGTCAGGAAGATCCCTGGGAGAAGGGAATAGTTGTGCTAAGTTGCTTCACCATGTCCGACTCTCTGCAACCCCATGTATGGTAGCCCGCCAGGCTCCTCTGTCCACAAGATTCTCCAGGCGTGAATACTGGAGAGGGTTGCCACTGCCTTCAGGAAGATCCCTGGGAGAAGGGAATGGTTATCCATTCCCGAATTCTTGCCTGGAGAATTCCATGGACAGACCATGGGGTCGCAAAGAGCTGGACACAATCGAGCAACTAACACTTTCACTTTCTTTCACTAACAGGCAGCTGAGACAGGTGGTAACCACTTCCTCTGCCCTCCCTCGGCGACGGCCCCAGGAACTTGGGGGACAGACCACTAGGGCCAGTCATGACCACGAGATGGACCACACCGACGGGGGAGCTAAGCCTGGGACCTGAGTGGGCTGACGTGAGGACAGAGCCAGCAGAAAGCCATGCTGCCGGTGGCCCCGCAGCCCCAGCACACGCCCCGGGGTGACCCGGGACGACTCTCAGTGCGACTCTCAGTGCGGAAAGTGCGGACCCAAGGACACGCCGTCACAGCAACTTCACCTTCCATACCCGGCACCGCCACCAGGGGGGAGAGGAGAGCAGACCAGGTGCACCAGCCCAGGGTCCGCATCAGAGTGGCACCGAGCACGGGCAGGGGCAGCTGGGCGGGAGGGTCACAGACGGAGGGTGCGGTCGGCAGGGGCTGGGATCAGGCACCTGCAGAGCCGAGTCCCTTGCTCTCCACTGAGTCGCCCCGAGAGCCGGGCCTGCTGTAGAAGGGCCGCCGTGCACGGGGACCAGGGCGGCTGCTCGCCACAGGAGCGTGATGGGGGTGGGAGGGACAGCGGGGACAGTGACAGGGGAGCCTGGGGGCCTGGGGTGCAGAGCCCTCACCCGCACACTGCACACAGGCACCGCCAAGGGCACGGAGGGCCTTCTCCACATGGACACAGAACACCCTCCCATCACCCGCTGGGAAGGTTACTATTCATCCTCTGCCCGTTTCACAGAGGACGAAGCTGAGGCTCTCGAAAGTGAAACAGGACATCTTGTGAAGCTGCAGTCGGGATTCAAACCCCAAACCATCCGGGCACTGAGCCCCATTCACATCCCCCAGCTCTTAGCTCAAACAGCAACTTTTCAAAGACCCTCCAGAATCCCCACTCAATGGCTCTCGCGCAACCACCCACAGGACCCCGACCACTTCCCAGCATTGCATCCACCCTCTGGGGGAGCCTGCCAACAGCGGCAGGGAGACATCAGGCTCGGCCACTGCAGTTGAGCGTGCACAGCTGCACTTCCCTTCAGCAAGGAGACTTCTTCAAAGAGAAGAAAACCAGCGGACGCGGAGGACGTGGTCGCGGCCCAAGGGCACGCGGCTCCACTCAAGGAAAGCCGCACGGCCCAGCCCCACACCAGCCCCCTCCTCATCTCAAGTGTCCACAGTCTACCCTCTGGTTCCAACTGCTTCTACTCCCTGCCCCCCGGCTGCACTCCGTGGCAGAGCCCTGCACACGGCCAGGGGCGCCCCAGGCCGGGAGAAATGCTGGACTGAAAGAAAAGCAAACCTGAGGAAGACATAGAAGGGCAGGCCGTGCAGCCAAGTCAGCTGGGACGGCACGGCCGCCGCCTCCTCCGGACACGGCCACTGCTGAGGGGACGCGCACAGAAGTTGCCATTGGGTGCTGAGACCAGCTGGCGGTGCCGACCGCTAGACAAAGGCGCAGTCGGCGCCCCGCCCAGCGCACTGTGCCCCGCCTTGGCCTCCCTCTCAGACCCCACAAACCCGTCCCCGACAAAACCAAGGACGTGGGCCTGGGCACAGCCGAGTTTCCAGGACACTCAGCTAGGGTGGGAAAGGCAAGGGTGGCGTGGGAAAGGCTGCTACAGGCAGAATGTCAACAGAGGCGTCCGCACACAGGCGGCCGCCAGCACCCGCCCAAGAAAGCCCCTCCCAGGCCAGCATGAGCACTGGACAAGTCCGGCAGCCAGCGCCCTGGTGCCGCCCAGCTTTCCCGCATCCTGAGGCGAGGCCTTGGTGAGCCCAGCGGGCGGTGACACCCGGGGAAGGGGGTGAGAAGCAAGGCTGATGGCTGGAACGGGGCGCTGTGACCGCCCCAGGAGCATCTCCCAGGCAGAAGGCGGGCCCTGCCCAGCACCCACCGGGCTCCCTGCAGCTCTGCTGGGTTCCCGTCCACCAGCCTCTCACCAGCAGCACAGCCCTGGGGATGCTTCGTGCTCGGGTTCCCTGCAGACCCTCCAAGCGGGAGGACGAGTGAGAAATGACGTGTCACCACCAAGTGTGCAGACACATGGGGCTCATTCCAAGAGGGCTCCGCATGGACCTCCTGGTGGTCCGGTGGTTGAGACCCCGCCTGCCAATGCAGGGGACACGGGTTCAATCCCTGGTCAGGGGAGATCCCACAGGCCACAGGGCAACTAAGCCCCCATGTTGCCCTGCTCTCTGCAACGAGAGAAAGCCCGTGTGCAGCAATAGAGACCCAATGCACTCAAAAATAAACAATTAAAAGAGAGAGACGGCGCGCTCTACCTGACCGCGGCTCTCCTTGAAGAGGTCAGCACACGTGCCCGGGCCAATCGGCCGCACGCCCTGCTGCTGCCCTGGGACGGGCGGGCGGGCATCACGCAGCTCCTGCCTCGGTGCCTTCACACGTGCCACTCCTCCTCCCAAGGACACGACCTTCCCTCTTTCCTGCTTGGAAAGCTCCTATGCACTGTCCCAAGCCACCTGCCTGGCCCTCGGCGCCCCCAGCGCCAGCCCGACACAGCACAGACTATCTCCTCCATCTGATCCTGGGCTTAGGGCTCAGCCCATGCCAGATGGCAATTGCAGCAGGGCCTGGAGGTCTCCCGGCAGGAAGGGTCCAGCTCACGGCTGGCTGAAAGAGGCTGGGTCACAGCAACATCTCTCAGGACCAGCGAAAAGCAGGAAGAGTCCAGGTGTCCATGAAGAGGCGATACACACCATCTCCACACCGCGGGTTATCTCTTGGCAACAAAAGGACAGCTGAGACCAGTGACAGCGCGAAGGACTTCTATGGCAGAGATGAGTGAGCTGGTCACAGACGACCACGTGCTATGCTGCCATTCCATCTCTGCAAAAACGGCCCGGCAGGCAGATGTGCAGACATGGACCGTAAAGCAGTCATCGCCCAAGGCTGGGGTGGGAACAGAGAGCCACTGAGCACCACGCTTCTTTCGGGGTGACCGCAATGTTCTCAAACTAAACTGTGGTGATGGTCACACTTCTCTGTAATTTTACTAAAAATTACTTAATTGTACACCAAATGCAAGTAAACTTTATGGTATGTAAATTACACCTCCACGAGGCTGTTCAAGTTCAGCCTGGGTGTTCTCACGATCGGATGTGACAGCCAGCCACTGCGACATCCTCCCCAGAGGCAAACTGCCAAGGGACAGTCATCAACACCTAGTTCAGACACCCACAGAGATGGCAACCACAGGACTGGGTCCTCTTCACTCAAGCACATGAGGCCTGCGGGCAGAGCCACTGGGCCCGAGAGGCCCCATCCGCACAGCAAACCCTAGGCACGGCCCAAGAGCGCCAAGTCCATCGCCATCTGGAGTAAGTGACCCGTCCAGGAGGCCAATCTTCTTCAGCCAGGAAGCCCTACCCTGCACCTCACCCACCTCCTCTGCCTCCAGGGAGGAACAGGAGGCGCCGATGTCAAGGCTTGGGAGCCGCCCCAGTCAGGGGCTGGCAGGGTGCACGGGTCCCGCCCTGGCGGGCAGGTCCCTGCAAACTTCACCCTGTGGGCCCCATCAGGCAGAAGCGAAGGGAGTGCGTTTCCTCTCCTGCATTCCCAGATGTTCGCTAGGACGCTTCTGGAGTGGCTTTGTCAGGTAAAACATAAACTGCGCTATCGACCGCTCCTAGATGCCCACCACTGCCAGTGAAGGACAGAAGAAAAGGCGCCCCAAACCACCACGCTCTGTGGGGTGGGTGCCTCACTGCCCCAGCTCACGCAGCGTCTGCTCTGGGTGAGGAGGGTGCTAGCCTGGCAGCCACTGTCCGGAAAGGACAGAGCCAAGGACCACAGAAGTGACCCGCACAAGAAGTCATGGCCCTTTTCAAGTTAGAAATTACTTTTGTAAAAAGAGAGAGACAAAGCTACCACGCACCGACCACAATGGCCGGCTCAACGCCAGGCAGAGGAAACGCTCAGGAAGACGGCGGATGTGAGCTGCCTGGCACAAAGCTCTCCTGCAAGTGAGCCCAGCAAAGCCCAGCAGCAAGTTGTAACATGCTGGCTTCATCTCTAGCTCCCCGAGCAGGTTTCCTGCAGACCTCCCTTTCCTCACCCACGGCAGGGAGAGCTGAAGATAAGGCTGCCAGCGTTACTCAGCAAGGCCCTGCAGTGATGGGGAAGATGCAAGTTCACAGAACCGTCTGTCAGCCGCTCCTGTGGTCAGGACGGCGAGCAGAAGAGGAGAGCGCCTCATTCGCCACTCCAGTTGTGACCACGCTTTGTCACTCAAGATGAATGAAGGCAAAGAAAATCCTTCTTTCGAAAACAACAAAAAACATGAAAACTCTATTCCAAACAACCTGGTTGATAGCGAATGGTGTGAATTAACAAAAATATCAAGAAATAGTAACACACACACACACACACACACACACACACACACACACACGTTTCCTCGATTCTTCCAGGCACACACACACACACACACACACACACACACACGTTTCCTCGATTCTTCCAGGCACACACACACACACACACACACACACACACACGTTTCCTCGATTCTTCCAGGCACACACACACACACACACACACACACACACACACACACACACACACACACACACACACACACACACACACACACACACACACACACACACACACACACGTTTCCTCGATTCTTCCAGGCTGCAACCTGGCCAACTGCAGCCCCAGCACCGAGCGCATAAAAGGTGTCCAGCAGGAGCCAGGCCCTTCACCTGCCACCAGCCAGCTCCCCTCAGAGAGGCGCCAGGGGGCGGCAGGCGGACCAGGGTGGGAGGGCCGGGGGGGGGGGGCGGCAGGTGGACCAGGGTGGGAGGCCCGGGGGGGGCGGCAGGCGGACCAGGATGGGAGGCCCGGGGTCTGCACCGCTCACGTCCCCCTGTGGCTGTGAAGTCTGGGCCTCAGCAGCCTCCCACGTCACAGCAGGTGCTCAGTAAACTTGTGGGAGGGACACGGGGACACCCCGGCCCTCCCAGCTCTAGTGTCCTAGGACACCCACCCTGGAAACATGTTCTCAAGACCAGAACCTGAAGACTGAGAGTGTTCTGCCTTCTTTTTTAAGGAGCAGGGGGTTCACAGTTAAGGAGATGTGAAAGGATTCATGATTCACCAAATTCGACACGCAGTCCATCAAGTTTAAAAAGACACACACACACAGATAAGCAAACTCCATCCTAACCTCTCTCTTGAGAGCTCAAGTCACTTTAGAACTGCCTACTTTACAGCCAGGTGGCAGCGAGGGCTCCTTCCCTCCGCAGAGGCCACAGAGGCAGCAGCTCCAAGACCGTCCCTTTCAAAACTGTCTTCCTCCAACACGGGCAGCGGCCACCGTGCACGAGGAAATAAGTGCTCTGCTGACCTTGCCCAGATGACCACCTGGTTGCA
This sequence comes from Okapia johnstoni, assembly GCA_024291935.2. Lineage (NCBI taxonomy): Eukaryota > Metazoa > Chordata > Mammalia > Artiodactyla > Giraffidae > Okapia > Okapia johnstoni. The sequence continues at coordinate 1,065,956 of JAGTYA010000026.1, forward strand.
TAGTCTTGACAAGGGCCTCCAGAACAGCTGTGGTAAATTTGTTATTGTTGTTCACAATAACAATAAAGTCCATACAGCACAGACCTCAGGCAGTTAGAAGAAACAGACTGCTGGTCAGTTTCCAGGGACAGAGTACCTGCTTCCTACAGACACGAGCACAGAATAATCACACAGACAGAATACGATCAGCTGCCTCCTCGGCAACCCCGATGATCAGGCTGGTCGCTCTGATAAGAAGGCCTGCGAATTCACCTCAGCCAATGAGTGGTCTGCTCCTCTGAAACCGAGCTGCAGGAGGCCAGGTGGCCTCCAACACCACCTCTCCTGATAAAGGCAGAAAGCACGCACCCACCATTCAAAATAAACACAGCTGTCTGCCCTCCAGTCTCGGGGCCCGTGGGTTACCAAGGCCTCCTATGAACACCTCTGCTTACATCCACCAGTACCAGGCAATGTGCTACACGCTTTGCTCTGTCACCTCAGCATCCCCTTCCACAGTGCCAGGTGACAGGGACCAAGACTCCCACTTGACACACGACTTTTTAAAAGCACGTCTGCAGAAGCAGCAACCACCTAGAGTCACACAGCTGTTGAGCAGCAAGGCTGGGATGGGAGTCCCGCCTCTGCAAGAAACCAGGTGAGCGGCCTTGCCCCACGGCGCCATGCCGTCCTGGCCCCTGCGCTCTGGCTCCAGGTCCTCCCCGACACACTCAGCACCTGTCTCTGGCCTTCTGATTCCTCCCTCACGCTGTCTGGTCGCCCCTAGTCTCCCCCTTCACTAGACTGCAGCCGACCTGTCAGCAGGGAAGGGTCTCATTCATCTCACGCTGACCATTCTGCCAGCACCCTGCACTCTACCTACTCTACCTACGCCAGCCTGATAGACACTGACATGAAACGTACACGGGACCTTTCACCTCCCTTGCAGGACTTCGGTGTCCAGATAAGCCTTCCGCTCACCCAGGCCAACAACACGGCAAGTGCTCCCTCGCTCCCACCCCGAGGCCCTAGAGTAACTACCCTGACTCCAGAGGAGCGCTGTGCACGCTCGAGCCAGGCTGACGAAGGACCGCCCAACTGGGTGAGACGTGCCGGCCCTTCTCCATCCTCAAAAAGTGAAAAAAAAAACCCAGAAAGAAAGGAAGGAAAAAAGACCGAGGCAGGTAGAATAACTTGCGGAGGACGACGTGACGTTCCGCACGTTGATCTGACCTCCAGCAAGCCCAGCGCACGCCGAGGGAGGGAGAGCCCGGCTCGGGCTCGGTGCTGATGCTTCCTTCCTACCCCGCCCTGCGGCGGCCGCCCGCGGAAGCGCGCCGAGCGCACCCTGCCCGCCGACCTCGCCCGGCGGACGCTGGCAGAGTTGGGTTGTTTTGCTCCTTTTCCCTCCTTTTAAAGGGACTGTCCTCTGCCGGCATCAATGTTATTTCTTATAGAAGCAAGTTCCCCGCGCTGACCGGCAAGCAGCCCCGGTCCGACCTCCCCCGCCGCCCGACAACCAGCGGCGAGGTGTGGCCGCCGGCCCCGGTCCGGCTCCCGGGACGCGGCGCTCCGCGCGAGCGCTCGACCGCAGGCCGGACGCGGGCCCGCTCCCGGCCCGGCCCCGAACCCGCTCCAGGGAGCCCCGGCCCCGGGCCTGACCCGGGGACGCCCCTCGCCCGCCCGGTAGGATGTGCTTGACCGGGGCGGCCCGCGGCGCGCCCCGCGGCCCGGCCCGCCCGCCCCGCCGCCGGACTCACCCCATAAGCCAGTCCATGGCTGCGCGGGGTCCGCCGCGCCCGCCGCCCGACTTGCTCGGCCCTCAGCCCGCGGCGGCGGCGGCCGGAAGTAAACACTCTCCTACTCACTCCCACACGCGCGCCGCGGGCGCCGCCGGAAGTGACGCATAGCGCGCCGCCTGCTGGGAAAGGTAGTCCCGGCTGCCTCTGCGGCCCCGCCTGCCGGGTCCTCATCAGCCAGCACAGGAATTTTCCCTTACTCCCTGGGATGTCCCTTCACACCCCGCTTGTCCCCTCACACTCCAGATATCCTCTCACACCCCGGGTGTTCCCTCACACCCCGGATGTCCCCTCACACCCCGGATGTCCCCTCACACCGGCTGTCCTTTCACACCGACTGTCCCCTCACACCCCGGATGTCCCCTCACACCGGCTGTCCTTTCACACCGACTGTCCCCTCACACTCCAGAATGTCCCCTCACACCCCAGATGTCCCCTCACACCGGCTGTCCCGTTACACCCCGGATGTCCCCTCACACCCCAGATGTCCCCTCACACCCCGGGTGTTCCCTCACACCCCGGATGTCCCCTCACACCGGCTGTCCTTTCACACCGACTGTCCCCTCACACTCCAGAATGTCCCCTCACACCCCAGATGTCCCCTCACACCGGCTGTCCCGTTACACCCCGGATGTCCCCTCACACCCCAGATGTCCCCTCACACCGCTGTCCCGTTACACCCCGGATGTCCCCTCACACCGGCTGTCCTTTCACACCGACTGTCCCCTCACACTCCAGAATGTCCCCTCACACCGACTGTCCCCTCACACCCCGGATGTCCCCTCACACCGGCTGTCCTTTCACACCGACTGTCCCCTCACACTCCGGATGTCCCCTCACACCGACTGTCCCATTACACCCCGGATGTCCCCTCACACCGGCTGTCCTTTCACATCGACTGTCCCCTCACACCCCGGATGTCCCCTCACACAGACTGTCCCCTCACACCCCGGATGTCCCCTCACACCCCAGATGTCCCCTCACACCGGCTGTCCTTTCACACCGACTGTCCCCTCACACCCCGGATGTCCCCTCACACCGACTGTCCCCTCACACCCCGGATGTCCCCTCACACCCCAGATGTCCCCTCACACCGGCTGTCCTTTCACACCGACTGTCCCCTCACACCCCAGATGTCCCCTCACACCGGCTGTCCCATTACACCCCGGATGTCCCCTCACACCAGCTGTCCTTTCACACCAGCTGTCCCCTCACACTCCGGATGTTCCCTCACACCCCAGAATATCCCCTTGCACCCCTGGATGTCCCCTCACATACCGGATGTCCCCTCACACCCCAGATGTCCCCTTACACCCCCGGATGTCCCCTCACACCCCGGATGTCCCTCCCCAGGGTGTGTCCATCTTCCTGCCCCACGACCAGCCATCCCATGTACCTGTGGCAGTCTGGGCTTCAGGTCCCTGCTTTTCCACTTACTGGCTGGATGACCTGGGGAAGTTGTTTACTGTCCTTGTGACTCAGGTGGTTTATTTGTGGAATGGGAATAACATTGTCCTAAGAATCTTGAGGTCACAGGTGGAGGCTGAAGACGGGGAAGCAGGGAGCTGTGACTCAGCATATTGAGAGTGTGACCCTCCTGCTCAGGCGACTTACCTGTGCTCAAGGCCCACCCCCTCCCCGTCGATCGTGGTTTATTGTTGGGTGCACCCCACTTTATGGCTTTGTGTCACCCAATCTGTAATGGGCCGTTCAGATCACATAGTCATGAAGTGTCCCGTGGTCTGAAGTGGAGCCCAGTGGCAAGTCAAAACTCGCATGTCAAAGAATCATGACTTATTTTGTAAGAGGATGTGGCTTTGGTCCAAGAACCTGGGGCCCTCCTATCTCGTTCACCCATGACAGCTCCACCATCTCCACCAAGCACCACTGGATTTAGTGAGGCATAAGTGCCAAGTGGTAGAACTGCTTTACTGCAGCCTCAGCTAAATCTTCTTCTCAATTTGGGGCACATTGAAAGTGGGCAAACCCTTAGGTATCTTACTAATCAGATAAGAATAGCACACTCAAGGCTTCCCAGGTGATCCAGTGGTAAAGAATCCGGCTGCCAATGCAGGAGACACAGGAGAAAGCGGGTTTGATCCCTGGGTCAGGAAGATCCCCCGGAAGAGGAAATGGCAACCCACTCCAGTATTCTTGCCTGGAAAATCCTGTGGCCAGAGGAGCCTCGTGGGCTACAGTTCATGAGGTCGCAAAGAGTTGGACACGACTGAGCAGGCACATGATGAGCTCAGCACACTCAGTGAACTCTAGTCAGAGATGATGCTACCTGCCCAATGTCATATTCTTTTCTTCTCCTTCCTTTTTTTCTGTTCCTTCGTTTTCCTCCTTCTACTCCTTTACCCGTTTCCCATGTAGACAGAGCGGCCAATGAGATGTAAGTGGAAGTTTTTAAGTGGCTTGCTGGATATGCTTTTTATCCTTCATCCCACCCAACCTTGGCCCAGTCTCCTGGTTCCTGCCAATAATAGGAAGACAATGGCTAGAATTTCTGCAGCCATCTTGGACCATGAAGCATGCTAATGATGGCAGGGCAGAAAGATGGGAAGGGTTTGAGTTCCTGCTGAAACTTTGAGGCCTCCACAGCAGTCTTGCACTTCTTACTTCTGGATTTTCTTTTTTTCCACGCTGTGTGGTTTGCAGGATTTTAGTTCCCCTCCAGGAATTGAACCCAGGCCCTTGGCAATGAAAGCATGGAGTCCTAACCACTGGACCACCAGGAAATTCCCCAGCTTCTTTTAATTGAAAAGATCTTATGTTGCTGTTCTTTCTGGTTCAGACAATTGCCTGATTGATACATTCATTACAATATGTGTGCTCTCCTAGAACTGAGGTGCTCAGGTGTAAAAGCTTGTCCTTCACATTGGAGGGGACATCTTGGCACTTCCAGATAACTGAACCCTCCCCAAAGGTACAGTCACCTGGATGTGGCAAGTTCCTGAATTGTCATGAGATCTATCCCTTTGGCAGGCATGTACTTTATTTTAGCATCTAGAATGTCCCTCAGTGCTGGGCTCTGTGGTCTATCAAAGGGACATCATCCGTATAATGAATGGCGCGGTGAGGCTTCCTGTGATAATCAGACTCTGCATGGACTAATCCATGGTGGGGGGCAGCAGAGCTGGTGCGACCCTGCAGAGGTGGTGGAGGTGCACCCCTAACACTGGCAGATGGGGTCTTTGCAAATGAAATTAGTTAAGATAAGGTTGTGAGTGTGGGCCCTAATCCAGTATGACTGGTGTCCTTATAAACAAGGGCTATTTGGACACACTCAGGCACACAGGAGAATGTCACATGAACGTGAAGGCAGACAGCAGGACTCTCAGTGCCAGGCCCTGCTGGGCAGTGGGGGCAGAGGAAGACCCCTGATGAAGGAGGACAAGTGTGAATGGCTGCTCAGCAATGGGGGGATTTGAGTGAGGCCCTGCTCCTAGGTGGAGAAGGGAAGGGCAACCCACTCCAGTATTCTTGCCTGGAGAATTCCTTGGATGGAGGAGGCTGGCAGGCGTATAGTCCATGGGGTCGCACAGAGCTGGACACCCCTGAAGTGCCTTAGCCCACAACTGCACCTGAGATTGGGGGAGCCGTGGATGAGCATGCAGCGCACTGGCAGCAGAGCGGGGGAAGCTTCCAGGAAGAGAGAAGCAGCGGCCGGCCGGCGGAGGAGGGTGTTTGCAGGCAGCTCAGTGGAGGTGGGAAGGTGTGGGGGCCCACAGAGGAGGCCTGGACATGGTGACTCCATCCAGATGAGAGGTGCAGGGGGTGGGAGCCACAGTCAATGCTGCTTACTGGAAGGCAGTGGAGTGAGGAGAGGGAAGGAGGGGTGAAGGGGTAGCCAAGGGGAAAGGAAGGGAGCCGAGATGCCAGCCAGACTGTAGATGGCACCGGGCAGCTTGTCCTTCCCGAGTCTGAAGGCCGAGGATGAGATCTGGCTGGAGACACAGCTGTGGTCGTTGACGGCAGACGTGACCCTGAGCCCTAGGGTGTGGCAGTGGGCCAGAGGGCCAGAGGCCCGCAGCAGGGGGATGCTGTGAGCAGTCTGGGCTGCAGATGGGCTAAGGGGAGGGTCTCGGGGGAGGATGCGGGAGGGTGCCAGGAGGCTGGAGACCGCTGAAGACCCGAGCTCCCAGGCCACACTTCCTCCCAGCCTGCAGGGCCCTCGGGGGTCCGCCCCGCCCCCGGCGCGGGCAGCAGGTGGCGCTGCCGGGCTGCTCGCCTGGATGGGGAAGAGCTGGGTGGGAGCTGAAGGCCGGCCAGGAGCATAAGGAGGGGTGCCCGTGTCTCGTCCTCGCCCGGCAGGTGTTTGTGTCCACCTGGGGCCTGGGGCGGGGGCGCGATGCCCTCGGTGCTCACCACGCCCCCCTACGCTCCCGGCCCGGGGCTCGCGAGGGCGCGCGGAGGCGAGGGAACAAAGGGGCAGCGGCGCTCGGTGGACCAAGGGCGCCGCGGCGGGCCGGGTCCTTTCCCCGCGCGAGCTCAGCGCCCGCGGGCAGCGCACCCACCGCGCCTAGCCTCCGGGCCCTGGGAGCCCGGCAGTGGCCCGGCTGTGCGGGGCGGTAGGGTGGGGTCTGCGCTCCCGGGGGAGGGGGGGGCGACCCCAGGGACTGGAGTGTGGCGGGGACACGTCCAGAGGGCCCCCAGGCCGGCTGCTCCCGCCCGGGCCAGGGCTCCCTGGGAACCCCTACACTGGGCTGACGTCACCGCCCAGCCGGCCAGCCCTACCCTCGCCCCAACTGGCGGTGCAGCCACACCCTTCCCGTGCTGGGCCCCGGGGAGGGCCAGGGCACCAGCCACCGGCAGGGAGAGCTGAGGCCCTCGACTGTACCCTCACCCCATCCTACGGCCCCAAATCCAGTCCCTCCCGGCGTCTCTTGTTAGGGCGGACTCAAGGGGAAGGGCCTTATCAGCTGCTTCCCACCACCCCCTTTTCCTAGATCTGCTCTAATACCTGGCGCCAAGCTCCCCGCGGCGGACCACCAGCAGGGGCCAGGAGCAGAGGCTGGCTCCTAGGTGCGGAACCTCACAACAGTGATGTCCCTGTGGGAACCAGGGCTGAAATCATCTGGGGAGCGGGGTGTGGAGACTCAAGGGGTCCTGAGGATCTCTCTTCTTCTCCCTCTGGGCCCACGTGGGGTCTCAGTCCTGCAGGCCTCTGGTTGCCCGATTTTTGCCTTGATGTCCACAGCCCGAGATACATGGGACCCCCATCAGCCCAGTATCCTGGGCAGGTGGGCGGTGCCGCTGAGGCTCTGGTAGAGGAAGCAGGTAAAGGTGCAGTGAGCCGACCGTCCTTCTCGCCAAGCCTCGTTTCCCTTGATCCCGGCCCCTGCGGAGTTGGGGGCCTGGGGGAGGGGGGGTCTCCAGGGCCAGGGGCTTGACCGGGGAAGAGGCAGAGACTGGAGGCATCGGGGCGAGGGGCTGCTCCTCCCTCAGGCCCCCTGTGAGCCACAGGCGGAGAGCTAGGCGGGCGGTGTGGGCGGCCCTGGTCGCCATCCTGTCCCACACACCACCCCCCAACTCCGGGCACCGGGCTGGCTGGACTTCACTCTGCTTCCCCAAATGCTTCCGGATGTGAACTCCCACTGGACAGGTGGGGTGGGGTGGGGAGCTCCAGAAGGGGGCTTTGTTTCCCACCCTGGTGTCAGTGCCCAGGCCCTCTCTCCTGCCTGCCTCACTCCGGGACTCCGGCCCCCTTCCAGCTCCCCCCTCCCTTCCCCCACTTCTATTTCAAACTCTCCTCGGCTTTTTATAGCTACGTCCACCAATTGTGTCAGGCTGAGGCTGGCTTCCAGCGGCCCGATGCCCGTGGTGCCAACACTCTTCTGCTGGGTGGATCTGCTCTGGTGGATCTGGGCAGAGTCTCCAGGTGTCCGTGTGGGGGGAGCCCTAGGAACGTATGTGCTGCCAGGAGGCGGGGTGCTCCACTTAATTCAAGGGGGAGATGGGGTAAGGGGCAGCTCTCCCTGTTCCTGTATTGCCCTTGGCTGCCCTGGTCTCCCGAGTGGTGTTTGCTCAGAGATGGAGAGAACCAGGTTTGCCCAGATGGCTCCCCAGCCCCTCCTCTGCCATTCCCTGGCCCGGGGCATTAGAAGGCTGGTCGGTTTTGAAAGGCTGGAGGGAGCTCCCCCAGGGACATGCCTAGAGCTGGCCAAGCCTGGCCCTGGTGTCACCCTGCCCTGCAGCCTTTGTTCTTTTGGGGTGGGGGCGGGGCGCGAGTTCATCTGTCCTCCTCTCGTCATCCGCCTCCCCTCCCGGCTCTGGGAACAGCCCCTGTCACAGCCTCTTCCCTCCCTTCTGCCCAAGACTAGCTTTGGTCCAGTCCTTGGTCCCCACAGGGTACCACCCCTGTCTTGCTCCCTGCCAGTTCTCCTTTCCTAAAGCCACGCCGCATCCTCAGGGTCTGGCCGCTCCTTCAGAAACACCCAGCGTCTGGAGACTCCCCAACCCCAGGGCCAGGAGCAGGCCCGAACTGCCTTACTAGTCTAGAAACCCTGCCCCCTGCCAAAAAGGGTAAAAGACTGGGGTCTCAGCCTGATGAGCCCCCGCTGCCTAGCACCCATGAGAAGCCCTATTGGCAGTCAGCGCTCCCCCAATTTGTGTGCCCAGCGCCCAGCCCCCTTTTTCTGGAGGAGTGGCACACCAACTCCGCTTGTCCATTCTTCAGGCCCTGGGAGGTTCTGTGGCTTCTCCTCTTCTCTGGACGGATCACTTTTCTGCAGAAGAGATGAAGCCCCACCCTGTCTTCCGGAGCCACAAAGGGCCGTGTCTCCCTCTTGCTCCCTGATCAGAGGCGCTCGGCTTCCGGCATGGCCCTAGTGGGCACAGCCCCGCCTCTGCCCTCTCCTTGCACATGTCCCAGACTCTCCACATGCAGCCTGGCCTTCAGAGGCCGAACCACCACCTACAGCCTTCCTGAGAACCACCCCTCTTGGCTCTTGCCATGCTCTGAGCCTCAGAAACACCTAGACCGACCCACTCACAGAAGCACGGTCTGAGCTGCAAGGGGCCCGAGGGGCCATTGAGGCTGACCCTAACCCTCTGGACTGTTGGAGAAGTTGGGTCCCCTCCTGGGACCTTGGAGAGGGTTGACTGGGCCTCTACAGTGGTGTCCAACTCCAAGACGGGTAGTTTGTGGTTGTCATTGAACCCTCACTGAGCACCTTCCTTAAGCAAGGACAGGATACCTATTGTCCAGCCGGAGAATGGATGGAAACATATAGGTGGTGCTAGTGGGAAAGAACCCACCTGCCAATGCAGACAGACTTAAGAGATGCAGGTTCGATCCCTGGGTCAGGAAGATACCGTGGAGGAGGGCACAGCAACTCACTCCAATATTCTTGCCCAGAGAATCCCCACGGACAGAGGAGCCTGGCAGGCTGAAGTCCTCAGGGTTGAACACAGTTGGACACAACTGAAGTGACTTAGCATGCACACAAGTGTGTGACAGATGATTCCTACACATCCACCTTCCTTCTCTCCCTCCCTCCCTGCCTTCCTCCCATTTACCCACCCACATCCATCCATGTACCCCTATTCACTCATCCACTCCTTAATCCCCCACTGGTCCATCCATCTCTCCCTCCCGTCCACTCACCTTCCCACCCAACTGTTCATCCACCCCTGTGCCTGATAGTTAAATTTTCTGATTGTAAAGGTAGTGCCAGACACTAAGCTTTTGATTGTTGAGGTGTCCATTTCAAAGATATCCATCTGGAATAAACACATTGCAGGTTCAATCCCTGGGTCAAGAAGACCCCCTGGAGAAGGGCATGGCAACTCATTCCAGCATTCTTGCCTGGAGAAAGCCATGGACAGAGGAGCCTGGTGGGCTACAGTCCCTGGGGTCGCAGAGTCAGACACGACTGAAGTGAGTGAGCACGCACGCACAGCAGCTGCACAGCTGAAGAGTCAGGACATCCTACCCATGAGGGTCCCCATGTGGAAAGCCCTGGGTGACCTAGATAACTGTTCCCTTCCCTTAATTCCCACTCATATCTTAATTCACCAATAAAGAGTGAAACTGCAAAACCCTAGGCACCACACACTTGACCCCAATAAGAGCAGAACCCCAGGCCTCCACTCTTCCTCTCTCCTTGTGACCTCTTTGTATGACCCCAGGTGGAAATGGCAACCCACTCCAGTATTCTTGCCTAGAGAACCCCATGGACAAAGGAAACTGGCGGGCTATAGTCCATGGGGTTGCAAAAAGTCGGACACGACTGAACGACTAACACAGGCATACTGTGAACTTCAGGGCCTGTTATAAATCTTGTTTTTTCAAAGTTCTCTGATGGTGGTTGCTGAGATGTGTGGTGGGCAAATGTTTGTGGGGGTGTCTGCAAGTAGCACTGGCCCGGGTGAGGGCCACGGGCATCCCAGCCCACAGCATTGCGGTCAGTAGTCTGAGGCCAACAACCCCAATGCGCCCATCTGTCCCCCATCCCAAACCCATCAAGTGCCTAGAGCTCCTGGTCTGGGGGTGAGGGGTGGCGGGGGGAGACGTGGAAATGCAAGCGGAGGGCCCAGAGCCTAGGAGACCCGGTGTGGCCAGGACCAGACTGTGGTGGGGAGCAGGCAGAGGCCAGCCCCTGAGGTCCAGATCCGAACACCCGCCTGCCTGGTTCAGTGCTGGGGCCGGCAGACCCCTGGGAGCCGGGGGGTTTGGGGTCCTGCCCTGGCCCCAGGGCCCCTGCCGGTCTCCGGTCCTCGTACAGAGTTTGGGTGGGGAAGCATCACCGCTGCTGCAAACAACCATCAGCTTTTTCCAGTCCTCCTCTTTATTGACTCCAAGGGGCTGCCAGAGCTATAAATAGATGTTCTTGAGCTAAAAATAGCCTTGCCAGAGGACAGCCAATGCTTCTAGCTTTTGGCCTCTTTGAGGACTCTTAAGGATGCAGGATTCAAGGACCCTAGCTCCTCCCGAAGACCCCGATGAAGGGCCCGCCCAGCTTTCTCCTGCTTCCTGAAACACACATACACCACACAAGTGTGTGTGCTCACACACATGCACGTGTGCTCATGTGTACATGTGTGTGTGGTCACACACACTTGCACAGACGCAGGCCTGGCTGGTGTCACTGGTTTAGGCTCAGAAAGGCGGAGGGTCCCCAGGAGAGGCAGGTCAAACCGCCAAGAAGGGTCAGGCCCCCCAGTGGAGACCTTGTGCCACATTAGCCAGAGGACGGCAGGGCAGAGGGCATAGATCTGCTGGGGACACTGTCTGGAGACTCCAGAGATGAGGTTCCCAGGAAATTCAGGGAGTGGTGCCTGGCACACCACAAGCACTCAGTACGTCGGAGCCGTTGTTATAGTAATGGCTGGGCAAACTTTGGAGGGAGCCAGGGGAGTCAGGTCTAGAATGTGTCCCAGGAGACACTGCGGGGATGCTCAGAGCTGCAGCGTGGGCGGAGCGTGGGTGGCCGAGGGACAGACACTCCAGCCCGGCCACCGAGCAGGGAGGGAAGGAGGCCTGCAGGGGGCGCTAGCTCCAGGGAGAGCAACCCCGGGGCTGGAGACGCACAGGGTGCTCCCCACCAGGTGGCCTCGGTGCCTTTGGGCCTTGCACCTTCAATGAGGAATTTAAACAACGCCCTAAAAGCTAGCTGCAGATGCTCTGTAGAGCTGGACCCCCATTTCTGTTGACAAGGAAGAGCTGTTGTGTGGTAGGTATATGCGTGTACTCACACGCTGCTCACACGTACACACACATGGAGGTCTGCAGGGAGGTGTGGAACTGCTCCCAGCAGTTATTTCTGGAGAGGGGGGTGGGGGGAGCTGAAGGCCCAAACTGAGATTCCCTTTTATATAGTCCTATGTTATTTAAATCCTCAGTAGCTTGAAACAGCATAAAAAGGGCTGTCCTACATCCTACACCTGCCCCTCCCCCCTGCGCCTGCCCCCGGGTTTACAGTTCTGGGTTCAGAGCCAGGAGTAGGGGGCAGTCTGGCTTTCCAGCTCCATACCCCCGCCTCCTGGCCCCAGGAAGCCCCTCCACACCACCTCCCACCAGCCTGCAGAAAGAGGCAGCCAGACGCATGGAGAAAACACCCATCTCAGGATTTATTACAACACGTTGTTTCCAAATACAAAAGAAGGGGGCAGGACAGGGAGCAGAGAGCGGCCGCGCTGGGGGAGGGGCGGTGAGGAGCGGCAGGCAGGTGGGTGGGCAGTCCAGTCCAGAGGGACCGGGAGCCGTGCGGGGGGACTTGCCACCTCTCCTCCGCTGGACTTCCCAGCAAATAATAGGAGGGGGCCAAGTCCATTCGGGGGACCCCGTGCCAGGGCACTGGGCCGGCAGCAGGGGGGAGGGCCCTGGGGCCCCACTCCGCCCCCCCCAGGGAGTGGGTGGGACTGACCAGGGAGGGGCTCTTGCCAGGTGCCTGGTGCCCCCACACGGGGAGCGGCGTGGGCTGGGGGGCTGAGACAGGGACTTCTCCCTTCACAGCTGTTCGCTTCAGCCAGTGTCTCGAGAGCAAAGGCCCCCATGTGCCCCAGGCCAGAAGCCACAGGGCACCAGCAGCCCTGGAGAAGGACGGAGGGAGGGGACGGGCCGTGGGACCTGCCCCCAGGGTTGTGGGGCTCAACCAGTGGCCCCACCACTGTCTCCTGGACAGCACAGGCGAGGGGCGCGGAGGGGGGACCAGTGCATCCTCCACACCCAGGGTCGCTTCAGAAACCCAATGTGATAGACAGACAGGAGGCAGATTTACATAATCAATAATAATAATAATAATTAACCAATAATAATAAATACTTAAACCTCTAATCCATAGATTGCAAATACAACAATTATAGCTTATTTTCTTGGAGGAACGGGGTGGGGACAGAGGGAACAGGAACAGGACTTTTGCTCAAAGGAGGTTTGACGGGACAGGAGCTGGGGTCAAAAGAAGAACAAACAGAATAAACGGCTGGGGGCAGGCAACCCCCCCCACCTGCCCAAGTACTCAGTCCTGCCCAGGCTGCCCCTCCAGCCAAGCCTTGGCCTCTTCCAAGGTGACCAGCATCCACTCCTGGACGCTCCAGGACATCTGAAGGTCGGGCGACACCCACTCCTGCCGCCAAAAGCCTTGGGTCCCCCTGACCCAAGAGGGTGGGGGGTGAGGATAGCTGGGGCCTTTCTCCTGCCCTCACCCCCAGGCTGGCCCACCTGGGCCAAAAAGCTAATGGGGGTTGGGGACTGGCATGTCACCTCTAAGATACCAGGGAGACTTGAGAGGGGAGCGTTCCACAGGAGAGGGAGGGGTGTACGGGGATTTTCTCCTCCGAGGGCCCTGTGGGGGCTGGCAGACATGGGGGACACCTCCAGCATCTGCTCACATGAGGGGTCTTTAGCTGGAGGGGGCTCTCCCAAGCGAGGGAAGGCCTCTACCTACCCCCCCCCCAAGAGGCATGAGGTACCTCCCCTGAGAGGCGCCTCGACCCGCAGGACAATACCCTGAATCTATCTGCCCTCCGGTCAGTGGAGCCAGCTCTGGCTGGCCCAGCTATTCCTACTGGCCCCCAAGGGCCAAGCTCCCCCTCTGCCCGCTCTCCACCCGGCAGCTGGTGCTGGGGGGGGGGGGGCGCCACAAAGTGGAAGAGAGGGTAGCAGCCTCCTCGGATCGTGTGAAGCTGGACCCAGGCTCAGACGGGAGTGGGGGCATTCCACCTCCACCCCTGCCCTGGGGACCCACGTCCCCTCACACTCAGAGCCCCCTTCTCTGCACTGCTACCCTCTTCTGGACCCCACCCTGGCCCCCCAACACCTGGCAGGCAACAGGCTGGGGGGATGGGCAGCAGGGGCACCCTCGGTGGCACTGAAACTTGGTGCCTGGAGCTGGCAGGGGGGTGTGAGCACCTCCTCGGGGGGGCCCCCCCCCGGCTCCCGGGACACCCCCTCCCACCTATGGCTTTGGTGAGGAGCTGGGAGAGGGGCAGAGAAAGGAGAGGCAGGAGAGACGTTGGGGGGGGGGTGCTGGGAGGCTCTGCGGCTCAGTCTGCGGCAAAGGTTTTTTATCCTTTTTTCCCCTTTTCTTATGTAAAAAGTGCACGAAAGCTCAGCAGCCTCTTTGCAACGGTCAGCAGTGTTTCCTGGGGGAGGGGGCAGGGGAACCCCAGGCCTGGCACCCCAGCTTGCAACTGAAGGTGGCCTCATATTGCTTAGAAACGTGGGTTTCAGTTTAAATACCAGACAGGAAAAATAGAGCTCCGAGGACCCCCCGCCCTGTTGCCAAATCACTGCCAGAATGAACAGCTTAAATAAATAAAAAATTGAAATATTTACTTCTGGATAAAAATCGCAGTAAAACCATTTACCTTTCTTTGCATTATATATAATATATATTTATAGCGGGCCCAGCCGAAGGCAGCCAAGGGCTCAGGGCGCCGCGTCCTCGCAGAGAGGCCGCTCCGGCCGCGGTCAGGACACCTCGATGACCTCCACGCTGCCCGAGAAGCTGCCCTGCTTGCCCAGCGCGGCCAGCTCCTCGCCGCGCGCGCGCCCTTCCACCATGCCCTCCTCGAACTCCATTTGGCAGCTCCGGCGCTTAAACTGCGTCTCGGCGGCCGGCTCGTCGGGCCAGCCGGTCCTCGCGTCCCGGGCCTCGGGCCTCGCTGCCTCCCGCCGCCGCAGGTCACTGCCGCCCGCGCCCGGCCCCCCGGCCCGGCCGAAGGGTGCGAATCGCGCGCCGCCAGCGCCCTGCGCGCGCCCTCGGGGCTGCAGCACCAGGGCCCGTCGGGGGAGGGCGTACCCGGGGAGTCGAGCGGCGGCGCCCAGCCCCCGGGGCCGGCCGGCTGGCCAGGGCCGGGCAGCCCGGGCGCCGACAGGGCCGAGAGGCCATGCCGCGGAGTCTGTCGGGTGGCATCGCCGAAGTTCAGGCCGAGGCTGTGAGCCGGGGAGCGGGCAGGGGAGCTGGCTGGGGGCCGGGGCCGCCGGCGGAGCCGGGGGCGCGGCTCCGACGCTGCGTCTGGGCTGTCGGGGCTTGGGGAGGGCAGGCCCAACGTGCCGCCGGACGGGCTGTCCAGTTTGCAGAGCTTGGGGGCCTCCCCGGGGTCCGGGGGCCCGGGGTCGTCGGGCCGCCGGCTCGGGGTGTAGGCCGACTTGATGTCCAGCGAGAAGGAGCGCTTGAGGCGGTTGGTGTCCTGGAGGCGGTCGGAGGAGAGATGCAGGCCGCGCAGGCCCTGCTGCAGCGCGCTGGTGGCCGGGGCGGGGCCGGAGGCCTCTACACCCCCCGTCTGTGCAGCCTCCCTGGAGGCGGCGGCCGCTGCGCTCCCGGTGGCGGCACTCTCTGAGGTAGGTGGTGGCGGCGGCGGCGGCAGTGGGGCAGCAGGGCCCGGCAGGGGCTCCGGGGTCCCGGGGTGGGACGTCCCGTCGCCTTGCAGGGCGGCCAGCAGCTTCAGGCTGCGCTCGTACTCCAGCAGCTGGCCCAGGAAATTGAAGTTGGGCGAGATGGACGGGCGCCGGTCCTTCACGAACCTGGGGGAGAGCCGCAGGATGCGGGCAGGGCTCCGGCCGGGCCAGGCAGCTCCCCAGGCTCTTCCCCGCCCCCCTGCCCCCTCGGGGGCACCTACCATCACCGGGAACAGCGGCTCCGCGGGCTAGGGCGGGGCGAGCGGGTGGGGAGGGCGGGGCTACCTGTAGGCGTCGTCCGACGACATCCCCATGGTCTTCATGATGTAGGCGATGGCGATGGTGGCAGAGCGGGAGATGCCGGCCAGACAGTGGACGATGACTTGGCAGCTGGACAGCTTGGCTTTATCTGGGGGCAGGGGTCCACGTGAGGGCGGAGCCCCACAGCGCTTCCCTCCCCCAGGTTTCTCCCGCCCTCCCCCGCCTTCCAGCACCCCCCCCACCCCCCGCCCCCGGGCCTGGGCGAGAGGGTGCCGGCCACCTCACCGATGAACTCGATGGACTTGTCCAGCCAGGGCAGCAGCTTTTCACAGTAGTTGTCATTGATGGGAATGCGCAGGAAACGGCTCTCGCATATGAAGTCGGGCTTGGGGCAGGAGTTGCTGGCGTTGAGGACGTAGCTTATTCCGTTTTGGGTCATCAGATCCTGGGAGGGTAGGGAACAGGGTGGAAGTGGGTGCAGCCAGGCAGGAGGCCGAAAACTGGGATGCCCTGGAGGCAGGGGTCCGGCTCCTGGGGCCTTGGAATCTGGTTCTGGGAGGCCCCCCCTCCCACTGCAGAGCCCGCAAGCCCCTGGCTAGGTGGAGAGGGGTGGGGGCCCCGCCCCTGCAAGGCCCGCCTGCAGCCTGAGTGGGGAACTTTAAGGCTGCGCTGCCTGGGCGGTGGCTTTACCCTCTTTCCGCGTCACCATTTTTAAAACACGGGGTTCTTTCAGGGCTGGCCAGGGGCCCAGTGACATCAGCAGTCTGGCATGTAGGCTGCAGAGCCAAAGGGGCAGGGAGCCGCCTCTCTGCCCAGCCCTGCCAGGCCCTGCCCCCACCCTGCCCTGGTCCTGCCGGGCCCTCTGGGGTCCTCCTGCGACCCCAGCCTGTGAAGCCACCGGCATGCCCACACCCAGGCGTATCTACCCCTACGTCAATGGTCAGCTCCCCCCGCGGCCCCAGCCCAGCCCAGGAGCGGCTCTGGGCTCCCGCTGACACGCACCTTGTTCAGGACGTCCTTCTGGGAGCCCAGGTAGAGGTGAGGCAGGATGCGGGTCAGGCCCACGCTGGGCACAGGGAGGCAGGGCTGGGAGAGGCTCATGGGAAGCAGGGTAGCAGGCTTGCCCTCACAGAGGCCGGGGAAGCAGGAGGAGAAGGTGGCAAAGCCCCCTGCAGGCAGATGGATGAGACACGTGTCAGGGGGTTGGGGAAGGAGAGTGGCTGCCCAGCCTCCCCGCCCAGACCCTAGCCCAGGCTGCCGGCAAGCCCCTGGCTGGAGCACCTGGTCTCCGTGCTGGCCCTGGAGGGAGCCAGGCTGGCACGCTCCCGTAACCTGCCCCTAAGCCACTTTCCTCCTCACGCCAATCAGGGGCTGGCCTCCCTCAGGACGCCGCTGTGATGCCCATAAAAGTGGAGGCCAGCACAAATGACCAGCCAGCACGCGCAGGGCCCAGGCGGGTTCAGAGGCCACAGGGGTCTTCATGCCGTGTCGTGGGGCCAGGCTGGGCCTTCCCGCCTCTCCCCCAGGGCTGATGCAATCCCTCCAGTTGGCCAGGAGCCCCGGGCCAGGCTTGGATGCCAGGACAGAGAGGCAAGGGCTTCTGAGGGCCACTCCTCCCCCCCCCGCCCCGGGCATGACATCACTCTCTGGAGCTGGCACAGCCCACAGGGGCATGTGCGCTTGGGTTAGGGCTCCATTCCACCCAGCAGGGGACGACGGAGGAGCAGAGGCTGGGCTGAGAAGGGAGCGCTGGGGACCGGAGCACGGAGCACGCGGGCCATATGCTCTACACGTGGCCGCTGTGTGTCCTGCCTCCTTGCCTGTGCATGTGCGCTGGACCGCACGTGCGCAGAAGGAGCTTCTCTGCTGGTCAGGAAGGGGCTGAGGGGGACCCACGGGCACATGTCTGGCTCAGCGAGTGACCTCGGGCTTCAATGTCCTGGTCCTGCCTGCCCCAGACACCGCGCTGAGGTCCATGGAAGTAGATAAGCAAACAATCAGGCCACGGCCGACCGTGTCCTGAGAAGGAGGCAGGGGGACGAGGTGGGGGCCCGCAGAGGCAGCTGGTGCCAGACCTGGCTGATTCCTGAGGACAGAGATGCCTGGTGACCTCGCTCTTCACTGCTGACCCAGCTCAGTGAAACCAGAGTGGCTGCCTCGTGCACTCCTGGTGACCCTAACAAAGGCTGGACTTTGGGGGACCACGACCTCCAGGCTAGGGGCATGGGGGTATCAGCCTTGGAGGGGAGCCTGCTGGCTGGACAGGGAGAAGCAGGTGACAGTGGCACCAGCATTGCCACTCAGGCCCTACGAGGGGAGGCTGCGCGGGGCCCCGGCTCACTGTCCGGAGCAGGGACCCCTGGCTGCTGGGACTGGGGGACAGTGCCTGCGGGGGAGGGGCGGGGCCTGCCTCATGCTCTGAAGATCCTTCTCTGCCAGTTCCTGTCCTCTGTTCTCTCAGCAGCAAAGACAGGCAAGTATGTGGGGTGGAGAATTCCACCAGGAACCCCTTCT
Source organism: Okapia johnstoni (assembly GCA_024291935.2). Taxonomy (NCBI): domain Eukaryota; kingdom Metazoa; phylum Chordata; class Mammalia; order Artiodactyla; family Giraffidae; genus Okapia; species Okapia johnstoni. Next base: position 1,083,857 of record JAGTYA010000026.1, read on the forward strand.
TCCTAAGGAGAGCCTCTAGGAGGGGCAGAGATCTGCCAGCCTTTGCTGCAATTTCTGGAACCCCCAAGAACACCCTCAAGGCAGAGTCAGGCAGCTTGGAGTGCTCCCTAGAGACTCCTCCCATGGGTGACATGGGATGGGCAGCATCAGTGCCAGCAGCCCTGTACCCTCTGTCCCCCACTCCCCCACCCCGGCGCAGCCCTCTCAGGACCTGGGGAGGTGCCCAGATCGCCTAAGGCTCTCCAGGGCACCCTCCTTCGGTAGGTAACCAAACCCCCCCCCCCCCCATGCCTTGTAGGTCAGGGGAAGCCACACACAGTGAAACCTCGGACCCGCACAAAAGCGCCTGTCCCGGGAGGCACTCCCGGCCCCACCCGCTTCTCTCACTGCGCGCTCCAGTGCGGATGGGGCTCGGCCCGGGTGGGGGGAGCGCGCCCAGGAGCCCCCACTGCCCGCCGCAGTCCGGGGCTGGGGCTGCACCCGCTCTCCGCCCAGAGGCCGCGAGCGCCGCAGTCTTCGCCGGAGTCCGAGGGCGGCGCTCACGGGCCAGGCGGCCCGCGGCGACCACACCAGCCCGCATTCCGCAGGGCCGCGCGCCGCTTAAAGGGCCAGGCACGCTTTCCCATCCCCGCCGGGCATCACCGGCCAGCGGCCGTGCGGGAGGGGCGCGGCGTGGTCTGGGCACCGGCTCCGGACCCCGGCGCGGCCCCCTTGCGCCGCCCGCTCCCGCAAAGCGCCGGCGCTGGAGTTCCTTTCTCCCTAGCTGTGCCGCGCGTCTCCCTGGCGCCCCTCCGCCCACCCAGGGAGGGGGTCTGTCCTTCCCGCGGGTGTCTGCCCAGTCCGCCCCGTGTGCCTAGCTCGCTGGGCCGACGGCCTGCCTCTAACCCCGCGGCCCTGCCCTTCTCCAGGGTTCAGGTGGGCGCTGCCCCAAGCCTGGTTCCTCCTCACAGGTGGGTCATGACTGCTCCCTGGCTTGGTCCTCGGGGAAACACTCTAACCCTGCGACTGGGCACAGCCTGGTCGCGGGGACGTCCCACCCAGCCTACCGGGAACAGACCAGTAGGGCTCTGGCCAGCCCAGGGGTAAGGGGGGTGCCACTCCGGGACCCTCTCCTCAAACTTCCTGGAGGGCCTCTGGTGTCACTTGTAGCAATGGCACACACGCGCGTGCGCACACACACAGGGGCTCCCCGGGGGACTGCGGGCAGACCGGGACACCTGTGACACTCCCCACCGCTCGGCCACACAGCCCCAGGGTATGTCAGCTGTGTCAGCTCTGCAGCTCGGTGCCTTCTGGTTCCCAGAGCTCACACACGCACACACACACACACACACACACACACACACACACACACACACACACACACACACACTCCCCCCCATCCACACATGGCGAGCACAGCATATGCTCGCGGGACCCCTCCTCTGAGAGGTCTGCCCAGAGCTCACACACATGCACACACTCACACACACACACACACGTGACCCCTCCCCTGAGAGGTCTGCCCAGAGCTCATACACGCTCACACAGGCACACACACCCCATCCACACATGGAGGGCACAGCACACACTCATGGGACCCCTCCTCTGAGGGGTCTGCCCGGAGCCCCGGCTCCCGCAGCTGGAGGAGCAGTCTGCAGCCCGTCTCCTCACAGGAGGGCCGGCCTGGTGCCCCCACGCCCGTCGTGCTCAGCAGGTGCTCAGGGCGGGTGTCAGAATGAAGAGAAGCAGCCTAGAGCTGTGTGATGTGGGTGATGCCGGTGTGGGCCCTCCCCCTCACCCCCTCCTGCTGTAGCCCAGGGCACCCAGGCAGGGAGGTCGCATATCCCAGGGACAGGCCCTGGGCCAGCTGGGGAGGGGGCTGGCCAGACTGATTCGGGGGAATGGAAGCCCTGTGGGGACCTCCATCAGCCCGCCAGATAGTGGTGGTGATCAAGTAGGCGGTTGCTAGGCTACCTGTGCCAGCTGGAGCATTCAGAGGACCCCCCAGTGGGGCCTGTGCCTTCTCCCTCAGGCCGCGTGAGTGTGCTCACACGTGTGTTTTGGGGGGTAGCTTCCAAGGCACACCAGGCCTTTGCCTAGATCCCCCCCATCTCCCGTGCCTCAGGCCTGTGTCGGGGTTTCCCGCTGCCCGTGTCTCACCTGCTTGTGGTGGGCCTGGGCCCACGCTGGAGGGGGGACCTGAAGTGTGGGGGCCCGGGGGAGGGGGTCGGCGGAGTCCTTGAGACCTCAGAGCTCCCGAGCTTTGCCCCCACTGGGCCCCCCCTGCCCCAGCAGACGCTGGGCTCTGGGCTTAGAGAGGAGAGCAGAGGCCAATCCGGAACGCGACCCTTTGGACAGTGGTCCCCCCCCTGCCACCACCCTGCCGCCGGGCGGGGAGAGAGGCCCTCAGGAAGGCACCTGTGAGGATGGCCACACTGTCGAAGCAGCCGTCGAGCTTGCTGAGCAGGAGGGACAGGAAGCTGTCCGCGGCCAGCACGCTGGCGTCCCGGGTGCTCTGGTCGTAGACTACCACGTCCTGAGGCTCCGCGGCCTCCACCTGGGCAGAGGGCAGAGGTCACGGGGGCCAGGCACCCACCAGTCGCCCCATCCCCTGCCGCCTCCACTGCTGCTGCTCAGGTGATGGAAAGGGGGGCCTGTCCCTGTGATGCCTCAGGGGCAGGGAGGGTGGGCACCCAGCCGCGGTGCCCACCAGGACAGCTGTGAATGTGCAGCCACCGGGCAGCTCCCCGGAGCAGGGAGGGTCGGGGGACACCCCCTCCCCCCCGAGGCAGCCATGCTCACACGGGCGGTTAACAGACACCGGGGCCCGGCCCCTGCGGAGGAGACGCGGAGGCAGGCGTGAGTTCCCGGGAGGCGCATGTGGGCGCCCTGACCTCAGGGGCACAAGGAGCCTGGCTGGCTCCCAGGAGGCACACTTCGGGGATTCTGAAGGCCGGGTGGGGGGACCTCTGGGTCTGGGCTGTGATGGGGCCACCGGGGGCTGCAGCAGGCCCTCCTCGCCCCCAGCCGTCCCGGAGGCAGCGCTGCAAAGCTGGAGCCCACCGGCCCTCCCCTCTCTGCTGCCGACCCGGGGGCCCAGATGTGAGCCACTGGGCCCAGAGCAGCTGGTGGCCCGCCCCCAGCACACTCAGCCCTTAAGCCTGCTGAGCTGCCAGCCCTGGGCCGATGATGTCACCGACAGCCAATGGGAGAGCATTCTGGCCAAGGGCTTGCTGGGGGTTATTCATCACCGGATTCCCCTCACTGGAGGCCGCAGGGGACTCCCGAATGGCTCCTCTCACACCCCAGCTCTGCCCCGAGCAGGGCCGGTGACCAAGACCCCTCCCTGAGCCTCTGGGCTGCCTGGCGAGCCACACCTCCCCCATGTGGCCTTCCCGGGTCACAGTCCGACGTGGGCTTGATGCCCCTGGGGAACAGAGACAACTGTTGACCACAGGTGACCAGAGACGGTCTTGGGGGCCACAGAGAGGATTCCTGATCCTCAAGACCCCAGCGGGGAAAGACCAGGGGCTGGATGCCCCTGCGCCTGTGTGAGCCCCTCAGCCACCTGTCCAGTCCTCTTCTGAGCCCTCAGGGTGGTTAGAGTGGGTCTGGCTGCCTCCCCCTTGTTGCCCGTCCGTCTCCCATGCCCCCTGCCCCCATCCACACCACATCCCTGCATTCAGCGCCCCTCTCTGGGCCCCTGGCTGGGCCCTGCGTGGAGGCCTCCATGTGGGGCTGAGTGGAGACCTGAGCGTGGTCGGTGGCTCTGTGGGGAGGGCGGGAAGCCAGTAGGAGGGTGTTGAGTCTGTCGGCTGAGGGTCGCCCTGCGGAGGGGTGCTTTTGTAGTCCTAAGGTGGAGAGGGGTGCTGCCCGCCAATGGCTCGGAATCTGACCCCGAGGAGCACAGTGCAGCTTCAAGAGCAGAAAAAGGGAAGACTGCCCTAGCCCTGGCTCCTGGAGGACCCGGAGAGATGGGCAGGCAGAGTACCTGGCTGCGCGCAGCAGGCTGGATCAGCTCAGCGATGGTCACCTTGCCCTGCTGTAGCCGCCGCTTCACCAGCTTGGAGCAGCAAATGTTGACGGAGCTGAGCACGTGCCAGCTGTTGTACTCCACGAAGGAGCGGCTGTCGATGACCAGCGGCCCCCCGGGCCCGCCCCGCAGCAGGCTGGCCAGCCTCTTGGCGTCCATCACCTTCCGCGGGAGCCGGTCCCCAGCCATGGCGTGGCAGTGGGCAGTGGGGAGGGGTGACCCCGGGAGTGGGCAGGGGCAGCTCCAACGGCCTGGATGTGGCCTAGGGTTTGGAGTGCCCGGGCATGGCGCCAGACCTGCGGGGAGAGGCGCACGGTCAGCGGTGCCGCGGGCCCCCGGGCCTCAGAGGGGCTAGTGAGGGCACTGGTCCGAGGGTGGCAGCGCGTCTGGGGCTGACACATGCCCGTGGGGAGGGCTCTCGCTCCCTCTGGCTCCTTCATGGAGGTCAGGCTCCCTAAGCTGGCTGCTCCCCTGTTGGAGTCTGTGACCCCAGGAAGGGTGCTCAGGAGTGGCCCATCCAGTCCTGCGCCCTCCAGGTCACAGCACCAGTGACCAAGACCCCTCCCTGAGCCTCTCTGCCTCCCTGCCTCTCAGCAGGACATGGCAAGGAGAGTGGGGACCACAGAAGGCAGGGCCGCAGGACTCAGGTCGGATGAGGCCTGAGGGTCCCTCCCCCGGGCCCAGGACCCCCGGATGCTCACCCCTCCCAGAGCACCCCCTCTGCCCCCGCGCCACCGGTTCTGTCTTGGGGACGCAGGTCTCTCCCCGCCCGCCCCTTCCCACTGGCTCCTTCTCTGGCCGGCGTGGCTGGCCCAATGGCTCCATAAGCCGATCATCCGGATGGGGTGGAGGGCAGGGCGCTGACCCGCCTGGGAGCGCCGCGTCCCAGTTCTGCAGGCCAGGGTTCAGGCACACGGGGGGGCCAGCCTCCTCCTCCTGCAGGGCTGGGTCACACACTTATGGAATGGGGGAGACAGCACGGCGGGGCACCCCAGACACAGCAGTGCCCTGGGATCGAGGAGGCCCCTTTGGGGGCCTGGTGGGTCCAAGGATTGTGGTGTGGTGGGGGGCACCCAAGGACAGTGGTCAGCGGTGAGTGAGGGTGGCCGTGTGTAGGGCCCTCGGGCTCAGGGGTGCCTGGACGGCGTAGGAGGTGGGTGGGACGTGAGGCTCCAGGGTCTGGGAGGAAGCCCCCTCTGATTTGGTGCCAAGTCTCTGCCACCACTGGCCCACCTGCCAGGACTTGTCTTTCTCAACGCTCCCTCCCACCCAGGCTTCACAGCCCCCAGGGAGGCATGCATCTTCAGGATGATGAGTTTGCTCGAAAGCTGGGGAAACTGAGGCTCGGGGGAGGGTGGGATCAACCCAAGGTCACATCAAGGACACTGGGCAGAACCAGGCCCACGGCTGCCCTGTTCACCCAGGGTCTTTACTCTGCCACCTTGGGGGCGGGGAGGCTGGGAGACGGACTCCCCTGCAGGGCCAGTGAGGGAGCTCCCTCGGTAAGCCCCCAGCATGCAGCCACAGAGGGTGCTGGGGCGCGGCACCTGGGAACGAGCGTCACCTTTCAGGCAGCAGTGATGACCCTGCGGACAGCGGCCACCGTCTCTGAGCCAGCCCTTGGGGTGAGCTCCCAGGCTGGTGAGGGGGTGCCGGAGGCCACAGAGGAGTAGGTGCAAGGCAGGCGGGGACTGGCCCGCCTGGCATGGGCAGCCAAGGGCTGGGCCACTGCAGGTGCCAGGAAAGCCCTGGACAGTGCTGGGGCCTCGGGGTCCTGCTCACAGATGCTGCTCCTCAGGCGCTCGGGCGCCTCCACTGTGGGGGCAAGGCCTGGGGTGCAGACGGGGCCCTGCCCTCCCAAGGGCCATGCCAAGACAGTGGGTCTGCCTGCTGAGAGGCCCTGCCTGCTCTGAGGCCTCTGTCCACGTGCCCAGGGGTCCCCGACTTGACTCCTGGGTGAGCTGTTTTGAGAGGCTTTTCCTGAGTTCTCGCCTGACTCCCATCAAGGCTGGGACAGGCTCCGCCTCCAGGCCCCCCTGACCCACCTGGGCAGAGCCTCCCACCGTGGGGTGTGGGGCCCATGTCCAGTCCAGAGGCCCAGGACCCCAACAAGGAGGCCATGGAGTGGAGGCACCACAGGCACAGCGTCCTCCCACCGGGGGAGGCGGGGCAGAGGAGGAGGCCTTTGCTGCCCCTGCGGCCGGCCTGCTGGCCCCTGCCCTCAGGTCCTTACATGGCCGGAGGGGCGTGGAGGGGTGCCCACTGCACGGAGGGGAAAGGAGGCTGGTGGAGGGGCAGGGAGGCGAGGCCCGAGACCCATGGAGGGCGGGCAGGGGCGGGACGGGCGGATGGCTGGCTCGCAAGTCCAGCTGGTACCTGGTCCCCACCCGGCTCCTGAGGAGCCTCTGGCTTGGCCCTATTAACCACTGTAGTATTGTTATTCGCAGCCAAAGGGGACTCGTTAGCAAGTTGGCACCTCCGTTGTTGCCATGGCAACAGCAGGGGTGCCAGGCAACCGCTGCTCCTGCGGCAGCAGGCGGAGCTGCAGAGCCAGGTCTTCTCCTCGCCCGCTCCCGCCCTCAGGTGCCTAGCAGCTGGGCGGGACCACCCCACCCGCCCCACCTGGTCCTAACCCTCCTGTCACCTCCCATTCCAGGGAGCCCTGCCCTTCCTGGGCGAGACCTCCTGCACTGTGCTGGCCCCCTGGGTGGGCACTTGGCCCCCAGGCCCTCCTTGGGCAGACCCTTCACCTCCCCAGCTGCAACACTCAGACCAGGGCCCAGAGCTGGGCAGAGCGGGGAGGGGTGGAGATGCTGCAATAGGCCAGGTGGGCGCAGAGGAAACAGACGTGATAGGGGCTTGGGCCTCCCCACTTTTAAGGACCACCTGTAGGCTCAGCCGAGACCCCTCCCCTGGGGAGGGAGCAGGCAGAGCCCCACCAGACAGGAAGACAGCGGGTCCCAGGCCAGAAGCAGGAGGAGCCCCTCCCCTCCCCGCCCGCTAGGGGGGCCAGGCCTGGGAGGCCACAGGCACCGCCTCCCTGGTACACGGCGCTGCCTGGCCCTTATGTGAAATACAAGCTGGACACAGCCCTTTGCACACTGACCACGCTCAGGGCACGGTACTTACCCTGTTCCCACAATCCATCCCAGCCCTGTGTGCCATGATTCACACGACAATGTGTGTGCACATTCATGTGGTCGCTGCACGCATGCGTCCTCACCTGCACGCGAGTGCCCTAGATCCCAGCAAGCCCCAGCCCCAGATGCAGCCACAGCCTCTCCTCACCGGCTCCCACGGCCTCCAAGAGGGACATCCGTGTCCCTCAGCACGTGTACGACCAGAAAACTCCCAGCTAGGGGCATCCTCACCACGGCACTTTGTGCTCAGCATTGGAGGAACGCGGGACCCCCAGAGACAGGTGGACAGCGACCGTGGCCACCACTCAGCGTGGCTCCGGCCTGGCCGAGCCCAGTCACAAAGGCAGGCCTCAGGCAGAGCTGACGGCGGACGGACCCCGGGTGCTGGGTGTCTGGCTCACTCTGACCCTGGGGCAGGCTTGGAGGCAGAAACTGCTACCCTCAGGAAGCCAGGAGAGAGGCTGGCAGGGGGTGACCTCTCCCAGGCAGGGGGCCCACGTGCTCACCAGGGTTGCTCTCTGCGCCGCCCCCCCCCCAGCTCTCTGAGATGATTGGCACAGGACCCAAGCTGCGTCCACTCTGTCCTGGCTGCTCTTGGCCAGGCCAGGCAGAGCCAGCCTGACCTGGGGAGGCTATGGACTTGGGAGACAGTGGGGTGGGGCTCTACCCCTCAGTGCTCAGGGGTTGGGGCTGAACTGGGACCGGAGGGCTTGGCCCAAGGGTCCTCCGGGAGGCAGGCTCAGGATGCACCAATTCCGGCTTCCTCTGCTCCTGTCTGGTTGGTTTTAGCCTGGCTGATCTGCAGGACTTCTACTGGGCACCCCTCCGCCATGCTACCTGCCTGGGCCAGCACCTACCGGTCTCTGTCTGAGGGTTCAGGCAGAGGGGGCCTCCGCTTGTGTGGTCTGACGCTCAGAGCCCGAGCCTCATCACTCTTGCTGTGGGCTCGCCCCTTCCTCTCCTCTCCCTAGGAGCTGCACATCTAGGAGACAGGCAGACAACCTCCGCTTCCTCCACCCCCGGCCCACGGTCCCCAGAGCTCTCTGTCTGGTTACAGCTTCTGGGCCTCAAGGTCAGCCTCAGCCTAGAGGAGAGGTGATGCTGGGAAGGGTCCTGGTGCAGAAAGGGGCTTCAAACATCTTTCTGCATCTCTGTGCCTGGAACCTGCCCTTTCCAGAGGCAGCCTCTGAGACCCAGGAAGCTTCCCGAGGGCAGCAGGGGACTAGAACCTGCCTAGCAACTCTCCCAGGGCCCTAAGCTGACTACAGCAGGAGGTATTTCAGTTAGACCTCAGGACGAACTCCCAGTCCCTGGTCACGTGACCTGGCCATCTTTGGCAGATGCTTATCAACCATCTGAGGAGTTAATGCCAGGGACACCTACTCTCCTGGGGCAGGACAGGGGTGCTGAATGCTACCCGCGTTCCCTGGGCTGCCGTGGGAGCAAGAAGGACTCGGGGAGATGCTGGGAACGGACAGTCCCTCAGACCTCCACAGACCCCCAGGAGCAGAGGGCACAAGACAGGAAGAACCGCCTTCCCCTTCACCAAGCGGCACAAGAAAACTGCAGACTGCACACTCCATCCTCCACCTTTCTCCTCCATCCTGGGAGGCCGCCCGCCCCCCACCCCATCACTGCAGTGCCCAGGCCCCAACGATCCCCGTGGCAAAGTCAGTACATTTTTTGCAGCAGGAAATCAGAAGGTAAATTCTCCCAGAAGGGATGACCTCGTGCGGGCTGGGCCCATTTCTGCCATTTCCCTTCCAGGCCAGACTATTACATACCCCTCACCCCAAGGTGGGCGCACAGGCTGAAGGAGGCCGGTTGCACTCAGCCTGGCAGTGCCAGCCCCTCCCCCAGCACCCGCCGCGTCTGCAGCAGGCTGGCGGCCGGCCTTTATTCCGCAGAGGCCGGCTGAGCTCCCCGAGGTGGGGGTGCCCATGGCAGCCTGGCAAGACAGGGGAGAAGGCCGGACACGGAGCGAGCCTCCCCTGAGGCTGCCACCCTCCGAACGCCCTCAGCTCCTACGGCCCAGGCCGCCGCATCTCCACGCCCGGCCCTGGAAAGGATGATCGTCTCCAATCCTGGTCCCTGTCGGGGGGCTTTTCGGGGGGCACACGGGGCTCGGCTAGGTCCCCTCTCAGTCTCCACGCTCGTCTTCGTCCTTAATTCATGCCCCTCCCCCACCAAAATAAGAAAGAATCGCGCGGAGAAAGGCGGCGAAGCGGTGGCCGGGTGTGTGCCGGGCCGGGGTTCGCGGGGGCCGCGGGAGGCGGGAGAAGGACTTCTCGGTCGGGTCCGCGGCGCCCCTGAGAGCCGGTGGGGGCCGCTCACCTCCAGGCCATCTCCTCTTCCCCGTGCCCGCCCCGCGCAGCCCCCCGAGCGCTCCCGATGCAGCGCCCACCCGGCCCGCGCGACGGTGAGCCCCCAGCTCCCGGGCGCCCCGCGCGCCCCCCCCGCCCCGGGCGCCCCCGCGCGTCCCCTCAGGCCCCCGGCGCCCCGCGCGTCCCCTCAGGCCCCTGGCGCCCCGCGCGCCCCCCCCAGGCCCCCGGCGCCCCGCGCGCCACCCCTCCCCCTGGCCCCGCCCGGCGCCCCGCGCCCCCCTCAGCCCCCCGGCGCCCCGCGCGCCCCTCAGCCCCACCGGCGCCCCGCTCACCTCGCTCTCGCTCGCCTCAGGGCGGCACCCGGGACCCGCGCTGCGCTCAGCGCGCCCGCTCCGCCGCGCAGCCCATGGACCCGGCGGGGGCCAGCGCAGCCGGGGCCGGGGTAGCGCGCGGGTCGCCGCCGTCGCCGCCGCCGCCGCGGGGAGCGCTCGCACCGGCCCGAGCGCGCGCACTGCAGGCGGGCACGCGCGCATCCCACCCCGCGGCTCGGCGGGCGCGGCCGGGGCTGCTCCGGCTCGGGCTCGGGCTCGGGCTCGGACTCCGGCGTCCGGCGGGCGGGGGGCGGGGGCCGCGGAGCCGGCTCGGCCGCGGCGCTCGGCCGCGAGTGACAGGCCCGGGGCGGAGGGCGGGGCCGCCGGCGGGGATGAGGTCATGCCGAGCGAAAAAAAGCCCCTGACGTCACCTGCAGCCAATCAGCGCACGCGGCTCGGGGGCAGGTGACGTCAGCCAGCGCCCCGGCTCCGGGTGCAGATTAGAGGCGGCGGCCTTGGGGGGCGGGGGCCGGGCTCCGCGCCGTCGCCGGGCGCCCTCTGCCCTCCCCTCTCGCCCCGGCCCCGGCTCTTAAAGGGGCCGCGCGGCCTCCGATCCCGAGCCTGGAACCCCACCTCCAGGAAGCCCTCCGGGCCCCAGTGCTCCGCCCCACGCGGAGACCCCCCCAGTCTCATCTTACACCCGCGGAGGGTCCAGTCGTCCGGGCCCCGAGCGCGAGCGTCCCTCTCTCCGCCGGCCTGGCAGGAGCTGCCCCCCACCCCACCCCGGCAGTCTTTGTTCGTGCGGGGCTTGCCGCGGGCAGCGGCTTCTCTAGCCCGGGGCGGGCACGAGCGCACCCCGCGAGCCCGGCCCAGGCGGCGCTTTACCCTAGGCATCCGCGCGTCCCCTCTCCACGAGCCCTGGAGGTGGGAGCCTGGGTCTGCATTTTACGGGGTGGGGGGTGGAGTGGGAAGCTCAGAAGCGAGAAGGTGTGCCTCTGGTCACACATCTGAACTCTGGTGGGAGGTGGCGGCCCCCTGGGCGGCACTGTACCACCAGCCCCACCGATGACCTCCAGCCTTTGTTGCTTCCAGTTAGAAGTCCACCCTAAGCGGCGCTCTCGGGACCCGCCCTCGCAGGGTGCCCCTAGCCCGGAAAAGGCAGCTGAGGGTCCGCCCCAGCCGACCGCTGTTGGAACACAAGCCCTCGGCCGCTTGGACGCTGGTTGTCCAGAGCGGGAGCAAACATAGGTAATTACACCTCGGGCGGTGTCTGGCGGAAACACCCCGGAGCGGGGAGGGGAGCGTCCGGGAGGCCACCCCAGGATGGACAGACGGCGACTGGAGGCCACGGAGGCGCAGGGACCCCGGCAGGCTGCGAAGACCTCGTCCTTCCGCCGGCGCGGGGCAGCCGGGGGGGGGGGGGGGGGTGGTGGTGGCATGTATCGTGCGTCTGCGTTGCGCCAGGTGTGTCCCTTGAGCAGCTGTGCCAGGCCCTGGGGAGAAAGAAGGAAGGGGAGAAAGACTTCTGCCTGGGGGGTCAAGGAGCCCTGGGAGCTTTTGAAGGTGATAATTTGGGGGGTGTGTGTGACCAGACGAGCCAAACATTCCTTAACCCCCGTCCCCAGGGCTGCCCAGTGGAGAGTGAGAGCCAGGCCTCCTCTAGCCCGTGGGGGCATCTCAGGGCTCTGAGAGGCTTCGGCCCCCAGAGAGCGCCGCCCCTTCAGGATCTTAGAGCCGACTCCAGCCACGGCTGTTTGAATGAAGGGTCACACAAATCATTGCAGGAGACTGCTTTCTGTACTCTCCTGGGACAGGTGGGCACTCAGGACCCCAGAGCTCTGAGTGCAGCTGGGGAGGGTCGTGATGGCCAGGCCTCCACTGGGCCCTCGGCTTTCCCACTCTCAATTCTCCTGACCTCTGGCCTCAGAGCTTTGCCCACAGTAGGTGCTTAGAAAGTGCTTGGGGCCCCTCCCTTGCTAGACTGAGCACTCAGGTGTGAGTATTTGGGGGTGTGTGTGTGGAGGAGAGTGTGCTCTTGGCTCCCAGCCAGCACTTAGGATAACAAACATCGTGGGGTGGGGGTGGGGTAGGGCTGTCCGGGAAGAAAACAGGGCTAACTCCAGGGCTATTTGGGGCTGGGGCTGGGTTCAGGTCCTTCCTCTTTCCCTGTCGGAGGTGGACCCGAAGGAGGAAGGTGTTGCTGAGGAGAGAAGCCCTGGCTGGAGCTGGACCCTGAACTCAGCGAGATGCCCAGCCCAGTTGCATGGCCAGGTCAGGTCCCGATGGAGTGTAGGGTGTGGCAGGAGCTTGTTGCATTTGGGCTCATTCCATGTCTGAAAAGTGGGAGAGGCTTGCTCCTGGGAGAGGGTAGGAGGATTCAGGCTGAGCCCCCCAGCTGGCTGGGTGGCCTGAGCCCATATCTGAGGCCTTTGGGGAAGCATGGACAGAACCCAAAGGGCCTGGGACCCTCAGGAGTGGGGGACAGGGGAGCTGTCAGCTGGGCTGGGAGGACTCCCCACTCGGCTTGCTCCCTGGGCCAGACCCAGGTTGAGCCCCGTGCAGAGGGCGAGGGAGGACCGTACAAGTGGCTCCTCTTCTGCCCAGCCCAGGCGTGGTCAGCGCCTGCCTGTGGCCAAGGGCAGCTCCTGGCCCTGTCCCTGAGCAGGCGGCAGTAAGCTGAGGGGAGGGGCGGTGTCCTTGTGCCCCCGCTGGGAGGGAGGCGGGGGTGTGCATCTTCCCTGGCTGTGCCGTGTTTGGGCCAGGTTATTTTATTCTCTGGTCGCACCTCACTGCTCGCTGCTTGCGGGATCTTAGTTGCCACCACTAGGGATTGAACCTGCGGCCTGGGCAGTGAGGGCAATAGTCTTAATCGCTGGACCGCGGGGGAATTTCCAGTGCAGGATTATTTTATCATCCTAGGAGTTATTTCTCGTGTAAAACCTGGGGTTCTGCAAGGATGGGGCGGTTGGGTGGGGCAGCACCCACTCTGGGGAGGACAGCGACCTCCGAGGTCACCAGGACGCCTAGCAGCCTTCTTGGGTTCTCTGCAGCTGGGGGCGAGACCACCTTTCCCCCAGGCACCACCCGCGGAGGGCCAGCGGTCTAGGTGCGTTGCCTGGTGGGTGGCCCTTGCCGCTCACGCCCCCAGACCCCGCAGGCTCAGGGAGGGCCGGCCAGCACCTCGGCGGGCGCGCCGCTTTGGAGGGGCAGGGGCGGCTTGGGAAGCTGGCTGCGGGCTGAAGGGACGCCTCGCGTGGGTTACAGCTCCCCAGCTGGCTCTCAGGATGGGGCGGCAGTGCCAGGCGGTCAATGTCCAAGTCGGGCAGGTGATCGCGGCCGTGCCAGCCCGCACGTGCGGGTGCCGCCTCGGGGTCCCCAGGGTGGAGCAGAGTCCTGCGAGGACCCCGGAAGGCGCCGTGGCCCCTAGGGGGCGGGTCGAGCCGGTCGGGCCCGGCGCGCTCACAGCCCGCCCCCCCGGAGGGACCCGCGCCCGCGGCGGGCAGGTGCGAGCGCGGCCCGTGCGGCCCGTGCGCCCCCCCTGCCGGCCGCCCTGAAAGCCGCCTTCGGCGCCAAGGGAAACGGAGCTCGCTAGTTCTGCTGACCCGTCAGGGTTTCAGCTGATGACACCCAGTCAGCCTGTACCCGTGGCGTTACCTTTTTAAGTCAAGGTGTAGCTAGTACGACGCCCATCTCAGGTGTTCCAACAGCGGCTTTGGGCAGCCGCGCCGACCGCCCGGAGCTAGTCCTGAAAACCCCGCGGCCACCCTTCGCAGTGTCCCCTCGCTTTCTGACCACCCGGTCAGTTAGTGCTGCTCTGCTTGAATTTCGTACTCACGGGAGCAAGCGGTGTGCGTTCTTTTGCGTCTGACTTTTTTTCACGCAACAAAGTACTTGTGAGGCTCGTCGCATCCCCGCTTCCCACCGCCTGGTTGTAACTGTGTGCAGCTGTATGTTGTGGGTGTGCGCGGATGCTTCAGCCAGCTCTCCGTTTCTAGGCACTAGATTCTTTCCGTATCTTGGCTATTAAGAGCCTTGCAGTCAAATAGCCTCAGTCTGTGTGCTGTTTCTACTTGGCTGTGCTGGTTCTTCGATGGCTTCTTGGGTTTTTCTCTAGTTGCAGCGTGTGGGCTTCTCACTGCGGCGGCTTCTCTCGTTGCAGGGCACCGACTCCAGGTGCTCCGGCATCAGTAGTTGCTTCTCGAAGGCTCAGTAGTTGTGTTGCAGGCAGCGGCTCAGTCGCTCCTGGGCATGTGAAATCTTCCCGGACCAGGGACTGAACTCGTGCCCCCTGCATTGGCAGGGGATTCCTAACCCCTGGACCACCAGAGAAGTCCCTTCTTTATGCTTTTAATCTCAGATTATTCACATTTCAGGCTATCTTCTTTCCTAGTAAGTTATGACATTTTTGTAATGTACAAATAAAGACAAAATGGTATAACAGACATCTAGCTCCGAGACCCAAACATGTCAGCCTTTTCTCCCATTTTGCTTCGGATGGTAACACCACAGTGCTGACCCCAGCGGGCTCTCTGAACCTCTCCCAACCCTCTGTCCAGAGGCAGCCGCCACTCCAGACAGCCAGTGTCTTCCTGGCCCTGTTTTTGTCCCTTTGCTGCATGTTTAAGTCCCATGCACACCGCGTAGCATTACCTCGTGTGCCGTAAAATGTTTATGTGTAGAATCATTGTACCTGCCCTCCTGCGGGTTCCTTTCTTCCCCCGCTGCCATCTCTTCATCTTTGTTGGTGCAGGCGAGCCTGGTGCATCCACTGTAGCTGTTGCACAGGTTTCCATTGACGGACATGTTTCCTCTGCTGCTTGCTTTCCTGCGTGTAGCAGTGCTGCCAGGAATATTCTAGCAGGTATCTCCTAGCACCAGGTAACATGGTCATCCAGACCAGCTGTGTCAGCATCACTGGCAAGTCTGTTAGAAGCACAGACTCTTTTGCCGTGTAGGTTCTCAGAGTTAGAATGTGCATATGTCTGGGTGTCCATTATTCTGTCTACCACAGTTGGCATATCTTCCTTAAGTATCTGGAGGTATTCACTCTTTTTTTTAAAAAAAATGTTTTATTTATTTGGCTGTGTCGGATTGTAGTTGTGGCATGTGGGATCTAGCTCCCTGACCAGGGGTCAAACCCAGGCCCCCTGCATTGGAACTGCAGAGTCTCAGGCACTGGACCACCAGGGAAATCCCTGAAGATATTCACTCTTGAAGACACTGGCCTTCTGCTTTCTTCCTGGAAAGGTTTTCAGTTACAGATTCAATTTCTTCAACAGATATGGGGCCATTCACACTTTATTTCTTCTTGTCTCAGTTGTGATATTGTCGTGTTTTTCAGGACTTTGCTTGTTTCATCTAAGGTTTGAAACTGTCCGTGCGATTTATTCTTCGGCCTGGTTGTATTTTCACCGCGTGCAGGGTATGTAGTGATGCCACCCTTTCGCTTCTGTTATTTGTAATCTGTCTTTTTTTCTTCTGTTTGGAGCAGTCTTGCTGGTGGTTTGTGAATTTTGTTAATCTTTATGAAGAGCAAACACTTGACTATGTTAATCTTCTCCGTTTCGCGTCTGATTTCAACTTCATTGATTTGTGCTCCCTTTGAACGTTTGGTTTTATTTTCTTACTTTCCTTATTTTCTTTCTTCTACTTTATTTCAGATTCAATCTACTTTCCTTTTTCCAGTTTCTTGAAAGTTTAGATGGTTGATTTTCACGTGCTCACCTTTTCTAATACATGTGTTTTGACCCATAGATTTTTCTTTGTCGTTCAGTAGCTAAGTCATGTCCAACTCTTTGCAACCCCATGGACTGCAGCACACCAGGGTCCCCTGTCCCTCATCAACTCCCAGAGTTGGTCAAAGCATGTCCACTGAGTCTGTGATGCCATCCAACCATCCCATCCTCTGTCGTCCCCTTCTGCTCCTGCCCTCAATCTTTCCCAGCATCAGGGTCTTTTCCAGTGAGTTGGCTCTTCACATCAGGTGGCCAAATTACTGGAGCTTCAGCATCAGTCCTTCCAGTGAATATTCAGGGTTGATTTCCTTTAAGCACTGCTTTAGCTGTATCCAGTAGGGTCTGATGTCATATTGACATTATAAAGCAGTCCAAAGTATCTTCCAATTTCCACTGTGATTTCTTAGGCTTATGGGTTATTTTGAAATCTATGCCTTAATTTTCAAACATTTGGGGATTTGAAAACAGATATCTTTCTCTTACTGAGTATGTGTCAAAGCACATACTCTGTCTCTCTGTCAAAGCATATACTCTATTATTTCATTATATGTCAGTGAGGTCAAGTTGGCTAATCACATTCAGATCTCCTAACTCCTTACTGGTTTATCTCCTTGTTCTACCAGTTACTGAGATATATTGAAATAAAAGTGAAATCTCTCAATTCTCTTTGGGGATTTGTATTTCCTTTTAGTTTTGTCAACATTTGCTTGATGTATTTTGAAGCTCTGTTATTTGGTTCATAGAAATTTAGGACTGTTTGCTTTTTTGGTCTCGTTGCCTCCTTTAGCGTCATGCAATGTTCTTTGTTCTCTCTGGTAAGAGTTTTGTCTTAAAGTCTACCTTGTCTGATATTAATACAGCTACACTAACTTTCTATAAAATCAGTGTTTGCTATATCCTTTAATATATGCTCAGTGTTTGATATATCCTTTTCCCGTTTTTCTCTTTCTATCTTTCTGGGTCCCATTATTGAAAGTGGGTCTTGTGTAAATAGTATGCAGTTGAAAATTCTTTTAATTTTCCAGTCTGACATTTGGCTTTTATTGGAGTCTTTAGATTATTTGCATTGACTGTAATTGCTGATATTATTGGGTTTAATTGCTGCTTTTATTTTCTATTTCTTTCATCTCTTCTTTGTTTCTTTATTCCTTTTTCGTGTCTTCCTTTGGAGTCACCGAATTTTAAAAATTCAGTTTATCTCTTCCATTAGCTTTTGGATTATATGTTCATGTATTGCTCTTTAATGGTTATTCTGGAGATTCAATTTTACATTCTTGAAGTCTCATGACTTCCTGAACAGGGAAAGAACTTCACAACTCTTTCATTCCATTTATCCTTCCGCATTTTATTTCTGCAAATGTTAAAAATCTTACAGGATGTCAGTGTATTGTTTAAGACAGTTAATTTTTTTGTGCTTGCCAACATTTTTACACTTGCCACTACCCTTTACTCAATTCCTGATCCTCCATACTCCCATATGGAGTTATTGTTCTTCAGCCCGAAGAACTTGAGTATTTCTTGTGTTGTAGGTCTTTCAGCGATATCTTTCAGCTGAAAACAACTCTACTCCACTTACATTTTGGAGGATATTTTCACTAGGTATAAAACTCCAAGCTGGGAGGTTTTTTTCCTCTCAGCTCTGTACAATGTCTTCCCATTAGCTTCCGGACCTCATCATTTCTGTTTAAAAGTCAACTATCATTTTTATGATGTTCCTTGGAAGATATTGTGTCCTTCTTCTCCTGTTGCTTTTACAGTTTTCTCTGTTGTTTTTAAATGTTTATTTTTATTTATTTGGCTGCACCAGGTCTTAGTCGCCACCACCTCTGCTGGTTTTTCTTTCCTGGTGTAGCTCGTCCTTCTGGGTTTTATCTGATGACCAGCCCTCACCCACAACTGGCTAATCACCTGAAGGAAGAGAACACAGTGATGGATGCTCAGTTTGTCTGAGAAGAGCTTTCCCTCTCTGGAATTTATTTCATCTGCATCTCATTGCTTCCACAATTCTCTGATGTCGTATGTATATTGGTGTATACATCCCACTTAAAATCTAAATGAACAAATTGTGGTAAAACACACAAGATTTACTGATGTCTTTTTAAGTATTTTAAACTTAATTTTGATTTTATATTCGAGTATAGTTGATGTGTGTTTGTGTTGGTTGCTCAGTCGTGTCCGACTCTTTGTGACCTCGTGGACGGCAGCCCACCAGGCTCCCCCGGCCCTGGGATTCTCCAGGCAGGAGCACTGCAGGGGTTGCCATTCCCTTCTCCATAGTTGATTTACAGTGCTGTGTTAATTTCAGGTGTACGGCAGAGTGATTCAGTTACACATATACGTGTATCCATTCTTTTTCAAATTCTTTTCCCACATGGATCATCACAGAGTATTGAGTAGACTTCCCTGTGCTTTGCAGCAAGTCCTTGTTAATCATCTGTTTAATATATAGCAGTGTATATATGTTAATCCCAACTCCTGATTCATCCCTTCCCCAGTCTTTTCCCTTTGGTAACCATACATTTGCTTCCAAAGTCTGTGAGTCTGTTGTAAATAAATTCATTTGGATCATTTTTGGGGGCTCCTACATGTAAGTGATACCATATGTTTGTCTTTCTCTGTCTGACTTACTTCACTTAGCAGGATAATCTCTAGGTCCAACCATGTTGCTATGGATGGCATGATTCCGTTCTTCTGTTGTGGCTGAATAATATTCCATTGTATATATATGTACTGCAATGGAATGTTCTATATATGTACCACAGGCTTCCCAAGTGGCGCTAGTGGTAAAGAATCCACCTGCCAACGCAGGAGACATAAGAGATGTGGGTTTTATCCCTGCGTCGGGAGGATCCCCTGAGAAGAGCATGGCAACCCACTCCAGTATTGTTGCCTGGAGAATCCCGTGGACAGAGGAGCCCAGCGGGCTACGGTCCATAGCGTCCCACAGAGATGGACAAGACTGAAGCGACTTAGCATAGCATATATGTACCACATCTTTATCCATCCTCTGTTGATGGACATTTAGGTTGCTTCCGTGTCGTGGCTATTGTGAATATTGCTACTGTGAACACTGGGGTGTGTGTATCCCTTTGAATTGTGGTTTTTTCAAATCATGCTCAGTAGTGGGATTGCTGGGTCGTGTGGTGGTTCTATTTGTAGTTTTGGAAGGAACTTCCATTCTGCTCTCCATGATGGTTGTATAAAATTTACTGACGTCTTTTGACTTATGGGTTTTGCAATTAATTTGGCCTTTTCCAGTTGCCAAAATGGGATTGTGGGCCTTCCATAAATGTTACATCCCCTCTGGAAGCAGAAGCTTTGCTCTCTTGGTTTTTACACACCATCACAAACCTTCACACTCCAGATTGTAGGCGTGTGGGCTCAGCACCAGCCTTTGTGGTTTTCAGTCCTGGCTGCACAGCTCTGGAAGTGGGGACACAGAGAAGGTGTCACTGGTTTGTGGCTGCCCTGTAGGAGGTGGGATGAACCGTCTGCCCCTAAACTGGCTCGGATATCACACTGATGACACCGAGAGGGCAGCACAGGGTTTATGACTCACATCGTGAGACTCTGGGTGAGCGGGTCTGGGATGGCCTGAGTGGAGGGAGGGTATGGCTTTGGTTTTCACCGTGATCAGGGATCGGGCCATTTCACACTGGCGTACTGGGGCTGCTGTGGGCTTTCAGGAGGTGTCCAGCGCCAGGCCCACACAAGAGTGGCTTTGCTTTGGTCTGGCTGCTTCAGTCAACACACTGCTTAACTTAGCACTGAGCCCGGGGTGCGTGCGGAGCTTGGCGCTGCCAGCACAGTGTGGTCCCACCTCATGCAGCTGCTTTACCGTGCACAGAGCATTTCCTGCGAGGAAGGTGCTGTCAGCAGCCCATCTTACAGGTGTGGACACTTAAGTCCGGGGAGGAAAGGTGGCCTGCTCAAGGCTGCTCAGCTAGCTGGCTATAGAGAACACACATGGCGTTCGGGAGATGGAGATCCACATTGGCTGAGGACGCTATAGGCAGCTCGGGCAGGTGGGCTGTTAGCAGGTCCAGGAATGAGCGTGGCCACAGGTGTAATTCCGACACACACCCTGCCCACCCCCCCAGCAGAGGGCTATAGACAGACAAATAGAGCAAACAGCAATGGGTTCTGGGACGAGTGGCTTTATTAGGTTAAGGGACAGAGAGATCTGAGTGGCCGTGACACAGAATGGGCAGAACTGAGAAAAGCCTGTGTCGGCTGCTCAGATGTCCTCGAGGGAACAGGTGCAGCTGGGCAGGGCTTGGGACTGGCCATTCACTGCTGCAGATGGCTGGGGAGGGTCTCCAGATGCTGGGAATGAGGCTTTGGAAGTCATCGTTGGACATACACCCCCGTCACATTTGACAGGAGGTCGAAAAAATGTTCACGCTTGGAAAGGGAGGAGGATGGGGTGGCTGCCCTGGAGCCCAGGACTCCTGACCAGGGATGGTGCTGAGTCTGGTAAGAATCCCCACAAAACCGAAAATTAGATCTTGCGCTGGCAGCAAACGGGGACACAGCAGCTGGACTGGGAGCAGCAGGGTTTGCAGCAGCTGGACTGGGAGCAGCAGGGTTTGCAGCAGCTGCACTGGGAACAGCAAACAGGGACACAACAGCTGGACTGGGAGCAGCAGGGTTTACAGCAGCAGGACTGGGAGCAGCAAACAGGGACACAGCAGCTGGACTGGGAGCAGCCACAGGAGCCACAGCCCCCCTTGGAGCCCCCACAGGAGCCACAGCCCCCCTTGGAGCTCCCACAGGAGCCACAGCCCCCCTTAGACCCCCCACAAGAGCCACAGCCCCCCATGGAGCCCCCACAGGAGCCACAGCCCCCTTTGCCACAGCTGGAGCAGCAGCAGATGGGCACACAGCAGCAGACGGGCTTGCAGCAGCAGACGGGCACACAGCAGCTGGAGCCGCAGCCCCCACAGCTGGAGCCACAGCCCCCACAGCTGGAGCTGCAGCCCCCACAGCTGGAGCCACAGCCCCCACAGCTGGAGCCACAGCCTCGAGAACAGCCAGAGCAGCCCATGGTTCTGGTGGGTTGAGGGTGGAGTAGGTCAGAGGAGCAGGTGGAGAGAGAGGGCAGGTGCTCAGGTGTGGGGCCTCCTGGGCCGGGAGCCTTTATATACCTGTGCAGGCCAGGTGAGAGCTGGGCACGTGCTCCCTTCCTGGTTCCTGTTTGTGCCGAGTTTGGGACTTTCTTCTTGTCTTCCTCTGGATATCAGCCCCTGAAGTAAGGTCCACGTGTCATTAGCTGTTCCTGGTCACTCACTGAATCAAGTTCCCTTGTTGAATCTGTGTCCAGACTTGAGGGAGACCCCCGAGGGTCCAGCCCAGTCCTGCGACTCATTGATTAAAAATGATGTCTTTTAGCCTTACAAAGGGTATAGATAACAACATAGGTGATGTACATGGCTCTGTTTATCCATTGCTAAAGTTACAAGGAAGTGGAAGTGTTATTCGCTCAGTTGTGTCCGACTCTTTGCAACCTCATGGACTGTGGCCCACCAGGCTCCTCCACTGACTTATCCCCTTTTACCGGTTGTTGGACATTTTGTCTCTTTTTGTCGATATTTCAAACAATACTGCACTTTTCTTGTCCAAAGTTCAGTGCATGTTGGATTGAAAACAGTGAAAGTGTTAGTCTTTCCGTCATGTCTGACTCTTGGAGGATCAATGGTCTGTAGCCCACCAGGCTCCTCTGTCCATAAAATTTTCCCAGCAAGAATACTGGAATGGGTTGTCATTCCCTCTCCAGGGGATATTCCCCACCCAGGGATTGAACACAGGTCTCCTGCATTGCAGGCGACTTCTTTACCATCTGAGCCACCAGGGAAACCCAAGATTAGAGTTTTCGGAATCCACCTGGAATTAAATTTCGGACATTTTTTGAAGTCAGGGTTTCATTTTCTCATTTTTTCCAATATCAGGGTCTTCCCTATAGGCTGCAATGTCACCTCGTTCACATCAATTCAAGGTAATGCTTCTAACATCTCACCATTATATGAAATACTGGTTGTGAACTTTTGGTGCAGATTTTTGTCAGATTAAGGGATGTTCCTTTTAGTCCAGCGATTTTCCCTGTCTTCAGTGGATGTCGAAGTTTATTGAATATTTCTGTAGCTGTTGAAGTGGCTAGAAATTTTCTCCTTTGATTAGTACAGTGACTTTTAGGATTGATTTAAAATGTAAATAGTCCTTGTGTTCCTGAGCATGGTTACTGCTTTCACATTTCGTTATTACTGGACTGGTTCTGCTCATGGAGTTTTTATGCCTAGTTCATGAACAAGCCCTCTGAGTGGTTTTCACTTTCCCAGCCACCCCTGCCCCACTTTTGGTGTCGGGCTCACCCCGGCCGGGGGTGGGGGGTGGGTGTGTCCCACGGCGTCTGCCGGCTGGAGCGGCCTGTTGCGTGAGGAGTCACTCATCGCTCGGTCATGTGGTAGAACCTGTTTGTGAAGCGATGTGCGTCTCATGTGAATGTCCGGAGGGTGAAGTTTCACTTACCAATTTAGGTGGCTGAGATATCCTTGGCCTATTTCTGTGTCTCCCTAAGACAAGATGGTCACAAATCCAAGTTTTTCTCATTTTGGGGCAGGCACTTTTTCATCGATGTCTCCTGTTTGATAACTGCTGGGTAGTGTCGATGTGCTGTTCTCTTTAGTCACTCAGTCGTGTCCAGTTCTTTGCGACCCCATGAACTGTAGCCCGCCAGCCTCCTCTGTCTGTGGGATTTCCCAGGCAAGAATGCTGGAGTGGGTTGCCATTTCCTTCCCCAGGGTTATACACTGCTACCCTTAGTTTATATTCCTGCTCCTTCCTTTTTGTTTCCCTGGTCAATTTTGCCAGGAGTTAGTGAATTTCTTAGTCTTTGCAAAGACCAGTTTCTGGTATTGTTGATCTTTATTGTGTATTTAAAAATGTTTTTTTATTAAAATAGATAATCAACAACGACCTACTGTATGTATAGCACAGGGAACTATATTCAATATTTTGTAATAACCTATAAAGGAAAGGAGTCTGAAAAAGCATAGATTATATACACGTATAACTGAATCAGTCTGGTCCACACCTGAAGGTATCACAACATTGTAAATCAGCCATGCTTCACTAATAGAGAAAAACTAGATCCTGAAAGTATGTGTAATCCTGAAAGTCCTAGGATATGGTGAGAAGTGTACAGTTAAGTGACCAAAGCAAGATTCTAAATGTATCTGTGATGCCAGTACACACACATACACACACACAGACACACACACACACACACACACACACACACACGCTCAGGCATAGACACAGGGAGATGTTTAAAAATTGACATAATTGCTTTTTTCTTTTCTTAAAAAAACCTAATGCTATTTCATATTGCTTTATAATAATTAAGCATTTGTAAATTTGAAAAAAAAATAACTATTTTTGCTCTCACCTTGATTTCCTTCTACTCTATTATTTTTTCTCTGCTGTTTATCGTTCTACTTTCTGTTATAGATACTTTGCTCATTAATCTCTAGTCTTTTTTTTTTTTTCTGAAACAAGCATTTTGGGTTAAACAGTATTTTAAAATAAAGTTTTAGTTCCATAACCCCAAGTTTTGACACGTACTATTTTCATTACTAGTCAGTTGTAACTATTGTTATAATTGCTCTTTTGATTTTCTCTTTGGCCCCTGCGTTGTCTAGAAATGGTGGAAGTGTTCCTAATGACCGGGGTTTTGCGGCCGATCTCACAGCCTGATTTCTGCCTGAGATGCGAGGAGGCCTGAGCACAGGGTCCCGGTGTTGGTCTTTGTGGCGTGTGGGGACAGTTCCTAAGTGGCCCCAACGTGTTTCAGGGCCCTCTGTTCTCCAGGCTCAGTGAACCCTTTACGACAACCTATGGTGTTGTAGACACTCTGCGGCCTTACGAACCCTTTGTCTGCTTGATTATCAGTGACTAAGAGGAGTGTGTTCAAAACCTCCTGCTTGCGACTCTCCTGGTGGTCCACTGGTGAGACTCCGTGCTCCCAACGCGGGGGGCCTGGGTTCGATTCCTGGTCAGGGAACTGAGATCCCATATGCCACAGCTAAGACCTGGTACAGCCAAAGAAATAAAAATAATTAAAAAAAAAATCTCCTACTTGATTAGGCATTGTCCTGATACTGGCTGGCCTGCCTTTTCCAGGCCAGGGCCTTTCAGCCTTCCTGTGTGCTTATGTTTTGAGGTTCTCTCTTGTGACTAGTGTAGAACTACCTGAAAAACTCCCATATTTGGGGCTTCTGTCCATTGACCCATGAGCGGAATCCATGTGACTCAGTGTGATTTCTGATATATTTACTTTTGTTCCTTCCTTTCTTTGCATTTAATTGTCCTATTTTAATGCTTTCTTTCTATTCCTCCTGGCAAATATGGGGTTTTAAAGATTTTTTTTCACCTTGATTGACTTAGGAGTTATTACTGTATTCCCCGTGTTACTGACAACCCTCTCAATTTCAGACGTATTTTGCTTTATTCATTTATTTTTTAGACATTTATTTTTATTTACTCATTTGGCTGCTCTGAGTCTTAGCGGCAGCATGTGGGATTCTTAGCTGCAGCATGTGGGATCTCGTCCTCTGCCCAAGGATTGAACCTGGGTATCCCGCATTGGCAGGCAGGTTCTTTACCGCTGAGCCACCAGGGAAACCCCTATTTCGTAGCTATTTGAAGTGAAGCGTTGTCTGCCTCTGGGGAACAGTGGGAGGAGCCCCACCCTGTGTGGCTGTGTTTCCAGCGCCGCCTGCTTCCCTGTGGCCTCCTCTTGTGTCCTTGTTTATTACAGTCAGTGCTGCTTAAACTCACCCCCATGTCGCTGACAGCTCTGTTTACCCTCTTCTCATAAACGTGCTTGGCTTCCCCGCTCACTTGTGGACGCTGTTTGCACTGGGGACGGAATTCCAGGTCGGCAGCTGTTTTTCTCAGGGCTCTCTGGGCGTCCCGCTGCCGTCCTTGCTGAGGTCCGTCTGTTCGCGCGTCCTCTCTGAGCATCTGTCTTCTCTGTTCACTTTAAGCGTTTGCTGAGGGTTTGACTGTTTAACCTGCTTTATGTGCAGGGTGCCTCGGGACCCCGAGGATGCTTAATGTGTGCTCAGTCGTGTGTGACTCTGTGTGACCCCATGGACTGTAGCCCACCGGCTCCTCTGTCCATGGGATTCTCCAGGCAAGAATGCTGGAGTGGGCTGATATTTCCTCCTCCAGGGAACCTTCCAGATCCAGGAATCAAACCAGTGTCTCCTGCTTTCCAGAGGGATTCTTTATCTACTGAGCCATTGGGGAAGCCAGTGCTTTTTCTCCCGTTCCACGATGATGGTGTGCAAGCATCACCGTGATCCAGTTTAGAACATTTCATCACCCCCAAAGAGACCCCACACCCATTATTGTCACTCCCCTTTCCTCCCCAGCCCTACACCCCGCCCCTCCCCCATCCTAGGTTACTTTCTGTCTCTAGATTGGCATGTTCTGCACATTTCACATAAATGATACTATGTGAGCTCTTTTGTGACTGGCTTCTTTCCCTCAGCATGTTGAATTTAGGGCTCATCCATGTTGTCAAAAGAATCTGCCTGTTCGATCCCTGCATTGGGAAAATCCCCGGGAGAAGGGACGTGCAGCCCACTCCAGCATTCTTGCCTGGGAAATCCCATGGGCAGAGGAGCCTGGCGGGCTACAGTCCACGGGGCAGCAAAGAGCTGGGCACGACTGAGCGACTAACACTCCCACTTTCGTTTTTTTCACGTATCGTCAGTGCACCAATACTCATCACTACTTCACTCCTTATCACCACGTGTTATTCCATCGTGCGGATGGTCCACCTTGTATTTACCCATCTACCTGTTGATGAATATTTGCAGTTTCCGGTTTTGGGCTATCGTGGGTAATGCCACTACACATTTGCATTCAAGCTTTGGTGCTAACATGTGTTTTCACGTCTCCTGAGTGGACGCCTGGGAGTAGAATTGCTGGTTGTGTGGTTGGATCTCTGAGGACCTGCTGACCTGTCCCCATGTATCCGAGGTGACTTTCTCAGCTTCTGTGTTTCATCTCCTGAGGGGCATTCTGGGTATTTTCTCTGGATTCGGCTTTCTCTTCAGCTGTGGCTGATTGGAGGCGACTTTGAGTGTTAATTGTCAGAAGTTCTACTTTGTCTTTTTCCAAAGATGACTTTACTCTTTTATTTTTTTTGGTCACATGACATGTAGGTCTTAGTTGCCTGACCAGGGTTTGAACCCACGCCCCCAAGTTGGAAGCACAGACTCTTAACCACTGGGCCACCGAGGAAGTTCCCTGCCCACTCTGTTTGCACCTGCTTGATACCTTTCTAATTTTTAATGCTCAAATATTTGAAGTGTGTTCTATTCATCCACTGAGAACATCTGTCTTTGAGGTTCTGGGGTTCTTTTCTTGTTGCTCTTCTTACAGAGTTTTTTTATTGAGGTGTACATTCACATAATAAGCAGCACACATTTAAATTTTCAGCTTTTTAAGTTTTAACATCAAAATATCCTCATGAGCCCCTCACTACAGGCAGAACCATGAGCATCTTCGTCATCACAAGTTTCTTCATTTATCTTTGTCATCTACCCACCAAATCCCCTCAAAAGATCTGCTTTCTGTCACTAGAGATTCATCACATTTTCTAGACTTCTGAATGAATGAAATCAAACAGAATGCACATTTTTTTTGCCAGGCTTCTTCCCCTAAGCATAACTTTTTGAAGATTTATACATCTTGTTACATGTATCAGTGACAGAGGCAACCATAGTTCTCACCCTGTCCATTTTTGTCTCAAAAGGACCTCTCTCCTGCACTGCGTGAGGGCTAGAAAGCCATGGTTTTATAGATTCAAGTTTATCATTTGTTTGTCTCATACACGAGCATAAATCCTGCCCTTGTCCTTTCGTCTTGCCAAAGAGCAGGAGTCCCTGCCATAGAGTTTTGCAGGAAAAAAGGATTGTTGTCGAGGCTTATTTATCTCTTTCTAGGTTTTAAAAGGTTTCTACCTAACATAGTATTCTTGTACTTGGCATGTGTTCTACTGTACCAAAAGAGTGAATGGCATCAGACAGCATCAATCCACTCTCAGGGGACACCAGAAAGTGGCAACCCATGACCTCTGCTGTGCCAAACTGGTCCTTAAGAGGGATGCTAGTATAGAGTTGACTTCCCTTCTAGAATGTAAGCACTTGAAGTTCTGAAAAGAGGGGGGAAAAAAAACAAAGGACACTACGCAGTTCAGTGCTGTGTATATTGAAGAATAAGGCAGTTCGTGGGATTATAAGTTTCCAGTACCATTAGTTTCTGTATTTAAAAAATTGCATTCCATAAACTGACTTTCCCACCTTTTGCAAACACAATTGTCTCTGGTAATACAGCCATTTGAAAGGTAACAACAATACTAATAAATGGATATTGAATGCTTACTATCTAACGGGACATGTTCACACATAAAGCCGGCTCTGTCTAGGGTCTCCTTTCAAAGCCAGGGCAGTCTCATGGTAATTTGACAAAAAGACAAGCGGATTAATAATATTAATGAGCGCTGAAAACTTGTATTATCCACAAAGCAATATTGGAATTCTTGGTTCTTGTTCATTCACTAAGTCATGTCTAATTCTTGCAACCTGAGGTTCTGGGGTTCTAAGTCTGCTGCTTGTTGTTTGGGCTGAGACAACATCCATCCTGGGTGGTTTGGTGTTTCCTGTGGTATTTAATGTTGGACTGGGAGCTCACCGTTTATCTGTGCTTAACCTGTGGGAATTGTCCAGTGAAGCCAGAGCTGGGTTTGTCCGCTGCCTTGCTGGTGTTTGGGTTTTTTCTGGCCTACTTTTTCCCTATGTTAAAAACAAAACTCAGCTGCATTTTGAAGATCTTATTTCCTTTACTCAGCACGCTGTGACTCAGGCTGCACCCCCTCCAGCAGACAGAAAGGAACTCCAAGGAGCCGGGCGAAGGGAAGGCTTCTCTGGGCGGGAGGCAGTGGGTAGCCAAGAGTGGGCTGGGTGTGTCCAGGTCTGTCCCCTTTGGGGCGGCGGAGGTCGGTCAGGCAGGTGACGTCGCCAGAGCCGACGAGGCCGTTCCTGATGGGCTGGGTCAGCATTCCATTCCTGGGAGAAGCTGAAACCGTCATTAGTCTTGTCTCGGTTTGGTGACATAGGGTCGCAGAAGCCCCTCGATTGAAGCCTGTTGCCTTATTTGTAACACCCTTGAGTAAAGGTCGCGGGTTAGTGCGGGGGGCAGCCCCCAGCCCCGCTCAGCCCCATCTGGGGTGAGTGTCTTAGCCAAGGCGCCCCACCCGCCTTCTCTCAGTAGAAGCCGCCTCCTCACCTGTCTGCCTTAACTTCCGCCTTGACTCTGACCTTGGAGAATGGCTCCTCCTCTAACTGCTCCCTCTGGCAGCCGGGAGGAGAAGGATCGCCCACGTTGCGGCAGGCACCTGTCCTCTAGTCCTTTCCTGCTTGCCCTGCCCGCCCCCCCCCCATTGTAGGGGGCAGGGTCTCCCCAGGGGGCCGTGGAGGGCTGAGCCGGAGCAGGAGATTTGGGGTGTCCAAGTCGGTCCCCTGCAGTGGCCGGGGGACCCTCCGGCCCCAACAGGAGGCCGGTTGCCTGGTTGCCAGAGGAGATTTTGAAGGCGCTGTCGCTCAGAGCAGCCGCACAAATCGAGCTGTTGGAGACTGGGGTCCAGGGGTGGGGTCTTCAGAGATGAGGATATACCTGCAGGGCCTGGACCAGGGCTTGGTGACCAGAGTCCGGGTCGTCAAGGCGGTTCTGGTCCCCGTGGGGGCTGGAATGCATGGGATGGCTGCATTCCCGTCCACTGAAAGCTTGCAGTAAACGTAACCCTCAGGAGTGACTGCAGACCCTCTGCGGAAGCCTGGCAGCGAGCCCAGCCCTGCCATCAGCAGAGGATGGGAGGAGGGAAGTCCTTACTCTCTTGTAAAGAAAGTGATGATTTAAATCACAGCCTCAAAGAACCAGCAGGTAGCAAAGCCAAGTTCATGTTTTCAAGGTTTCCAGATCAACCAACAATAACAGAGCATTCCTTTTCACCATAAATAATTAGAGAGTCCAACGGAGAGTTAGCCATTATTTAAAATACCAGCAAAATCTTACGTATCTAAGGATTGATCTGTAGAGAATGCCTGAGACCCCTAAGGGCAAAGTGTGAAAATCTGCTCGGAATCTTAGCCATTGGACCACCAGAGCAATCCCTCTTTTTATTACTTTTTTAAAAATAACTTAGAGGAACTGAATAAATGGAGGAGTATAGTATACTGTGTTTGCATGGCATCCCAACTGGATGGACATGAGTTTGAGCAAGCTCTGGGGGTTGGTGATGGACAGGGAAACCTGGTGTGCAGTCCGTGGGGTGTCAGAGAGTCGGACGCGACTGAGCAACTGAACTGAACTGATACTATGTTTTGGGGTGGAAAGAATTAACATTATAAAATGTTAATTTCCCCACATTATGCTCCATATCCACTTCCAATAGAAGTCCCAGAAGGATTTAATTTTGAAATTTCTGCATAGATCTAAAACTTCTGTGTAAAGTTGATAAGTAACTGAGGCAGTTATGAATAACGGGCAAGAGGGAGCCCTCTGGCAGATATTAAGGTGTTCTTAAACTCTCAGATGCTAAAAGGTTGCTGCCAGCACCGAAACAGATAAACAGACAAAGGGACAGAAGAGGAGCCCAGAAAAGACTATGCCTTGGAAACCCTAATTTTTAAGTGTTGAACACTTATGGACACTTACGTTGTCTCCACACAACTTACAGCTGTTGTAAATAGTGCTGCTATGAACATTGGGATGCATGTATCTTTTCAAATTAGCGTTTTTGTTTCTTTCAGATATATGCTCAGGAGTGGAAGTGCTGGGTCGTATGGTAGTTCTAGCTTTGGTGTTTTGAGACCTCTGTACTGTTCTCCACAGTGGCTGCACCAATTTGCATTCCCACCAACAGTGTGCACGGGTTCCTGTCTCTCCACTTCCTCAACAACTTTGGTTACCTGTTTCCGCTTTGGTGATGGCCATTCTGACCTGTGTGAGGTGATGTCTCACTGTGGTTCTGACTTTTATCTCCCTGATCATTGCTGATGGTGAGCGTCTTTCCACGTGCTGGTTGGCCGTCTGCATTTCCTCTTTGCAAAACTATCCATTCAGTTCTTCTGCCCCTTTTAAAAGTTGGGTTATTTTTCTTTCGGATGTTGAGTTGTGTGACCTGATTATATGTGTTAGATATTAACTCCTTCTCTGTCATATCATTTGCAAGTATTTTCTCGAATTCAGTAGATTGTCTTTTCATTTTGTTGATGGTTTCCTTTGATGTGCAAGAGCGTTAAGTTGAATTAGGTCCTATCTGTTTATTTTTTCCCTTATTGCCTTTACTCTAAGAGATGGATCCAGAAAATATTACTGTGATGAATGTCAGAGTGTCCTGCTTGTGCTTTCCTCGAAGGCTTTTATAGTATCTGCCCTTACATTTAGGTCTTTAATCCACTTTGAGTTTATTTTTGTATATGATGTTAAAGAATGTTCTAATTTATACTGGTAGCTGTCCAGGTTTTCCAGCAGCACTTATTGAAGAGACTGTCTTTTCTCCACTGTATATTCTTGCCTCCTTTGTCATAGATTAATTGACTATATGTGCATGGGTTTATGTGGCTTCCCTGGTGGCTCACTGGTAAAGAATCTGCCTGCAATGCGGGAGACCTGGGTTCGATCCCTGGGTTGGAAGATCTGCTGGAGGAGGGCATGGCAATCCACTGCAGTACTCTTGCCTAGAGAATTTCATGGAGAGAGGAGCCTGGCGGGTTACAGTCCATGGGGTCGCAAAGAGTCGGACACGACTGAGAAGCAGCAGCATGGGTTTATTTCTATCCTGTTTCATTGATCCGTGTGTCAGACTTTTGCAAATTGTAAAGCACTATAGAATTTGAAGGATTTTTTCATTCAATAATTTATGAAAGGTGGAATGTGGCTTGATGGTCAGCGGATCCTGGTGTTTTACACCTCCTCTCCCCAACCGTGGCTGGCTCTGTGGTCTTTCTGAGGACCAGCATTTCCTGTCCTTGGACCTGGGAGGAGAAGGAGGTGGGAGGGTGGGCGTCTTTTACCCAAGTGGGTACACATACCGCATCCCTGCTCTGACGGGTGTCAGCCCTCAGGACCAGCTGCCCATCAGGACCTCCTGGGTATACCCCCCCACTGCCACTCCCCTAGGCCTGAGCCCTCTTGTCGGAAGCAGAGAGGGTGAGGCTATTTGGGGGCTGCTGGGAAGACAGAAACTAGTAGATGGTTTGTGAACACATGGGCGTTCCAGCCTGGACCTCCCAGCACGATTCTCGGATCCCAGAGCACATTTACAAAGAAGCCGCTAATCATCACCACCCAAGAAACAGGGTGAAAGGAAGACAATCCCAGTTGGCGTCAGAGATGGGCAATGTTTATTAGAGGAAATTCAGCTGTTATTTTTATAAACAGAGAGAGCTGGAGGCAGCAGGAAGGAAGGAAGGAAGCTCTCGTAGGGAGCAGAGGGCACAGGGAAGGAGGGTCTTTAGCCATCACTCAGAATGTGGACCTGGCCTTGCAGGGTCCCAGCTGGCCCGGGAAGAGCAGAAGGTGACCCACACATGACTCAGAAGGGCCACCTGATGCTAAGGAGATGCATCTCCTGTGACCAGAAATACACATCTCCCTAGAGGGGAGGGTAAAGACAGGCCCCAGTGTTGAGCCTGGAGGGAGATGTGTACATGAGAAAGGAGGAGAGGAGGCTGTGGGTAAATCAGGGAGGATGTGCGGAAGGGAGCTGATGCAGGAAAACCATAGAATATAAGATTCCAAACATGAGGAACGCAAGTTCTGGGGGCAGAGCCTCAGATCTTGCACTGACAGCAAATGGGGACACAGCAGCTGGACTGGGAACAGCAGGGTTTGCAGCAGCTGGACTGGGAGCAGCAGGGTTTGCAGCAGCTGCACTGGGAGCAGCAGGGTTTGCAGCAGCTGCACTGGGAGCAGCAAACAGGAACACAGCAGCTGGACTGGGAGCAACAGGGTTTGCAGCAGCTGGACTGGGAGCAGCAAACAGGAACACAGCAGCTGGACTGGGAGCAACAGGGCTTGCAGCAGCTGGACTGGGAGCAGCCACAGGAGCCACAGCCCCCCTTGGAGCCCCCACAGGAACCACAGCCACCTTTGCCACAGCTGGAGCAGGAACAGACGGGCACACAGCAGCTGGAGCCACAGCCCCCTTTAGAGCCTCCACACGAGCCACAGCCCCCCTTGGAGCCCCCACATGAGCCACAGCCCCCCTTGGAGCCCCCACAGGAGCCACAGCCCCCCTTGGAGCCCCCACACGAGCCACAGCCCCCTTTGCCACAGCTGGAGCAGGAACAGGCTGGCACGCAGCAGCAGACGGGCACACAGCAGCTGGAGCCACAGCCCCCACAGCTGGAGCCACAGCCCCCACAGCTGGAGCCGCAGCCCCCACAGCTGGAGCCACAGCCTCCGGAACAGCCAGAGCAGCTCATGGTTCTGGTGGGTTGAGAGTGGAGTAGGTCAGAGGAGCAGGTGGAGAGAGAGATGGTGCTCAGGTGTGGAGTTTCCTGGGCCAGGAGCCTCTATATATCTGCAGGGGTCAGGTGAGATGCTGGGCACATGCTCACTTCCTAGTGACTGTTTTTATGATATTCCTAGCCCTGTTTTCCCTTTCACTGCTGCCTTCCTCCTGGCTCAGGAGGAAGCATCCACTTTCTTTGTTTCCTTTTTATCTTCTTCCCCTTTTTTTGGCCCCTGTATTTAGGACCTCAGGCTTTAGCGCTTCCCCACGGGCTCCAGGGCACTAGTCACCTGTCCTCTCTGCTGACCTCAGATGACCTACAGATGACAGAGTCCGCTCAGGTGCTCCTGCCTTTGCTGTGTTGGCTTCTCCCTGACAGTGTGAATCTTACATGAGTAGAGTTTAAAGGTCATTCTTGGTCTTTACTGGAAACAGTTTAAAAAAAAACACTAGAGAAGAAAGCAGATTGCCTGTAATCCTGTCACCTGCAGATGGCTTTCTGTTTGGTTTCTAGGCATGAATAAGTACGTCGGTAGTTTTGTCTCTTTTTCCCCAGAGCCTCTGTCAGTTCTCTGGGGATGCCCTTTCCTTCAGTGTCCAATAAGAAGGATATAGCCTCAGTCCCCTCATCTGACTCATTGGTAAATGGACTGATGCTGGGAAAGACTGAGGGCAGGAGGAGAAGGGGGTGACAGAGGAGAGATGGGTGGATGGCGTCACTGACTCAATGGATGTGAGTTTGAGCAAACTCAGGAGACAGGGAACTCAGAAGGACAGGGAACTCGGGAGACAGGGAACTCGGGACACAGGGAACTCGGGAGACAGGGAACTCGGAAGGACAGGGAACTCGGGACACAGGAAACTCGGAAGGACAGGGAACTCGGGACACAGGGAACTCGGGACACAGGGAACTCAGGAGACAGGGAACTCGGGACACAGGGAACTCGGGAGACAGGGAACTCAGGAGACAGGGAACTCGGAAGGACAGGGAACTCGGGAGACAGGGAACTCGGAAGGACAGGGAACTCAGGAGACAGGGAAGTCAGGAGACAGGGAACTCAGGAGACAGGGAACTCGGGAGACAGGGAACTCAGGAGACAGGGAACTCGGAAGGACAGGGAACTCGGGAGACAGGGAACTCGGAAGGACAGGGAACTCAGGAGACAGGGAACTCGGAAGGACAGGGAACTCAGGAGACAGGGAAGTCAGGAGACAGGGAACTCAGGAGACAGGGAACTCGGGAGACAGGGAACTCAGGAGACAGGGAACTCGGAAGGACAGGGAACTCGGGAGACAGGGAACTCGGAAGGACAGGGAACTCAGGAGACAGGGAACTCGGAAGGACAGGGAACTCGGGAGACAGGGAACTCAGGAGACAGGGAACTCGGGAGACAGGGAACTCGGGAGACAGGGAACTCGGAAGGACAGGGAACTCAGGAGACAGGGAACTCAGGAGACAGGGAACTCAGGAGACAGGGAACTCGGGAGACAGGGAACTCGGGAGACAGGGAACTCAGGAGACAGGGAACTCGGGAGACAGGGAACTCGGGAGACAGGGAACTTGGGACACAGGGAACTCGGAAGGACAGGGAACTCAGGTGACAGGGAACTCGGGATACAGGGAACTCGGGAGACAGGGAACTCGGGACACAGGGAACTCAGGAGACAGGGAACTCAGGACACAGGGAACTCGGAAGGACAGGGAACTCGGGACACAGGGAACTCGGAAGGACAGGGAACTCGGGACACAGGGAACTCGGGAGACAGGGAACTCAGGAGACAGGGAACTCGGAAGGACAGGGAACTCGGGACACAGGGAACTCGGGAGACAGGGAACTTGGAAGGACAGGGAACTCGGGACACAGGGAACTTGGGACACAGGGAACTCGGGACACAGGGAACTCGGAAGGACAGGGAACTCAGGTGACAAGGAACTCAGGACACAGGGAACTCAGGAGACAGGAACTCAGGACACAGGGAACTCAGGAGACAGGGAACTCGGGACACAGGGAACTCGGGAGACAGGGTTAAAATATATATATATTTGAACATTTTCCATTAGTGTGGTACATTGGTTGCAGTTGATCGGCCGATGCTGATCTATCGTTATTTAACCGAAGTCCATGTTTTATTTTATTTACTTATTTGTGGCTGTGTCAGGTCTGAGTCGCAGCATGTGGGCTCAGTAGCTGCGAGTTCAAGGGCTCTCTAGTGGTGGCACATGGGCTTAGTTGCCCCTTAGCACATACTGCACCCATGTCCCCTGCATTGGAAGCTTGGACTCTTAACCTCCAGACCACCAGGGAGGCTCCCATAGTGCACTTTAGAGCTCACTCTTTGTGTCGTACCTTCTGTGGGTTTTGAGAAGAGTGTAAGGACTCATATCCATCATTGTTGTGTTATACACGATAGTGGTTTCACTGCCCTAAATGTTCTCTGCCATCCATTTATTCATCTCATCTCCTTACCACAAACCCTGATCTGTTTACTGTCTCCACAGCTTTCCCTTTCCCAGAACGTTGTGTGGTTGGGCTCATACGGTGTATAAACCTTTCAGATTGGCTTCTTTCACTTAGTAGCATGCTTTTAAGGTTCCTCTCTGTCTTTTCCTGCCTTGATAGATCATTTCTTTTTTAGTGCTGAATAATATTCCATTGTCTGGATGGACCACAGTTTATTTATCCACTCACCTACTCAAGGGCATCTTGGTGACTTCCAGTTTTTGGTCATTATTAGTAATACTGCTGTGAACATCCACGTGCAGGTTCCTGTGTGGACACAATTTTTACACTCCTTTGGGTAAATACCAAGGAATGTGACTGTTGAATAGTAGGGTAAGGGCACGTTTAATTTTCTGAGAAACTGCCAAAGTGGCCGCATCATTTTGCATTCCTACCAGAGTGTCTGTAGTGGTGTCTCATTGTCACTTGAATCTGCCAATCCTGAATGATCTACGACACGGGCTTGTTCTGATGTGCTTATTTGTCATCTGACATCTCTTTGGGGATGTGTCCTTTCAGATCTTTTGCACACTTTTAAATTGAGTTGTTTGTCTTCTTTTGTCGAGTTTAAGAATTCTTTGGGTGTTTTGGATGCCAGTCCTGTGTCTGAGACGTGCTTTGGGGAGATTGATAACTTCCACCCCAGGCTGCGGCTCATCTTTCACTCTCCTAACAGCACTTTTGCAGAGCAGATATTTTTAATTTTAATGAAGTGCAGCTTATCATGTTTTATGGATCACATTTTTGATGTGTCTAAGAAGTCCTCACTGAACCCAAGGTCACCAGATATTTTCCTGTTATCTTTTAAAAAAATGTCTGTGTGTATTTATTTTTGACTGCGTGGGTCTTTGTTGCTGTGTGTGGGCCTTCTTTAGTTGCAGCGGGTACTCTCCCATTGCGGTGCCTGGGTTTCTCACTGCGGTGGCTTCTCTTGGCGTCTCCTTGTGGTTTTGGTTTAAATTTCCCTGATAACTAATGATGCTGCAAACCTTTGCATGTGCTTGCTGGCCATTTCTAGAGCTTCTTCAGATCAATATCTGTTGGGATCATTTGCCCACTTTTTCACTGGGTTATCTGTCTCTTTATTTTTGAGTTGTAAGAATTCTTAATATATTCTGGTCACTAGGCCCTTGACAGATACGTGATCTGTGAATATCTTTCCCATTCTGCTGGTGAGCTCTTCATTTTTTTGGTCGTGCCCTTTGATGCACAAAATGTCAAAACGTCAGTGAAGTGCGGTTTGTTCTTCTCTTCTGTTGCTTGTGTTTTAGTGTCTTACCGGGAACCCTTGTTAAATCCAAGGGGATGGAAGTTTACCCCCATGTCTTCTGAGTGCGGTGGTTCAGTCTCCACATCATTTTTTTTTTCTCCTTTTTGGCTGCGCTGCTCAGCTTGTTGGATGTTAGTTCCCCAACCAGGGATGGAAGCTGGGTCCTTGGCAGTGAAAGCACGAGGAAGCCCCAGCC
This sequence comes from Okapia johnstoni, assembly GCA_024291935.2. Lineage (NCBI taxonomy): Eukaryota > Metazoa > Chordata > Mammalia > Artiodactyla > Giraffidae > Okapia > Okapia johnstoni. The sequence goes on from JAGTYA010000026.1 coordinate 1,119,937, forward strand.
GCTGGACCTCCAGGGAAGCCCCTCAGCACCATTTGCTGAAGGTCCATCCTTCCCTCATTGGTCTGGGCACCCTTGTCAGCAGTCACTGGTCGTAGATGAAGGTTGTTTCCAGGCTCTCAAGTCCATTCCACTGGCCTGTGTGCCTGTCCTCATTGGTACCACACAGTCTTGACTGCAAGAGCCTTGTAGTAAGTTTAGGAATCAGGAAATGTGATTCTCCTTTTTAACTGTGGTTTTGATTATGTTTTAAACTATGTTCCTCTTTTCAAGGACTGTGCTGCCTGTTTGGGTCCCTCGAGTTCCCACAGGCATGTTAAGGTCACTTGTCACTTTCTACAGAGAGGCCAGCTGGGATTCTGATGCAGGTTTCATTGACTCTGTACATCAATTTGGGAAATGTTGCCATCTCAACCTTGTTAAATCTTCTGATACATGAACGTTGTATTTGCCAGCCTGCGCATCCACAACAGAGTACCATAGACTCATGGCTTAAACAAAAGAAATTTGTTTTCTCATAGTTCTGGAGGCTGGAGTCCAAATCAACATGCCAGCCAATTCAATTTCTAATGATGGCTTTCCCTTTGGGTTGATAATGGCTGCCTGCTCAATATGTTTTCCACACAGTCTTTCCTTAGGATGTTTGTGCATAGGCGTGGGGAGAGGGAGAGAGAGAGACAGAAAGAGAAAAAGAAAGAGGAGACAGAGACAGGAGAGGCAGAGAGGGAGAGACAGAGAGAGATGAACAGAGAGATGGAGAGACAAAGAGAGATGGAGAGACAGAGAGAGAAGGAGAGACAGAGAGATGAAGAGACAGAGAGAGATGGAGATACAGAGAGATGGAGAGACAGAGAGATGGAGAGAGACAGAGAGAAGGAGAGACAGAGAGAAGGAGAGACAGAGAGAGATGGAGAGACAGAGAGAGAAGGAGAGACAGAGAGATGGAGAGACAGAGAGATGGAGAGACAGAGATGGAGAGACAGAGAGATGGAGAGACAGAGATGGAGAGACAGAGAGAGAAGGAGAGAGACAGAGAGATGGAGAGGGACAGAGAGAAGGAGAGACAGAGAGAGATGGAGAGACAGAGAGATGGAGAGACAGAGAGAAGGAGAGACAGAGAAGGAGAGACAGAGAGAGATGGAGAGACAGAGAGATGGAGAGACAGAGAGAGAGATGGAGAGACAGAGAGATGGAGAGGGACAGAGAGAAGGAGAGACAGAGAGATGGAGAGACAGAGAGAAGGAGAGACAGAGAGAAGGAGAGACAGAGAAGGAGAGACAGAGATGGAGAGACAGAGAGAGATGGAGAGACAGAGAGAGAGATGGAGAGACAGAGAGATGGAGAGAGACAGAGAGAAGGAGAGACAGAGAGAGATGGAGAGACAGAGAGAGAAGGAGAGACAGAGATATGGAGAGACAGAGAGAGAAGGAGAAACAGAGAGAGATGGAGAGACAGAGAGATGGAGAGACAGAGATGGAGAGACAGAGAGAGAAGGAGAGACAGAGAGGGAGAGACAGAGATGGAGAGACAGAGAGAAGGAGAGACAGAGAGAAGGAGAGACAGAGAGAGAAGGAGAGACAGAGATGGAGAGACAGAGAGATGGAGAGACAGAGAAGGAGAGACAGAGAGAGAAGGATAGACAGAGAGATGGAGAGACAGAGAGAGAAGGAGAGACAGAGAGATGGAGAGACAGAGAAGGAGAGACAGAGAGATGGAGAGGCAGAGAGATGGAGAGACAGAGAGAAGGAGAGACAGAGAAGGAGAGACAGATATGGAGAGACAGAGATGGAGAGGCAGAGAGAGAAGGAGAGATGGGGAGAGAAGGAGGAAGAGAGGGTTCTCTGCTCTCTCTTCTCATCAAGACCCTCATCGTAGGAGTTGCCTGTGCAGTGGTTAGGATTTGGCACTTTCTCTGCAACAACCAAGAGATATGATCAGAAAAAAAAAAAGGCACTATCTGCACAGGATGAAGGCCCACCCTCGTGACCTCACTTAGCCTTAATGACCTCCTTAGAGGCCCCACCTCCAAATACAGCCAAACTTGGGGTTAGGGCTTCAGCGTAGACTTTTAGAGGCACATAAACACAACAAACACGTGATGTTTTTTGATTTACTTGGATCTTCTTTAGTTTCTTTCCATAACGTTTTGTCATCTGCAGAACATCAGTTTCACACTTCCCTTGTTAAATTTACTCTGAAGTATTTTATTCTTTGTGGAACTACGGAATTGCATTCTTAATTTGATTGTTCATTACAAGTGAATAGACACACAGTCAAGGTTTGCATGTTGACCTCGTAGCCTGAAAACCTGCCAGGGTCATTTATCAGTTCTAAGATCTATAGTCATTAACAGCTCTTACAAGCTCACAGGTAGAATGCAAACAATCCAGTAGAAAATAGGCAGTTATCTGAAGAGCAAATTGTTGTGTTCAGTTGCTGCGTTGTGTCCAGCTCGTTGCGACCCCATGGACTGGAGCCCACCAGGCGTCCCTGTCCTTTACCATCTCCCAGAGTTTGCTCAAATTCATGTCCATTGAATCGGTGATGCTATCTAACCATTTTATCCTTTGCCACCCCCAATGAAAATTAGGTCAAATTCCTTGGTAGTCAGACTTCACTTTCACTTTTTACTTTCATGCATTGGAGAAGGAAATGGCAACCCACTACGGTGCTCTTGTCTGGAGAATCCCAGGGACGGCGGAGCCTGGGGGGCTGCCATCTATGGGGTCGCACAGAGTCGGACACGACTGAGGTGACTTAGCAGTAGCAGTAGCAGATAAAAGCAAATCAAAGTAAGAATGAGATAGTTTATGTCTACCAGTTGGGAAAAAGTTAACAAGAATAATAACACCTATTTCTGGTGAATTTGAAGAATGCCTTTTCTGGGAATATAAATTGTTACTGTTTCCCTTTCTTGAAGACAACAACTAAAACAGTTAGGTAATATCGATACAGTTTGACCTGAAATTGCTAAAAATAGAAGCAAACATAAACACACACATAGATACTTTATATGTAGATTAGCATTGGCCAAAAAATACCACCTAATTAGAAACCAATAATAATGCCCTTTACGAAGGTTAGGTGAGCCACAGCAGTTGGATGGGAGGAGTTTCCCTGAGGCATCGGTTAGTGATAAATGCACTGTTGTTGTTCAGTCAGTAAGTCGTGTCTGATTCCTTGTGACCCCATGGACTGCAGTTAGTTAGGCTTCCCTGTCCTTCACCATCTCCCGGAGCTTGCTCAAACTCATGTCCATTGAGCAGGTGATGCCATCCAACCATCTCATCCTCTGTTGCCCCCTTCTCCTCCTGCCTTCAATCTTTCCCAGCATCAGGGTCTTTTCAAAAGAGTCGGCTCTTCACATCAGGTGGTCAAAATACCGAAGCTTCAGCTTCAGCGTCAGTGATAAATGTAGTTACAGATAATGAGCAGGATAGCATCCTATTTTGTTACAAACAACACACAGTGCCTCCGGCATGTATTCTGGGTGTGTTCCTGAGGCTGGGGTAGCATGGCGGTTGCGTGTGGTTGTGGGGGGTGGTAGGAGGCTGGCCAAGAAGATGACAATAGAGAAGTGATTCCAGTGTGGAAACTATGCTTGTCTAGGCGTAAAGACATAAAGAGCCGTATAAAAGTCAGCCCTTCATCCACTTCCCAGGAGGAGTATCCGTGATAATATGTGTTACTGGAAAAAATCAAGTTGCTTACAAAGTAATGTGAACAGTGTAATTTTAGTTGGTTTATGCAGAGGGTAGTTAAAATGCGTGCATGCATGCCTCCTCACTAAGTCATGTCCAACTCTTTGTGACCCCATGGACTGTACCCTCCAGGCTCCTCTGTTGGTGGGATTTTCCAGGCAAGAATACTGGTTGCCATTTCCTCTTCCAGGGGGTCTTCCTGATCCAGGGATTGAACCCCTAGTCTCTTGCATCTCCTGCAGTGGCAGGCAGATTCTCTACCACTGCGCCACCTGGGTAGCCCGTAAGTTAAAAGCTAGCATCAACAGCATTTGATTTGAGAGCCTGTGTATGCTTTTCTGTGACTGTCCACGGGGTATTTTCCTATTTCAAAGTGGATCCCCCAACAAATCACATTATTGGAGAGGCTTTCTCATCGGGGATCATGTCTTATTAGGACCAAGAGAGTGGCTCTAAGGGTTCTGAATTTCATGGGTCTATGCAATTTAACAAAATGGTCCTAGGGAATGACTTATTGTTGACAGCTTTTATTCCTGCCATCGAGGACGTGGAAAAGTGCCCATCGCTGAAACCCGTGTCAGGTATCGCCCTGATCGTGAGCAAAGATAGAATCTCAGTGGCAAGGGTAGCTCTTCGCATTGAGTTCTCTTCTTCCTTTTGACCCCTCAGCGTGTGGGATCTTAGTTTCCTGATCAGGGATTGAATCCACGCCCCCCACCCCACTGTTTTAAATTAATTTAAAATATTTATTAAAAAGAAAAGAAAATGGGCCCATAAAGCCCAGCCTGTTCTGGTGGCTGTCTGTCCATGGCTCCAGATCCCTTAAGTGGTAAAGTCAGCCATGGGCCTTTAGGACAGAGGACAGGGGACACACTGGGATGTTGTTTCCCACTGGCCCCCAAATACACAAAGCTTACACTAATCTGGCTTTCAGCTTTTGCCAGAACCCCCGTCCCCTTTATTAGAATTGTTGTCTTAGCCAGTGGACCTCCAGGGAAGTCACTGCATTGCACCACTTCAATTTCATGAAAAACAGATTTTTCACCTTTTTTTTTGTGGGTGGGGAGAGTTTTGTCGTAAACCAGAGCCTTCCTGTCTCCTGTCGGCCTTGGGAAGCGTCATGCTCTAGTCTGCGGGGGGAGGCTGCCGCCCCCGTCTGTGTCCCAGGCGCCCGCAGGTCCTCCGTGTGGCTTCTGGGCTCCACGCCGTGCAGCTCACCCTGCCAGCCTCCCCTCCCGTTTCCACGGCGCCGTCTAAGCGCCCGGCATAGCCTGCGGGCCGTCCATGCTCTTCCTTTCCGCTTCTCTCGACTGGACGGTCAAGGTCTCGAGAGCAGGTCCCTTACACTGTTTGCTGCTGTTTCCTGAGTCAGAACCGGGCCTGGTGCCCGGCAGGTGCTGAGTAAGTGCTCATGGAGCCAGTGAGGGCCGGCGGCCCCTGAGAACCAGAGAGGTTTCTCTTCTGAGAGGCCGTGAGTTCCGATGTCTAGAATGCCTTCCTTTAGGAATTATTTAGAAGATCTGGATCTTTTCTTTTATCATTTCTGTGTTATCTTAAACCATATCTTTGAATCAACAAGATGTGAAATTAAAAGACACTTGCTCCTTGGAAGGAAAGCTATGACAAACCTAGACAGCATATTAAAAGGCAGAGACATGACTTTGCTGACAAAGGTCTGTATAGTCAAAGCTATGGTGTTTCCAGCAGTCGTGTATGGGTGTGAGAGTTGGATCATAGAGCAAGCTGAGCACCGAAGAATTGATTCTTTCAAACTGTGGTGCTGGAGGAGACTCCTGAGAGTCCCTTGGACAGCAAGGAGATCCAACCAGTCAATCCTAAAGGAGATCAGTCCTGAATATTCATTGGAAGAACTGGTGCTGAAGTTGAAGCTCCAATACTTTGGCCACCTGATGTGAAGAGCCAACTCATTGGAAAAAACCCTGATGCTGGGAGAGATTGAGGGCAGGAGGAGAAGGGGGCGACGGAGGATGAGATGGCTGGATGGCATCACCGACTCAATGGATGTGAATTTGAGCAATCTCTGGGAGATAGTGAAGGACAGGGAACCCTGGTGGGCTGCAGTTCATGGGGTCACAAAGACTCGGACACCACTTAGTGGCTGAGCAACAACAAGATAAATGTGTAGTTTAAAAAGGCTCACGAGATAAGCTCAGAGTCTCATAAGAGGCTGGTCCCAACTGTGTCAGAGCAGGACAGAGAACCCGCTGAGCAATGAAACAGAAGCGTTATTAAGGTCCCGAGGGCGCAGAAGCTGAGAGAAGGCCACGTCCTGGCGCGTCCTTCCTGACACCAGAACCATCCTTTCAGGGGACAAGGATGCACAGGTATCTGTGCCCTCTGCCTGGTGCCCACCTGGGGATGGAAAACGTACATCACCGGGTCACACTGGCTGTACTTGTAGGCACCCACCCGAGCTCTCGCTTCTGTAAATAATAATCTGACTCATAGCCTTATCATGTGTTTCTGGGGAATAACCAGGAATTTTCCCGTAGGACACATTCTGAGAAAATGCATCTCTCAAAAAGGAAATTTGAGTTAAACATTTGTAAATGTCAGGAGACTTCCCCAGTTTTCCCTCCCACTGGGTGTTTCTAAGGTGTTTCGTCTACAGAGCAAGTAAAACAAGCACCACAGGAGCCCCAGGGTGTGTTGGAGAACGGGTTTATTAGCGGTTCTTCGGGGTCTGGAGCAGAGGTGAGCAGAGGACAGAGAGGGCAAGTGCTGGAGGGCAAGGTCCAGGGAGGAGGGGAGACGGGCTGGGGGTCCTGGGCGATCCCAGGACGGGGGAGCGTTAGCGACCTCCTGGGGGTCCTGAGCCCACACAGCTCAGGTGTTACAGGGGGTGAAGAGAGCTGATGGGGAGGTGGGCTGGCCTCTGGCAGTAGCAGCACTAATTGGTCCTTGGAGCCGGTGAGCAAAATGGGGGGTGTTTCTGGCTCAGACCCGGATAAGCGGCAGATACAAGCGCAGAGGTGAGGATGACAAGTGAGGGAGCAGCACGAGGTGGCCCTGCGGCCCCGTTAGGGTCCAGAGTCCCAGGTGGTGCCTTTCCTGATGGAGATGCCTGAGGCGCTTCGTTCCGAGGATACCAGGTGTCTCACTGGTCACGGCCATGGGAGCTCAGATTGGAGTCATTTGTGGGCGGGTTCGAGGTTACAGCTTCAGATCTTGCGCTGGCAGCAGACGGGGACACAGCAGCTGGACTGGGAACAGCAGGGTTTGCAGCAGTTGCACTGGGAACAGCAGGGTTTACAGCAGCTGGACTGGGAGCAGCAAACAGGGACACAGCAGCTGGAGTGGGAGCAGCAAACAGGGACACAGCAGCTGGACTCGGAGCAACAGGGCTTGCAGCAGCTGGACTGGGAGCAGCCACAGGAGCCACAGCCCCCCTTGGAGCCCCCACAGGAACCACAGCCACCTTTGCCACAGCTGGAGCAGGAACAGACGGGCACACAGTGGCACACAGGAACACAGCAGCTGGAGCCACAGCCCCCTTTAGAGCCTCCGCACGAGCCACAGCCCCCCTTGGAGCCCCCACACGAGCCACAGCCCCCGTTGGAGCCCCCACACGAGCCACAGCCCCCCTTGGAGCCCCCACATGACCCACATCCCCCCTTGGAGCCACCACACGACCCACAGCCCCCTTTGCCACAGCTGGAGCAGGAGCAGGCTGGCACACAGCAGCAGACGGGCTTGCAGCAGCAGACGGGCACACAGCAGCTAGAGCCACAGCCCCCACAGCTGGAGCCGCAGCCCCCACAGCTGGAGCCACAGCCCCCACAGCTGGAGCCACAGCCTCCGGAACAGCCAGAGCAGCCCATGGTTCTGGTGGGTTGAGGGTGGAGTAGGTCAGAGGAGCAGGTGGAGAGAGAGGGCAGGTTCTCAGGTGTGGGGCCTCTGGGGCCGGGAGCCTTTATATACCTTCCAGGACAGGTGGATGATGTACTGACTTCCTATTAACACTTCCTGTTTGTGCCATTTCTGCAGAGCACATGAGTGAGTGTGTGTGAGTGTGTGTGTGCACACACGCTCCTTGTCCCGGCCTCTCATTGGCTCTGTCCACCATCTCCTTTCTCATGTTTCTAAATTTGATCTCTTGCCATTTTGTTTTGCAGTTATTAATGGAAAGAACTTTCCAGAATTCTCAGCTTTTGTGGAATTTTCTAGAATGCAATATCTGCTATTCGTAGGTCTGTGCTGCTCTCTCTACGGGGCCCCTGACAAAGCCCCGGCCCCCACTCACCTGCAGGGGCCTTTGTGCTCCTGCTGTCCCCAGAAGGTGTTTGTTACAAAACCAAACTTGAGTCCGCTTGCCCAACACCCAGCAAAGCCGGTCTGCTGCCACAGTCTGCCAGAAAGAAGTGTGGTGTCTGTTGCAGGCACCAAGCAAGGAGGACTGGCAGCTCAAGTTCAAAAGACCTGAACGCCCCCATGGCTTTCAGAGAAGGGTCTTTTTTTTCCCAAATTACATTTATTTATTTATTGATGGCCATGGCTCTCAGGATCTTAGTTCTCCAGCCAGGGATTGAACCCACGCCCTCAGCAGTGAAAGCACGGAGTCCTCACCAATGGCCTGTTGGAGTTTCCAGGGGGAAAGGTCTTTGAAGACAGTGTGAGGGGGAGGGTCGCAGGGTGGGTGACTAGCCCGTGCACAGTTCTCAGGGAGGCACTAGGGCGAGGTTTCAAGGCTCTCGGTCACCACCCTATGGTCCCAGCTGTGCTCGTGGGCAGCCCGCACCGAACGCCTTCCACCTGGTGGGGGTTTCAGGGTCCGAAAACCAGCTCCAGAATGGGGCGCACGACATCATCTACAGCTGTTAAGGAGGAAGTAGTCTATGGCGAAGCTGTTATCACTCTGTCTTGCTTGACTCTTTTCCTTTGTTTCTGCCTTTTCCCTTCTCTGATTTGCCCTTTGGGACTCAGGGAAAGCCTCAGAGGCTGGAACTTTCCTGCAAACAAGGCGTGGGAGGTCTGTCCCTGGGAGCTGCTGTTATTGATTATTTCAGATTTTCTACACATATGATTGTGTCACCTGTGAGCAAGGACAGTTTTATTTCCTCCTTCCCAATCTGTATGCCTTTTATTTCTTTTTCATGTCTTAGTGCGTTAGCTAGGGCTTCCAGTGTGGTGCTGGAAAGCAGTGTTGAGAGAGGAGTGCATTTTTGCCTTGTTTCTGATCTTAGTGGGAAAGCTTTGAGTTTCTTACCATTAGGTATGATGTTACCTGTAGGTTTTTTGTATGTGTTCTTTATCAGTTTGAGGAAGTTTCTTTCTATTTCTAACTTCCTGAGAGGAAATTATTGGCAGTCACCGTCAGACAGACTGAAGTTTGTATAGATCATATCAGTTCAGTTCAGTCGCTCAGTCGTGTCCGACTCTTTGTAACCCCATGAACCGCAGCATGCCAGGCCTCCCTGTCTGTCACCAACTCCCAGAGTTTACTCAAACTCATGTCCGTTGAGTCAGTGATGCCATCCAACCATCTCATCCTCTGTCGTCCCCTTCTCCTCCTGCCCTCAATCTTTCCCAGCATCAGGGTCTTTCCCAATGAGTCAGTTCTTCGCATCAGGTGGCCAAAGTATTGGAGTTTCAGCTTCAGCATCAGTCCTTGCAATGAACACCCAGGACTGATCTCCTTTAGGATGGATTGATTGGATCTCCTTGCAGTCCAAGGGACTCTCAAGAGTCTTCTCCACAGTTCAGAAGCATCAATTCTTCAGCGCTCAGCTTTCTTTTCTTATAGATCACACAAAGGCCCATTTTAGATACATAATTTGCAAACAGTTTTTTCCAATCTGTGTTCTCTTTTCACTTCCGTGGTGACATTCTTTGAAGCGCGAATGTTCTAAGTTTGATGAAGTCCAATTTATCCTTTTTTTTTCTGTTGCTTTGCTTTCTGTGTCGTATCTAAGAATCCTTTGCCAAACCCAGGGTCGTAAAGACTTACACCTGTGTTTTCTTTTAAGAGTTCCGTAGTCTTAGCACTTAAACTTGGGCCTGGGGTCTGTTTTTGAGACTGACTTGTTTGTTGGTTGCTGCTGTGGGTCTTGGCTGCAGCCCGGGAGCTGCTCCCCAGCTGTGGCGTGTGGGCTTGGTGCCCACGGCATGTGGGGTTGTGGTCTGCAGGGTGGAGCCTCTGCGCCTTCCATTGCAAGGTGGATTCTCAACCATTGGACGACCAGGGAAGTCCCTCTTGGGTCTATTTCTAGTTAATCTTTGTGTATGGTGTGAAATAAGGCCATGTGGGTCTCCAGCTGTCCCAGTGCCATTGGTTGAAAGACTCTTTTCCCCCATTAGACAGATGCCTCTCCACGAGGAGGGAATGTTTGGCTGATGGTGATCAGCAGTGAATGATACCGGGTGGTGCTCGTCAGCCTTGCCCCTGGAACACACCAGTCCTGTCTGCAGAGCCCCCCCAATATCCACTGCCCTTTTGGTGACGGGCTGTGCAGTCTTTGTGTTTCCTGCCAGGGTTCTTGGCCTGGGCCTCTCTGGTACCCCGCAAGGATTTTCCTAACTTTGAGCTTGTAGGGGACAAGATTGACTCTCACAAAAGGTTTCAGGCTCTGCCCCAACTCTTCCTTGGTGTTGACAACGCCGGCAGTCCTGCAGGGGCAGCATGGTCGGAAAACTAAACGTAGGGGCAAGCTCTTTCCTGAGACCCGTGGTTCTGTATCTGGCAAAACGAGGCAAGTGATCTTCCCCTCATATCCAACACTGATTTTGTCTTTAATTGGAAGATAATTGCTTTACCGTGGTGTGTTGGTTTCTGCCGTATAATGTGACTCAGCCCCAACTGTGCTCTGTCCCCTCCCTCTTGGCCTTCCCTCCCACCTAACCCCCCCACCCCCCGCCCCTCTCGGGCGCTACAGAGCGCTGAGCCGGGGCCCCTGCGCCAAGCCGAGCCCCCTGCGCCGGGCCGAGCCCCCTGCGCCGAGCCGGGCACCCTGCACCAGGCCCCCTGCGCCGGGCCAAGCCCCCTGCGCCGAGCTCCCCGCTCGCTGCCTGTCCTACGTCGTCGTGTGCATGTTTCCGTGCTCCTCTCTCAGTTCACCCACCCTCCCCTCCCCCGCTATACCCACACGTCTGTCTTCACGTCTGCGTCTCTGTTCCTGCCCCGCCACTAGCTTCATTCATCAGTACATTTTTCTGGATTCCATGTATATGTGTCGATAAACAGTATTTGTTTTCCTCTCTCTGACTCACTTCACTCTGTATAACAGGCTCTAGGTTCATCCACCTCGCTAGAACTGACTCGAATGCATTCCTCTTTATAGCTGAGTAATGTTCCACCGTATATATGTACCACCGCTTCTTCATTCATTCATTCCTCCGTCAGTGGGCATCCAGGTTACTTCCAGGTCCCGGCTGTTGTGAACATTGTGGCACATGTGCCTTTTTCAGATTATGGTTTTCTCGGGGTGTATGCCCAGTAGTGGGATTGCTGGGTTGTATGATAGCTTTAGTCATAGTTTTTTGAGAAATCTCCGTACACTTCTCCATAGAGGCCATATCAATTTACATTCCCACCCACTGTGCAAAGGGGTTCAACGTGACCTATTTTTTTAATGTGTATTTATTTGGCTGCACCAGGTCTTAGCCACGGCACACCAGGTCTTAAGCCGCAGCGTGTGGGATCTAGTTTCTTGACCAGGGATCGAACCTGGGCCCTCTGCATTGGGAGCACGGAGTCTTAGGCACTGGACCCCCAGGGAAATCCCGATGTGATCTGTTTCTTCTTGTGACTTAAGAGCATCCGGATGGTGTGTTTCCATTTCCGGGTTTTGCTGGTGGTCTCAGGTGGGAAAGCGCACCTGCCTCGAACGGTCACGGCTCCTTGAACTTTTGTTCCCGTGTAACCACCACACATGAGACGAAGGAGTGCTCACAGGGTCCCGAGTCTGCATAATTTCTAAAAAGTTTACTAATTTTTAAAATTAAAATATTAAGGAAATATCAGCTCATCCATCTTTTGGCCACACTTGGTTTTGGTCACATGCTTATAATATTTAGTGTCCTGACTTTTTGTCATTACATAATAACAAAACCACAGCCCCATTACGGTGATCCCACAGGCATTGGCACTGTGTGTCTGCAGTCCCCTTACCACCCACCCAGAGAATGTATCGTAAGTCATGTAAACAAGTGTCAGCCATTCAGTTTTAGGTGGTGGCTAATTCCATCCTCTGGAGAAGGAAATGGCAACTCACTCCAGTGTTCTTGCCTGGAGAATCCCAGGGACGGGGGAGCCTGGTGGGCTGCCGTCTATGGGGTCGCACAGAGTCGGACACGACTGAAGCGACTTAGCAGCAGCAGCAGCAGAATTCCATCCTCTGATAAATAATTTTGTGTTAGCCAGCTTTTTCAACAAAATTTGTGAATTTACAGTATCCTTTCCTCCTGATAAATGCTGAGAACTCAGTGCACAGGATGGAAAGGTCTGCCTGTGGGACGTCCTCGGTGGTCCAGTGGTTAAGACACTTCGCCTTCCAATGGAGGGCCCACAGGTTCGATGCCTGGCTGGGGAGCTATCCCACATGCCTTGTAGCCGAAAACCCCAAAACATAAAACAGGAGCAGTATTGTAACAGGTGCAATAAAGACATAAAAAAAAATGGTCCACATAAAAAAATTAAAAAAATTAAAAAAAGGGAGAAAAGGTCTGCATGTAATACAGTAAATGTCAGAAAATATTGCCAGCACACTCTGGTTTCCACTACCCCTGATGGTACACTAGACACTTAGAAATGTTTCTTCTGAGAAAGGCTGGAAGAAAAGAATCATGGTGAGACAAGGCTTGTTGAGAACAGTCTGTTTATTTAGCGGCTTCACAAGCCCAGAGTAGAATTTGCTACACCGAGATCAGAAGGAGGTGGAGTTACGGAAGAGGGGAGGGTTATTTGGTGGATCTGGGCCCCAGGCCCTGGGAGGTCAGCACCAGCCCCGAGGTGATGTGAGAACCGGGCAGAGCAGCAAGAAGCCAGGAAAGAGATGGTTAGAACAGCCCTGTGCCTGTCAGAGGATGAGGAGCAGGTTTCCTGTGCCTTAGCCCCTGAGCAGCCTGCAGATGGAGGGGTTCAGCTGCCAAGGAGGGAGATTCTCCTGGGTTGAAAGTGGCAGCGAATCCTCAGATGGCTCAAGCAGTACAAGCGGACTCCCTTCTCCATCAGGAAGTGTGGAACAGGATCTCTGGTCCTGAAGATTCAGACTTCACTACCCTGGAGAGGATGGGCTGAGGAGTGTACCCTGGGGGTCTGGATGTGTCACTGCTCACAGTCAGGGAGCTGGGACTGCCTGGAACCACTTGAGGTCTGAGGTCAACATCTCAGATCTTGCACTGGCAGCAAACGGGGACACAGCAGCTGGACTGGGAGCAGCAGGGTTTGCAGCAGCTGGACTGGGAGCAGCAGGGTTTGCAGCAGCTGGACTGGGAGCAGCAGCGTTTGCAGCAGCTGGACTGGGAGCAGCAAACAGGGACACAGCAGCTGGACTGGGAGCAGCCACAGGAGCCACAGCCCCCCTTGGAGCCCCCACACGAGCCACAGCCCCCTTTGCCACAGCTGGAGCAGCAGCAGACGGGCACACAGCAGCAGACGGGCTTGCAGCAGCAGACGGGCACACAGCAGCTGGAGCCACAGCCCCCACAGCTGGAGCTGCAGCCCCCACAGCTGGAGCCACAGCCTCCACAGCTGGAGCCGCAGCCTCCGGAACAGCCAGAGCAGCCCATGGTTCTGGTGGGTTGAGGGTGGAGTAGGTCAGAGGAGCAGGTGGAGAGAGAGAAGGTGCTCAGATGTGGAGTCTCCTGAGCCAGGAGCCTCTATATATCTGCAGGGGTCAGGTGAGATGCTGAGCACATGGTCACTTCCTGGTTCCTGTTTGCACCACTTTCCAGCAGAAAAATTCTGAGTGTTTAAAACAGCTCTAGTTGTGCACACATTGTGGTGTTTGTAAGAAACCCTCCTGCTGTGTCTGGCCTGTTCCCAGCACATGGCTTCGTCACCTGATGGGCTTGTGTTCCTTGTTTGTGGAGACAGAAGTCGAGCCTCAGGCCCCACTGGTCATCACCCTGGCACAGCGCCTGACCACATCTGGGCTGTGAAGCCTTGACGGTGCCGATCGGGCTCACAAGAGGTGGCCTCAGGGCATGGAGAGAGCGCCAGGCAGGAGGCCACTGCAGGCGGCAGTGGGGAACGTCCTTCCTGTTAATCTCAGGGATTCAGAGCATGTGTCACCTGCAATCCTGGCCACACGGTCCGTGGTCCTGCCTGAGTTGAGTTGTTGCAGTTTTCCAGGGACTTGAGTCCCAGGCCTGGTCATGCCGACCATGCCTCAGGGATCTCCTATATCCAGACAGACAGCCCGCCACGGGTCAACCAACTGGGGATTGCAAATATTCCGGAAAAAGTCCAGAAGTCTCCAAAAAGCCAAACTTGACTTTGCCCTGCTGGCAACAGTGTACAGAGGATTTACATTGTGTGTACAACAGTTTATGTAGCATTTGCTTAGTATTAGGTATCACAAGTTGTCTAGAGATGAATTAAAGTGCAGTGGAGGACGCGTGCATAGTCAAATGAAAATACTATGCTGCTTCATGGGCTTCCCTGCTGGCTCAGCAGAAAAGACTCCCCCTGCCAACGCAGGAGATGTGGGTTGCATCCCTGGGTCGGGAAGATCCCCTGGAGGAAGAAATTGCAGCCCGCTGCAGTATTCTTGGCCGGGAAATCCCATGGAAAGAGGAACCTGGTGGGCTACAGTCCACAGGGCCGCAAAGAGTCGGACACGACTTGGTGACTAAACAACACCGCAACAGCGCTGTTTCACCCGAGAGACGCGCGCATCCTTGGATTCTGGCGCCCGTGGGGTCCAGGAACCAGTTACCTGCGCCGCGAGGGACGGCGAGGGACGGCTGTCGTCTTCCTCACGGCGCTTGCGGACCGGGACCGGCCGTCCGGTTTCCCGCCGGTAATCGGGATGAGTCACCGCGGCCAGCACAAGGCCTCGGTGTCGGTTCCGGGCCCGAGGGGCCGCTGGTCCCTGGAGCCGCGGCCTGGACCCGCGGGGCGGGGGCTGTGGGCGCCGGAGGCGGGGAAGGCGGCGGCGCGCGCGGCTCTGCGGCCTCGGGGCGCTCGCGGGGCGGGGCCCCGGGTGGTCCCCCGGGTGGTCCCCCGGGTGGTCCCCCGCCGCCTTCCCTGCACCGCAGCCCCCCGGCGCCGGGGCCGCGAGACGCCGCGTTTGCTGCCTGCGGGCTGTCGGTGTCTTCGGGGCTTGTGTTCATTACCCTCGGCTGTTTATTTCTGGCTCGCTGGCTCTTCGTTGCTGGTGTGCAAGGGGCTACTGCTATTTGCATTTGGTATTGATGTTTATTATATAATATATTATATTAAATATGAATATTAATCAATAAATCATTATATATTAATATAAATATTTATTATGTTATATAATGTATATAAATGTATCTATGTTATATGTTTGTTATATATTCTTGCTTATGTTATTATATATTATATAATTATATATTATATTAAAAGTATATGTATTATATACATTATAAATATAAATATACAATATATATTAATATTTTATATATTTTATTTTTATATTATATATTAAATATATATCATTATGTATTATATATAATATATAATAGATAGTATATAATATATAAAATATATATTTATATTATAATATGTATAAATATATATATTATAATATATCAGTTCAGTTCAGTTCAGTCGCTCAGTCGTGTCCGACTCTTTGCGACCCCATGAATCGCAGCACGCCAGGCCTCTCTGTCCATCACCAACTCCCCTAGTCTACCCAAACCCCTGTCCATCGAGTCGGTGATGCCATCCAACCATCTCATCCTCTGTCGTCCCCTTCTCCTCCCGCCTCCAATCCTACCCAGCATCAGGGTCTTTTCCAATGAGTCAACTCTTCACATGAGGTGGCCAAAATATTGGAGTTTCAGCTTCAACATCAGACCTTCCAATGAACACCCAGGATTGATCTCTTTTAGGATGGATTGATTGTATAAATTATATATTTATTATATATAATAATATATATTATATGTATAATATATAATATACTATTTGCATATGTAATTATATATATTTTTTAATTACATATAACCCCCATAACCCATTAGCCCTGGGTGTCTTCTTAGAGCCTGTAACACACAGTGATCTCCTAGCCTGAGAAGTCCAGCCTCCCCGCTGTGTCTGAGTCTGGCTCTGATGCTGGCTGTCTCTTCCAGCAGTGCTCTGGCTTCTGAGGACGCCCGGTGATTTCTTGTTCAAAGCTGGACGCGATGTAGCCACAGGTGACGGGAACTGCGCAAGCAGGCCTTCAGGGCTGTGCAGGTTAGGTGTGTGGGGGACAGTGTCTCTTTCCTGGGCTTGGTGACCTATCCGGTGTTCTCAGCCCCTCCTCTCCCCTTGCTGGGTCAGGAGTGCTGGAGGGGCTGGAGTTGGGGGCTTCCTTCCCCCCAGGTCAGGAGCTCTGATGAAACCCCCGCAGGTTGGGCTTGGTAAAGTAATCTATTGTGACGGCAGACCTTTTTTTATCTTTCTTTTTTATTTTTTAAATTATGACAATGCGATAACACATTTACAAGAGATTGGGAAAATACAGAACAAAGTACATATACTTCCACTATACATAACAATTATTTGTTTCAAGTAAAAAAATTAAGGTTTTTGGAGTTTCAATATCAAACTCTCAGAAATTAATGGAATGGATGTACAGAGAAGTAGAAGTATATAGTAGACCCGGAAAGTGTTATGTACCAATCTGATGTAATTAACATTTAAACAATTTTCACATAACCGTAGGATACAAATTCTATTCAAGTTCCCACAGACTATAAACTAGGAGACACTGGAGCATATCCAGGAACATAAAACAAGGTGCAGAAATTTCATGATCTAAAGGTATTGAAATCATACAGAGTCCGTTCTCTTATTACTGTGGAATTATATTAGAGATCAGTATCAAAAGATTTTTGAAAATAACCCACATATTTTCAAGTGCAACATGACATTTACCAAGAGAGAGCTATGACTCAGCTTCGAAAGAGGGCAGATCTTGTAGAGAGTGCTCTGCGGATTTCAGAATGCCCCCTTGCCCCTGCCCCTGCCAAAAGCACGAAGGGGTTTTTCTCCAGTATCCGCTGTGAGAACTAGTGGGTTTTCTGGAGGTAGAACTCATCAGAGTGTGGGGACCCCCTCTGACTCAGTCCCCCTGGAGTTTTAACTCACGGACTGGTCTGCACTGAGCCTCCAGCTGGGCTCCTGTGGATGTTTCTGCTTCTCTGCTTCTCTGCTTCTCTGTGTCTGCCTGCCCATCTCCCTCCAATTTTTCGGGGCTGCACCATGCCCTGTGACCTCAGGTCTTTGATGGATCTAAGAAGAAGTGTGGATTTTCAGTTTGTTCAGCATTTTTCCTTGTTGTGTGCCTGGGAATGGCCATGTCCAAGCTCCCTACACGCTAAACGGGAATGGTTTACGTCCTCGAAACACTGAGCAAGCACTAACACGTAAACCTCCTTTAGTACGTGATGTTCGTTGACCAGATACACAAAACCTTTGATATAATGAATGTCAAGTGCTCCTACATACTTCAGTACTGTCTTTCGATTTAGTTGGGATCATTTATAACAATTATCTTGAAATGATTCTAAAATCAAGGGCTAAAAAATACACATATTCAGTGGGAATCACATGGTGGTTTGGTAAGATTCTTTGCTATTGGAAGGTGCTTAAACACATATGGAGGATGAGATGTTTAGATAGCATCACCAACCCAGTGGTCATGAGTTTGAGCAAACTCCAAGAGATGGGCAAGGACAGGGCAGTCTGACATGTTGTAGTCCATGGGGTTGCTGAGTCGGACACGACTGAGCGACTAAACAACAGCAAAGTCATATTACATGAAATTTAAAATTGAGATACAACTCATATACCATCAAATTTGCCTTTTAGAGTGTATAATTCAGTGACTTTTTAGTAGACTCACAAAGTCACACAACCATCACTACCCCTTAATTCCAGGACAGTTTCATTGTCTCAGAAAGAAATTCATGTGCGTTTAATGGGGAGGCTCTATCTCCCTCTTTCAACCCAGCCCAAGGTAAATACTCATCTGCCCGCTGCCTCGCATTTGAATGTGGTCGTATAATATGTGGCCTTTCACCTAGCACGATGCTTTCAAAGTTTATTTCTGTTGTACCATGTGTCAGAACTTCATTCCTGTTTAGGGGTAAATAATATGCCATCGTATGCGTGGACCACGTTTTGTTTATCCATTCATCAGATGATGGACATTTGCGTATCTCCATTTTTTGGCTGTTATGAATAATGCTGCTGTGAGCATCATTGCACAGATGTTTGTGTGACGTGTTCTCCACTCTCTTGGGGATATACCTAGCAGTGGAATTTCTAGAGCATGTGGCGATTCTATATTTAACATTTGGTGAGCTGCCAAACTGATTTTCGGAGTAGTTGCACCATTTACTATTTCAGTCAGCAATGCACAGGAGTTTAATTTCTCCAGTGCTCACCAACATTATTACAGTTTGTCTTTCTGATTATATACACCCTAGAGGATATGAGGTGATATCTCAGTGTGTTTGATTTGTGTTTTCCTGATGACTATTGATGTTGAGCATCTTTTCATATGCTTATTAGTGATTTGTGTGTCTTCTTTGGAGAAACATCCATTCAGATCCTTTGCTAAGTTTTTTTTCATTAATTATTTTATTCTGAACGTATGTTGAAATTATAATATTCTAGATATATTGATATAAAGAAGCTATACAATTAAAATTAGATTTCTCTGTTTTGTTTCACTTTTTTATTGGTACTGCTAGAAAATTTTAAATTCCAAATTTGGCTCCCATTATATTTATTTTTTATTTTTAACTTACTTTTTTTTATTGAAGGATAACTGCTTGACAGAATTTTGTTGTTTTCTGTCAAACCTCAACATGAAGCAGCCATAGGTATACACACATCCCCTCCCTTCTGAACCTCCTTCCCATCTCCCTCCCCACCCCACCCCTCTAGGTTGATACTGAGCCCCTGTTTGAGTTTCCTGAGCCACACAGCAAATTCCCCTTGGCTGTCTATTTTACACATGGTAATGTAAGCTTCCATGTTACTCTCTCCATACATCTCACCCTCTCCTCTCCTCTGCCCATGTCCATAAGTCTGTTCTCTATGTCCGTTTCTCCATTGCTGCTCCGTAAATAAATTCTTCAGTACCATTTTTCTCGATTCCATATATATACGTTAGAATCCAATATTTATCTTTTTCTTTCTGACTCACTTCACTCTGTATAATAGGCTCTAGGTTCATCCACCTCCTCAGAACTGACTCAAATCCGTTCCTTTTTATGGCTGAGTAATATTCCATTGTGTATACGTACCACAGCTTCTTTATCCATTCATCTGTCCGTGGGCATCTAGGCTGCTTCCATGCTCTAGCTGTTGTAAATAGTGCTGCAGTGGACAATGGGATACATGTGTCTTTTTCGATTTTGGTTTCCTCAGGTTATATGCCTAGGAGCGGGATTGCTGGATCATACTGTACATAGAAAACCCTAAAGATAGTATCAGAAAATTACTAGAGCTAATCAGAGAATTTAGCAAAGTTGCAGGATACGAAATCAATACACAGAAATCACTTGCATTTCTATATACTAACAATGAAAAATCAGAAAGAGAAATTAAGGAATCAATCCCATTCACCATTGCAACAAAAATAATTAAATATTTAGGAACAAACTTACCTAAGGAGACAAAAGAACTGTACACAGAAAATTATAAGACACTAAAGAGAGAAATCAAAGATGACATAAACAGATCGAAAGCTATTCCATGTTGCTGGGTAGGAAGAATCAATATTGTGAAAATGACTATACTACCAAATGCAATCTACAGATTCAATGCTACCCCTATCAAATTACCAATGGCATTTTTCACGGAACTAGAACAAAAAATTTCACAATTCATATGGAAGCCCAAAAGACCCTGAATAGCCAAAGCAATCTTGCGAAAGAAGAATGGAGCTGGAGGCATCAGCCTTTGCTAAGTTTTTCATTGGGCTGTTTACCTTCATTTTTGGGTACTAAGAGTTCTTTCTATATTCTGGATATAAGCCAATTGTCAAATATCTGATTTTCTCCCATTCTGAACATTGTCTTTTCACTTTTTGATTAGTGTCCTTTGAGGCACAAAATCGTTTTATTTTGATGCAGTCTGACTTATGTAAGTTTTGTATTTTTGCTTATGTTTTTGCGTCATATCTAATGTTCATTGTCTAATCTAAGGTCACGTGACTTACTCTAGCTTTTCTTCTAAGAGTTTTATAGTTTCTAGCTTTGGCTTTTGTGATTAGGTCATTGATCCATTTCGAGGCTGCTTTTTTGTACAGTTGATGTAAGATAAAGGTTCAACTGTATTCTTTTGTGTGTGGTCACTACCTGTCTCAGCACTATTCATTGGAAAGACTTTGCATTGAATGGTTTTGGCACCTTTGTTGACAATCAGTTGCCCACAATTTAGAGAATTTGTCCCTAGACTCATTTCTGTTCCATGGATCTATGTCTACCCTTATGCAATTTCACACAGCTTTGTTACTGTAGCTTTTTATGCGTAGTTTATTTATTTTACTGTCTTTTCACTGGGTTGCGTCTTTGTCCGGCACTGGGTCTCTCTCTATCTTTTCACTGGGTTGCGTCTTTGTCCGGCACTGGATCTCTCTCTGGCTGCAGCAGCTTCCTTGTGGTGCTTGGGTGTCTCTTTATGGTGGCTTCTCTTGTCGCAGCACAGACTCTAGGCGCGTGGGCTTCAGTGGTCGCAGCAGGCGGGCTGAGGAGCTGTGGGGCAGGGGCTGAGTTGCTCTGAGGCCTGTGGGGTCTTCCTGCACCAGGGATCACCGCCGTGTTTCCTGCATTGGCAGGTGGATTCTTACCCACTGCACCACCAGAGAAGTCCTACCTTAGCTTTCTAGTACACTAGAAATTGGGAAACGTGAGTCCTCCAACTTGGATTCTCTTTTTCAAGATTGCTTTGACTATCTGCAGATCCTTGAATTTCCATATGAATTTTAGGGTCAGCTTGTCACTTTCTGCAAAAAGCAACTTGGAATTTTGAAAGGGATTGTGTTAAGTGCGCAGAGTTTTGGAGTTACTGTCACTCTAACAATACCATCTCTCCCGATGCATGACCACTGGATATCTCCCCGTTCATTTTGGCCTTCTTTGACTTCTTGCTGTGCTGTTTTGCAGTTTTGCGCTTCAGTTGTTAAGTTTATTAAGTTATTTTGTTGTTTTCCGTGACACTGTCTTCTTCATTTAAGCTTTGGCGGCTCATTGCCGGTGTATAGAAATACAGTCGATTTTGTATATTTGATGTTGTATCCTGCAGCCTGCTGAATTCATTCCTTAGCTCTAATATTGTGTGTGTGTGTGTGTGTGTGTGTGTGTGTGTAGTCCTTAGGATTTTCCATACACAAGACATTGTCTTCTGTGAAGGGAGGCAGTTTTACCTTTTCCTTCCCGGCGCGGATGACTGTTATTCCTTTCACTATTTATCCTTAAAATTTTACTGTTTATTTATTCTGATTTTTGGCTGTGTTGGGCTCTCTCGAGTTGCGGTGCGTGGGCTTCTCATCGCAGTGGCCTCTCTTGTTGCAGAGCACAGGCCCGAGGGGGCTTGGGCTCCTGTAGTCCTGGTGCACGGGCTGAGTCGCTCCGAGGCATGTGGGATCTTGCCAGACCAGGGATCGAACCCGTGTCCCCTGCACTGACAGGTGGATTCTCTGCCACTGAGCCAGGGACGCCCACGGCTGTTGCCTCCTGTTCTGGCTTCTTACCCTGGCTAGGATGTCGGAGTGATGCTGAGCAGACGTGGGGCACGTGGATGCCCTTCGCTTGCTCCTGATCTGACAGGAGGCGTCTGAGCCCTCACAGCAGGTGTGGTGTCAGCTGGGGGTTTTCGGCAGGTGACCTTCACTGGGTCCCCTTCCGTTCCTCCTCCAGCCCCAGCCCTGCTGAGATCTGAGAGTGGCTGCTTCTCACTGACTCTGAGCCCAGCGGGGGGAGAGAGCTCCTCGATCCACGCGAGCCAGGCCGACACTGGTCTCCGAAACAGGACAGCCTGTATCTTTGCAGCTTCTCAGGAGCACAGCTCGTCTTAGTCACCTCCTTCTCCCCAGGCTTGACCCCTGCTCTGGGGCCTGGGTGGACGCACAGCCCACCCAATAGACCTTTTCCTGGGCATTGAGGGCAAATGCCTCCTCCTCCTCCAAGCACATCCTCTCCGGGCAAGGAGCCGCGTCCCTGATGCCAGCAAGGACAACCTGAATCCCGAATCCCATTCACTCAGCAGGTACCCCGCCTCTGCCAATAGGAGTCTTCTGTTCGTTCTCCATCAATTCCTAACCCACTCGCACATGCGCTCAGTGATCCCTCCATTCATTAATTCACCTAACGTCTCTGGAATGACTGCGGAGCCTGGCGCCGGGGTGACAGCAGTGAAGGACCTGGGGAGCCACGATCGATTCAGCAGCAGGAGAGGGAAGCACGATCGATTTTGCTAACAAGACAGACTGGAAGGAAAACCACAGTGAGACCAAGGTCTGTGGGTGGAGGATTGATTTATTTATTGGTGCGCTCAGACCCATCGTGGGTCTTACAGCTCTTGTTTTAATCAGGGGGGTTATAGGAGACACGTTTATGGGAATGCCATAAAGCTCCTGGCAGACAGAGGAAGGCAAAGGTTTGGTGCCTCCCATGGAATGACTAGAAATGGAAATTTTGGCCACCTCCCTGACCTGTGAACCATTTTCAGGGCCAGTCTGGCTCAGGCATTAGGGTGTGTGGGTAGAAAGCGCAAAAGTGTCTGGGGCACGGGACCCCCTTTCAGGGAATGTGTGTGAGCGAGCTCCATGCCTTTCCCTCAGGTGCCGGGGAGGAGTCTGGAGCCAGGAGACTCTAGCTGTTTATCACCTGGACAGGAACTTCTTGGGGGATGGTCCAGGACATGTCTACAGGCACTCAATGGGAAGCCCACATCCTTAGGAGCCACCTGAAGTCTTCAGTCAGAGCCTCAGATCTTGCACTGGCAGCAAATGGGGACACAGCAGCTGGACTGAGAACAGCAGGGTTTGCAGCAGCTGGACTGGGAGCAGCAAACAGGGACACAGCAGCTGGACTGGGAGCAGCAGGGTTTGCAACAGCTGGACTGGGAGCAGCAGGGTTTGCAGCAGCTGCACTGGGAACAGCAGGGTTTGCAGCAGCTGGACTGGGAGCAGCAAACAGGGACACAGCAGCTGGACTGGGAGCAGCAGGGTTTGCAGCAGCTGGACTGGGAGCAGCAAACAGGGACACAGCAGCTGGACTGGGAGCAGCCACAAGAGCCACAGCCCCCCTTGGAGCCCCCACAGGAGCCACAGCCCCCCTTGGAGCCCCCACAGGAGCCACAGCCCCCCTTGGAGCCCCCACAGGAGCCGCAGCCCCCCTTGGAGCCCCCACAGGAGCCACAGCCCCCCTTGGAGCCCCCACACGAGCCACAGCCTCCCTTGGAGCCCCCACAGGAGCCACAGCCCCCTTTGCCACAGCTGGAGCAGGAGCAGGCTGGCACACAGCAGCAGACGGGCTTGCAGCAGCACACGGGCACACAGCAGCTGGAGCCGCAGCCCCCACAGCTGGAGCCACAGCCCCCACAGCTGGAGCCGCAGCCTCCGGAACAGCCAGAGCAGCCCATGGTTCTGGTGGGTTGAGGGTGGAGTAGGTCAGAGGAGCAGGTGGAGAGAGAGGGCAGGTGCTCAGGTGTGGGGCCTCTGGGGCCGGGAGCCTTATATACCTGGGCAGGGTCAGGTGAGAGCTGGGCACGTGCTCACTTCCTTGTGTTGATTATGCTACATTCCCAGGAGTATCTGTTTGCCTTATACTAATAATAGATATTAAAAGGTTTATAAGTGTGTCACATTTTTGCTGTTCTTCACTGATCCCTTTACAGGAATCCCTGTGTCGGCTGCGGTGACTGGAGCTGCTTGTTCAGGGTCTGGGTCTGTTCTCCCAACCGGAACCTCTGTGTTTATTTTATTCAAAACCCTGAAGTTTCCTTCTGTCTTACCTGAATGTCTGTCCAGCCGTGAGCCATCCCCGCACTTGCTGCTGTGGCTTGTACAGTGTCCTCACGTCTAGTGGGCCCCGTGGAGCCACCCTCCCTCTCTCCCTTCCACCCTTGCAGGCTTATCTTTGTCTCAGTCACACACCCATAGTCACAGCGTCACCCAGAGTAGCATCGCCGCCGCGGCGCTGTCGATTGTTGCAGCTGGTTTCTTCTATTAACCTCAGTCTTAAACAAACAAACATTTTTGTTTGTTTTTCCACCGATTGAGTGTCCTGTGGGATTTCAGCAATGAAAGATGAGGGTTTTGCTTTCTCTAAGCCCTTCTGCTGAGCACATAAACTTCTGGGCCTTTTCCCAGCAATCTCTGTGCACTAATTCATCCCCGCCTTCTGCACCTAAAGTGTAAATCTCCCGGCATCCCTTCTGGCTTTACGCGCATTCTCTAACTGCAGCTGTTTTCACCTTGAAGTTGACCCCCGGGGCCCGCCATCCCTGCTCCGGGTTCCCTGCCGTCCCGGGACCCTCTCGGTCCTCCCGGACTTTCCTTTGCTGCTGCCTGCCATCTGGTTCCGTTAGTGAACCCTGCTTTTCTTTCTTGGCTTGCCTCCTTGTTTTGGTGGAGCACATTCACCAGTAATTTCTTGAGAAAGCAAGCAGTGAGGTTACACCTTTTGGAAATCGGCATTTCTGAAAAAAGATTCTAATTCTCACTTCAAGTCTGATCCGTGGCTTGGCTAGACCTCTGATTCCAGGCAAGCAGTGTCCTTCGAAACAGAGATGATGGTGCTTTTCCTGCGGCCACGGAGGATTTAGACACCTTTGTGTCTGTTGATTTCTCTCGCTGGAAGCTTTCAGGATCTTTTCCTGGACCCCATTATTCTGGAATTTCACACAATGTCCCTTGGCTCTGGGCCTTTTTCTTTCCCACCTCTTGTGTTGACATAACAGTGGACGCCTTGAATATGGACGAGAGGAGACCAGCAGACTAGAATCCCGAGATGCCCCAGACCCGTGGTCTGCAATCACCTGCCAGCTCTTCCCAGGGATCTCTCAGTGCGTGGGAGCAGCAACCCTCCCGTGTGGTGGGGAAGGGAATCTGAGGAAGATCCCTCGGGACATGTGTGATGGCTCCCCAGGTACCCCAGAAACGGCTGGGGGTCAGGAGGGAGCCCCCCAAGTGTCCGCAGCCCTTAACTAAAAGCCTGCACCCCCTCACACCTGATGGGGTGCCACTGGCAGAGAAGCAGGGAATGACAGGCGCCGGTCGTGATGTGGAGAAATCAGAAACTCGAGCTCTCCGGGTGGGGATGTAAAACGCTGAGGGAGACAGCGCAGAGGCCCCTGAGAAAGAATGCATCAGGATAGAGTGAATTAGAAAGTGTTAGAAAGAGTAGAAAGACCCTCTATCTGAGGTTCCTCAAATAGAACGAAAACATGACCTAGATATTCAACTTCTGGATGTGACCTCAAAACAATCGAAAGCAGGAACTCAAACAGGTATTTGCACACCCACGGTCAGAGCAGCATCGCTTACGGCAGCTGAAATGCGGAAGCAGCCCAGAGGTCCATCAGCGGATGAGGGATGAAGGGCCACACACTGTGGTCCGTGCGCACAGCGGAGTGTTACTCAGCCTTGAAAAGGAAGGCGATTCCGACACAGGCTGTGATGTGGGTGAGCCTTGAGGACATCATGCTAGTGGAATTGTCCAGTCACAAAAGGGCAAAGCCCGTCTGAGGCCTCTCAAGCAAGGCCCCTAGAGTTGTGGTTCACAGATGCAGACAGCCGGACGCTGGGGCCGGGGGCTGGGGGGAGAGGCTGCAGAGTGAGTGCTTGATGGGGACAGAGCTTCGGTTTGATGAGATGGAGCTGATGGTCGAAGAGCCGTGCGACTGCTTAGTGCCACTGAACTGTGCCCTTAACGTGGCTCAGATGGCGTGGTTTACGTTACGTGTATTTTCCTACAATTAAAAAAAATGGTGAAAAAGAAAAAAGGCCTAAAACAAAAAAGGAGAGCTGAGAGAAGTCCCTGCAGTGCTCGGGCTTTAGGGCGCAGGGTCGATGACCTGCTGTGTACGCGGAGCAGGGGCGGCAGAGAGGAGAACAAGGCGACCTAGCGACCCCGAAGCCTCGCAGAGGGGCCACGGACAGGGCCCTGGCAGAGGACGTGGAGAGACAGGACCCCCGGAGGAGACGAGGCGGGCGCTCTCTCGGGGTCTCAAGGTGGCTGCCTGGTGGCCGGAAGCCTGGGGGCTCTGTGCGTTCCGTTCCCACATCCGCGGAGAGCCTGGCTGTGGTTGCGCTGAGCTTGGATCAAGAGCCGTGATAGCCTGAGCTTTATCAGTATCTCCATAAAACTAAGAAATCGTTGAAAATTAATGTAAGGTGAGTGTTCTTTCAGATAGTGTAGAAGCCTGGGATGGGAAGGGTGGTGAGCAGACAGACATGAAGCTTGTCCTGTTCCCAAGGGTCCCCAGAGCCCAGAGGAGCTGGACCTTGATGGTTTACAGAGGAAAACAGGTGCAAGGAAGAAATGGCTCCCAGGTGAAAGGTGACACTTTTGGCATTTTTAAATCACAGTGTTCCTGAGGAAAGAAACATAAATAGAAATCAGGACGAGAGCATGTGCCTGACTTTCTGTGTCTGACTCTTGGCTACTCCATGAACTGCAGACGCCAGACCCCTCTGTCCTCTGCTGTCTCTCAGAGTTGGCTCAAAATTCATGCTGCTATAACAAAATTCTGCTGATATAGCATTCACAAAACACTTGCGGTCTTCCAGGTATGTCAGTGAGCCTCACAGTTAGGTACTGGTGTCAGTTGCTCAGTCATGTCCGACTCTCTGCGACCCCATGGACTGTAGCCCTCCAGGCTGCTCTGTCTATGGGATTCTCCAGGCAAGAACACTGGAGTGGGTTTCCATTCCCTTCTCCAGGGGATCTTCCCGACCCAGGGACTGAACTTGGGTCTCCTGCACTGCAGGCAGATTCTTTACAGTCTGAGCCTCCAGCGAAGCTCCTTTGTCAGGGAGGCCCTCCACAAACCATCCCCTGATAACCCATTTCTGTTCCTGGATTTTTCTTGGATGGTTGACTGGATCCATCAGTCACACACCTGATTCCTTCAGCAAAAGTTTGTGTAGCTGTACTCTTGGTCTGATCTCCAGAGTGTACTTTCCTAATAGCAAATCTAATATTGGCATCTTTTGCAACTTGGATAGGCTGAGAGCGATGGACATGAAGGGACTGAATGATGGGAGTGGGCGTCCGGCTGAGCAGAAGCTGTGGCTTTGGTTAGTACTGGGGGTGACGGACAGTCAGAGTCAGGGTGGCCAAATAATCCAGCACCCAAACCAGGAGACAAAAGAGCTTTAATTTTGTGATTGTTCAGGGTTCACAAGAGGTAGTAAAGATGGTTCAGAGTTCCTCTGTCTCCCTCACCCAGCTCTCCCAATAATAATCTATTTAAAAACATTCTTGTGGTAAAAGGAGAAGGCAATGGCGCCCCACTCCAGTACTCTTGCCTGGAAAATCCCATGGACAGAGGAGCCTGGTAGGCTGCAGACCATGGGGTTGCTAAGAGTCGGAAACGACTGAGCGACTTCACTTTCCCTTTTCACTTTCATGCATTGAGAAGGAAATGGCAGCCCACTCCAGTGTTTTTGCCTGAGAAATACCACGGGCAGAGGAGACTGGTGGGGCCCAGTCCATGGGGTTGCAAAGAGTCAGACATGACTTAGCGACTAAAACAGTAAAAATGCATAGCTTTTCCATTTTAGCCATTTTAAGTGTGCAGTTCAAGGGCATGGGGTGCACTTACACTGCTGTGGAAGCACACCACCTCCCCCTCCAAAACTTCATCTTCCCGAACAGAAGCTCTGCCCCCACGGAACCCTGACCTCCACTCTCCCTGCTCCGTTATAATCTCTCCCTTAACCACAACTCGTTGTCAAAAATAGGGTGTCGACACTGGCACAATTCAGTTTACTCAGGCACAGACCTTGTTTGGGTTTGACCAGTTTCTATAGGCATTTTTAATGTGTGGCTCAATGAAGTTTCATCACATGTGAGGATTCAAAGAGCTGGTGCCACAACCATCCCCCGAAGGAAACTCCGTCGTTTTATCCGCAAATAATGGCACCTTCCCCACAGTCCTGACCCCTGGCGACCACCGAGCAGTCTCGCTGCAGCTCTGCTGCGTGGAGCACGTTACATAAGCGGGAGCATTGACAGAACGCTTTGACACTGGCCCCTCCCCCACCCCTCGTGGCATAGCCTGCTGAGCTGAGTCACTCGGTCGTGTCCGACTCTGCGACCCCGTGGACTGCAGCCCGCCAGGCTCCTCTGTCCATGGGATTCTCCCGGCAGGAATACTGGAGTGGGGTGCCGTGCTCTTCTCCAGGGGATCTTCCTGACCCAGGGATTGCACCCAGGTCTCTTAAGTCTCCTGCCTTGGCAGGTGGGTTCTTTACCACTAGCGCCACCTAGAAAGCCCCTAACTTGCTTGTTCTGTTCAGTTCAGTTGCTCAGTCATGTCCCATTCTTTGAGACCCCATGGACTGCAGGCCTCCCTGTCCATCACCAACTCCTGGAGCTTGCTCAAACTCATGTCCATCGTGTTGGTGATGCCATCCAACCATCTCATCCTCTGTTGTCCCCTTCTCCTGCCACCTTCAATCTTTCCCAGCATCAGGGTCTTTTCCAGGGAGTCACTTCTTCGCATCAGGTGGCCAAAGTATTGGACCTTCAGCTTCAGCATCAGTCCTTCCAAGGAATATTCAGGACTGATTTCCTTGAGGATGGACTGGTTTGATCTCTTTGCAGCCCAAGGGACTCTCAAGAGTCTTCACCAACACCACAGTTCAAAAGCATCAATTCTTCGGCGCTCAGCTTTCTTTATAGTCCAACTCTCACATCCATACGTGACCACTGGTAAAACCGTAGCCCTGACTATATGGATCTTTGTTGGCAAAGTAATGTCTCTGCTTTTTAATGTGCTGTCTAGGTTGGCCATAACCTTCCTTCCAAGGAGTAAGCGCCTTTTAATCTCATGGCTGCAGTCACCACCTGCAGTGATTTTGGAGCCCAAACAAATAAAGTCTCTCACTGTTTCAATTGTTTCCCCATCTATTTGCCATGAAGTGATGGGACAAGATGGCATGATCTTAGCTGAGTTTTAAGCTAACTTTTTCACTCTCCTCTTTCTACAAGCTGTAGACTTGTAGCAAGTCTTAAAATCATATGTTGTTCTTCTAATTATACTGTGTTTTAAAATTGCTTCGACTATTCTAGTTCCTTTATCTTTCTATATACCTTCTAGAAGCAGCTGAGAAGAAGGATCCTGCTGGGATTTTGATAAGAATTCTTTAGAATTTGGGAGAATTGGCATCTTGACTATGTTGAGTTTCCCAGTCCATGAACCTGGTATGTCTCTGTATCTATATGATTGTCTTTGCTTTTGCTCATTAGCATCTTGTAGTTTTCAGCATAGAGACCGTACATTTTGTTGTTGTTGCTGTTAGACGTGCGTGTTTTCTTTTTTTGAAGAATTTGTAACTATATTGTGTTTTGGTTTCCAGCTGTTTGTTCCTACCGTGTAGACATATTGACTGACTTTTGCTGTGTGAACCTCGTATCTTTTGACTTTGGTAAACTCAGAACTCACTTGTAAGCTCCGCGAGTTTGTTTTCTTGTTTGTTTCGTATGTTCTTTAGGCCTTTCTGCACAGTCACGTCTTTCCATGTGCAGAGTCTAGGAAAGCCCAGCTCCCCATGGACTCCCGGGTCAGTGGGTCTCCCTGGAGCCCCATCACCTCCGTGGCCCGGGGATGGCCCCTGCCTCTCCTCCTGTTTGGAGTCACTGTTCTCCAGTGTCCGTGTCCCCCGGGCCCTGGCCTTGGCTACTCTTTCTAGATCCTAAAATTTACCCCAAGGCTGACACCCACTGGCCTTGTTCATGCCCAGCTTTTTTTCGTGTTTATTTGGCTGCGCCAGGTCCTAGTTGTGGCACTTGGATGTTCGATCTTCCTTACGCGGCAGGACCTTTACTTGTGGCGTGTGAACTCTTAGCTGTTCGTGTGGGATCGAGTTCCCCAAGCAGGGATCCAAACTGGGCGCCCTGCTGTGGGAGCTCAGAGTCTTACGAACACCCAGGAAGTCCTTCATGGTCGACTTTGTTGCCATCACACGCTCTGAGAGCCTCTAGATCTGTGAAGACCCACCCTCCAGGCCTCCACACCTGACTACCTCCGGGATGTCTCCATTTTTAATGTCCTGTGGATACTGTGAATGTGACTTGTCCTCATCTGCACATTTGTCTCTCCTCCTGGGACACACAGAACTGTAAAATGACCCCGTGACCCTCCTCCTTATAGAATCTCCTTCTGAGTGTGTACGGAGCCTGTGATTACTACGGGGTATCACTCATGGGATTATGTTTTGTTATATAGTTAAGGTCCTTGATCAGTTGAGTTCCTCAAAAGGGAGGTTGCCTGGGTGGGCCTGCCTGAATCTGTGTGTTAGTTGTATAGTCATGCCTGACTTTTTGCAACCCCATGGACTGGGGCCCACCAGGCTCCTCTGTCCATGGAATTTCCCAGGCAAGAATACTGAAGTGGGTTGCCATTTCCTTCTTGAGCGGATCTTCCCAACCCAAGGATTGAACCCACGTCTCCAGCATTGCACGCAGATTCTTTACCGTTTCAGATTCCACCACGGAAGCCCGAACCCGGGGAGCTCTTAAATAGGCGTCTAGATATTGGAGCCTGTGAGTCAGAGAGAAGCAGTCCTGCGGGCCTGGGAGGAGCACGATGTGTTGCATAGAGTCAGCAGGAGCATGGGCCCAGGAGCGGTGGGCGGTCTCCTGCGGCTGAGAACGCTCAAGAAACTGGGAGACGCATTTTTCAAACACCCCACATGGGGAGGGGAGGGCCCGGAGCCTCAGATGAGAGGTGCGTGCAGTTGGCCCTTGACTGCAGCCTCGTGAGACCCCAAGGGGGCTGCCCGCTGACCCATGCCTGGGCTTCAGACCTGTGGAAACTATGAGATAATAAATGTGTGTGTGTTATATTGACCAGCCCCTGAGTTGCGATCACTGGTGGCCCAGCAACAGAAAAAGAATACACCTCCTCTTAGCCTCTTGTGGTCCAGGACCAGCTCCCTACTCGACTGCCTGGAGCCACGTCGCTCCCCACATCCCCAAGCATCTCGCTGAGCCCGTCCCCCCGGCTGGGGCCTCTTCAGCCCCCGTCCTCCTGCCGTCCTGTGTGAGTGAGGCTCTCGATGACCCCGCTACCAAACGGACTTCCGGCCAGCCTGCTTCCAACCTCATCCTGCGGCTCTCCAGTTTTCAATAAAAGATCAAACTCCTGTTGGTAAGAGCCGGGAGGATCCTCCGCAGCTCCGCCCGTGCCCGATGGGACCCCTTCCGTGAGCTGTGATGTGAAGATGCCGTGTGTCCGTGGAATCCCGAGTACTTGGCGTGGGCCAGACTCTCCAGCTTCACCACAACACTGTGAGCTGGACACTCACTGACCCCCATTTTCCAGGTGAGAAAACCGAGGCAAGAGCCCATGTTACCTGGCAAAGGTCACACAGTGTCTGATACTGACTCCAGAGCCGGGTGCTTCCCCAGCAGCCCACACGCCGCGGAGCGTGTGTCCCTGCCCTGGACAAGCTTCCTGAGCCTTCCCACCTTCACTGGGCACCCCCCCATGTGCTCCCCAACTCCTC
Source organism: Okapia johnstoni (assembly GCA_024291935.2). NCBI lineage: Eukaryota > Metazoa > Chordata > Mammalia > Artiodactyla > Giraffidae > Okapia > Okapia johnstoni. The sequence continues at coordinate 1,151,525 of JAGTYA010000026.1, forward strand.
CTCTCCCCACGAACGGGCTGAGTCCCTCTGCTGAGTCCCCGCCACACTCCCCCCACCAGGCAGCAGTGTGTCTCACTCACTCTGTAACAGACACCTATGCGTGCCACACGCAGTAGGTCTCTGTCAGTGTGTGAGCAAAAGAGAGAGTGGACTGGTCAGGCAGGACGCTGGGAGAGGACAGTGATCAAGGTGGAAGCAGATTTGTGGATTTTACTCACAAGGTAGGAGCTGGAAAAAAATTTCATCGTGAGAATGTGTCTTGTGCAGAGAAAAAGCATTTATTGAAGGATTTAACAATGGCCATTGTGGACCCAAATATGCCAAGGAAGAGAGTGGGAGGTATTCAGGACTTAGGGGTGGCTGGCGAGGCCCTGGAGAGGAGCCCAGTGAGACCCAGGGACCCAGGCTCTAAAGACCATGAGGTGCTGGGAGCAAGGACCACGGGAGCTCCTGCAGGTGGTGCTGGAAGTGGGGGCAGCTTTCCGTTAGGGGTTGATGGACATGAGCTTAACGCCCTCCTCGTCTGCCTTCATCTGCAGCCGGGCTGCTGTATGCCCAGCTCTGGAGACTGAGGACAGAAATTCTGGAGGATTTGATGACATTACAACTTCAGGGCTATGACATGCAGCCCAGGACACATCCTGAGATGCCTGAAGCTGAAAGAATTACATGGGTCTGTGGTTAGAGTTTCAGATCTTGCGCTGGCAGCACACAGGGACACAACAGCTGGACTGGGAGCAGCAGGGTTTGCAGCAGCTGGACTGGGAGCAGCAGGGTTTGCAGCAGCTGGACTGGGAGCAGCCACACGAGCCACAGCCCCCTTTGCCACAGCTGGAGCAGGAGCAGGCTGGCACACAGCAGCACACGGGCACACAGCAGCTGGAGCCACAGCCCCCACAGCTGGAGCCACAGCCCCCACAGCTGGAGCCACAGCCCCCCTTGGAGCCCCCACAGGAACCACAGCCCCCTTTGCCACAGCTGGAGCAGCAGCAGACGGGCACACAGCAGCTGGAGCCACAGCCCCCTTTAGAGCCTCCACACGAGCCACAGCCCCCCTTGGAGCCCCCACACGAGCCACAGCCCCCTTTGCCACAGCTGGAGCAGGAGCAGGCTGGCACACAGCAGCAGACGGGCTTGCAGCAGCAGACGGGCACACAGCAGCTGGAGCCACAGCCCCCACAGCTGGAGCCGCAGCCCCCACAGCTGGAGCCACAGCCTCCGGAACAGCCAGAGCAGCCCATGGTTCTGGTGGGTTGAGGGTGGAGTAGGTCAGAGGAGCAGGTGGAGAGAGAGAAGGTGCTCAGATGTGGGGCCTCTGGGGCCGGGAGCCTTTATATACCTGCCAGGTGTTTATACTCAACACATGACTTCCCCCTGCGTGTTTACCTATTTCACATGCACACGTGATTCTGAAACTCTTCACAGCCCATGAGCCCCCAGTAGCTCACACCAAGGTCTGCTTCCTCGGTTTCTAAATGCGGTTTCCTCCTCGAGGTGTTTCTCTTTGTAAACAGAGCTGGTGCTCCCAGCTCAGGGAGCCCTGAGGTCAGATCACCCCGGGCGGTGAGTCACCGTCCTTGGTTTTCCTATCTCTGCTCATTGATAAAGATCCTCTGTGAGGTTCTATTTCTCTCCTTAGAAATCAATCGGCGTCATTTCTGTAAATAAAAGTACTGAGCAGAAAAATAAAAGACTGCGTGTAGTTCCCAAATCCCAGCACTGCCAGTCTCAATGTCTTGTTGAATCTGAGAAGCAGGATTTGACGTCCTTTGCCTTTCTGACCTTCCTGTTTCCTGCCTTCCCTCTGCCCAGTCATCCCCCAAACACGAGTCAGACCCAGTGTCCTTCGCTTCCCGGGACCTGGCTTCACAAATCGCTGTCACTCCCGCTGTGCTTTTTAGTTTCCTTCAGTCCATTTTTATAAAAATCCCATCAACTGACACGATGCACACTGACTATCTTTGAGGCTGTGAAAAGAGTCCGGGAGGATTGGCCACCATTTGGTTAGACATCTTCTCCGATGGAACTTCATTTTCTGGGAAGTTGATTTTAGTTTTCCTATTGAGGTGACAGTTACATCCAGGGATGCAATTCAAGTATTTTGAATCCGTGACCCCACCGGTTTCTCTCAGCAGCCTGTGAGGTACTGCCCCGCTGGTCCTGGTGGGTGGTCTCCCCCCAGCGGGGTCTCTGGCCCTTCCAGCCCCAGTCCCCAGGCCCACAGCCCCCTTCCTTTTGACTGGTTTTGCCTGTTGTTGGAGGCACATAAACGATCTTGTAAACGTATATCCTGGCTTCTTTCACTCAGCGTCTTACCCTGTGTTTCAGAGACGCGCCTAAACTTTTAATGGCCAAGTAGAGTTCCAGGTGAGAGTGTGCCCCGGGGGCCCCTTCACCCCCTTGTCCACAGATACCTGCATTGTTCCCAGCATGGGCTGTGATGATAAAACATTCAGGCACTGTTCACGCATGAGCATTCTTGCACTGCTACTGTTTTATTGGCCTAGACGGATGTACAATGTTGTTAGGGTCAGGTGCACAGCAGCGTGACTCGGTTACATGTGTATCTGCACGTGACTTTCTGTGAGTGTGCCCGTGTAGACGTGGGCTTGTGGCCTGTGGGTCGGGGACCGCAGCAAGGGTTTAACTTCGTAAGAGCCTGACAGTTTCCATGACACTCATGCCATTTTCAACCTTGTTGGTGGGTCTGAGCATACCAGCGACTCCCTGTCTCCCTTTGTATTTGCAGATCTTAAAAATCTGCAGTGTTCTCACGGGTGGGCAGTGATGTCTCGTGTTCACCTCGATTTGCACCTCTCTGGTGACTAAGGTTGTTGCGCACCTTCCCACGTGCTTAGTGGCCATTTGTATACTTTCCTGGAAAAAAATGTTTGTTCTATTTTGGGGCCCATTTTATTGTGGGTTTTTGTCTTCTCATGACTGATTTATTGGAATTCTCACAAACTCTACATGAATAAGCCCTGTGTATGTACAGTGTGTATATAAATCTCTCCTATTATTTGCTTTGCCTCATTATTGTCTCGATGTCTTTTCTCAATTTAAAGATTATCTTGATGCAGACCACTTTCAAAGTCTTGGTTGAATTCATTGCAATATTGCTGCTGTTTCTTGTTTTGGATTTTTGGCTCTGAAGCATGAGGAGTCTTAGATCCCTGAGCAGGGATCAAACCCACACCTCCTGCATTGGAAGGTGAAGTCTTAACCACTGGACCACCTGGGAAGTCCCTGTCTTGATATCTTAATAGCATCCTTTAACAGAATTTTTTCTTTTTTTACTTTCATGGTCTAATTGAACACTTTTTATCTTTGATGGTTAGTGCCTTCTTCCGAGCCCTCTGAAAAATCTGCTAGCTTTCCTTCTAGGAGCATTCATTTTTGTTTTTACGTTTAGTTCTGTGATGGATCACAAACTCGATTTGTGTGAGTGAGTGTCGGGCAGGAGTTCATTTCCCTTTCATTCACCCGACTGCCTCAGCATCTGAGGCTGCAAAGACAGGCCTGGGGGATAAACTGCATCGCAGCAGGGGGGCGACGGGTGCAGAAGCATTTTAGAAATGGCCGGCTGGGCAGTGGATGCTTTCAAGACTTGAAGGCCCTTCCCCACCCCTGGGGTAACCATACCCAAGGACCCGAACCTGGGCTATGCGGGCTGGGCAGAGGGCTGGGGCCGAGGGGGCTCCTGGGCCCGAGTCTCAGTCCTTGAAGGAGGTTCAGGGGTTAGGGAGCCGCTCCTTAAGTCGGGGGCGGGGGGAGAGGCGATGGGGACGGAGCCAGGACTCCACAGGCGGCGAGGTTTCCTTCTGTCCCACCAGCATCTCTCGGTTCTGCTGTTGAAACATATCAGGGATCTGGCTGGCTTCCCTGGTGGTTCAGACGGTAAAACGTTTGCCTGCAGTGCAGGAGATCTGGGTTCGATCCCTGGGTCGGGAAGATCCCCTGGAGAAGGAGATGGCAACCCACTCCAGTACTGTTGCCTGGAAAATTCCTTGGTCGGAGGTGCCTGGTAGGCTACAGCCTATGGGATCGCAAAGAGTCGGATACGACTAAGCGATTTCACATCTTTCACCACCTTCGCCGCCACCACCCGACACACACAGCACTTTCTACACACCGGCTACCCTTCCAGTCACTTTGTGAACATCCACGCCGCTAATCAAAACCCCTGTGAGAGCCGTGCCCTTAGCTGGGGGTGACTGCAGATTCCCTGCCTGCAGGCATGGCCCCCTGCAAGGCCCTGGAGAGCTTGCGCTTAGAGTGGGGACGTTTTAGCTGGAATCTCATCGTCTTTGGCTGCCCGTCCACCTTCTAAGTGTTTTCACTGACCAATGAGGCTTGAGAATTCTGTCTCCCCAGCTTTATGGACTTTCTCCATAAGGAAATGGAGTATTCCTGCCATTTCAGTAAACAGGGATGTCACAGTCATCAAAAATTCCAGCCCCCAAATGTGAATTTCTGAGCCCTGAGGGTGCCCAGGAAGGAGAGCAACACTTGCCATCTGGTAACCAGCCAGACTGCGGCCACTGCCTTCGGTGAGCACTGAGGAGCTCAGGATGCTGGCCCCAGACGGCTGAGAGGCACAGGAAAGGAAGGGCTTCAGGGAGCCCAAATGCTCGCATCTTCCCATGCCTAGAAAAGCACTGAATCCCTTGGCTTGAGATATCTGGTTTTAATTCACAAAAATACTTTTGATGTTCAGATGACCGGCCCCTGTTGCAAACTTCTACAGAACCTGACTCCTCCCCCTGCCTCCAAGGAGCAGTTCTCTCGGGGTTGCTTGAGATGCTGCCTCCCAGGCTTAAGTCCTAAAAATTTCCACCTAGTAAATAAAGCATAACTCTCAACTTTGAGATTGTGACTTAAGCCTCCCTCTGGCTGTGCTGCTCCGGGTAGTGGCCGCGGCTGGGACCCTTGGAGAGTCTCAGGATGGGTCTGTTCATCAGAAATACTAGTGACCAGAGAGAACTCTCAGGCTGACCCACTGACATCTGGGAAGGGGGAACTACAGACTAAGCTCTGTAAAAGCTCTTCAACAGTGAGGGTTAGTGAGTGTCCAGGCAGACGAACACGTGGAGATTCAGGGAGAGCGGGCGGCTGGAGAGGATGTGGAAGCCATGCTCCCTGCACACACCTTGGTCTGTGCGTCTCCCATCTGGCTGCTCCTGAATTACATCTTTTTGTGCTAGATCCGTAATCTAGTAAGTAACGCGTTTCCTTGAACTCTGTGAGCCGCTCTAGCAAATCGGTCAACCCCAGGGGGAGCGTTGCTGAACCTCTGCTCTGTGTCCAATCAGTTTAGAAGCACCGGTGCCAACCTGGACTTGATGTTGGTGTCTGAAGCTGAAAGTGGCAGTTGAAGGACTGAGCAGGAACCCCTGGGGTCAGACACTAACTCCAGGTAGACAGTGTCAGAACAGAATTGAGTTAAATTTGTGGGATACCTGGTCAGTGACCACAGAGACCTAAAAGATTGTCTGGTGGCATTGAAAAAATACACACTGGAGTTTTCCAACTTGCTGGTGCCAACTACAGACTATCCCTCCCTATCTGGGTCTGTAAGAATGAGGTCATGAGCCACTGCAGTCACTGACCTACAATGCCCTCTGAAAGGAGGTCAGGATGAAGCACTCTGTGCTCTGGGGAAACACCAGCAGAACAGGCCTTCAGAGAGATGTTTATCGGGAGAAGAACTGATGAGCTGTGTTTCTTGCACCTTCTCCTGTCTAGAAAAGCACTAAACTCATTAACTGAGACATCTGATTCCCGGGACCAGCAGCAACCTTCTGCCAACCGAGGCTTGGTTGCATGTTCTGCTCCTTCGGCAAAATCACATATACCGAGCTCTCGCCTGGACTTTGCAGAGCAGTTCCTTGGAGCTACTGAAATAGCTTAAGTAAAACTTAACTCACAACCCTCATCTTGTGCGTTTTGCTTCCTTTTTTTTCAGTTGACGTTGGTGTATAATTGTTCCTAATGGACTTGTATGATCTGTGCATTTCTGTGGTGTCTGTTATTATGTCCCCTCTTTCATTTGAATCTTCTCCCTTTTTTATTGAAATAACGTTATTTTATTATAACTTACTTTCCTTTTGTTCTTTTTAAAATACTTTTTAATTTTACATCGGAGGAGAGCCGATTCACAATGTCGTGGTCAGGTCTTCTCTCTCTGTCTCTCTTTTTTCCAGTTAATCTGGCTAAAGGTTCATTAATTTTGTTTCTTTTCACAGCCCAGCTCTTGGTCTCATGGAGCTTTTCTATTGCTCTGTGGCCTCAGCTTCACTGATTTCTGTTCTGACCTTCGCGATCTCCTCCCTGTTGCTAACTTGGAACTTAGCTTGTTTTTCGTTTTCTCGTTCCTTGAGATGCAAAGGTTGCTTTCTTGAGACCTCTCCTTTTCTTTACGTGTTAATTGCTGTAAACTTTATTTCAGGCCGTTTGGGCTGCTATGATAAAATACCACCGCTGGGGTGGCTTATAAACAACAGAAAACTATTTCTCACAGTGATGGAGCCGGGCAGCTCCACCATGCTGGTGCCGGAGGGTTTGGCGTGCTGGTGCTGAGGGCCCACTTCCCGCTTCATCGGTGGCATCTTGTCGCTGCGTCCTCGCGTGGTGGGAGGGGCGAGGGAGTTCGGCGGCGTCTCTTTTATAAGAACACTGATCCCCTTCATGAGGGGCCCACTCTCACGGCCTGAGCACCTTCCAAAGACTCCGCGTCCAAATACCGTTACACTGGGTGCTAGGGTTTCCGTACAGGGTCCTGGGGCTGGCGGGCGGGGCGGACACGGCTGTCCAGGCGGTGTGAGCGTCTCCTTCGGGACGTTCGCCGCGTCCCGTGAGTGTCGGCGCGCTGTGTTTCCATTTCTGTTTGTTTCAAGATATTGTTTTAGTCCCCTTCTGATCTTTCTCTTTGACACACGGGTTGTTAAGGAGTGTCTTATCTATTTCCGCATTTTTGTGAACTTTTCTATTTTCCTGTTAATGATTTCTAGTTTCACGACATTGTGGTCAGAAAGGATACTTGATATTAAAGAGTCGGACGCGACTGAGCAACTGAACTGAGATGAACTGAAACATACTGAGACTCTTTTGGTGACCTAACATATAAGAATGAAGAGTGGAGAATGTTCCATGTGTTTCTATTGGATGGAACATTGCATACATATCTATTAAGTCCTTCTAATAAAATGTGTAATTCAAGCCCAATATTTCCCTGTTTATTTTCTGTCTGGGCAATCTATCCGTTGCTGAATGTGGGGTACTGGAGTTCCCTGCCATTATTGCATCTATGTCTAGTTCTGCTTTTGAAGGGCTTCCCCAATGGCTCAGCGGTGGGGAATCTGCCTGCAATGCAGGAGACACAGGAGACAAGATTTAATCCCTGGGTTGGGAAGATCTACTGGAGAAGGAAATGGCAACCCACTCCAGTGTTCTTGCCTGAAAAATTCCACGGACAGAGGAGCCTCACAACTGAGCACACGAGAGAGTTCTGTTGGTATTGAGCTTGTGAAAATTATTAAATGTGTTAGTCGCTCAGTCACGTCTGACTCTTTGCAACCCTGTAGACTGTAGCCTCGGAGAAGGCAATGGCACCCCACTCCAGTACTCTTGCCTGGAAAATCCCATGGATGGAGGAGCCTGGTAGGCTGCAGTCCATGGGGTCGCTTAGAGTCGGACACGACTGAGCGACTTCACTTTCACTTTTCCTGTTCATGCACTGGAGAAGGAAATGGCAACCCACTCCAGTGTTCTTGCCTGGAGAATCCCAGGGACGGCGGAGCCTGGTGGGCTGCCGTCTATGGGGTCGCATAGAGTCAGACACGACTGAAGCGACTTAGCAGCAGCAGCAGCTAGTTCTGCTTTAAGGCCTGTTAATGCTTGTATAATATATTCAATTGCTCCGATGTTGGGTGCATCTATATTTATGGTTGTAATCCTCTTGATGAATTCACTCTTTTGCTGCTACATAATGACATTTTGCCTCTAGTTACAGCTTTTCACTTACAAACCTATTTTCTCTGACGTAAGTGTATCTTTCCCTGTTCATTTCCATGGAATATCTTTTTCCTTCCCTTCATTTTTAGCCTGTGTATGTCCTTGAAATTCAAATGAGTCTCTGCAGAAATCATCATATAGTTGAGCCTTAAAAAAAAATGCCACTCAGCCACTCTGTGTCTAGGGTTGGAGGCAGGGTAGGCAGATAAAATTCAGGAGGCCAGTGAAGCCTGGGTTTCACAAAGACAAATTATTTTGAAGACTAAGGATGGCCCAGGGTCGCGTGGGTGCAAACACTTCTGAGCTCAGAGGGGACCGATGCCATGCTGTCCCTCCTGCTGCCACACGGTGTCGTCAGCAGTCTTCTCCAACACCTTTCAGTTCAAAAGCATCAATTCTTCGGTGCTCAGCTTTTTTTATAGTCCAGCTCTCACATCCATAGATGACTTCTGGGGAAACCATAGCCTTGACTAGACGGACCTTTGTTGGCAAACTAATGTCACTGCTTTTTAATATGCTGTCTAGGTTGGTCATAACTTTCCTTCCAAGGAGCAAGCGTCTTTTAATTTTGTGTCTGCAATCACCATCTGCAGTGATTTTGGAGCCCAGAAAAATAAAGTCAGCCACTGTTTCCACTGTTTCCCCATCTGTTTGCCATGAAGTGATGGGACCGGATGCCATGATCTTAGTTTTCTGAATGTTGAGCCGTGCGTATACCCATCTCTGAAGTTCTAATGCTTCTCTCAGTAGACAAATTTACACATCTGCATCTCAACAGACATCTCTGCATAGAATTGTAAAGACTCCCTGTCAGCCCACCATGGTCCTTGATCTCCCTGCTAAGGATGTACCGCTAGCAGAGATGCCAGGGAACGAGGGGAGAGCAGCACTCCCCGTCGCTCTCCGGGGTGCATTCCGTGCAACTTGGAGGGCAGATCACATGGGTTTTCAGTCCTATATCACCTGGATCCAAAATACATTGAGAGCAAAGGTACAGGGTAAACATTTTTTTAGGAAGGTAGAGTACTGATTTATGTGAGGAAGGTAAATTACGGACTTGTAGAGAGCAGTGCAAGTTAGAACATTCACAACAGTGATTCGCTTGCAGCGAACAGAACCTGCAGGAGAACAAGCGTCAGTGACCAGGACGGTCCCACGAGGTTGGTCCCCCACCAAACTGCGGGACGCTGTCTAAACGTTCAGTGATACAAGGTAGTGATGGACCAATGGATGCCATTGTCTCCAGACTAATCACACAGCCAATTCTACCATCTCTCAGAGGGCTATATAGGAACTGAATAAACAATTCTGCAAAGATGTGAAAGCAGAAGTTTGAGGGATCAAGAGGGAGGGAGTCACCCTCCAGGTGTGGGGCCTGGGCCCTGAGAGGCAGGGCAGGGTCAGGACAGGAGACAGAGGCCTGGGGTGCCTGGCACCTGAGCCTCTGAGATCAGGCCCAGGGACAGTGGCGGGTGGTACACGGGGCCTTCCTTATGTGTCGGGAGATGCTCTGAGTGTCCTTGAGACGTGCCTCACCGATGCTCGCATCGGATCCTGGAGATGGGAGTAGCTCTAAGCCCCTTTACCTGTGATGGGACCATGGCCCCGCTAGGCAGGCACTCAGAGCCTGGACCACATAGGAGGAGGCTGTTGGGGCCTGGCTCCTGGGGCGGGAGGTGGGGACACCTCTGGGGTCCACAGCCGAGACAGCCTGGAGGTGGGGCGGGGGCTCATGCTGGAGAACTGGGTCCCAGCGTGAAGATGGACTGGGTTCATACAAAGAAAGGTGACTGAAATTTCAAAAATGTAATATTCAGCAAGCAAAGGGAAAGAAAGAAAATCTGTAGCACAGCTATATGTCAGTTTCAAATAAAAACATGGAAAGGCGTGTTGTGTTTCCCAGATCTTCTTTCTTGTGGGAATTTGGGGAGATCAGGGGAGTCCAGCCCCTCCTTGTCAGGGTGGCAGGATGGGAATAACACAAACCAAGTCAGGGAAAAAAACAGTTTTCAAAGGAAATTTGTGACGCAGCTTTGATGGTAATATCCTGGCCCCCTTGGAAGATACCAGGAGAATTAGCGCGGGGATGAAGCAGAGATTCCGCAGTTGACAGGGTTACACTCAAGGCCTCCGTCGCTGGCCCCTGCTCTGATGGTCACTGTAATCACTCAGGATTAATCCCCACGTTATGGGCTCCCACCAGGGCCTCTCCCACGGTCTCCTTTGACGTGAGTCCGTCCCAAGGGGTGGGTCCTGTTATGCTTTTGTCAAGGAGCCAGGGGTCCTGTTCTGGCCTCGTGTCCTGTTGGGACTGCCTGCCCTCTTTCTAGTTCTTGCATGATGTTGTGTCCACAGGTACTGTTTCAGGGGCGACTTTGTTCTCATCAGGTGTTTGCAGATATTGCTCCTGCATCCCTGGGTTTAGGATGTTTCCAAGAGACACGGCTCAAATTGACCAGATAGTCACAGCGTCCCCACCCCAAGGCCTGGGACTGGGGATTGCTGTTTTCGCAACATTTCTTAAAACCTGTGGAATTCTACTTGTAATCATCTTATGTCTTAGTCCTGAGCATTTTGTATCTGTTTTCTCCTGGAACACGTTATCCTCTTTTCAGATAAACTTGCAGATTTTCCTTCAGGTCAGGGAGAGTTTCCTGTATTTGAAGAATACATTTCCATTCCACGTACTGAGTCTTTACCGCTTGTACTGAGCTGGGTGTTCATTGCCCCCAGCAGACAGATGTTCGCCTCTCTGGCGAGGCCATAGCTCTGCATTTCCACCTTTGTTTCCTGGATTTTTTAAATTGAGACTGACGTCTTCCCTTCTTCAGCTTCTCTATGTCTTTCGAATGGAGAATTTAACCCATTTAAATTTAAAGTGCTTATTAGCATATAGGGGCATACTTCGGTCCTCTTGCCTATTCTAGGCTGTTTTGCAGATTTTTTTCTTCTCTCTTTTTCTCTTCTTTTATGATGTGACGATTTTCTGTAGTGGTGTGCCTTGATTCCTATCTATCTTTTTTGTATCTTCTGCTGGTGTTGATTTCTGACTACTGAGAGACTTCAATGAAAGTCGTATAGTCATGACGGCTTCTGCATTCGGCATATCGTCTGTATTCATATTTGTGTATGATCATGCACTCACAGATCTCAGCCCAACTGAAAAGTTAGTGTCTACATTTCTCCGGTTTGTCTCCTGGGAGTCTTTTAGAGTTTGGTGCCTTATTCCGATGGCATGACTGAGCGGCCTTTCTTTGTTATGTTCCTTTCTGGGTAACAAGGTGTTCCAGATTCATTTTGCTGCTTCCATTTCTCCAGAATACTCCGGTCCCCTTAAGATACATAAAGTGCTATTGCACCAAAGTGGTCTTGACGCAGGAGTGCTCTTAGCTCCTGGGTTGGTCATTTTTCCAGATCTTTCAATGGAACGCAATCCTGTTCTGTTTTTTTAAGATAATGTTAATACATATCATGATTTCATTTTGCTATTTCTAACTCAAATATACCCACAGACCCTGTAGCTGGAGTCACAGCTCCCAGAGCATGGAATAGTGTATTAATGTGTCTGGTGGACCCCTAGCAACCGCCTCTGGGTGGGCTGCCTCCCCAGGTACGAGAGGACTGATTTTCACTGGGGGAGTTCTTAGAGTAAGCCTTCACTCCCTTTGGTCCTTTGATGTCTTTAGGTTCACAGAGTCCTGCAAAGTGGTCTCAGGCCTGAGCTGTGAGGCGGGGGCTCCTGAAACCTGCCCGCTGAACCGTCAGCACAGCAGGGGCCTCGGCCCTCCCTGATGCCCACCCGGCGATGAACAGTCTGGGCTGCCCCCAGGAAGAGGGTCTTCCCGTGATGCACAGATGCTCCTGTGCTGTCAGAGGCCGCATGTTAGTTCATTCTCTCCCTTTGAGGGTGAGACCCAGGCATGTTTCAATACTCTTTCCTGCTCCGCATCGGGGACCAGACTGGTAGACCCGTTCTTAAGGGCTTCTGGTGCATATGTCTCTCTTTGAAATCCTGGGCTTCTCCTCAGACAAGTCCACATGTCTGCATGTCAACATACGACTTTGCATCGAATTCAAAGACTCCACATCAGACCTGATGTCCATCCATGGACCGCCGGCTCCACGTTAAGAATTTCCTACCAGCGGAGGCCGCAGGGAAGAGGGAGAGAGTGGCGTTGTCCCTCCCGTTGCTGTGGGCATCCCGGGACTCGGTGGGTGGGTCACGTGGGTTTTCACTCTTGTGTCACTTGAAGGCGGATCACACTGAGACCCGAGGGGCAGGGGCCGCAACATGTAAGGTGACCAGAGGCTGACTGACCTGAGCCTGGAAAGCTCCAGGCCTGTAGAGAGGGCTGAAGTGAGAGTGTTCGTAACAGAGATTTGCTTGCAGGGAACAGAACAGGGGCAGGAAAGAGGGTCAGCTACCAGCATGGCCCCCGCCAAGTGGGTCCTTCCCTGAACTGGATGTTGTCTAAACCTGCACTGACACAGGTTCTGTTCAGCTCAGTCGCTCAGTCGTGTCCCACTCTTTGAGACCCCATGGACGGCAGCACACCAGGCCTCCCTGTCCATCACCAACTCCTGGAGCTTGCTCAAACTCATGTCCATCAAGTTAGTGATGACATCCAACCATCTCATCCTCTGTCATCCCCTTCTCCTCTTGCCTTCAATCTTTCCCAGCATCAGGGTCTTTTCCAATGAGTCAGTTCTTCACATCAGGTGGCCAAAGTATCGGAGTTTCAGCTTCAGCATCAGTCCTTCCAATGAATATTCAGGACTTGTTTCATTTAGGATGGACTGGTTGGGATCTCCTTGCAGTCTAAGGGACTCTCAAGAGTCTTCTCCAACACCACAGTTCAAAAGCATCAATTCTTCAGTGCTCAGCTTTCTTTATAGTCCAACTCTCACATCCACACATGACTACAGGAAAAACCATAGCTTTGACTGCATGGACCTTTAGTATGTCTCTGCTTTTTAATATGCTGTCTAGGTTAGTCATAGCTTTTCTTCCAAGGAGCAAGCATCTTTTAATTTCATGGCTGCAGTCACCATCTGCAGTGATTTTGGAGCCCAAGAAAATAAAGCCTCTCACTGTTTCCATTATTTCCCCATCTATTTGCCATGAAGTGATGGGATGGCTTGGCATGATATTAGTTTTCTGAATGTTGAGTTTTAAGCCAGCTTTTCACTCTCCTCTCTCACTTTCATGAAGAGGCTCTTTAGTTCTTCTTCACTTTCTGCCATAAGGGTGGTGTCATCTGCATATCTGAGGTTACTGATATTTCTCCCGGCAATCTTGACACAAGGTAGTGGTGGATAGATAGATGCCACTGTCTCCAAACTAATCACACAGCCAATTCTACCAACTCCCAGAGAGTCTGTAAAAAAAACTGAATAAACACTTCTGAAATGATGTGGAAGTAGAAAGGTTCCGGGATCCTCAGGGAGGAGGAGTCACCCTCCAGGTGTGGATCCTGAGTCCTGAGAGGCAGGGCTGGGTCAGGACAGGAGGCAGAGATGGGGGGACCTGGCACCTGAGCCTCACAAATCAGGGAGAGGCAGGTGATGGTGGCGGGTGGTACACGAGGCGTTTCTTATGGGTCAGGAGATGCTATGAGTGTCCTTTAGACGTGCCTCACTGATGCTCTGGAGAAGGCAATGGCACCCCACTCCAGTATTCTTGCCTGGAAAATCCCATGGACGGAGGATTTTTCTGTCCGTGGGGTTGCTAAGAGTCGGACATGACTGAGCGACTTCACTTTCCCTTTTCACTTTCTTGCATTGGAGAAGGAAATGGAAACCCAATCCAGTATTCTTGCCTGGAGAACCTCAGGGACGGGGAGCCTGGTGGGCTTCCGTCTATGGGGTTGCACAGAGTCGGACACGACTGAAGCGACTTAGCAGCAGCAGCAGCAGCAGCACTGATGCTCACATTGGATCCTGGAGATGTAGGAGTAGCTCTAAGCTCCTTTAGATGCGATGGGACCACAGCCTTCCTAAGCAGGCACTCAGAGTCCTCATCACACAGGTGGATGCTGGCAGGGGCCTGGCTCCTGTGGAGGAAGGTGGAGGCACTGCTGGTGTTCAGGACAACCCGGAGGTGGGCTACAGGTTTTTATCGGGAAACCAGAGAGAAGATGGACTGGGTTTCTACAAAGAGACTTTGTAGAAGTTTATGGATTATTATTCACAAATAGAATATTCAGCAAGCAAAAGGAAAGAAACAAGGTCTGTAGCACAACATGTTTGTCAGTTTCCAGTAGAAACATCAAAAGCCACACTGTGTTTGTCAAGACACAGATACATGCCTGGTTATCTTTAAAGTGTATTAGTGTTTGTTCTTTCTTAGAGGCATGTGGAAAAATCAGGAAGGGTTCTGTCCCTTCGAACAGGGAGTAACTCAACCAAGTAAAGTACAATTTTCAAAGGAGATTTGTAATACAAGCTTTGGTGATAATCTCTTGGTTTACTTGGAAGATACCAGAATTAGCGTGGGGATGAAGCAGAGATTCCGCAGTTGACAGGGTTACACTCAAGGCCTCCATCGCTGGTCCCTGCACTGATGGTCACTGTAATCACTCGGGATTAATCCCCACGTTACGGGCTCCCACCAGGGCCTCTCCCATGGCTCTCCTTTGATGTGAGTCCATCACAAGGGGTGGGTCCTGTTATGCTTTTGTCAAGGAGCCAGGGGTCCTGTTCTGGCCTCCTGTCCTGTTGGGACTGCTTGCCCGCTTTCTAGTTCTTGCATGACGTTGTGTCCACAGGTACTGTTTCAGGGATGACTTTGTTCTCATCAGGTGTTTGCTGTAGATATTGCTCCTGCATCCCTGGGTTTAGGATGTTGCCAAGAGACACAGCTCAAATTGACCAGATAGTCACAGCGTCCCCACCCCAAGGCCTGGGACTGGGGATTGCTGTTTTTGCAACATTTCTTAAAACCTGTGGAATTCTACTTGTAATCATCTTATGTCTTAGTCCTGAGCATTTTGTATCTGTTTTCTCCTGGAACACGTTATCCTCCTTTCAGATAAACTTGCAGATTTTCCTTCAAGTCACAGAGAGTTTCTTATATTTAAAAAATAGATTTCATCTCTGTTTACCGAGGTGCTTACCAATGACAGTGAGGCTGGGGGTTCACTGTCCACATGTCTGCTCACCTCTCTGGTGGTGAGACAGCGCTGCGTTTTCACCTGCACGGTGAGCCTCTCGGGTTTTTTTTTTAAATACAGCTATTGAGTTTGTAGCCTCTCTGCCCTGTACCTGCTTTTCTCTTTCATATATGGTGACTATGATGATCTCTGATTGTCCATGTTTGTCTACAGGGCTCGGCATCTCTCTTTTCAAACTTCTATAGCTGTATCATTTCAACAATGAGTCTTGTTCAAATGCTTCTGCCATATTTTAATTCACTGGTTCCAAATTAGGAAGCGACTATGACAAGCCTGTAGTACATCATGCGAAACGCTGGGCTGGTTGAATCACAAGCTGGAATCAAGATTTCCTGGAGAATTATCATCAACCTCAGATATGCAGATGATATCATGCCAATGGCAGAAAGTGAAGAGGAATTCAAGAGCCTCTTGATGATGGTGAAAGAGGAGAATGAAAAAGCTGGCTTGAAACTCAACATTCACTAAACTAAGATCATAGAGTCCAGACCCATCCCTTAATGGCAAATAAAAAGGAAATAATTGGAAGTAGTGACAGATTTTATTTTCTTTTGCTCCAAAATCACTGTGGTAGGTGACTGCAGTCATGAAATTAGAAGACAATTGCTCCTTGGAAGAAAAGCTATGAGAAACCTAGATGGGGTATTAAAAAGCAGAGACATCACTTTGTCGACAAACATCTGTTGAGTCAAAGCTGTGGTTTTCCCAGTAGTCGTGTATGGATGTGAGACCTGGACCAAAGAGAAGGCAACTCCATGGACTGCAGCCTGCCAGGCTTCCCTGTCCATCACCAACTCCCGGAGTCAGTCAAACCCATCTCCACTGAGTCGGGGATGCCATCCAACCATCTCATCCTCTGTCGTCCCCTTCTCCTCTTGCCTTCGATTTTTCCCATCATCAGGATCTTTTCCAATGAGTCAGCTCTTCCCATCAGGTGGTCAAAGTATTGGAGTTTCAGCTTCAACATCAGTCCTTCCAATGAACACCCAGGACTGATCTCCTTTAGGATGGACTGGTTGGATCTCCTTGCAGTCCAAGGGACTCTCAAGAGTCTTCTCCAACACCTCAGTTCAAAAGCATCAATTCTTCGGCGCTCAGCTTTCGTTATAGTCCAGCTCTCACATCCATACACAACGCCTGGAAAAACTATAGCTTCGACTGGACGGACCGCTGTCGGCAAAGTAATGTCTCTGCTCTTTAATTTGCTGTCTAGGTTGGTCATGGGTGTGAACACTTCTGAGCTCAGAGGGGACCGCCGCTGTGCTGTCCCTCCTGCTGCCACACGGTGTCGCTGCAGGACCTCCCAGGAGCCGGCCCTCAGGCCTGCAGGCAGCTCACCCCAGGCAGAGGCAGCGGGTCCCCCTGAAGTTACAGAGAAGAAGGTTTGTGTCCGGGTGCAGACAGTGTGTTACCGTGTCCAGCACCTTCCCAGGAACCGCCTCTGGGTGGGCTCCCTCCCCTGGGCTCCATCCCCAGGTGTCAGATGACATATTTTTTCACTTGGAGGCCTTTAAGCCTTCATTCCCTCTGATGTTTTGATTACCTCTAGGGTCACCGAGTCCTGCAAAGTGGTCTCAGGCCTGAGCTGTGAGGCAGGGGCTCCTGAAACCTTCCCGCTGAGCCATCAGCACAGCAGGGACCTCGGCCCTCCCTGATGCCCACCCAGTGATGAACAGTCTGGGCTGCCCCCAGGAAGAGGGTCTTCCTGTGATGCACAGATGCTCCTGTGGCGTCAGAGGTCGCATGTTAGTTCATTCTCTCCCTTTGACGGTGAGACCCAGGCATGTTTCAATTCTGTTTCCTGCTCTACACTGGGGACCAGACTGGTAGTTCAGTTCAGTTCAGTCCAGTTCAGTCGCTCAGTCGTGCCAACTCCTTGCGAACCCATGGACTGCAACACGCCAGGCATCCCTGTCCATCACCATCTCCCGAAGTCCAGTAGACCCATTTTTCAATGCTTTCCTAGAATATGCTCCTCTTTTAAATCCTAATGAGCTTCCCTTCAGACAAGTGGGCACATCTCCATGCCAACACCGAACTTTGCACAGAATTTTAGACTCGGTACTACTCCTTACACCCACCCATGGCCTTCAGATGCCAAGCTAAGAACCGATACAAGCACAAGCGTCAGAGAAGAGGGTAGAGGGGCACCTCCCCTTCCATATTCTGTGGGCCTCTGATGGGACTTGGGGGGTGGATCAGGTGGGCTTTCAGTCCTGTCTCCTGAAACCAAAATACACTGAAAGCCGAGGTGCAGGGCAACAATATGTAAGATGATAAAACGCTATTGTAGCTGAGCTCGGTAAACTTCAGGCTTGTAGAGAGGGTTACAAGTGGGAATATTCACAGCAGTGATTCATTTTCAGGGGATAGTGCAGGCACAAAATCAGCATCAGCTACCAGGCTGGTCCACACCAGGCTGGTCCTCCACTGAACTACTGAATGTTGTCTCAACCTGTGTGGATGCAGTGTAGTGATGGGCAGAAGGCTGCCTTTGTCTCTGAACTAACCACACAGGCAACTGTACTCACTCCCAGACGGCATTTGAGGAAATAACAAACAATTCTGCAAAGATGTGAAAGCAGAAGTTTGAGGGATCAAGAGGGAGGGAGTCACCCTCCAGGTGTGGGGCCTGGGCCCTGAGAGGCAGGGCAGGGTCAGGACAGGAGACAGAGGCCTGGGGTGCCTGGCACCTGAGCCTCTGAGATCAGGCCCAGGGACAGTGGCGGGTGGTACACGGGGCCTTCCTTATGTGTCGGGAGATGCTCTGAGTGTCCTTGAGACGTGCCTCACCGATGCTCGCATCGGATCCTGGAGATGGGAGTAGCTCTAAGCCCCTTTACCTGTGATGGGACCATGGCCCCGCTAGGCAGGCACTCAGAGCCTGGACCACATAGGAGGAGGCTGTTGGGGCCTGGCTCCTGGGGCGGGAGGTGGGGACACCTCTGGGGTCCACAGCCGAGACAGCCTGGAGGTGGGGCGGGGGCTCATGCTGGAGAACTGGGTCCCAGCGTGAAGATGGACTGGGTTCATACAAAGAAAGGTGACTGAAATTTCAAAAATGTAATATTCAGCAAGCAAAGGGAAAGAAAGAAAATCTGTAGCACAGCGTATATGTCAGTTTCAAATAAAAACATGGAAAGGCGTGTTGTGTTTCCCAGATCTTCTTTCTTGTGGGAATTTGGGGAGATCAGGGGAGTCCAGCCCCTCCTTGTCAGGGTGGCAGGATGGGAATAACACAAACCAAGTCAGGGAAAAACAGTTTTCAAAGGAAATTTGTGACGCAGCTTTGATGGTAATATCCTGGCCCCCTTGGAAGATACCAGGAGAATTAGCGCGGGGATGAAGCAGAGATTCCGCAGTTGACAGGGTTACACTCAAGGCCTCCGTCGCTGGCCCCTGCTCTGATGGTCACTGTAATCACTCAGGATTAATCCCCACGTTATGGGCTCCCACCAGGGCCTCTCCCACGGTCTCCTTTGACGTGAGTCCGTCCCAAGGGGTGGGTCCTGTTATGCTTTTGTCAAGGAGCCAGGGGTCCTGTTCTGGCCTCGTGTCCTGTTGGGACTGCCTGCCCTCTTTCTAGTTCTTGCATGATGTTGTGTCCACAGGTACTGTTTCAGGGGCGACTTTGTTCTCATCAGGTGTTTGCAGATATTGCTCCTGCATCCCTGGGTTTAGGATGTTTCCAAGAGACACGGCTCAAATTGACCAGATAGTCACAGCGTCCCCACCCCAAGGCCTGGGACTGGGGATTGCTGTTTTCGCAACATTTCTTAAAACCTGTGGAATTCTACTTGTAATCATCTTATGTCTTAGTCCTGAGCATTTTGTATCTGTTTTCTCCTGGAACATGTTATCCTCTTTTCAGATAAACTTGCAGATTTTCCTTCAAGTCACGGAGAGTTTCTTATATTTAAAAAATAGATTTCAACTCTGTTTACTGAGGTGCTGACCGATGACAGTGAGGCTGGGGGTTCACTGTCCGCAC
Source organism: Okapia johnstoni (assembly GCA_024291935.2). Lineage (NCBI taxonomy): Eukaryota > Metazoa > Chordata > Mammalia > Artiodactyla > Giraffidae > Okapia > Okapia johnstoni. Next base: position 1,170,701 of record JAGTYA010000026.1, read on the forward strand.
GTCTGCTCACCTCTCCGGTGATGAGACAGAGCTGCGTTTTCACCTGCACGGTGAGCCTCTCGGGTCTTTTTTTTTGAGGTTCAGCTGTTCAGTGTCCGACCATCTCTGGTCTCCACGCTCTTCGCTTTCATGTTTTCTGTGTAACGATCGCGGACAGTCAGCTTTTTCTATAGGTCTCTACATGTTCCTGGAGAAAGCGATGGCACCCACTCCAGTACTCTTGCTTGGAAAATCCCAGGGACAGAGGAGCCTGGTGGGCTGCCGTCTATGGGGTCGCACAGGGTTGGACACGACTGAAGCAACTTAGCAGCAGCAGCTACATGTTCCTTTCCACTGCTTCTATGGTTTTATCACAGCATCTATGATTCCTGTTGAAATGATTCTGTCATATATTTTAATTCGCCATTAGTTAAAGCATTTGTAGGAATTGCACTCTTTCTACTGGATTATGTTTTAATTTACATCTTTCTTTGGAGAATTTAACCCCTTTGCATCGGTCGCTCTTGGTCAGGGCCTTGCTCAGCCGTCTTGTTGATGGTTCCTTGCTGTCCTGTGGTTTATTTCTGCCCCCTCCCTCTCTGCCTTCCTCTGTGACTTGATGATTCTCCGCAGTGGAAGACCTTGACTCCTGTCTCTTTCTCTTTTCTATATCCATGGTAGAATTTTACTTCTGATTACCATGAAGCTGCAGTGATTCTGGAGCCCAAGAAAATATAATCTGCCACTGTTTTCATTCTTTCCCCACCTATTTACCATGAAGTGATGGGACCAGATGCCAAGATCTCAGTTTTCAAATGTTGAGTTTTAAGGCAGCTTTTTCACTCTCCTCTTTCGTCTTCATCACGAGGCTCTTTAGTTCCTCTTCACTTTCTGCCATTAGAGTGGTGCCATCTGCCTGTCTGAGGTTGTTCATATGTCTCCTGGCAATCTTGATTCCAGCTTGAAAGAAAAGCTATGGCAAATCTGGAGAGCGTGTTAAAGAGCAGAGACATCACTTGCCGACAAAGGTCCATATAGTCAAAGCTATGGTTTTTCCAGGAGTCATGTACAGATGTGAGAGTTGGACCATAAAGAAAGCTGAGCAGCAATGAATTGATGCTTTGAATGTGGTGCTGGAAAAGACTCTTGAAAGTCCCTTGGACTGCAAAGAGATCAAACCGTCAATCCTGAAGGCAATCAAGTCTGGATATTCACTGGAAGGACTGATGTTGAAGCTTTAGCACTTTGGCCACCTGATGCAAAGAGGCGACTCATTGGAAAAGACCCTGATGCTGGGAAAGATTGAGGGCAGGAGGGGAAGGGCACCACAGAGGATGAGAAGGTTGGATGGCATCACCCAGTCAATGGACATGAGTGTGAGGAAACTCCAGCGATAGTGAAGGCCAGAGAACCCTGGCGTGCTGCCATCCAAGGGGTTGCAAACAGTCAGACACGACGTAGCAACTGAACAACAACGGCAAGTATAAAACTTAGGAGAAGCATCTTACAGTTACACCGAGTCACGCCTTTGGCATGTTACTGTACTATTACTGGTGTGGGATTGTGGACCCATAGATTTAAAGATATTTGACCTGTAGCAATCCATTGGAGAAACTGGTGTTCACACTGTCTCTAGTTTGTTTTCTGGGAGTCTGCTCAGGTTTCTGCCTCATCCTAATGGCATGACTGAGGAGTCTTTCCTTGTTATCTTCCTGCTTTCTGGGATCCCAAGATGTTTCAGATTCATATTATTCACTTCCAGACCAATTTCTCTAGGAAAGCCAGGTCTGATTAAAATATGAGGGATGTATTTCAGCACAGCAGTCTTAGTGCTGGAGAGCTCATAGCGACTGGCTTCGTCATTTTCCTAAATCTTCCGTGGAAGTGAATGCTGTGTTTGAGATCATATACGTCCACATGTCATGCTGCCCTTTCTGACTCAAGTATAGCACCACAGCCCCCACAGCCACAGCCCCCACCGCTGGGGCCGTGGCCCCAGCAGCCCGTGGTTGGCGGGTTGAGGGTGGAGCCGGTCAGAGGAGCGGGTGGAGAGAGAGAGCAGGTGCCCAGCGTGGGGCCTCCTGGGCCAGCACGTCTATCTGGGGCGAGGTGAGATGCCGGACACACGGTCCCTTCCTGGTTCTTGCGCCGCTTCCCCAGGGCACCTCTCCGTCTCGCAGGGTCTCACTCCTCTCTGTTTATACGGCCCTTTCTCCACCTTGCTGTCAGGTTCGTTTGTGGAACAGAGTTCCCAGTGACGGCGACCAACCCAGCGTGTGATCCGCATTTCATGGCCACGGGCGGGGAAGCGCAGAGAAGGCAGAGACCCACTCAGAGCTTGGTCTTGGGAGCCGATGTTGAGCCCATGGCCTGGATGGGTCCTGTGTGATGTCACCTTGAAACCACTTCTCCGGATTTGGAGGGTCCTGGACCCTCACCTTCCTTGTGTGCAGGGGGCTCCTGTCCAGGGGTATTTCTGGCCTTCAGGTGTCTCATCCATTCAGGACTCTACTGGAGAGTCTCAGTATTGGCTGAAAAATGGAGTAAGGAGCTAATCCCAGGATTTTGCCTTGCGCTCCATCTAGGAAGGTGCTCCTGTGATAACGAGGAGGTTGGGTTTGGTCTTCTGAGACCTCTCTCCTCAGTGCATCACCTGGGTGGCAGGGTTGACAGGTAAAATTCCGGATACGTGGAGCCGGGTTTTCTCATAGACAGATGCTTCTGAAGAAAGGATGGCCCAGGGTCGCGTGGATGCAAACACTTCTGAGCTCAGAGGGGACCGCCGCCGTGCTGTCCCTCCTGCTGCCACACGGTGTCGATGCAGGACCTCCCAGGAGCCGGCCCTCAGGCCTGCAGGCAGCTCACCCCAGGCGGAGGCAGCAGGTCCCCCTGAAGTTACAGAGAAGAAGGTTTGTATCTGGGTGCAGACAGTGTGTTACCGTGTCCAGCACCTTCCCAGTGACTGCCTCTGGATGGGCTTCCTCCCCAGGGTATGAGAGGACTTGCGTTTACTTGGGGGTCTTTAGAATAAGCCTCCATCCACTTTGATGTTTTGATTACCTCTAGGGTCACTGAGTCCTGCAAAGTGGTCTCAGGCCTGAGCTGTGAGGCAGGGGCTCCTGAAATCTTCCCACTGAGCCGTCAGCAGAGCAGGGGCCTCGGCCCTCCCTGATGCCCACCCAGCGATGAACAGTCTGGGCTGCCCCCAGGAAGAGGGTCTTCCTGTGATGCACAGATGCTCCTGTGCCATCAGAGGCCGCATGTTAGTTCATTCTCTCCCTTTGAGGGTGAGACCCAGGCATGTTTCAATACTCTTTCCTGCTCCGCATCAGGGACCAGACCGGTAGACCTGTTCTTAAGGGCTTCTGGTGCGTATGTCTCTCTTTGAAATCCTGCTGGGCTTCTCCTCAGACAAGTCCACATGTCTGCATGTCAGCATACGACTTTGCATCGAATTCAAAGACTCCACATCAGACCTGATGTCCATCCATGGACCGCCGGCTCCACGTTAAGAATTTCCTACCAGCGGAGGCCGCAGGGAAGAGGGAGAGAGTGGCGTTGTCCCTCCCGTTGCCGTGGGCGTCCCGGGGGCTCAGTGGGTGAGTCACGCGGGTTTTCACTCCTCTGTCACCTGAAGGCGGATCACAGTGAGACCCGAGCGGTAGGGGCGGCGACATGTAAGGTGACGAGAGGCTGACTGACCTGAGCCTGGAAAGCTCCAGGCCGGTAGAGAGGGCTACAGTGAGAGTGTTCGTAACAGAGATTTGCTTGCAGGGAACAGAACAGGGGCAGGGACAAGGGTCAGCTACCAGCATGGCCCCCGCTAAGCGGGTCCTTCCCTGAACTGGATGTTGTCTAAACCTGCACTGACTGGTAGTGATGGACAGACAGATGCCACTGCCTCCAAACTCATCACACCGCCAGTTCTACCAACTCCCAGAGGTTTTGTGAGGAACTGAACAAACAGTTCTGCAGTGAGGTGGAAGCAGGATGGTTCAGGGATCACCAGAGAAGGTCAGTCACCTTCCAGGTGTGGGGTCTGGGCCCGGAGAGGCAGGGCGGGGTCAGGACAGGAGACAGAGGCCGGCGGTGCCTGGCACCTGAGCCTCTGAGATCAGGCCCAGGGACAGTGGCGGGTGGTACACGGGGCCTTCCTTATGTGTCGGGAGACGCTCTGAGTGTCGTTGAGACGTGCCTCACCAATGCTCACATCGGATCCTGGAGATGGGAGTAGCTCTAAGCCCCTTTACCTGTGATGGGACCATGGCCCCGCTAGGCAGGCTCTCAGAGCTTGGACCACATAGGAGGAGGCTAGTGGGGCCTGGCTCCTGGGGAGGAAGGTGGGGGCACCTCTGGGGTTCACAGCTGAGACAGCCTGGAGGTGGGGTGGGAGCTTATGCTGGAGAACTAGGTACCAGAAGAAGAATTGAGTTTCTACCAAGAAATGTGGCTTAATTTTCAGAAGTACAGCGTTCAGCAAGTAAGGGGAGTGAAACAGGAGCAGCTGTGCGACAACGTGTTTGTCAATTTCAGATAAAAACATCAAAGCCACGCTGTATCTCCCAGGATATACACACACGCCTGTGTCTCTTGAAGTGTGTCTATGTGGGTTCTTTCTTTGGAGACGAAGGCAAAGTCAGGAGGGGCCCTGCCCCTTTTCAAAGGGTGACAGGATGGGAAAACCTAAACCAAGAAAAGATGACACAGTTTTCAAAGGACATTTGTGATACCAGCTTTGATGGCAATATCCTGGCCCCTTTAGAAGATACCAGGAGAATTAGCGTGGGGATGAAGCAGAGATTCCGCAGTTGACAGGGTTACACTCAAGGCCTCCGTCGCTGGCCCCTGCTCTGATGGTCACTGTAATCACTCAGTATTAATCCCCACGTTATGGGCTCCCACCAGGGCCTCTCCCACGGTCTCCTTTGACGTGAGTCAGTCCCAAGGGGTGGGACCTTGCAGGCTTTTGCCAAGGAGCCAGGGGTCCTATTCTGGCCTCCTGTCCTGTTGGGACTGCTTGCCTGTTTTCTTTTGCTTGAATGATGCTGTGTCCTCCTGAATTGTTTGTGATCAGACTTGTTTTCACCAGTGTCCTGAAGATATTTCTCCTGTATGTCTGGCTTAGGATGTTTCTGAGGGACAGGTCTGGAGTTGGCCAGTTAGCCACCCCGTCCCCACCCCATGGAATGGGGACTAGGGAATTGCTATTTTCGCCACATTTTTTAAAACCTTTGGAATTCTACAATGTAATCAACCATATGTCTTAGTCTTGAGCATTCTGTATCCAGTTTCCCATGGGAAACTTGTTATCTTCTTTGGAGGTAAACTAGCAGAATTTCCTCCAGATCATGGAGAATTTCATATATTTAAAAAAGTACATTTCAGCCCCGCTTACTGAGCCTTTACCGCCTGTACTGAGGCCGGGTGGGCGCTGCCCACATGTACTCGCCTCTCTGTGGTGGCTGGAGACGGAGCTGCCCGTGTGGGTCTGTCCAGTCTCCTTTGTATTTAGTGCTGGTCCATTTCCAGTCGTCCGTGTCCTGCTCCGAGCTCCTCTGTTTCACTGATTTTGTCTGTAATGGTCTCCGGTGGTCATCTTTTGTCCACAGGCCTCTATGACTTCCTTTTAAAGCTTATTTTTATCTCTTTCGTCTAGGAGTCCTATTCAGATGATCCTCAGTTCAGTCTCCCAGGCGTGTCCGATTGCAGCACCCCAGGCCTCCCTGTCCATCACCAACTCTTGGAGCCTACTCAACTCATGTCCATCGCATTGGTGATGCCAGCCAACCATCTCCTCCTCTGTCATCCCCTTCTTCTCCCGCCTGTGATCTTTCCCAGTATCGGAGTCTTTTCCCATGAGTCAGCTCTTCACCTCAGGTGGCCAAAGTGTTGGAGCTCCAGCTTCAGCATCAGTCCTTCCAATCAATATTCAGGACTGATTTCCTTTAGGATGGACTGGTTGGATCTCCTTGCAGTCCAAAGGACTCTCAAGAGTCTTCCTCAACACCACAGTTCAAAAGCATCAATTCTTTAGCCCTCAGCTTTCTTTATAATCCAACTCTCACATCCATACATGACTACTGGAAAAACCATAGCTTTGACTAGATGGCCTTTGTTGGCAAAGTAATGTCTTTGCTTTTTAATATGCTGTCTAGGTTGGTCATAGCTTTTCTTCCAAGGAGTAAGCGTCTTTTAATTTCATGGCTGCAGTCACCATCTGCAGTGATTTTGGAGCCCAAGAAAATAAAGTCTGACACTGTTTCCACTGTTTCCCCATCTATTTGTCATGAAGTGATGGGACCAGATGCCATGATCTTAGTTTTCTGAATGCTGAGTTTTAAGCCATCTTTTTCACTCTCCTCTTTCACTTTCATCAAGAGGCTCTTAAGTTCTTCTTCACTTTCTGCCATAAGGGTGGTGTCATCTGCATATCTGAGGTTATTGATATTTCTCCTGGCAATCTTGATTTCAGCTTATGCTTCTTCCAGCCCAGCATTTCTCATGATGTACTCTGCATATAAGTTAAATAAGCAGGGTGACAATATACAGCCTTGATCAATCATCCTGCCATATTTTAGCTTGCTGTGTTTTCTGAACTGTCTTTAGGAAATTCGGGTTGGTTTTCTGGATTGTGTTTTAATGATATATGTCTTTTCCTCACTTCCCTCCCTCCCTTTCCTTCTCCCTTTGCTTTGCTTGCATAGTCATCAGGACGTCTTTTTACCTTCCTCAGGTTTTGGCAGTCCTGTCTACACTCTCTGCTTAAGCTGAACAATATAGGAAGTTTCTGGTTTCTTCTGCCCAGTGTCCAACGGCAGGTCTGCGAGTCCCATGAAGAGTTAGGTGCCCAGTGTCCAGGCAAGTCTGGGTTGCCCTGGGGAGGCTAGGGGGGCATGGCTAGGGGAGGGGAGGCCCTTGAAATGTTTATGTGTGTATTTATTCCTGGCTGCACTGGGTCCTCGCCATGGCCCGCAGGCTTTCTCTAACTGGGGAGCGGGGGTGGCCCCCAGCTGCACTGCTCGGGCGCTAGGGTGGGCAGACTCAGTGGTTGGCGCCCAGGTGCCGTTGCCTGGCAGCATATGGAGTCTTAGTTCCTAGACCAGGGATGGAACCCATGTCCCTGGCACTGGGAGTGGACTCGTAACCCCTGGACCAGCAGGGGAGTCCCGGGAAGGAAGCTCTGTGTGGGTACCCAGTTCGGCTTCCACCTCCTGTTCTTAAGACACAGCCCTGCCTGGGCGGGGGTTGGGGGGCGCATGTGAACTGCTGTCCTGGGAGGGGAGGGGCAGTCCAGGCCTCAGGTCCAGGGAGAGCTGTGGGGTCCTCTGCGTCTGTGTCCACCATCCCCCTCTCCACCCCCATCAGCAACGACACCCCATCTCATTCTCCAGCCCTCACTTCTCAGACCGTCATCCTCACGCTGTTTAAGGGTGCGGCCAAGCAAAGGAAGCTTGGCCATTAAGAAAAAGCGAAAATGGCTTTAAAAACATCAAGAACTAAATGACCACATAAGCATCTGTGGAAAAACAAACCACCTTATTTGAACACAAAGAATTTACTTCTTCGATGGAGAAATAACTTTCTAAGCAAGGAAGAGAATTCAAAGACCGTATGTTGTAAAGGAAGAAAATCACCCTTACTAAAAAGAAATTAAAGAAAAATATGAGATGCCCCAGTCCATCTGCAACATTCACAGAGATCTGAGAAATAAACGGTAACACCGTCTCGAAGTGGTGCATATGACAGCCGAGAGTTGTGAGCAAGCTGACGTCTTGGAGAGGCCATGGGGCAGAATTCACCACGCTCATGGGTGCATCAAGGTGGGGTAAGGCTATAAAATCTCCTTTTCAGTTAAGCTTCTTTAATGACATGGATTAAAAGTCAGGGCACAAGAACTGTGTTTACATGAAGAGCATCATGAAAAGGAAATGCAGCTGTAGACATGAAGAGATATTGCTGGTGTTGCTCAGTCGCTCAGTCGTGTCCGACTCTTTGTGACCCCATGGACTGCAGCACGCCAGGCTTCCCTGTGCATCACTGTCTCCCAGAGTTTGCTGAAACTCATGTCCATTGAGTTGGTGATGCCATACAACCATCTCATCGTCTGTCGTCCCCTTCTCCTGCCCTCTTTCCCAGCATCAGCGTCTTTTCAGTTCTTTGCATCAGGTGGCCAAAGTATTGGAGCTTCAGCTTCAGTCCTTCCAATGAATATTCAGTGTTGTTGGGAAAATAGCTGGGGAGAAATTGATCAAAATGTTGCTACTGAGTGCTAGGATTATTGGTGCTGTTAACCTCTTTCCTTGTATCTCCTGAGGTTCTCTTTTTGCACAATCATCCGGTGTTTTAAGAGTCAGGGGTCATATAAAACTGTGTCACTAATCTGATGAGCGGCTGTGCCCTGTCAAGCGACGCCGTCTTGGTTGGGGCTGGCCCTCTCCCCTGTCACGTGGGGAGCAGGCGGTCAGGATGGTTATAAGGCTCAGATGCGATGGGCACGCGGCGAAATTTAGGAAACTGAGAAAACAAATGTTGGGTTGGGTTGATGAAAATGCAAAGTCCAGTAAGCTAATAAGCACGTCCCAGAGAATCCTGCTAACAGTCATCATGGGTCGGGGCGGGGGGGCTCTGGTGTCTGCTCCCCGTGCAGCTGCTGTGTCCCCATTTGCTGCCAGGGCAAGACCTGAGGGTCTGGCTGGAGGACCTCGGGTGGCCTGTGCTGATGCCCACCGCTGCTCCAGGCTGTGTCTCCCCCGGCCGCCGTGGCTTCACTCACTGACTCCATTGTGTCTGAGCTCGAGCTTCTGAAGCATCAGGGTGGAGAGGACTGGACGGCCTCCTCACTGACCGGCCGCCTTCGGCTCATCGCCCACCCCTCCCCCAGACCTTCCCCTGCTCTACGACCCAGACAGGCCCCAGAGACCCTCGGGACCACCCTGACCTCTCAGACCCTGAGAGTTACCCCTTCTCAGGATGCCCTAGGGCCTCTGGGTGTGGAGACCTTGTTCTGGGCCCACAGCCACTTAGACATGAGGACCTGGCGACCGCAGGGCTGGAACGGGATTGCCACCTCTCCATGTGACAGAAACAGGGCCAGTTTGCTGAATGCAAGCGGCCAAACCAAACCCAATGCTGTTAACACAGCGGCACATGCTGGATGGAAATAACGATGCCTGTCAAGAATGGAGGCTCAGATGGGGAAGAACCCGCCTGCAATGCAGGAGACCTGGGTTTGATCCCTGGGTCAGGAAGATCTCCTGGAGAAGGGAACAGCTACCCACTCCAGTATTATTGCCTGAAGAATCCCATGGACAGAGGAGCCTGGTGGGCTACAGTCCATGGGGTTGCAAAGAGTCGGACACAATTGAGCGCCTAACATCAAGAATCTGAGTGTGTTTGATACTGATACATTTATGAAAATACTACCCTTCATGGGTAAAAGGGGAAAAACCCATCAACTACCTCCACGTTCCTGGAAAGGTATTGATCACAGCTGCCAATACCTGATATGTAACAATGAGACAGAAATGGGATATTCCTTCACCCGATGTGAACACATGTGCCCGTGCGATCATGTGTTTCTGTGAAGACACATCCGTGTCTGCAATCTGCTGTCTTCCAGCGTCGTCCCCGGGATGGAGGGAGGCCGTTATGGACAAGCCCAGCTTCTGCCACGGAGGCCGTGTCTCTGCGGTCAGAACCTGGGGACTGGGTAGGGCTGAGCTGGCGATGGGGGTGTCTGGCCCAAGCCGGTGAGTTCTGCCGGACCCAGGGCTTCTCCTGACCCTCGGAGCCCGGCCTCTGCTCTCGAGCCCCCTTGGGCCTCGGCGGGGGGAGCTTCTGGAATCAAACAGATCCACAGCTGCCCCTTCCCAAGTCTCCTTCTTGGACCGAGAGACATCAGTTAGTCCTGGGAAGCGAGAAGGAATGTAAACAGCTGTCTCATAGGTCGTGTCTGTCTCTGCCTTGTGAAAGCAGGACTTTCTGTTCCCTCGATTTGAAAAGCGCGAGATGCAGATACCCTGGGAATGTGTGGGAATGTGAACTGGCATCTGGGGCAGAGAGCTCTTTGTAGCAGGCACTGGGCACTGTGGCATCTCAACTGCCAATGTCTCCAGATTCTGCCCCGTGTCCTGGGGGACAGAACTGCTCCCAGTTGAGAACCACAGTCTAGCAGAACTTTCAGCAAACTGTGACTAGAAGTAAGCATTCCTGTCTGATTTTTTTAATCTATAAAACTTACAGCAACTTTCTTGTTTTAGAGCAAGTGTGTGGGCTTCAGTAGTCATGGTGTACTGGCTTGGTTGCCCTTGGCATGCGGGATCTTCCTGGACCAGGGACTGAACCTGAGTCCTCCGCATTGGCAGGTGGATTCTTAGCCACTGGATCATCAAGGAAGTTCATGAATAAGATATTTTAAATGTATGAGGTCAAAGAAATCTATTATAATCATTAAGTTAATATAGCAAGATAGATGGATATAAGATCAATATAAAAAGCAATCATATTTTGCTACTGGATGAAGCACAGGCTGGAATCAAGATTGCCAGGAGAAGTATCAATAACCTCAGATATTCAGATGACACCACACTTATGGCAGAAAGCGAAGAAGAACAAAAGAGCCTCTTGATGAAAGTGAAAGAGGAGAGGGAAAAAGCTGGTTTAAAGCTCAACATTCAGAAAACTAAGATCATGGCATCTGGTCCCATCACTTCATGGCAAATAGATGGGGAAACAGTGGAAACAGTGGCTGACTTTATTTTCTTGGGCTCCAAAATCACTGCAGATGGTGACTGCAGCCATGAGATTAAAAGACTCTTGCTCCTTGGAAGTAAAGCTATGACCAACCTAGACAGCATATTAAAAAGCAGAGACATTACTTTGCCAACAAAGGCTTGTCTAGTCAAAGCTATGGTTTTTCCAGTGGTCATGTATGGATGTGAGAGTTGGACCATAAAGAAAGCTGAGCACCGAAGAATTGATGGTTTTGAACTGTGGTGTTGGAGAAGACTCTTGAGAGTCCCTTGGACTGCAAGGAGATCCAACCAGCCCAGTCCCGAATATTCATTGGAAGGACTGATGCTGAAGCTGGAGCTCCAATACTTTGGCCACCTGATGTGAAGAACTGACTCATTGGAAGAGACCCTGATGCTGGGAAAGATTGAGGGCAGGAGGAGAAGGGGGCGACAGAGGATGAGATGGTTGGATGGCATCACTGACTCAATGGACATGAGTTTGAGTGAACTCTGGGAGCTGGTGATGAACAGGGAGGCCTGGCATATTGCAGTCCATGGGGTCCCAAAGAGTCAGACACAGCTGAGCAACTGAACTGAACAAGCTACAGTAAAAATAACCTAGAAATGAAAGTTAAAATGTATCATTTTGTTGTTGTTGTTCCTCGCTCAGTAGTGTCTGACCTGCGACCCCATGGACTGCAGCACGCCAGATTCCACTATCTCCTCGAGTTTGTGCAAATTCGTGTTCTCTGAGTTGGTGATGCTATCCAACCATCTCGTTAACATTAAAATGTATCCTTAACAAGGGAATTTAAGAAAACAACGATCTAGGTGTGAAATGAAAGAATTAATGAGAATTGTGACATATTTTTGAGGGAAGTTGATGTGTAGGTGAATAAAAGCCAAATATCATGTGTATGGATTTGCAAGGCCAGTATTACAAAGATGAGGGTTCTTCTAAGACACATTTAGAACCAGCGTCCTCTGTGTCAAGACCCCAGAAGGTCCACTTTGTTTACAGTGACAAGCAGCTTCTAAAATGTATATGGAGACTCAAAGGACCCCTGGGAGCTAAGGTGCTCTTGAGGAACAAAGTTGGAGGATTCACTTACCTGACAGCAAGAGTCAGTAAGAAGGTAGAGTGTTTAAGGGAGGGGAGTAGGAAGGGCAGGTGGTGTGACTGGTGGGGCGGCCCGAGCCTGTCCTCTCAGCGCACTGCGCTAGTCGCTGGACCCTAACCCACTCTCGGGCTATGGAGCCATTGAAAAGTAACCCAAGAGACGGGAGAACTGAATTTTAAATTTTATTTATAGTTAATTTTGCTTCCCAGGTGGCGCTAGTGGTAAAGGACTCACCTGCCAATGCAGGAGACACAAGAGAGGCGGGTTCGATCTCTGGGTTGGAAATGGCACCCCACTCCAGTATTCTTGTCTGGAGAATCCCATGGACAGAGGAGCCTGGAGGGCTGCAGTCCATGGAATCGAAGAGAGTTGGACACGGCTGAAGCTACTCAGCATGCACAGCGCATAGCTAATTTTGAATGGCCAGATGGGACTCATAGCTATCGCATTGCACAGCACACTTGTGAGGGTCCCCTCGTCTTAAACAACAGCCTCATTTATAACCAACGTGGTGCTTCAGTCCAACTTGGAAAGGGTCACTGTTTTGTTTTTTGGATGAATGGTTTGTGATAAATAGACTATCCATATTGGAAAGAAGAGGAGCTTACCCCTTACCCCATACCATACACGAAAGGCAGTTTCAGACATTGCATTTTTAAATGCGAAAGGTTAAAAACGATAACACTGTTACAGGAAACCTCCGGGCTTCCCTGGCACCTCAGCAGTAGAGAATGCAGGAGGCACAGGAGGCTTGGGTTCGATCCCTGGGTTGGGAGGATCCCCTGGAGAAGGAAATGGCCGCCCACTCCAGTGTTCTGAGCACAAATAGGGAACCTGGGAGGACAACTTCACAATGACCTGTGTTGTCTTAAAGCGTGAAATATGATGGCTCAGTGTACCTCAAATTCAAGAAATACGTCACTAAGAAGAAATTATTAAGAGAATGAAAGGCAACCAGAAGGGCTGGAGTAGACGTTGGGAAGGCATATATCTGACAAAGAACTATGATCAGGATGCCGTGAATAATTTAAGTAAAATTAAGTTATTAAAGTTCTGTGAATAATTTTAAAAGGACATATAATCCAATGGAAAAATGTGCAAAATATTTGAACAGATCTCACAGCAGTGGCCAGGCTGTGAGGTCAGCTGGGACTTTCACACACTGTTGAAGGGGCAAAACTTGGCTCAGTTACTTTCAAAAACAGTTTCCCAGCAAATCCCCCCTGATTATTACACACCCAACAGACGTGAATGGTGATGTTAACCAAAAAGACAGATGCAAAACCTTTCAAAGGCACTTTATCCCAAAGAACCCAGACTGGAAACATTTCAAATGTCCATAAACTGCAGAGCAGATAAGCAGTTGTGTGTCTGTCCAGTGGGACACTTGGTGACAGGGAGAGGATGAAAGGTCACATATGACAGCACATACCTAAATGCTGAGTGGGCCGGCCTCAGAGCACTCGCTTAGGGGTCCATCTGTACTTACGATCATCCCAAGAAAGGAGCCCCTCACTCTCATGATACGGCCCTGATGGTGGTTAGGGCTGAAGGCTTTCTATGGGAGAAGGCATGTGGGGGTCTTTTAATCACACTGGTAATTCCAGCAGGAAGATCAGAATTCTAAGAGAGAATAAAATGGTGCTGATGAACCTATTTGCAAGGCAGCAGTGGAGACACAGATGGAGAGAACGGACTTGTGGACACAGCAGGGGAAGGGAGGGTGGGCAAATGGAGCCAGCAGCTTCCACGTGTACATACACCGCGTGTGGAATATACAGCTAGTGGGAAGCTGCTGTGTAACACCGGGAGCTCAGCCTGGCGCTCCGTGATGACCCAGGGGGCGGGGGGGAGGCCCAAGGAAGAGGGGATACCTGTCTGCACAGAGCTGATTCACTTTGTTGTCTGGCAGAAACAAATACAGTACTGGAAAGCAATTATCTCCCAGTTAACAATAAGTTACACTGGGCTTCCCTAGTGGCTCAGATGGTAAAGAATCCACCTGCAATGCAGGAGACCATAATTTGATTGCTGGTTCAGAGGTCCCCTGGAGAAGGGAATGGCTACCCACTCCAGTATTCTTGCCTGAAGAATTTCATGGACAGAGGAGCCTGGTGGGCTACAGTCCATGGGGTCTTGGACACAACGGAATGACTAACACTTTCTTTACTTTCAAAGCAATTATCCTCCAATTAAAAATAAATTTAAAAAATAAACGAAAAAATTTAGATGCTAGAAATAGGAAACACAGTAGTTGTTTAGTCGCTCAGTCATGTCTGACTTTGCGACCCAAGGACTGCAGCACGCCAGGCTTCCCTGCCCTTCGCCATCTCCCAGAGCTTGCTCAAACTCATGTCCATAGAGTCGGTGATGCCATCCAACCATCTCATCCTCTGTCGACCCCTTCTCCTCCCACCTTCAATCTTTCCCAATGTCAGGGGCTTTTCCAATGAGTCAGTTCTTCGCATCAAGTGGCCAAAGTATTGGAGCTCCAGCTTCAGCATCAGTCCTTCCAATCAATATTCAGGACTGATTTCCTTTAGGATGGTTGGATCTCCTTGCAGTCCAAGGGACTCTCAAGAGTCTTCTCCAGCACCACAGTTCAAAAGCATCAATTCATTGGTGCTCAGCTTTCTTTATGGTCCAACTCTCACATGCATACATGACCACTGGAAAAACCATAGCTTTGACTATTTTGTTGGCAAAGTAATGTCTCTGCTTTTTAATATGCTGTCTAGGTTGGTCATAGCTTTTCTTCCAAAGAACAAGAGTCTTTCAATTTCAAGGCTGCATTCACCATCTGCAGTGATTTTGGAGCCCAAGAAAATAAAGTCTCTCACTGTTTCCACTGTTTCCCCATCTATTCTCCATGAAGTGATCTGACCAGATGCCATGATCTTCAGTTTTTGAATGTTGAGTTTTAAGTCTGGTTTTTCACTCTCCTCTTTCACTTTCATCAAGAGGCTCTTTAATTCCTCTTTGCTTTCTGTCATAACAGCTGTGTCATCTGTATATCTGAGGTGATTGATATTTCTCCCAGCAATCTTGGTTCCAGCTTGTGCTTCATCCAGCCCAGCATTTCTCATGATGTACTCTGCATGTAAGTTAAACAAGCAGAGTGACAATGTACAGATTTGATGTATTGCTTTCCCAATTTGGAACAAGTCTGTCTACTGTGGTCAAGAATCCCTTAGAAGAAATGGAGTAGCCATCATAGTCAACAAAAGAGTCCGAAATGCAGTACTTGGATGCAATCTCAAAAATGACAGAATGATCTCTGTTCGTTTCCAAGGCAAACCATTCAATATCACAGTAATCCAAGCCTATGCCCCAACCACTAAGTCCAAAGAAGCTGAAGTTGAACCATTCTATGAAGACCTACAAGACCTTCTAGAACTAGCACCCGAAAAAGATGTCCATTTCATCATAGGGGACTGGAATGCAAAAGTAGGAAGTCAAGAGATACCCGGAGTAACAGGCAAATTTGGCCTTGGAGTACAAAATGAAGCAGGGCAAAGACTAACAGAATTTTGCCAAGAGAACGCACTGGTCACAGCAAATACCCTCTTCCAACAATAAAAGAGATGAGATGCCCACACATGGACATCACCAGACGGTCAACACCAAAATCAGACTGATTGTATTCTTTGCAGCCAAAGATGGGGAAGCTCTGTACAGTCAGCAAAACCAAGACCAGGAGCTGACTGTGGTTCAGATCATGAACTCCTTATTGCCAAATTCAGACTTAAATTGAAGAAAGTAGGGAAACCACCAGACCATTCAGGTACGACCTAGATCAAATCCCTTACATTTATACAGCGGAAGTGACAAACAGGCTCAAGGGATTAGATCTGGTAGACAGAGCGCCTGAAGAACTATGGATGGAGGTTCGTGACATTGTACAGGAGGCAGTGTCCATCCCCAAGAAAAAGAAATGTACAAAGGCAAGATGGTTGTCTGAGACAGCCTTATAAATATCTGAGAGAAGAAGAGAAGTGAAAGGCAAAGGAGAAAAGCAAAGAAAACGCAGGAGCAGAACTGAAAATGCCTCCTGAGAGGGGCCGTCAGAGTCTACGCAGCTGAGGCAAGAATCTGAGCTAAAGATAGGGCCAGCGAACTACACAGACTGAAAGGCAAAGAGAAAACGGTGAAAAACTATTAACAGAGACTCCAAAAGCTGTGTGACAAAGGGAAAGTGTCAGAGGTGGGGGAAAATGGAGGCAAACGTGTTTTCCTTAGTTTTCGTCGCTCACTGGATCACCAAGTGCTGAGAAGAGCGATGGTCCTGATGAGCTGCAGTGCTCGTGGGTGAGGGGTGCTGACCACCACGGCAAAGTTTGCTGTGAACTCATGTGTTAGAAGTGTTTTTAAAAATTTACTCTTTTTTTAAAATTCGTTTACTTTTAGTTGGAGGATAATTGCTTTCCAACGTGTTGCTTTCTGCCTTACATCGGCATGGACCAGCCAGAGGTATACACGTGTCCCCTCCTTCCTGAGCCTCCCTCCTGCCTCCCACCCCATCCCACCCCTCTAGGTGGTCACCAGGTTTAGCACCAGGTTGACAAGCCTGTGTTAAAGCAACTTCCTGTTGGCCGTCTGTTTCACACATGGCGGCACATATGTTTCAGCGCGACCGCGAGATCCGTCCCACCCTCTGCTGCGTCTTCTGCGTCCGCAGGGCTGTCCTCTATGCCCTGGAAACAGCTTTGTTAGTACCGTTTTTATAGATTCCATATACATGTGTTAACACGCAGGGTCTGTCTTTCTCTTTCTGACGTGAGAAGCGTGCTTTTTCACAGACGGCCGTGTATTTCTGGCCGGGTCTTTGCTGCTGTGCGGGCTTGTCTCTGGCTGTGCTCCTCAGGCTTCTCCCTGCCGCGGCTTCTCGATGCGTGGTGTGAGGACGTTGGCTTTCGGGGCACGTGAGCTCAGCAGATGCAGCTCCCGGGCTCTAGAGTGCGGGCTCAATAGTGGTGGCAGACGAGCTCATCTGCTCCCCTGTGTGTGGGGTCCTCCCAGATTAGGGGTTGAACCTGTGTCTCCTCCCTGGCAGGAGGCTTCTTCACCACTGAGCCACCCGGGACGCCCAGAAGTGAGCTTTTTTATGTGAAACTGTAAGTGTTCACTTCTTCTCCCAGTGTCCTTCTATTGCCAAGTCCAAGACTGTACAGCTGGCTGCACAACAGGCCAGAGTCCAGAGGTGAGGTCTTGGGGAAGGAATAGTGCCTTTATTCAGAAGCTGGCAGGCCCAGAAGATGGTGGACTAATGCCCTAAAGAACCACTTTCTTTGGGGTAGGATTCAGCTTCTTTTGCCCTAATGGAAAGGGCGAGCAGGGGATTGGAGATGAAAGGGTGCAGGCGGACTGCAGACTTCCTGGAGCCACCTGGCCTTCAAGGGAGCAGAACATTTGTTTGTCCTGCTGCTTGCTCACGTAGGCTGGATCTCAAGGCTCCTGCAAAGCCTCAAGTTGTTAGCAGTTATTTTTACTTTGCCTCTCTTATCTCTGCTTATTTGCGAGGTTCCTAGGCTGAAAGCAGACTTATCTACAGCAAGTAACAGCCATAAGTAACCCGGGCCGTGGGATGGGAACTTTATTCAGGGGATTAACAGACTATTTGGGAACAAACAACATGTCTTTGCTGCTTAACTCTTGATGTGCGGGGGCGACTGTGCTGGACCCCAGGGGCCGAGGAGTGAGCAGGGCGGCTCCAGGGTAGTATTTCTGCCCTTCTCTGCTTCCAGTCCCCTCAAAAGTTTGCATTTCACAGAACCCATGGGCAGTTTTAAATGTTACAAATCTACGCATCACATCAAAATGATGTTTTGTAAACCCTTAGAGTTTGAGTAGGCTCCGGGAGTTGGTGATGGACAGGGAGGCCTGGCGTGCTGCAGTCCATGGGGTCTCAAAGAGTTGGACATGACTGAGCGACTGAACTGAACTGGGAGCTGATGTTAGTGTTAGACACTCAGTTGGAATCTTTGTGACCCAGGGATCGAACCTGGGTCTCCTGGGTTGCAGGAGGATCCCTTACCGTCTGAGCCTCCAGGGAAGCCCCCTTAGGGCTGACACGAAAATGGTAAAACCTAGTTGATTTGACGCTAGGAAAGTGGACTCAAGCCAGAGTACAAGGCGGTGGGTGTTTGTCCTTACTCACAAAGACTATTGATTTTGAAGCAATATTTCATTATTGGCTAATGGAAACCTAAAACAGTGAAGTGTGTGTGTGTCTGACGAATGAAAATTCAGTGAGTATGTTCATGGCAACATCTCCCTAGTACAAAAGAATCACCATTTCATGTAATTTTCTTTAAGGCAGGGAATGGGTTTCAAGCTGTGTTTCCCTTAATGCTTTTCCTCCCACCCGTTTCCCACCGTGAGACCAGAGCAGGGATTCAGAAAGGCAGCCAGCCCGTCCTCCTCTGCGCCCCCGCCCCCAGTGGCCCCAATGGCCAGGGTCTGCGGCGAAGCTGTAAAGCCCCGCGGAATGTTCCCAGCAGGCGGATTTCAGCGGCCATCAACACTGGGCTGCAAAAGCCCAAATACCTTTCGATAAACTGACGTTGGGAACTTGGTATCTTCAAACATTTCTGTCTTTGGTGAAAATATTTCAAATCCAAGCTCATCTTAAGAGCTAATCTCTCCCACAGCTGCTGCTGTGAGATAAGGCTGGCTGTGCAGAGAGGCTCTGTCTGCAGCCTGGAGCGAGGCTCGGCCTGGGAACGCTGCGGGGGCGGCGGGCGCGGCCTGGCTGGACGGCGGGCCTCGGCCTCAGAGGCCTTCGCGTCCTCGGTGGGAAGCTCAGTCCTGCCAGGAGTGGGTGACATCTGGGGAATTCTAATTTTTGAATTCTTGAGATTCTGGCTACCTTTAAAATGACAAAAACACATGAGAGTTGAGTTTGTCAGCACCGTTTAAGGCAGAAACACAGAGAAGGAGGGTCCACTCACACTTTATCTGATAACTCAGAGCTCCGGTGGTGACTAGGCCCTGAGTCCTGCCTCAACTGTGCAGCTGTGGGCCGGCTGACCGCCCTCTGCAGCCTCCCGGCTCTGCCTCTGCAGGGACCAGCCGCTCCGGCTCCTGCTGTGCTGTCTGGGGGCCGGGATGTCCCGGGTGGTGGCTCCTCATGGACCAGGAACCATCTGGAAGAAAGCCCCTTTGGGGGGAAACAGCAGCCGTCTGTGTTTAGAGCTGCAGCCAGAGGGCCTGGGCTGGGGGGTGTGTCCTCCTGCCTACCACGCTGCCCATGGTTCACAATTGTGACCAAACCCATCAGAGCCATGTTCACGGTCCCCAGAAACGTGTGCGGCCGGCCCTGAGCTGCCTCCCTCCCCCCCGGGGGGAAACTGCATCGCACAGGTTGTCGTTCATCAGCAGCACCCTGGCCCACCTCCTGGCACCGGCGGACCCAGGCAGGGAAAGGGCGGAGGTGCCCCTCTCCTTGGCTGCTCGAGGCGGGTCCGGCCACGAGGGGCCTCGGACCTGGGGCTGAGGTCACTCTGCCTTCAGGTTCCCGGGGACCGTGGGGGGTTGTGACATCAGAGAGCCGAGAAGAAGGCATTGCCCACGAGGCCTGTCAGGAGTGATAGGTGTCGTCTGCAGTCCGAGTGTGGGCTGGAGAAGGATGTCCGGACACAGAGCTTTTCAGAAAGGAGTGAGGTGACTGAGAACAGAGACAAGGTGGCTCTGCGGGCGCCGCGGGCCAACCTCCCGATGGCCAGGGAGAGTGGCCATGGGTTAGCAGCCAACTCATAGCCTCGAGACAAAGAAAATTCCTGCCGGGATGTTGGCGTTAGGTGATTTGTTAGGGTGCTATGGGGTGACGACGGGGATGGGCATTCGGCCTAACCGGGATCAGGAAGCCTGCTGGGGATGGTCGGGGGGGGCTTTTGGCAATAATCACAGAGGGGTCAGGCAGTCCCAGAGGTGACCTTGGCTCTTGGCTTCACTGCTGTGGCCGAGGCCTTGAGGCAAGGCCTCGCACCTGCGGCCTTGGGGCAGGATTCCGCAACAGGTACAAAACCTCAAGCCAGTCTTCGCGTTGAACCGATCGGCAGAACCTTGGGTGGTGACAGACAGACAGACAGGACGCGCAACCGGGGCGAAGCGCCTGTCTGATAAGACCCACCGGTTTCACGATGCCGTCTGTTCACACGTCACTCATCTTCTGAGGATGCAGGTCAGAGTCTGGTTCACTTACGGCCACGCGGGTGACACCGGATCAGGCAAAGCAGCTCTTTCTGGTTTTGCCAGGAAGAGCGCATCATTCAGAAAAGTCTCCCAGAGGTAAAAGAACTCTAGTCACTGGGGCCCTGGGCTTGCTCGCGTGGGGTCAGGCGGGGCTGTGCAGTGCTGCTGAGACTGAAGGTGGAAGGTTTGGATGCGCCCCTGGATTACGGAGCGTTCCCGGGGGCCTCCCAGCTTCCCCACATCAGGGGCACGAGGTGGACCCTGACAGCCTTGCCTCCCCACACCCACCCGGGGCTCCGGCCACGCCCAGCTCCAGCCAGCAGTGGGCGCGTCACTGTTTCCTAGGATGCGGGCGCACACCTCCTGGTACCCTGAGCAACAGCCAGGCGGTGGGTGTGTATCCCGTTGGTCTTCTCTCTCCATGAGATATATTCTAAGGAGCTGGTTCATGCAGCCGGGAGAGGGGGCACGTCTGAGCTCCGTGGGCAGGGGGGCAGACAGGGACGCATTCTGGCTCCCTGTGTTGCCACCTGGAGGTTGAAACCTTTCTTTTCTGGGAAACCTCAGTCTTGGCACATCAGGCCTTTGACTGACTGGGTGAGGCCCACCCCTTGGAGGGTGGGTGGTCTGCTTTCCTCCAAGTCCTGCTACCCTTGGCCTTCCCGGGAGCAAAGATTCGCTTGGTCCTGCGTGCCTTTAGCCCAG
Organism: Okapia johnstoni; assembly: GCA_024291935.2. Lineage (NCBI taxonomy): Eukaryota > Metazoa > Chordata > Mammalia > Artiodactyla > Giraffidae > Okapia > Okapia johnstoni. The sequence goes on from JAGTYA010000026.1 coordinate 1,191,432, forward strand.
GGCTCCAGGGGAGGTTGCAGCTCTTCCTGCAGGCTCATCCCTGGTGTTCCATGTGCAGGACAGGCAGCCCCATGTCGGGACCCACCAGCCCAGCCTCCCTGCCCGGCGTCCGGTGCAGGGCCCCCTGCCCTCCTGGCGTGTTCCCGTCCTCCCCAGACTCCCACGCTGTGAGCCCCAGCAGAGCTCGTTGGCCCTGTTCCCAACCCCAGCCTCCCCCGAGGTCCAGTGGGGCCTGGGGCTCAGGGACGGGCAGTGAGCAGGAGTGACGCCCCCTCCAGCCGGCCCCTGCTGGCTGAAAGCTCCTCTCTCTGCCTCTTTCTCCTTTGTGGTTGGAAGTCAGAGACTCCCTGGGGCCAGGACACCTGGGGAAGGAGCCTGGAGGGGTCCCGGAGCCTCTGCTGGGAGGAGCTCCATGACTGACCCCCATCTGTGCCCCAAACGAGCCGCCTGTGGCAGGTGCTGTGTGTCCCCACCTAAGCATCTCTCCAGCGTGGGGGCTGCAAGGTCTGGGGCTAAGCACTTCCAGGGGTGGCCCAAGCTGGTGAAGGACAGATGAAGGGTGGGGAGGCAGCCCCGGGGACCCTCCTGAGGGGCTCCTGCAGCCTTGTGGACAGGGTCTGCTCCCCCACCCCACCATGTGCTTCCCGCCAACATCTTGTGGGTCCCCGCCTCAGAGTCTGACTCGCAGGAAGCAGAGTCCTGGGGACCCTGCGGGGCCAGCTCGGGGCTGACACAGCCCCAGGCCCCGGGTCCCCCCCAGCTGGAGCAGGCTCCTGTGGGAGGGTGTCACATGACCAAAAGTTAATTTTCCTATCAAAATACAGGAGAAAGAAAGGGTTTTTCTAAATCAAAAAGAGAAGAGTTCCTTGCTCCCCTGGGGCTTCTGGAGCCCCCATGGGAGACCTCGATCAGCAGCACCCAGGACACACGTGAGCCCCAGGGCAGAGCTGCTGGACCCCGGGCTGGGCCGCGGGCCCCCCACCCACCTCGGTCTCCCTCGGGGCTGAGCCCCTCTGGTGTCCTGGTAAATGAGGACTACAGGGAATGCCGCCGGGGTCTCCCCCCGACAGTCAAGCAGGCCCCTGAGTCACGGTGAGCTCTTCTTGATGGCGGTGGGCGTCAGGGACAGCCACCTCCCTGCACTGCGGGGAAGCCTGAGCAGGCCTGGGGCTGGGGGCGGCCCTCTTGGAGGTCACTGAATTCCCCTCCCACTGCCTGGAGGGCGAGCGTCGCAGGAGGCCCAGTCAGCGGGGCGCTCCTGTGTGCGGGCTGCCTGGGGCCGGCAGCGTCCCAGACCCCGCAGAGCCAGGGCGCCAGTGCCGGCGGTGTCCGCGGAAAGACAGGTCGGTCTGCGTGGCTGGAGATGGACGCTGGCCAGTTCTCAGCTCCGTGAGGAAGCCAGAGGCCGCAGGTACCCGGTCAGGAAGGGAGGTGGCCCCGGAAGTGGCTTGTCGGCATCCGGATCCCACCGAGCTGGTTGTCCTGCTCTGAACCCAAGAGGGACCCTGCGCCGTCAGGACTGGAGGGCCTCGTGTGTCTGCAGGGCTACCTCAGGGCCTTCCGGTCCCCAGGGGTGGGCCGGGCCCTGCGAGGTGGTGACCTCTGAGCCCAGCGGGGACACAGAGCCCCGGGGACCCATCTGTGCCCCCGTCACCGGGGTCCAGGGACCACGGGGTCACTGCAGGTTGGAGCTGGAACCAGGCCTGTCCTGCACCGGATTTGGGTTGAAATCCTGTTGTTCACCTATTTCCCACATTTCCCAGCTCTGACTGGCGTGTGACCACGACCTTCCTTTTTCCCAAAATCCCATGTCAGCACATCCTGAGGGTCTGGAGCCCAGCCATGCTGGGGGAAGTCCACAGCCACGGGGGACAGCGCCTCCTTCAAGGGGATGTGGGCTGGTCCTCACGCAGGAAGCGGGCCTCTGGGGTCAAGACGCTGAGCAGGGCTGGGGCTGACGGAGGGGAGGGCCGTTTTCATCCACCCAGAGACGGGAAGGCTGGGGCTCCTCGCTCTGGAGAGGGAAACAGCTGTGTTCCCCACACTGTGCCCACCGGGGTCCCCCCCCAACAAAGGAACACGAAAGATGGCTGCTTGTTGGAAAACTTGATGAAAGAATGCCCACAAAGCATTTGAGAAAACCCTTCCCTGCAAAACCCAGGGCCAAACACGGGTGGAAAGATGCTGCTTACCTGGGGGAAACATCGTTCTCCAAAAGCCAGTGGGGAGCAGGACTTGAAAATATGGACCATGCAGCACTGTGGATGGACCTCGAGTCTGTCGTACAGAGTGAAGTAAGTCAGAAAAATAAAACAAAACACCGTATGTTAACGCATACGTGTGGAATCTGGGAAATGGTACTGATGAACCTACCTGCTGGGCAGGAACAGAGACGCAGACATAGGGAGTGGATGTGTGGACCCTGTGGGGGAAGGGTTGAGAAAGTACCACTGCCATACATCCCCCACCGCCTGTGAGACAGACAGCTGCTGGGCACCCACTCTACAGCCCAGGAGCTCAGCTTGCGCCCCGTGGTGACCTAGAGGACGGGGCTGGGGCCTGGGGGTGGGAGGGAGGCTACACGTAAGTATGTAGCTGACCCACTTAGTTGTACAGCAGACACCCAGAAGGCATGGTAAAGCCATTATACACCAATAAAAAAAGAAGAAATGTGGACTGTGGTTCCCAAGCCACTGCCACTGAAAGGAAGCCTCAGAGACTGCCCGCGTCACCTCCGTTACTCGGGCATTGCTGATGGGGTGGTGCTGGGCGTTGGGGACGAAGACAGGAAAAGCCTCAGGAGAGAAACGCAGTCAGAGGGCCGGGTGGGAGGCAGGTGCCTGCAGACCTGCGTCTGCTGCTGCTGATCGCGGGCGGGCAGGGGAGAGGGGTTGAGCGTGCGCCCCGTTCCGGGGGCCCCAGGTCCGAGGGGTCTCTCGCGGTGTGGGGCTTTCTGTGGGGAACGGGGAGAGGCCTGGGCAGAGCTGGTTAGGTTCCCGGCCGTGACGACCCCCTTGGCCTCCTCCCCGACCTGGGGTGATGGACCGGTCTCATCTGCCATCTTCCATCGCGCTGGTACCACCGTTACTGGTTCTGTCACGGGCGTGCTGGCTGTCGGGCTTCCTTTGCTATGTGAATTTCTAATTTGCATTACTTTCCCATGTTTCTGTTAGTCTTTTTGTTCTCATCTGTTTCATTTGAATTGCAAATATCTTCTGGCTCTTCCAGCCCCCTCTGGACCTTAGTCTTAGTGGAAACATGTCAGCACAGAGATTGATAAACAAGGATGTCCACTGTGGCGTTCTGTGTCATGGAAACTGGAAAACAGGACGCGGCAAACAATCTGGAAATAATATGATTTTCCACCAGCAAAGTGACTGTTTCATACGTGGTGACACAACTCAACTAGGGGATATTACGCAGCTGCTGAAACAAAGGGGCTCCGTCTGCAGATGTGACCTTAAGATGTTCCTGTTTTAGAGGAGAAAACGAGCTCCCCGTGTCCACATTAGCACAGAGAGCTCGACAAGTCTCCCTAAAATACACTCATGTTGATGACGCCAGCTTGGAATTAGAGGGAGATGGGGGTGTAGCTTTAACTTTTACTTTATTTGTGCCTGTTGTTTGCCTAGTAACAAAGATCAGATTTTTTCTTTTTTTATCTTTAAAGGAATGGGCAAATTAAAGAAAATTGGTCAGGATGCCGGATGACATGCGTGTTGTGATCCTTTTGTTTGCATAAAAACAACTATTAAGGGAATTAGAGACAGAGGTTTCGACTTAATAATTCTTTTTGAGAAGAGGTAAATTGGTAAAGATTAAAGGGCAAGATAAAGAAAGAGAAAATAGGGAGGAGAACAACCCAGAAAATTCAGAATACCTGAAACCTGGTGTTTGGTCTTTGACAAGCTCTTGGCACATCAGACCCAGAGGTGAGGCGGCGGGGCTGGCGGGGTGGACGCACCAGGGCGCAGCCTCCTCCCCCCGGGAGGACGGTGTTTGCACGTGAAGTGGTGGCGAGAACGCAGTCAATACACAAACCCCGAAACCCGCGCTTCTCCCGACTTCACCAGTGACCCCAGGGGCTAACGTATGAAATAACCAGAAATAAGTTCGCCAGAAAAGATTTAGATCCATAGGCCGTGAACTATGAAACTGAATTAACTAACGTTACCTAATAATAAACGCGGCGCAGTGAGGAGACACCGTCCGTCTGTCCTGAGCGACGCTGGCGTGGTGGCTGGCCAACCCAGCCCGTCTGCACGTTCACCCAGCCCCACGGGGGGACCGCCGGCCTCCCGAGGGTTTCAGCCTTTCTCTAGGGACAGCGGGGTCTGGGGGGCTTCGAAGAGGTGAGTGAGAGGGGACGGTCCACGCCGTCTAGAGCCCTCCATCGTGGCTCTGGGACGGCAGGCTGCCGGGTGGAGGGCTGAACGGAGGGATCGGCCAGCTTCCGAGAAGACAGCTTTGGGCTAATCACAAACGGCGGGGCTGACACGGGCCGGAGGGGGCCGCCAGCCAGGCTGCTGGGATGTGGGTGAGCGTGAAGCACCCACATCCTAGGCGAGAAATCACGGCCCCGCTGGTGGACGGGGTGTGCGGTGGAAAGGAGAGCCAGGCCCCCGCGCGACGGCCAGGTTTCTCCCCGAAGGGGCGGGTCTCCTGCAAGGGGGAGGCCGGGGCTCTAGGGCGGCCGTGTGTGGGGGGCATGTGAGCAACCAGCCGGGCAGCGTCCAGTGGGTAGTGGTCACAAAAGTGTGTGGGAGCATGGCTCTGGGGAAGCGTCACGGCGAGCATCTCTTGCATAGAGGTGTCAAATAAGGAGGGGATGGAGAGACAGAGAGACGGGGGACAGAGAGATGGGGGGAGACAGAAGGAGATAGACGGGGAGTCAGGGAGAAGCAGACAGGAGGGAGGACCTGCAGGAGCAGGGCGGGCCGTGGGGACCCCACGTTGCACAGACAAGCAGAAGCCACTGCAGGAGAACCAAGCGAGTCCAGGAGAGGGGCAGAGCTTAGAGGCCGGATGGGAGCCCTTTGCAGGAGGATGGGGAACTGTGAACCTGCGGTGGACGCCCGGGAAGACAGCGCTGATGTGGGTCTGTGATCTTGTTGGGAAGACGCTGGTGACTGAGAGTGACACAGGGTGAGACCCCATGCCTTACTGAGAGCTGACGGCTCAGCCAGCTTCTGTGTCCAGATCCAAATGACCACACTTAGCATAGCCCTCCCCCTCTGACTGTAGGAGTCACTGCTGCTTCTCCCATGCGAGGACTCGGCCCCTCCAGCTCCATCCACCCCAGGACACAGACAAAGGCCTCGTGGCTCCCAGCACGGCAGGCAGTGTGGACATCAGCATGCTTCCCTTGGCTCCCATCAGCCCCGAGCCTCACACTCCCCCTGTGCTTGGAAACAGCAATTTCCCTGGTGCAATTTTATCTGCAGGACCGCTAACAGCCTGAGGCATAAGAGGGTACTGGTTAAAGGCGTCTAATGTTATAACAGAGGGCTCCACCCTCGCTTGCAATAATATTAAAGTCCTGGATGTAAAAACGATTCATGTGCTGAGAATTACACAAATCTATGCAAATAGTCCCACAAATCTGCAAGGAAAAGTCAGGGCAGACATGGCAAAAAACGGAGACGATATTAAAAATTGCAGAGTCTGCACCCATCTGGGTGGTGAGATTATGACCCACTTTAATTTCTTTCATTCTTTTCTTGAATAAAAAGAATGATTCCAATTTGTCCCAAATCTAGTATTATTTTTAAAGAGACAGTGCACTACAGGAAACCCACAGTAACATTGGCTTAAACAAGATAGGATTTTAATCCTCAATCCCATGTTTTCAAGTCTAGATGTAGAGTCTACTGAGGCTGGTTATTCAGAGGCACCAATAGATAATCAGGTGTTCAAGCTCCTTCCATCTTGCTTCTCCTTACTCTTAGCAGGAGGAATCCATCCCTCACGTTTTAAGATAGCTGCTGGAGCACCTGCCATTGCACCAGCCTTCTAAAAAGCTGAGAGGAGCATCAGGGAAATGAACAAAGAGTGTACCAGCCAGCAGAGCATGTTCCTTTTGAGAAAGAGAGCTGAGCATAGAATTTCCCCATGACCTGGCAGCCCCACTCCTCAGTGTAGACGCAAAGAAGTGAAAGTGGAGATTCAGATAGATATTTGCACACTTATGTTCACAGCGGTCTAAATGTGGAAACAAGCCAATTCTGTCAACACAAAGACACAAAATGTGGTCCATCCATACAGCGGACTAGTACTCAGCCTTAATTTAAGAAGGAAGGAAAGCCTGACACTGGCTACAAACATGGATGAAGCTTGAGGACGGGTGTGTGTGTGTGTGTGTGTGTGTGTGTGTGTGTGTGTGTGTGTGTGTGTGTGTGTTAGTTGCTCAGTCGTGTCCAGCTCTTTGTGACCCCACGAACTGTAGCCCACCAGGCTCCCCCGTCCCTGGGATTCTCCAGGCAAGAACACTGGAGTGGGTTGCCATTCCCTTCTCCAGAAGAACTTCCCAACCCAGGGGTCGAACCCTGGCCCCCTGCATCGCAGGCAGATTCCTTACCGGTTGAGCTACAGGGAAGTCAAGGACATGATGCTCAGTGACATTAGCCAGGCTCAGAAGGACGAACGCTGTCTGACCCCACTCACAGGAAGTCCCTGGGGGGGTCGGGTTCATAGAGACAGGAAGTAGATGGTGGGGTCAGGGGCTGGGGGAGGGGGAGGGGAAGGGCCTGAGTGTCTCACGGGGTCAGAGTGTCCGCTGGGAAGATGGAACCTTCTGGAGACAATGGCGTGAAGGCAACACGCCCGTGTGAGTGTGCTTCACGTCCCTGAGCTGCGCACCTGGAAACGGCTGAAATGCCGGCATTGACGATGTGCACGTTTTATCACAATTTTAAAAACAGAGAGAAAAAAGGGGGCAAACGGAGGAAAAAGAAGGCTCCTGCCTGCCTGGGTGTTTGCCAACGTGTCCCCATCCTTCCTGGGCGGCCGGGACCCGGGCCTGCAACCACAGCTGGTGTGAGTGAGGCCAGGACACGGGTGGCGGCCGTGCGGGGCTCCCCCAGGGGGAGCGGTGGGACGGGGCAGCCTGGCGTGTCCGGCAGAGGAGCCGAGGTCGGCTGGGGGATGGCGGTGCCCCGTGTGCCTGGGTCCCTCGGGCAGGGCCGACAGAATCGGAAGACGGACACCACGGGGGTCCCAGGGGTGGGGTGGTATCTGCGGGGGGTCGGCCGGGGGAGCGTGGCTGGAGGTGTCCACGGGGCCGCAGCCCCCAGAGCAGCCCAGCCGCCTTCTGGAGGTGGAGGGTGGGGCAGGTCAGGCGGAGCGGGGGGCGAGACCAGGACCTCTGACCCCTGCGGCTTTGCTGACCCAGGACCCTGTCTGGGATCCCCACCTCCTCTAGTGCTCTCACTGCCCCCGACCAGGGCCCTGGGGCTGGGGTCTGGACGCTGGGTCCCTGGGAAGCGGGGCCTCCCAGAGTCAGAGTCAGGGATGATCACGACCCAGGGTCCACCCTCTGCCTCTGCTTGCAGAACAGCCCGGAGGGTCCGGCATCCTGGCCTGGGCCTGCGAGGATCCGGGGGATGGACAAGCCCCTGCCCCAGCCCCGAGGCCGAGGCCCTCTCCGCTCCCACCCGGGGGTCCCGGGACCCGCCCCAACCGCACCGCCAGCCCAGACCCCGCTGACCGCCCAGGTGGTGGGCCGGGGCCGCTGCGGCCCCCGCTCGGGGCGGTCCGGAGATGGCGTGACTGCAGCGAGGTCACCGATAGTCCCACGGGGACCCCGGAGAGACCTGCGGAGCGTTACAGCCAAGCGGACGAGAAGCAGAGGGGAGACAGATGTGCTGGGCTGTAAACAGTCTGACTTCTCAATGTAAACCAGACTCGGGCCCAGGACACCAGGTAAGCGTCCGTGGCAGAGCCCGCCCCCCGGGGGCCCAGGCTCTGCAGCCCTACTCTGGGACGCGTCAGAGTGACCGCCGAGACGTTCCGTAATTAGGCGAAATTGGTCTTGCATTCCTCCCCTAAATCCCCAAGATCTCTGCAATTTTAGGTCTTCTCAAAAAGGAAAACATTTGCTAATTAAGTGATACAAGTGAAAAAAAGCATAGAATGTTCTGTCGACTGGAAAATGCCAATTAGGGAGGCAGCTCTGCTTTTCCTTCCACCTTGGGCTGAGCGGGGCCCTTATCTCACTCTGAGGGGTCTGCTGGGAGCGGGGTCTGGGGCAGGGCCCTCCTCGGAGACCCCTGGGGGAGGACGGAGCGGCCGGGGCCTGGCCGGGCAGGCGGGCCGTGTGCTGGGGCTGGGGAGGCGGCCGGCTGACCCCGGGCCTGGGCCGTGGGCCCTCGGAGCTGGGTGGCCCTGATATTGCATCCAGCTGTGTGCCAGCACCAAGGACAGTGGCCTTGCCCGCAGATGTGGGGGATAAGTCTGCTTCCCTGCTGGCTGGCGGGGCCCCTGCTCTGGCCTTCACTCTGGAGGAGCTGGTCCTTTGTGCTGGTGGTGGGGTTCGCGTGTGTTCATCCCAGCCCAGCTCCACTTCCTGGGCTGGAAGTCTCCTTCCCCAGTGCCCTGCTCAGGACCGGTCTGGGCAGGTCTCTGAGGCATGGAACTCGGTGTGTGTTTGCTGGCCTGTGGTCCTCCCCCTGCCTCTTGCTGAGACCCCACCACCTGCAGGCTCAGGAGCTCTCAAACGCCTGCAAGGAGAAGGGTTCTCCCAGCCTTCCCGGCCCTGCTCCCCAAGGCTGGCTTGGAGACCATGTCCCTGTGCAGCCCACACCCTAATAATGGGGTTTATACTTTTGAATGTGTGGATAAAAGCCAGAAGAAGAATACTTTGTGACACAGGAAACTGACATGAAGCTCACGTTCAGGGCCAGCCACAGCCTGTCTTCGAGCAAGCTGCCCGTCCACTGGAACTTTCCTCAGCCTCTTTCCTGCTCCAGCGGCAGAGCTGAGTTGTGGCTCCAGAGACCGTGAAGCCCACCACATCTACACCGTTTAGCTTCTGGCCCCTGCATAAAGCGTCTGCCACCTCTGACCCACATCCCCGTTCAGACATTGACCCGGTTCAGGACCGGATCACTGCTGGGCTCAGGTCTCTGTCCCTTGGCCTCTTGCGTGGAGCTGGTGGGGCTTTTAGAAAGAGCCTTGGCCGAGTATTTGAATGGTGTCTCAAGGTCTCTGGCTTCCAGAAATTCTAGCCAAGACACTTACATATTTCTAGAGCACGAACTTGCAGTGGGCAAGGTGGGGGCAACCAGGGGACTGAGAAGTGGTCCAGTCCTCAGGCATGTGTTGGATCAGTGTGGAGCCATGGGCCGAGCGTGGGCCCAGCTGGGATCCGGGGCCCAGAGCTCCAGTCTGCAGTGGGGGAAGCCTGGACATGATGCTCAGGCTCTCCCAGTGTCGGGACCCATCTTTCCAACAGACGCTATGATAGCCCAGTGTGCACACGTCTTGCGCCTGCTTTTCTGGGAGAAGGTCATTATTGTTCATCGTTGCTGTTCAGTCACTCAGTCATGTCCGACCCTCTGCAGCCCTGTGGACTGTAGCATGCCAGGCTGCCCTGTCCTTCACTGTCTCCTGGAGCTTGCTCAACCGCATGTCCACTGAGTCAGTGACGCCATCCGACCATCCCGTCCTCTGTCGCCCCCTTCTCCTCCCGCCTTCAAACTTTCCAGCGTCAGGGTCTTTTCCAATGAGTCGACTCTTCGCATCAGGTGGCCAATGTATTGGAGCTTCAGCTTCAGCATCAGTCCTTCCAATGAGTATTCAGGACTGATTTCCTTTAGGATGGACTGGTTGGATCTCCTTGCTGTCCAAGGGACTCTCAAGAGTCTTCTCCAACACCACAATTCAAAAGCATCAATTCTTCAACACTCAGCTTTCTTTGTTGTCCAACTCTCATATCCACACGTGACTACTGGAAAAATGTCATTGCTGGGTCTAAAGTCATGGTGATTGCGGTCCATGTAATCGCATATGCCCGTGGCTGGCTGTGACCAACGGCGCGGGCCTGGAGGAATGGGCGGCTGGACCAGAAGTGGCACTGCCGTGGTCACCCTGAGGTGGGTCCCCCTTGAAGGGCACAGCTTGTCCTCAGTGCTGCCCATGGGAGAAGCCTTTCCTGAGAAGCTAAACTAGCAGTCCCCACACTCAGTGATTGAACAGCACTTGTGACAAGGCAGGCAGCCTGGCTGCTTCTCCCGATGAGACAGCGCCCCGCTGTTCTCGGTGAAGCAAGGGCTCTTGGCTTCCAGGGGGCCCGGGCCCCGGGGCGGGCCGGCAGCCTCCCGCACCTCGGGCCATTGTGCCTTGGTGGCCAGAGGCTCCAGCGTGCCCAGGTGTGTGCCAACTCTGCTCCTGCCAGACCCCTGCCTGCCCCGGGCAGACCCCGGCCACGTCGCGCGGGCGGGGGCCCCCTCACGGGGGCCTCTGCGCTGCTTTGGGGCAGAAGGCGGGGGAGAAGAGGGACATTTTCCCGTGAGCCTGAAGCCCAGGACTCCTCACGCCCGCAGGGTCCTTCCTGAGCCCGGTCACATGCGAGGCCCTAAAGCTGGACAGGTGAGTGGCTTCCCAAGGTTGCACAGCGAGGGCCTTGCATGCAGAGAGGCTCTGCTGCCTCAGAGAGTGAGCGTACGCTTCAGCAGAACGTGAGTGATGGAACCTCCCGCAGAGCCAGAAACATGTTCTTCTGGCAGCGGGAGAGGTACAGCGGGTCACGGTGACTCACTCAAGGCCGGCCTCTTGTCCTCCCCACCCTGGTCTCGGCGGACACCGGGGGCCCCTCGCCTTGGCAGGCCTTGCTCCGCCGTCATCCCCCACCCCGCCCCACCTGACGCCTGCAGGCTGCTCCAGCTCCACGCGGGTGTTTCCTGCCTGTCTCCCACGCCACACGGCCACAGATCAGGTGTCAGGAAGCCCTGGGGAAAGCCACGTGCTGATGCCATGTCCCTGTTGCTCCTTTTCCCTGGGTGAGGGCTCTGGGTGCCTCTGCTGGTGATGCTGTCCTGAGATCAGGATGGTCTCCACGTGGTGGCATTTCAGATGCCCAGCTCTGGGGCCCAAAGCTGCCCCCTACAGAGTCACCACAGTGACCCATGAACAGACTCTGGGCTGGGCTGGGCACTGGGGCGGTGGAGGATCTGCAGAGGAGGTGGCTGGACAGTTACAGACAATGTTGGTGCTTTGGGGTAAACTAATTAGACACAACTCCAGGCTTGGAGCCTGGGAGATGGTGCATGTGGCTGACCCCTGGCCCTCCCACAGGCCCCGCCTGGACCTGGGCGAACATCCTGCCTCCTCGGAGCGTCGTTCTGAACTCGCAGCCTCAGAGAGAGCTGCTTCCTTAGTTCACACCCCAGGCGAGCATATGGGGAGAAGACAGTGGGTACGGCCTCAGGACGATGGACAGGAGGCCGGGTCCTGATCCTTTGCGCGGCGGGCGCACTCATCCACTCCCTGGGTGCACGGAGGCTTTGTCTGTCTCGGAAGTTGAACAGAGAAGGGCACCTGCGCCATCCTGGGCCGAGTGCCACGCCCCTCCCCTGCCGCCCGCCTCCTCCCCCAGGCTCAATGGCCCCTGCCAGGTGCTTTGCTCTGGGCTGGGATGGCCCTGTGTCTGAGGCCAGTGTGACTGGAGACGCGTTCAGTTCCTCAGATGCTCTCGACCCCAGGGAGGCTCAGCGGGCAGGACACGGAGCCCAGAACCTCGGCTGTCACAGGGAGGGGACAGGGACCCCACGACTTCCCAGGTTGACTTTTATTAATAGAAAAAACTGCAAAAAGTAAACTTGCAAAGTGTGAACTAAATAGAGTGAATAATAGAGTTGTTTTAAGACAAAACTAAACAGATTTCGCTGGGAAAAATAGACACAAGGAAGTAAGCATGTGCCCAGGTCACACCTGACCCCGGCAGGTATGTAGAGGCTTCTGGCCCAGGAGGCCCCACACCTGAGCACCTGCCTTCTCTCTCCACCCTCAACCCACCAGAACCATGGGCTGCTCTGGCTGTTCCGGAGGCCGCGGCTCCAGCTGTGGGGGCTGTGGCTCCAGCTGCTGTGTGCCCGTCTGCTGCTGCTCCTGCTCCAGCTGTGGCAAAGGGGGCTGTGGCTCATGTGGGGGCTCCCAGTCCACCTCTGGGTCCCCATTTGCTGCCAGTGCAAGATCTGGGCTGCTGACCATAGACCTCAGGACTCCAGTCATGCAGGGGCTGCGGTGCCCAAGGGTCCCCTCTTCCGTCAGTTCATCCCCTCCAGTGTCTAAAACCAGATGCTGAGTCATCTCTAAGTCTCTGCCTGACCCGAGCACCCTGTCTCCTCAACGCTGTTCTCTCCTCCACCTCTAGTGGTTCTGCTCCTGTGTTTCCTGGGAGCAGGGAGGGGCTCCCCTGGGAAGAAAATTAGGTGTTAGGTGCCACTTAACAAGGCAGACACCGCGACAGATGACGTCACCCAAAAGTAGCAGGAAAAAAATGGAGAAAAGTATATAAGGAAAACTAAAAGATATGGACAAGAAAAGCAGAAGGTCAACACGCGAATTACAGGAATGTGAGCCCAAGAAGAATGATTCTGGAGGGAAAAAAAAAACTGGAAAAAATAACTGAGAGAGTTTTCCTCACCATTAAAGAAGCACTTTTTAAAAAGCCCTTCTGTTAGAAGAGTCTGAGAAGAAACACACTGCTTCCCACGTGCACGTTGCAGTGTGGACGATAAAGAGGAGACTGGAGTTTTCTGCGAAGGAGGCACCGGAAGGCTCACGCTCACACACTCGCTGGGCCAGAGGACGCGAGGGAGGGTTGCACGTGGAAGGAAAGAACCACCTGCAGGACATCTCACACCCAGTCCCAGACACTTGTAAACGTGAGGGGACAGTCGGACGCGTTAGTGTTCTTTTCTTCAAGGTGCCTTTAGAAGCAGAAAAACTTTGATTTTGATACAGTCCAACGTGCCCGTGCGCTCTTGCATGGATCGTGGTTTGGGGGTCGTCTGTGAGGAGCTGTGCCTGGACCAGGGCTGCCGACACTTCCTCCTGTGTTTTTCTGTAACAAGCTTGGTCCCGGCTCCAACAGCTCCTCTTTGAACGGACCTCCGTGATTGCGTGAGAGGCCTGGGAGCTCAAGCCCTGGGCACCTCCTGCCTCATCAGGTGACGGCGGCCCCTGCACCTTTCTCTCTGGCCAGCCTGTGGGGCTCCACAGACAGCAGACCCTGGCAAGGGTGCCAGAGCCTGGGACGCATGGGTCTGTGCCTGAGTGGGCTGCCGCATGGGTCTGTGCCCCAGTGGGCTGCTCGCCTTCTGCCCAGACCTTAGTCAGGGTTGGTCCTCTGGCCTGTAGGGGCCGAGCGGGGGCTTCTCTTTGGTGCTGCTGCCTTGCTCTCCGCGTGGGGCCTGGGCGCCCCCTCCCCGATCCCCCAGACCCTTGATGCCAGAACCACGGGTGGTTTTCCTCCACATTCTTCCCACTACACTCACGTGTCCAGGCGACAGGGTTTATTAAGCCTCTCCTCTGTGCCAGGCACCAAACCGAGGAGGGATTCTCCCACCAAGATAAGACCAGCAGACAGTCTATCTATGAATTCCTGAAACTTCACAATCGGTAAAATTCTATGACTATCTCAAATAGAAGCTGCAAAAGCTTATGTAGTCAAGCGAGTCCAAAGTTCTAAAGCTTAAAGCTCAGCATTCATTTTTTTAGAAAAAAGGAAAATGCTTGAAAGCCTAGCAATATCTTTAACTTTTGACAGACACCCATCAGAAAATGACATCACATTTCATGTAAAGGTGACACGTCAAAAGAAAAATGCTACTGCCTATTTTGTTTAAGATTGTTCTGGACGGTAGCACCACAACAAAATAGAAAGTTAATACAATCAAAAGTATTTAAAAGGCAGGGACAAACCCATCGGAACAGATAAAATCACAGTACAAGATTAAAATGCCATAAGGAAACAGTTTTCTAAACACCGTGTGACAACATTTCTCATTTCTAGTTCAAAGACCGTAGACTCCTCTAGGAAACTCCTTGGCAAAACACTAAAATAAAAAACGAAAATTTAGTTTAAAAATTTAGGAGCTCACTCTCCCAAAGAAAAGGTCCAAATAATGAAAAGCGACACGGTTTTGACTGCGGAAACTCGGCATCACTTCACTTCTCCAAAAGCGAATCTACAGATTTGACTTCATTCCAATTAAAAGAAAGGACGATTTTTATCCAAGTTTCCTTAAAATTCTCATTAAAGAGGGAACATGCAGGCTAGCTGTTAACTTTCTGAAAACGAAGTACCAAGGAAGCAGAACGAGTGCCGGTTTCCCGGAAGATACCAGGGCCAACAACAAAGGGCCAGGGATGAGACAGCGGAGCGCTGACTCGAGACGAGACAGGGAGAGCGACGCCGCGCTCCGGGCCCTCCAGCCCGCCCGCCGTCCCGGCGCAGCGAAGGCGGACGGGGCCGCTTCACTGAACGGGGTGGAGCACAGCCTGCCACTCGCGGGCAAGACCACTGAATCGTTTGGAGCAGAAGAACTAAACCCTCCCTGAGACATGACAGTAAAGACAAACCAAAATCTAAGCAAACATAAAATCATGGAGTTCCTGGAAGAACACACCGGGGAATTGAATGCAGTCTTGGCACGAAGTGATGGAGGTGTTTGAGACATTGGACGCTTTCAACAGGAAACACCCCTCTGCTGAAAACATCAACCAAAAAGAAAGGTTGCAGGTTCAGAGGAAATATTCTTAACAATATAATATGAAAATATGAATATTCCTAATGTCCAAATGGATTGGTGGCTTCCCTGGGGGCTTAGCCGGAAAGTATCTGCCATTAAGGCAGGAGATGCAGGAGACTCAGGTTCGATCCCTTGAAGGAGGAAATGGCAACCCACTCCAGTGTTCTTGCCTGGAGAATCCCAGGGACGGGGGAGCCTGGTGGGCTGCCGTCTATGGGGTCGCACAGAGTCGGACATGACTGACGCGACTTAGCAGCAGCAGAAGTGACTCTGTATTATTGCCAAATAAAAAAATATTTTTAAAAACACATCATGAGCTTTTCCTTTTTTTATAAGGAGCATGTATTGTGTGCTATCTTGCAAGTGATAAAGAAGACGAAATAGAGAGTATGCAAATATCTAGTTACTGTTGCAACCGAAATCCACAGGAAGGTAAACCAGAAATGAAAGAGGGGCTAAATGAGCAGGATATTGTGCTAACGGGATAACTTCTGGACCCAGTTAAATGTCTTACAGAATCAAACAGGGAATACAAAATAAGACTTTTCAAAAGGATGAAAAACATATAGGATGGAATAAAACTGGAATCTATGAGCATTTCATGTGAATAACAGACTGTGAGGGCTGAAGGCACATGGATTCCACCCGCCTTAGAAGCAGGCCAGCTCCTCCAGAGTGAAGGCCAGGGCAGGGGCCCTGCCAGCCAGCAGGGAAGCAGACTAATCCCCCACATCTGCGGGCAAGGCCACTGTCCTTGGTGCTGGCACACAGCTGGATGCAATATCAGGGCCACCCAGCTCCGAGGGCCCACGGCCCAGGCCCGGGGGTCAGCCGGCCGCCTCCCCAGCCCCAGCACACGGCCCGCCTGCCCGGCCAGGCCCCGGCCGCTCCGTCCTCCCCCAGGGGTCTCCGAGGAGGGCCCTGCCCCAGACCCCGCTCCCAGCAGACCCCTCAGAGTGAGATAAGGGCCCCCGCTCAGCCCAAGGTGGAAGGAAAAGCAGAGCTGCCTCCCTAATTGGCATTTTCCAGTCGACAGAACATTCTATGCTTTTTTTCACTTGTATCACTTAATTAGCAAATGTTTTCCTTTTTGAGAAGACCTAAAATTGCAGAGATCTTGGGGATTTAGGGGAGGAATGCAAGACCAATTTCGCCTAATTACGGAACGTCTCGGCGGTCACTCTGACGCGTCCCAGAGTAGGGCTGCAGAGCCTGGGCCCCCGGGGGGCGGGCTCTGCCACGGACGCTTACCTGGTGTCCTGGGCCCGAGTCTGGTTTACATTGAGAAGTCAGACTGTTTACAGCCCAACACATCTGTCTCCCCTCTGCTTCTCGTCCGCTTGGCTGTAACGCTCCGCAGGTCTCTCCGGGGTCCCCGTGGGACTATCGGTGACCTCGCTGCAGTCACGCCATCTCCGGACCGCCCCGAGCGGGGGCCGCAGCGGCCCCGGCCCACCACCTGGGCGGTCAGCGGGGTCTGGGCTGGCGGTGCGGTTGGGGCGGGTCCCGGGACCCCCGGGTGGGAGCAGAGAGGGCCTCGGCCTCGGGGCTGGGGCAGGGGCTTGTCCATCCCCCGGATCCTCGCAGGCCCAGGCCAGGATGCCGGACCCTCCGGGCTGTTCTGCAAGCAGAGGCAGAGGGTGGACCCTGGGTCGTGATCATCCCCTGACTCTGACTCTGGGAGGCCCCGCTTCCCAGGGACCCAGCGTCCAGACCCCAGCCCCAGGGCCCTGGTCGGGGGCAGTGAGAGCACTAGAGGAGGTGGGGATCCCAGACAGGGTCCTGGGTCAGCAAAGCCGCAGGGGTCAGAGGTCCTGGTCTCGCCCCCCGCTCCGCCTGACCTGCCCCACCCTCCACCTCCAGAAGGCGGCTGGGCTGCTCTGGGGGCTGCGGGCCCCGTGGACACCTCCAGCCACGCTCCCCCGGCCGACCCCCCGCAGATACCACCCCACCCCTGGGACCCCCGTGGTGTCCGTCTTCCGATTCTGTCGGCCCTGCCCGAGGGACCCAGGGCACACGGGGCACCGCCATCCCCCAGCCGACCTCGGCTCCTCTGCCGGACACGCCAGGCTGCCCCGTCCCACCGCTCCCCCTAGGGGAGCCCCGCACGGCCGCCACCCGTGTCCTGGCCTCACTCACACCAGCTGTGGTTGCAGGCCCGGGTCCCGGCCGCCCAGGAAGGATGGGGACACGTTGGCAAACACCCAGGCAGGCAGGAGCCTTCTTTTTCCTCCGTTTGCCCCCTTTTTTCTCTCTGTTTTTAAAATTGTGATAAAACGTGCACATCGTCAATGCCGGCATTTCAGCCGTTTCCAGGCGCGCAGCTCAGGGACGTGAAGCACACTCACACGGGCGTGTTGCCTTCATGCCATTGTCTCCAGAAGGTTCCATCTTCCCAGTGGACACTCTGACCCCGTGAGACACTCAGGCCCTTCCCCTCCCCCTCCCCCAGCCCCTGACCCCACCACCCCTGACCCCACCATCTACTTCCTGTCTCTATGAACCCGACCCCCCCAGGGACTTCCTGCGATTGGGGTCAGACAGCGTTCGTCCTTCTGAGCCTGGCTAATGTCACTGAGCATCATGTCCTTGACTTCCCTGTAGCTCAACCGGTAAGGAATCTGCCTGCGATGCAGGAGGCCAGTGTTCGACCCCTGGGTTGGGAAGTTCTTCTGGAGAAGGGAATGGCAACCCACTCCAGTGTTCTTGCCTGGAGAATCCCAGGGACGGGGGAGCCTGGTGGGCTACAGTTCGTGGGGTCGCAAAGAGCTGGACACGACTGAGCAACTAACACACACACACACACACACAGACACACACACACACCCGTCCTCAAGCTTCATCCATGTTTGTAGCCAGTGTCAGGCTTTCCTTCCTTCTTAAATTACGGCTGAGTACTTGTCCGCTGTATGAATGGACCACATTTTGTGTCTTTGTGTTGACAGAATTGGCTTGTTTCCACATTTAGACCTCTGTGAACAGAAGTGTGCAAATATCTATCTGAATCTCCACTTACTTCTTTGCGTCTACTCTGAGGAGTGGGGTTGCCAGGTCATGGGGAAATTCTATGCTCAGCTCTCATTATCAAAAGGAACACGCTCTGCTGGCTGGTACACTCTTTGTTCGTTTCCTTGATGGTCCTCGCAGCTTTTTAGAAGGCTGGTGCAATGGCAGGTGCTCCAGCAGCCATCTT
This sequence comes from Okapia johnstoni, assembly GCA_024291935.2. Taxonomy (NCBI): domain Eukaryota; kingdom Metazoa; phylum Chordata; class Mammalia; order Artiodactyla; family Giraffidae; genus Okapia; species Okapia johnstoni. The sequence continues at coordinate 1,209,378 of JAGTYA010000026.1, forward strand.
AAAACGTGAGGGATGGATTCCTCCTGCTAAGAGTAAGGAGCAGCAAGATGGAAGGAGCTTGAACACCTGATTATCTATTGGTGCCTCTGAATAACCAGCCTCAGTAGACTCTACATCTAGACTTGAAAACATGGGGTTGAGGATTAAAATCCTATCTTGTTTAAGCCAATGTTACTGTGGGTTTCCTGTAATGCACTGTCTCTTTAAAAATAATACTAGATTTTGGGACAAATTGGAATCATTCTTTTTATTCAAGAAAAGAATGAAAGAAATTAAAGTGGGTCATAATCTCACCACCCAGATGGGTGCAGACTCTGCAATTTTTAATATAGTCTCCGTTTTTTGCCATGTCTGCCCTGACTTTTCCTTGCAGATTTGTGGGACTATTTGCATAGAGCAGTCTACTTGTGTAATTCTCAGCACATGAATCGTTTTCACATCCAGGACTTTAATATTATTGCAAGCGAGGGTGGAGCCCTCTGTTATAACATTAGACGCCTTTAACCAGTACCCTCTTATGCCTCAGGCTGTTAGCGGTCCTGCAGATAAAACTGCACCAGGGAAATTGCTGTTTCCAAGCACAGGGGGAGTGTGAGGCTCTGGAGCATTTTGTCAGCTGCTTCCAGAAATGCGGGTCAGCAATCAGCCTGCCTGCACGCAATCGCTGATGACATCTTCCCGGCCGCCCTTGGAGCTGAAAGGGCCTCAGCTTTTCTCTCCGTGCTGCTCCCCTTTCTTTTCCTTGTTGAACCGAATGGCGAGCATCACACGTGCAGGCAGCGGCTTAGCTCGCCCATTTTATGCGGGCTTTGGCATTCTCTTCGGTTTTTAAGTCCTGCCGATATTAAGGGTAGCAAGTTTGTCATTATAGTTGACAAGTGTTTGACCACACTCTGAATTTGTTTGGCTATTAATTTACTCTGGTTATTGGAAACTACCATTATTTGGGTTTCTTTTAATGACAAATGGCCACACGGCCAGGGTGACCAATATCAACCGTGTTTCCGTGCACGTTGAGTAAGACGAGCAAGTTCAGCGAAGTTCCTCGTGTGAAGTCGGACGGGGCGATAAACACTCACTAGTCCCTGGGGCTGATGGAAAGCTTAGCTCCTCCCTGTCCGCTGGTGACTTAACTGTGCCATTACCTCCCCGCTCTCCCACTCCTCGTTCGGCTGAGACTGAAACCCCTCCATCTTCATGAGAAGGAATCTGCTCGGGGAGCCCTTCTTTCAGCTCACACAGAAGGGCTGGTCATGGATTCAGACCGCAGGGGATGAAGGGCTCTTACTAGGGCTACTGGGCCACGGCAGAGGGCTCTACCCCAGGGAACATTCAGGAAAAGAGTGAATGTGCAGGACGGAGGTCGTGAGGCCCTGGGTTCCGCCACCATCTGAGGGAGCCCCCTCCCTCCCCCTGCAGCCCGCCAGCCCCGTCTGGGGCCGAAACGGCCCTCCCGGCCCCAGTCCACACCTGCTCCTGCCCCCTGCGGGCCAGCTGGTCCTGGCCAACCCGGGCCCAGCGAAGGCCCCGGGATGTTCCTGCTCGGCCTGCGTCTGTTCTGGCCTCGCAGCCTTGGCTGGTGTGGGAGAGGCCCCAGGCAGGCCCGAGCACCCCCGCCCTGGCTCACCGTGGGCTCCAGAGCCACAGCCCGCAGCCCCGACGCTGAGCCTCCATACCGCGGGTCACACGGGCCTGGACATGGGGACACCGCCCGCAGGGTGAGCCCCTCAGGGCCCAGGAGGAGGGGCTGAGCGGGGTTGCTGCCCGGCTGGGTTTGCTGCGGCTACAGAGTTGGTGCTGGTGGCCACGTTCACTGCTTGCTGCGGGTCTGCCACCTGCTACGGCATCGCTGGGCGAGCTGGGGTCCTCTGGGCCTGTGAGTGTCTCAGGCCCCCATCCCTGCTGGACACTTGGGGCTGATGGGAGCCAAGGGAAGCATGCTGATGTCCACACTGTCTGCCGTGCTGAAAGCCATGAGGGCTTCGTCTGTGTCCTGGGGTGGATGGAGCTGGAGGGGCCGAGTCCTCGCGTGGGAGAAGCAGGGGAGACCCCTGCAGCCCAGTGCTCACGGTGAGGGGTAGGTGCAGCCACTCTGTGTCTGGGGGACCCCAGGTTCTGAGGGATCGGGGGCCCCTGCAGTGTACCCCACGGGGCTCAGGACGGGCAGGCGTCCCTGCCGCTCCACTGCAGCGGCTCTGAGATGGTCCTGCTGTTTTCCCTCTCGGTCTGAGCAGCAGCGCAGCTGTCACAGGCCTGCAGCGCCGGCTTGTCACAGCCGTGGCAGCCTCGTCCTTACCCTGCTCTGCCGTCGCCGGCAGGAAACCCATCCCCTGGCTTCCCAGAGACCAGCAGGCCTTTCCCCAGCCCTTCCCCCCTCACCTCCGCGTCCCCTGGGGCCATTCTTCTCCCTGTGCTGTCTTTGTCCAGGCCCATCTCTGATCACAGCCGTTTTCCAAAATCCTCCCCGGGATGCTCCCCCGTCCCTTCAGGGTGTGCTGACCTCTGGGGGCAGGTCTTGGGCTTCCCAAGTGGCTCAGTGGTAAAGCGTCTGCCTGCTACGCAGGAGACTCAGGTTCATTTCCTGGGCTGGAAGATCCCCTGGAGAAGAAAATGGCAACCCACTCCAGCATTTTTGCCTGAGAATCCCATGGACAGAGAGCCTGGTGGGCTGCAGTCCATGGGGTCACAAGGAGTCGGACACAGCTGAGTGACTTAACAACAAGAGCTTTTAGGCTGTAGCTCGCGGCAGCAGGGGGCACCCACGGATTCCCGTTGGCCTCTGCTCATCCACCCGGTTCCTCGTGCTCCTCAAAGTCAGCTCCTCTTGTGAGAGCGGGGGCCTGGCAGACGACAGAAGAGCAGTGACATGGGCACGGCGCCCTCACAGGGACACTGCAAGGCCAGCGGCTTCCGTCCCTCTCACTGGGCAGTCCCCGGCCACTGCTGAGCCCACTTGACAGATGAGAAGCTGGGGGCCGGGGAGGCTGCCTGACTTCCGGAGGCCGTAGGCTGGGCAGGGAAGGGCAGTGGGCTGTGCACCTGGGCAGTGTGCTCCCGCGAGACTGGACTTGGCAGCCATGTGCCCGTCACCCCCACAGGCGTGTCCTGCGGCCGCTGCCCATGGGAAGGCTGTGCCCACAGTGCTCAGGGCTGATTGTGGGGGCAGAGATTGCAGGCACCTTCACTGCAGGTGGGTGGTGGGAGGTGAATATAATCACCTGAGATGCGGCTGTGCTAGGTAAGGACGGTCCCCGGTCAAAAGACGGGTGTTTTCAGGAGAGAAGTGAAGCCTTGAGGTGCAGACACGGGGGAGAAAAGCCGTGTGAGAGCCCAGGAGGCCCCGGAAGCTGGCGAGGCCGTGGGAGCCCCCCCCAGAGCCTGCAAGGGAGCGCAGCCGCCCCGCGGACACCCTGCTGGTGGACTCTGGCTCCCAGAGCTGGGGGAGAGTCATGCCTGTTTTCTAAACATCTGACCAACTCAATGAACATGAATCTGAGCAAACTCCGGGAGACGGGGAAGGACGGGGAGGCCTGGCGTGCCGCAGATCATGGGGTCTCAGAGAGTCGGACACGACTGAGTGACTGAACAACAACAGTTGCAGTCACTTTTTCCAGCATCCATGGAAAACTAGCAGAGGCAGCAAAGGTGAACAGAGCCTCGGGCCAAGGACCCTGCCCGACACGTTCTGCTGACGCGGGAGAGGGGGCTTTGCTGTTTCTCAGGAATCATGTGATGGAAAATCATCAACTAAGGAGAGAGGGCAAAAGCACCACACCAAGGAGGTTATTTTAAAAATAAGTAAACACGCACAGTCATAGAGGAGAAAAGGCCAGACAGGAACCGGGAAGGAACCAGGTGCCCAGCATCTCACCTGTCCTGGCAGGTGGCCAGGTGACCCTGGTGACCCCACACCTGAGCACCTGCCCTCTCTCTCCACCTGCTCCTCTGACCTCCTCCTCCCTCAACCCACCAGAACCATGGGCTGCTGTGGCTGTTCTGGAGGCCATGGCTCCACCGTGGGGGCCGTGGCCCATGTGGCTGCTCCCTGTCCAGCTGCTGTGTCCCCATTTGCCGCCAGGGCAAGACCCGAGGCTCCGGCCGATGGCCTCAGGGGCATCCACTCCCCCCAGGGCATGACCGGAGCCCCGTCCCAGTTCTGGGCTCCTGTCCCCTGAGCTCTGAGGACGGGAATGGCCCTGCCGCATCCTTGGCCTGTCGTGGGACCCCTCTGCCTGGCACCGGGAGTCCCCTTCATCCCCAACTGGGGAATCTGACAGCTCCAGGGCGCTAAGGACCTGAAATCTCCAGAAAGCCCTCACCGGGTACAGCCCAGCTGGGACTGTGCCCCCACCAGCCCCGCACTTCCTGACCCTTTCTCTGCACCCGCCCCGTCTCAGCCGGCCTCGCAGCCGAGATCAGAACTGGGGGCAACGGAATGACAGCTGAGCCGTCAGGTCCAGTGGGACTTTTGATCCCTCACTGCAGTTCTGGTCAGTAGACGCAGCTCAGCCACCATCTTGCCTTCACGTGTACTGAGCGCCTACAGCATGTCCGGCTCCTGTTGCCCTGGGGACGCAGCCATGAGGAAGACAGAGACCCCCGCCTGGGGGTCAGCGTCTGTGGGGCGGGCTCCCCCGGTCATGTGGCCGCCCTGGGGGCTGGTCCTCCCGGTAGACGAGCCCCAGGCACTGGGCACATGCCTGGGCGAGGCCCGGGCACAGGGGCACAGGTGAGGGTTGGCGCCTCCGTTTGCCTGCACGTCCTGCCCGTGACTGCGACGGAACTCCCAGCCAGCACCCAGGGCCTCTATCTGTAGAGGCTGCTGGGAGGGCAGAGGAGAGGCAAGGTCTGGGGTGGGGTCGTGCACACGCTCTGTTCCTGGGGTTGAAGGGGACAGCTCGTGCTCTGACACCTCCTCGCCTGGGGGCCTAGATGGTGGGAGGGTGCTGCCCTGCACCTGCCTGGGACTCAGGCCCCCCTGGGCCCACGGGGCACACAGGCTGGTGGGAGCCACTCTGGGCTCCACCCGGGGGCTTCCCTCCTGGCCCCGTGGCCTCCAGGTCTGGGGAAGGTCAGGCCCCCAGTGGCCATGACTCAGGCCTGCAGAGCCCCATGCCTCCTCCAGGTTGGCCTCAGCCCCCTGTTCCTGCCCCTCCTGCTCAGCGAGGCCTCGTGGGACCCACATCACAGGAAAGGCTGGCATCCTCAGGGCAGTGGGGCTCCTCAGTCACTCACCAGGCTTGATACTTTTGATGCCAGTTTCCCGGGCTGGGCTTCAGCCCTGCCAAAGCCTCTGCCCACTGTCAGTCACCCCACAGGAGGTGGTCCAGAGGGGGAAGGGGCTGGGAGCCTGTCTCCCCACCCCTCCCTCCTGCCCGTAGTGCCCTCCCCCGATCACCCATCCCTCCTCTCTCCTGTCAAGAGCCCCGTTCAGCCATGGGGTCACCACGATAAAGACTGGGGTTACCCCACACCCTCCTCATCGGGGCTTCTTCCTGGCCCCAGTACCAGTGAAGATCCGGGGGCAGGGGCAGTGCCCCCTGCTAGCCCCCGGGAGGACCTCGCCGGGCAGTGGCACCTTCTGCCTAGGCCACCCGTGATCCCCAGGTGTGGGCATCCGCCCTGCCCCCAGGGGCCGGTGTCAGGCAGCAGGGAGGCCTGGCCTCCTTCCGCCCGCTCTCCTTGGGCAGGCACTTTCCCAGCCGGCCGGAGGCGCCCTGTCCGTTCACATCTAATTTACGGCTTCCCTTAACATGGAAGCCTGATTTAAGGATAATAACGATAATGGCTAACTTTTACTGAGTGTCACGCGCCAGGTTAACCGTTAATGGAGTTAAATGCTCTATATACTCTCATGTGTCAGGTTAAATGTTAACTGAGTTATAAGTTAACCGCTTTATATACTTTATTCTAAATGTATAATTAAAAGACAAGGGGTCAAGAGGTAAAGGAATTTGCCCCAAGTCACGGAGCCGGTAAGTCCAAAGCCAGGGTCCAAACAGTGTCACTTTGTTCCCAAGGCCCGATTCCCTTGGATGCTCTTGACTTACCCAGAGGGTGTAGATTATTTCAGAGGAAAAGTTCAGCAGGAATGCAGCCTCCCACGGGAAGAAAGAGCAGGACAATGACATCCTTGGGTCCGGGTCCAGGGCGGTGGGAGCCTGGGAGCCCAGTTTGCTCTGAACCCCCAGCTCTTTCCAAAAGGGGAAGAGGGGTCTCACTGGCCTTGTCCCCTAGGGGAGGGCACAGAGCAGTTTGCAGAAGCCCTTCCATCCTCTGAAGAGGGGAGAGTCACAGGGGATGGTGGGCCCCCCCCGGACAGAGGACTCCCCGTGGCAAGGGTCCCTGTGGCTGCCTCAGTGGGACTCAGGGACCTGTTCTCAGACCTGACTGGGAAGTTCTGCAGGCCAAGTCTAAAAGCTCGAGTAATTCATGCACGGTCAGCAGGTTTGAAGTTCAAGTTCAGGGAAAGTGTGTCTGGTCCTATGTGAAGCGAGGGTGGGACCCGTCACATCCCGGCAGCATGGCTGGGCCACAGTGCCCGGGTGTTGGGTCAGACGTCATCTGGATGTTTCCGTGAGGGTGTCTGTGGCTGAGACGAGCATCTAACTTGGTAGATGTTAAGTGAAGCAGATGATGGTCCATGAGGTGGGTGGGCCCCGCTCAATCAGCTGAAGGTCTGAGCCAAACAAAAGGCCAACCTCCCCCAGCGAGAGAAAATGCTGCCAGGGTGGCCTCTGGGTTCTTTCTGCAGCGTTGGCTCCTGCTGGCCTGCCAGCAGACCGCTTTCCAACTCAAACTGCAACCCCGTCCTGTCTCTGCACTCCCGACCCCTTTCAGCTGGGACTCGCCAGGCCTCCGTGATGGCTCGCCAGTGCCTTAAAGTGGGTGTCTTTCTGGAGACACATGTCCTGTCGGCTCTGCTGCACTGGAGGAGCCGACCAGCTGACTGACCACTGGCCACGGGAACGCTGCCCACAGAGGCCTGTCCTCACCCAGAGGTTCCAGGCCCTCCGAGCCGTCTCTGTGAGATGCCACTGAGGATGGTGGAGCCCAGAATTCAGGGAAGACCTCAAGGAGCCATTCCTGGGAAGATGCCTCCCCATCAGAAGGCCTCCGGCCATGAACCCAGGCAAGCCGCACTCGTCCTGGGACCCACGCTGAGATCTGGGCCGCTAGGTGTGAGCTGTGTGGGTGTCGGCCTTCTGGTGGGAAGCAGGCTGCCCAGCCAGTGGTGTGGGGGATATTGGGTAACAGACGCACGGAACAGTAGAAAGTCTGCAGGAGACGCTCCCAGGGCCTGACCTCAAGGGAAGCCCGGGTCGGCTGCGGGGGGAGGCCAAGGGCCCCGATCAGGCCCCAGAGCCCGGCCTCTGCTGCTCCGCTGCCCCGCGGGAGCGGGTCCCACCGGCCCCTACCTGTGGGACGTGTGGCTCCCAACCTTGAATTCATCCTTGCAGTTCTTCCTGCTCCAGCACGCCCGAGGATCCAGGGCCTGGGGAATTTCTTGGGCTGAAACGAAGGTGGGATTGTTGGGTAGAAGGAAAGCCCTCCTCAGGCCGCGGCTGACTCACGATCGCCAGGCCGGCCGCCACGGGCCGGGTGAGCGCGCTGGAGGCGGCTGTGAGGTCCAGTGGTCAGGCCCGCCCTGCTGTGGGCCCCAGCCCCCCAGCCACGGCCTCCCCCTGCCTCGGCTCCTTACACTGGAAAAAAAGAAAAGAAAACCCACAGGAAAGCGGACAGACTCGCATAGAGCTCCGTGACTGCACACGCTGGCCGCCTGCTACAGCCGGCACTCGGGTGGGAACAGAAGCTTCCAGCACCCAGGGACCACCACGAGCTGCCGTCCCCCGCTGCCCCCCGGGGCCTCCTCTCAGTCCTCCAGCCGCACGAGTCCTGCTGGTCACGGATGGTCACACCAGTGCCACACACTCTAAGCGTCTCTCGTGTCCTTCGGCTCCAGGTCCATTCCATCCAGCGGTGCTGGCAGTTCCGTCCACGCCGTGCAGGGGGCCGGGGTCCACTCACTGCTGTGCCGCGGGGCGTCCACCAGGCGGACCTGCCGCTGTGTCCTCGCACATGCGGGGACTTGGCTTCCACGAGCCAAATGGGAGGCAGGGTGCACGGTGGCTGGTCCGAGGGGTGGGCTGCACCCTCACAGACGGGGGCCAGGAGGCCCACCCACCGTCTGAAGGAGGGAGCAAGGAAATGCCCCGCCCGAGTCAGAGCTGCCGGCGACAGAACGTCTGCCCGGGGGAGCGCAGTCCAGGCCCCTTGCAGAGCAAGAGGACGCGTGAGCGGGAACAAAGCGTGTGCAGCCAGGATTCGGCAAAAACGAAGAGGAAGAAAAACCACGGACCTTGCTCATCGCCTCAAACTCAACCAGGTGCTAGCACATCACATCCAGCTGTTTTCTATACATAAATGTAAGTATATGTGTATGTTAGATGTAATTATATGCACGATATGTAACATATCTATACATATGTGTAAATTGGTGTGTGTGTGTTTTGTGGCAGAACAGGACGAGGGAGGGAAGTAGAGATTTTCACAGGAACTTGTTTAAAGATTAAATACAGGGACTGCCCCTCAAAAATATATCTAAAATGTGTATAATACATAAAATGCATATTTATGTATAAAATATATGCATTACACCTCTCATCTATCTCGTCTACCTGCCTATCCAGCTCTCCACCTGTCTGCATGTCACCCGTCTACACCTGTCCATCTACCTGTCAACCATCCACCTCCCACCTGCCGCCCGTGTTCGCCTCCCGGAGCCCCCACGACGGAGGGGCGCCCAGCCCAGGCCGCAGGCTGCCGGCGGAGCCGCGGCCCCAGCCGCTGCCAGCAGGTGGCGGCCGAGGGCCCCCTCCGAGGGCCGGGCATGGTCCCTGTTCCCGGGGCCGCTGTTTCCCTCTTTCTTCTGTTGGGTGACTTACCTTGTGGGGACCACGAGGCATTTGAGTTTTTTCTCTGATGTGCGTTTTATTTCTCGCCCACGCAGACTGGAGTGAAGCTCTGGGGGGAAACCAGGAGGCCCCTGAGCTCCCCGAGCTCCTCACTCCGCTTGCCGCAGGGATGGGGCAGGACAAGGACGGACCCCACCAGGGGCTCCCCGCCTGCTGGGCGGAGGGCAGGCCGCCCACGCCTCCTCCTAGGGCGGAGAACCAGCCTCCAGAACGGGCTGCACCTGGCCCTCAGAGTCTCCAGAGCCTGCGAAAACCTGCCTCTTTCGACAGGAGAATTTTTCCCTGTTTCTTACATTTGTCTTTTAAAATCACTCAAAAACTTTTAAAAGGTCGCCCAAATTCAAAGACGCTATTTGAAAATCCAGATATAAAATGTTTTATGTATTTTTCAACAAATGATGTTGGAACACTTGAATGCCAATAGGAAAAAAAAAGGATCTTGACCTAAACGTCTCATGTTATACGAAGTTAACTGTGTATCAGTCAAAGACCAAAATGCAAACTACAAGCTACAAAACACTGATTTTCTTCCTTTTTGTCCGAGCCATGCAGCGTGTGGGTGTTGGTTCCCTAACCGGGAACTGAACCCACGCCCCCTGCAGTGGGTGTGCAGAGTCTTAACACGGGACCACCAGGCAAGTTCTGTGAAGCTACGGAGCATTTAGACTAAGGCGCAGGGGAAGGGCTTTGTGGCCTTGAGAAGCACAAACTAAGCGATAAGACACGTGTATTCGTACGGCTGAGTCTCTCCGGTGTTCACCTGAAACCATGCCAGCGTTGTCAGTCGACTGTGTGAAGTGAAAGCGTTAGTTGCTCAGTCATGTCTGACTCTCTGTGACCCCATGGACTGTGGCCCCCCAGGCTCCTATGTCCTTGGGGATTTCTCAGGCAAGAATACTGGCGTGGGTTGCCATTTCTTTCTCCGGGGGATCTTCCTGCCACAGGGATCAGACCCGTGTCTCTTGATCTTTACCAAGATCAAGATTCTTTAGCGTCTGAGCCACCAGGGAAGCCCATACCCCAGTAGAAAATAAAAAGCTTACAAAAAGAAATAAACAATCGATTAAGCGGCGTTTATCACAGTTTGGATGTACAGGGTAAGGGAATAAAATCCTGTGTGTTTGCCAAGGAGGATGCGCTGGGCAGTGGACAGCGGTCGCGGGGGGAGAGCTGAGTGGAGGGTCCCTTTGGGGGGACCGTGTTTTTCCTGCACCATTTTTCCATCAAGTGTTAGCCGAAGGGGAACTCATGAAAATCTCACGTTGGAATATCACTGAATCGTAAAGCAGCGGGCGGTCTGCTCTCAGCATGGCAGCAAGGGGGCTCTGTGGTTCCACTTAACGTAAAACCGGAGAAGACTATTTTTTAAAAAAAATGCAAATGGCTGTTCTCTGGAAATGGCCCTGGAGCCATTTCAAATGGAGAAACATTCGTCCCATAAAATCTACTAGAACTTGGTAAGAACTGTGAGAGTCCAGGGTCTGTGCACCTGGGTGTGTACCCCTGAACCCCCGCACTCTGGCTCAGCGGGATGGAAGCCCACCCCAGGCCGGAGAGCCACGCACGCAGGGGCCCCCACACCCCCCGCCCCCGCCCCCAGCATCCCACTGTTGGGCTACCTTCCCTGGAAGGCAGCTTGTCAGTATTTCTTGCCCTGCCCCTCTGACATCTGCGTTTGAGGCTAGATCCTGAGTGAGTGTGGTTGAGGGGGGTTCCTTCCCTAGCTCAGACCCCACCCAGGGCCCCACCCTGGGCTCAGGCGCTGAGGGTGAAGGATCCCTCTCTCCACGCTCTGGCTTGTGGTGGGGGCTTCCCCGCTGAGACTTGGAGCGGCCGGCCCCAACCCACCAAGCACTCAACTTCTTTTTCTCCTTTTAATTTTCACTTTTCGACCTTGCCCCACAGCATGTGGGATCTTAGTTCCTCGACCAGGGGTCGAACCTGTGTCCTCTGCATTGGGAGCACAGAGTCTTAACCACTGGACAGCCAGGGACGTCTCCAAGGACTCAACTTCTAAAATGGGGGTGAGACCCTGCGAGCCGTGTTTCCTGCCCCCAGAGTCAGGACTGTGGTTGAGAGTTTTCCAGGAGAGAAGCAGGCTGTGGAATCAGGACTCCAAATCCTACTGCAAAACAACGACTTCACCTGCAGCAGAGTGAAGTCACCTCTCAGGACCAGTGGCTGCGATTGGGAGGAGAGAGATACATCCTTTGGACACGCAGGGTAAGAGAGCCGGGAAGAGGAGCAGCAGCCAGGAGCTTCCTGGGCCAGAACAATCCCGGACCCCTGTCCCAGGATCAGGGAAAAAACCCATGAACTGTAGCCTGCCAGGCTCCACTGTCCATGGGATTCTCCAGGCAAGAATACTGGAGTGTATAGCCATTCCCTTCTCCAGGGAAGCTTCCCAACCCAGAGATCCAACCCAGGTCTCCTGCATTACAGGGGGATTCTTTACTGTCTGAGCCACAAAGGAAGCCCCAAGAGAATAATCTGTCCTGCACAAAGCCTCAAACTACACTGACTGATAGATGTGGACAGAAACTAAGCCCTGATGTGGAAGACAGGGTCCCAGGGCGCTCACAGCACCTCCAATGTGTGACAGCTGGTGGTTCGTTTCAAGCGCACGTGGGACAATAACTGAGGGGTCACAGTCTGCACGCGGGACACTAACTGAGGGGGTCACAGTCTGCACACGGGACGTTGACTAAGGGGGATCACACTCTGGAGCAGAGAGTATGTTTCAGCCAAGTTTTAAAATTTTGTGTCATAGAAAATATGTTATCTGACCAGATGGAGTTAAATTAGGTCTTAATAGCAGGAAGAAGTCTTTAAAATACCCGTGTATTTGGAAACAAAATACCAAACCGCTAAAACATCCACAGATCAAAGAATAGGTCAGGACGTAAGTTAGAAATTCCTTCCAAAGAAAGAAAGTGAGGTGAACACTCTCTGAATCTCTGTTCTCACAGTTCAGAGTATTAATGCACAGACTATGGAAGCCTCTCTCAATGGAAGGGCCTCAGTTCTCACCTTAACCGATCAGGGAAACAAGGAGTTAGTTCAACTTAGGAAAAAACAAGAAAATGTAACAGACCAGAGTGAGAATCAGTGACACTGGAAACAGGAAAGCGGTAGAGAGAATGGGTGAGACTGAAAGGAGGTTCTCTGAGACCAACCCAATCGACCGACTCTCAGCCGGACTGAGCACAAAAGAGAGGGAACAGAAGCTAAGAGGGTCACACGCGACAAAAGCGCTGCTGCTGCTGCTCCGTCGCTTCCTCGTGTCCGACTCTTTGCGGCCCCGTGGGCTGCAGCACGCCAGGCCCCCCTGTCCACCACCAGCTCCCGGAGCTTGCTCAAGCTCCTGTTCATTGAGTCGGTGATGCCGTCCAACCATCTCATCCTCTGACAAAAGCGTAATCTCTACTTATTCCACCGATATTAAGAGACAGGAGAGGGAGCCATCAGAGCAGCTTTGCATCAATGCTTTTGATAATTTAGATAATTAGATAAACTGGACAAAATCGGCGAATGACACAATCATCCACAGCTCACTCAAGAAGAAACACAGAATCAAATAATTTTGTATTGACTAACGAAGTTTAATTTTGGCTTCAAAAAAAAAACTTCCCACTAAGAAAACTTCAGTCCCAGACGGCTTCACAGGGTGAATTTTACCAAAGATGCAGAAAAGAAATAGCATAAATTCTGCACAGATCCTTCCAGAAAACTGGAGAGGAAGGAAGTATACACAGCAATGAAGAAGACCCGGATTAACCAAAGCACCTCAGGGAGACAAGAGGACTGAAGTCACCTGACTTCAAAGCTTGTCAGAAACCTCGGAAACCGCGGCCCTCAGCTCGGGAGGAGGCGTTCAGCAGGGACATTTGCGTGGGGAGCTGTGTCCCTGTGTTTGAGTCCTGATGCCCAGGGCCCCGGACTGTGGCTGTGTTTGGAGCTGGGCCTTTAAAGAGGTGATGGCACGGGGAGGTCACTGGGGGGGCCTAGCCCCCAGGACTGGTGTCCGTGAGAAGATGCCAGCGGGCCCAGGAGGGGGGCCTCAGGAGGACCAGCCCCGCCCGCACCTGGGTCTGGGGCTCCCTGTGTTTGAGTCTCACGGGCTTACTCGCCCCTCCGCATGCGGGATCCTAGCTCCCCAACCAGGGGTCGAACCCGCATCCTCTGCATTGCAAGGTGACTCTTAACCGCTGGACCACCAGGCAAGTCCCCTGTGTACGTTTTAGAGCATCTCAAGCGCTGACAGAGACGGCAGCAACGGGAGAGTACACACCGCTGGCCGTGGTGTGGAACGGGGCGGTCCCACGGGGGTGAGCTTGCTGGGTTCTTGTAGGTTTAGCACAGATTTACCATATGACTCAGCAATCTGACCCAGTGTCACCTACACAGATGAGGTGAAAAGCAGCTTAGGTTCACACTGAAACCCGTCGGCGAGTGTCTATTTGCTTTTTGAGGTTTGGTTATTTTTGCCGAACGGCCTGCAGGATCTTAGTTCCCCGACTGGTAACTGGACTCGGCCTGGGCAGTGAAAGCGCTGAGTCCTAACCACTGGATCACAGGGGCCTCCCTAAGCACTTATCTGTAACTACCAAAACCCGGAAACAGCCCAAACTGACCCTCAATTTGGGAATGGAACATTGCTTAGTGATACAAGCAAGCAAATTCCTATACGCACACAGTGTGAGTGAGTCTCAGAGGCATCACCACTAGTGAAAGAAGATAGACCTGAAAACACACATGTGTGATTCTCCTTACACTGTTGTTCAGTGTCTCAGTCTGACTCTGCGACCCCGTGGACTGCAGCCCGCCAGGCCCCCGTGGACCGCAGCCCGCCAGGCCCCCGTGGACCGCAGCCCGCCAGGCCCCCGTGGACCGCAGCCCGCCAGGCCCCCGTGGACCGCAGCCCGCCAGGCCCCCGTGGACTGCAGCCCGCCAGGCCCCCGTGGACTGCAGGCCCCCCTGTCCTTCACTATCTCCCGGAGCTTGCTCAAACTCGTGTCCATTGAGTCGGTGATGCCATCTAACCATCTCATCCTCTGTCACCCACTTCTCCTCTTGCCTTCAGTCTTTCCCAGCATCAGGGTCTTTTCCAGTGAGTCAGCTCTTCGCATCAGGTGGCCAAAGCATTGAAACTTCAGCTTTAGCATCCGTCCTTCCAGTGAATATTCAGGGTTGATTTCCTTTAGGATTGACTGCTTTGATCTCTTTGCTGTTCAAGGGGCTCTCAAGAATCTTCTCCAGCACCACAGTTCGAAAGCATCAGTTCTTCGGCGCTCAGCCTTCTTTGTGGTCTGACTCTCACACTCATACACGATTACTGCAAAAACCATAGCTCTGACTAACCAGACCTTTGTCAGCAAAGTGATGTCTCTGTTTTTTAATAAGCTGTCTAAGTTTGTCATAACTTTTCTTGCAAGGCACAATGTCCATTTAGAGAGCAATCTGGAAAAAGCAACATCGTGGGAACAGAGAAAAGATCAGTGGCGGCCTGGGCCCCTGGGGTGGAAGAGAGGGTGGAATCGTCTGAGAGGGTGACCTTGTTCTATATGGTGATTTTGGTGGAGATTATACGCGTGTACATTTGTGAAAATTCAAAGAACTGTGAGGGTGACTGCACCTGACTTGTATCTCAGTCTTTTTGTTAACAGGGAAAAACCGTCCAACAGCATGGGCACTTCCCTAGCTCCTGCAGGACCCACCAGCTGGGTCTTGTGATGCTGGAGCAGTGCAGGGTCCGGGTCAGGCTGGGCAAGGCCTTGGAGAAATCCTTCGGCCGCCCGCCTCCTTCAAGGAGAGCCAGGCCCCCCAGGACCCAGCCTGCCTGGGAATCCGAGTCATCGGCGGGAGGCAGCCTTGTAGCTCCAGTCAAGTGGGGTGTTGGATTTCAGGGCACAGCTGCTGGGACCTTTGATCACTTACACCCCCCAAACAAAGCCAGCAAGTACATGGAGGATTTGACATCACGATGAAGAAATCTTACCTACAAGTCACACAAAGCCTGACGCCGACACAGAAATGGCGACCCACTCCAATATTCCTGCCTGTGAAATCCAGTGGGCAATGGAGCCCGGCGGGCTGTGGTCCTTGGGTTCAAGAACCAGTCGGACACGACTTAGTGATTAAACAACCACCATGAAGCCAATAATTTCAAACGATTCAATTCAAGAGACACGTGTACCCCAATGTTCATTGCAGCACTGTTTACAATAGCCAGGACATGGAAGCAACCTAGATGTCCATCGGCAGGTGAATGGATAAGAAAGCTGTGGTACATATACACAATGGAATATTACTCAGGATAAAAAGAGTGCATTTGAATCAGTTCTAATGAGGTGGATGAAACTGAAGCCTATTATACAGAGTGAAGTAAGTCAGAAAGGAAAACACCAATACAGTCTATTAACACATATGTATGAAATTTAGAAAGATGGTAATGATGACCTTATATGCAAGACAGCAAAAGAGACACAGATGTAAAGATCAGACTGATGGCCTCTGTGGGAGAAGGTGAGGGTGGGGTGATCTGAGAGAACAGCATTGGAACATGTATGTTACCACATATGAAATAGATCGCCAGTCCAGGTTCGATGCGTGAGACAGGGTGCTCAGGGCTGGTGCACTGGGATGACCCAGAGGGATGGGCATGTGCACCCATGGCTGATGCATGTCAGTGTGTGGCAAAACCCACCACAATATTGTGAGGTAATTAGCCTCCAATTAACATAAATTAAAAAACAGTGGAAGCAAAGCTAAGGGAATGATTGGGAAGGCACTGAAAGAAAAAAAACCCGTGTGATTTAAATGCAGGAGTACCTGACCCCATGGATTCCTTTTCCTGAAAACTCGGCCGTTTGCGAAAAAAGGTAGACAAGATGATATTTCCGTTAGCTTTTTTATTTTTATTGTCCACACCGTGCAGCTTTCAGGATCTTAGTTCCCCAGCCAGGGATTGAAATGGAGCTCCCTGCAGCGGGAGCAGGGAGTCTCAAACACTGGGCCACTGGGGAAGCCCCTCCACCAGCTTTAATGTGAAAAACGATGAGCAGAATCATCACTCAGGATACCAAAACTATTGGGAAACCCGGTCTAATCAAGCAATGAACATGATTGGAAAAGAATTCAGCTGGTGCATGAAATGTGACAAAGGCTCATATTTTCCCGTCTTTTTTCTGCACCAATTTCTTCTCCAGTTTTTCAATCCGTTTTTCACAGTTACCCTGCACTTAAAAGCAAATGACAGCCCAAGAGGACGGCTGAAGGGCCGCTAGGAGCTAAACGTGAGAGCAGCTTGAAACGTGCGTGAAGACTCCAGGGCTGTGGGTCCTGCCCCTCGGCCGCCCCTCCAGCCTGGGGGCTTCTGCACAAAGCGAAACAGGAGAAAACAGCGCGGCTCATCCGAGTGGGCACCCCTCCAACAGGAGAGAGGCGGGAGTGTCTTCACCTGAAGCCATAACGACAGGGTACCTCCTCTTATGTTTATTTATTCAACGTATTTGGAGAAGAACTCACCACATGGAATGAAAAGGAATGGTTCTTCCAAGGGCTGTACAAATGCCTGATAGCCTTTATAGAAAAGGATCATAAACTGACCAGCGGTTACATCTGTATTTGAAATGAGAAGAGATAAGATAATAATAGAAAAAAGAAAATGAGTAAAGACTAAACACTAATAAGTTAACACGGACATAACCTTGCGATCACCAGAGGGGAAGGCGGGGGAGGGACCGATTAGGAGCTTGAGATGAACGGATATACAGCAGTGTGCGTAACACAGACGGGCAGTGAGTGAGGCTAGCACGCAGAACTGTGTTTAACACCTTATAACAGCCTAAAAGAACACATACACACACGACATGTGCAGCTGAGTCCCTGAGTCTACGCCTGAAACTGGCACAACACTGTATCCAATAAAACAGCTGCATTTCAAGGAGAACATGTTTCAAAGTAAAATGAACAAGTTAAGCATTTAGTGTGAGGTTTTGGAGACGGGAGCAAACAAAGAAGACAGAATAATCACTATTACAGGAATTGAAACACAACCTTTCTTCTTAAAAAACTCTAGGATCATGTGACTTCATCAGCTACTGCAACAAAAAGAAAGTGACAATTAAAAACACCCTTGAAATAACTCAAGACTGACATATCTTTGCCACCCAAACCTAACACGGACGGGGTGAGAAGGGGAACTTGGAAGTCTGTCACCATACTGAACACAGAGGCAACGGGAAAACATCACAGTGAGCAAAGAAACACTTTAAAACAAAACCACAAAATGGAGAGCTCTGATTCATCCCAGCAGCCAAGGCTGTTTTAATATTGGGTTCCTGTTGTTCAGTCGTTCAGTTGTGTCCGACTCATTGTGACCCCATGGACTGCAGTACGCCAGGCTTCCCTGTCCATCACCAACTTCCAGAGTCTACTCAGACTCACGTCCATCGCATCGGTGATGCCATCCAACCATCTCATCCTCTGTCGTCCCCTTCTCCTCCTGCCTTCAATCTCTCCCAGCAGCAGGGTCTTTTGTAATGAGTTGGCTCTTTACAACAGGTGCCCAAATTGCAACTCAACTTCAGCATCAGTTTTTCCAATAAATATTCAGGACTGATTTCCTTTAGGATTGATTGGTTGGATCTCCTTGCAGCCCAAGGGATCCTCAAGAGTCTTCCCCAACACCACAGTTCAAAAGCATCAATTCTTTGGTGTTCAGCCTTCTTTATGGTCCAACTCTCACATCCATACATGACCACTGGAAAAATCATACCTTTGACTATACAGACCTTTGTTGGCAAAGTAACGTCTCTGTTCTTTTATGCTGTCTAGGTTTTTCACAGCTTTTCTTCCAAGGAGCAAGCGTCTTTTAATTTCATGGCTGCAGTCACCATCTGCATTGATTTTGGAGCCCAAGAAAATAAAGTCTGTCACTGTTTCTATTGTTTCCCCTTCTATTTGCCATGAATATTGGGTTGGGGAATGTCAAATAATTTGCAACATTAACATATTAAAGTGGGAAAATCACACAATCCAATCAAAAGAGAAATGTTGCTCAATAACATTCAGTCTCAATGTGGCAGCGCCCTGCTTTTGCTCCCAGGCTTTCAGAAGGGGCAGCTGCCAGCCGCAGAAAGGAATGAAACTGAGTTAGTTCAAGTGATATGGATGGACCTAGAATCTGTCATACAGAGTGAAGTAAGTCAGAAAGAAAAAGCTAATTTTGCATATTAAAGCATATATATGGAATCTAGAAAAATGGTACAGATGAATCTATTTGCAGGGCAGGAATAGAGATGCAGACATGGAGAACAGACTTGTCAACACAGTAGGGGAAGGGGAAGGTGGGGCAGACTGGGAGATTTACGTTGACATACACACACTCCCATGTGTAAATCAGACGGGGAGGCTGCTGTAGAGCACCCGGAGCCCAGCGCGGTGCTCTGTGATGACCTAGGGGGTGGGATGCGGAGGTGGGAAGGAGGCCCAAGAGAGGGGGTCTGTGTATACAAACGGCCGATTCAAGATATTGCATGGCAGAAACTAACACAAGCCTGTAAAGCCATTACATTCCAATAACAAATAATGAAAAAGCAGTGGCAGTTGGGCTTGGGTCTTTTAGCAGCTTTTGTCCACAATTTGCCCCAGCTGCACACAGTCATCTTTAGTCCCTGATGGTTTCCAAAGCCGACTTGTTGGAAAAGACCCTGATGCTGGGAAAGATTGAAGGCAGGAGGAGAAGGGGACAACAGAGGGTGAGATGGTTGGATGGCATCACCAACTTGATGGACGTGAGTTTGAGCAAGCACCGGGAGATGGTGACGGACAGGGAGGCCTGGCGGGCTGCGGTCCGTGGGGTCACAGAGTCAGGCATGGCTGAGCCACTGAACAACAGCATAGTTTCTGTGCATTTTGTTGCTGGAGGAGACGTTTGTCCGGGTACAAGTGCTGCCGCAAGGGGTACCAGGGCCCAGGGCCCGGCCTGTCTTGTTCTCACAACCTCAGAGAAAGCCTGGGGGACGAGGAAGGCCTGAAGGAACAGCTGGCGGCCCTGGAGGAGATTCTCCTGACCAGGGAGCTGGGTGCCGACCTGAGAACCAGCTCCGGAGAAACCAAAGCACAGATGAAAAAGTAGGAAGATGCTTTCTCCTGCGTTGGGAAAAAAAAGGCTGAAAATGTGTGTGTGCGCTGGCTCAGATGTGAGAATTTGGCGAGGTAGGGAGTGAATGTCTTTAAGGGCCCGGTTGTGGAAGTAAGAATCCTGGGCAGAGCTGCTGGCCGCCGGGGGGTGGACACAGAGGTGCTGGGTGACAGTGACCACAGGCACGGGTGTTGTATTGTTTGTTCTCTGCTCGGCTCACGGAGCCCCTCAGGTTCTGAGTCGTCTGCTCCCAGGAACTGCCTCCTGTTGGCTGGATTATTTTAGTCCATGCTCCTGCAGAGGCAGACTTGTTCGTATTTATGGCATGATGGCAAAAAAGTCAATATCAGCATGTTATGAATCACAGGGAGTTTCCGTAAACTAATAAAAGATTTATACAAATACCTAGAGGAAATATCCAAAATCATACAGCCAGAAAGATTTATCTTTGAGATAAAGATTGCAAAAGAAAATCCTGCCCTCAGAGTCTCTATTTCACATTGGAATTGAAGTTCCAGAAAATGCAGTAAGTCAAGAAAAACAAATAAAATGTATGTGGGTTAGAAAGGAAGACCAAAATATGCTATGAGTGTTTCACCCTCTTGTTGTAAATAATTAGAATAGGCAAGAAATCCTTGGAGAAGAATGATTTGAGAGGACTGGTGGGCATTGGGGCTTATCATAAAACTATAATAAAACTAGATATTGCAAAACTATATAGCGCTTCCCTCGTAGCTCAGTTGGTAAAGAATCTACCCGCAATGCAGGAGACCCGGGTTCGATCCCTGGGTCAGGAAGATCCCCTGGAGAAGGAAATGGCAACCCACTCCAGTATTCTTGCCTGGAGAATCCCATGGACAGAGGAGCCTGGTGGACTACAGTCCATGGGGTCACAGATCCAGACACAACTTAGCGACTATACCACCACCACCATAAAACTATAGTGGTTATGTTGCATTGGTTCCAGAAGAGACAAATCAGACCCAATAGAGAGCCTAGAGGGAAGGGTCTTCCCAGGTAACTCAGTGGTAAAGAATCCGCCTGCCAAGCTGGAGACTCGGGTTGGATCCCTGGGCCGGGAAGATCCCCTGGAGGAGGCAATGGCAGCCCACTCCACTATTCTTGCCTGAAAAATCCCATGGATGGAGGAGCCGTGTGAGCTACAGTCCACAGGGTCGCAAGAGCTGGACACGACTTAGCGACTAAACAGAGGCCCTAGAAGTAGACGCGCCTGTAAACGGGCCCTCTGCGTACGACAGAGACAGCCCAGAGATAGGGAGGGGGCGGCTCCTCAGAGATTAGAGAAGAGAGGGAACTCACCTCCGTCTTGCTGCACCCACCGGCGGGTTACGATTTGAATAGTTTTTATGTGCTGATATTTTTATCTTCTCTTCCAGTTTTCCAAAGTTTTAAGAATTTTGGGGGGAGATAATCTCAAAGTTGTAAAAAGAGTGCAAATAATTCTCCTGTGCCTTCCACTCATAGTTCCCCTCAAATCTTACATTAATTAGCTTTGTCTGTCTCTAGAGATAGATACAGACAGACGATAGGTAGCCAATTAGGTAAATAGATAACAGAGATGACATGTGATGGCTAGAGATAAGTGATGATTGATAGAGAATTTCTTCTGAACACCTGGGAACACACTGCAGACATAGGTCCTTTTATCTTTAAACACTTCCTTGTGAATTTTTTTCTTAATAACATGTATTTTATTGAAGCGTAGATGACTTACAATGCTTCAGGCACACAGCACGGTGATTCAGTGATACATATACACATATATTCCTTTTGAATATTAAAGGCAAAGTAATAAAGGTGGTAGAGGGAAATAAAATATGATACATTGTACAAATGGGTAAATTAATGATGGTTAATAAAGAAAAAGGCACCGGTGAAGACACCTGCTGGTTGAGACGTGGTGGGTCCCGTCAGGTAAGCGCGCTGGAGCCCAGGAGAGCAATGGAGAGACACACGCATGGTGCAGGGGAGCCAGGAGGGCAGGGGGCACCAGGGAACCTCGGTCTAAGGAGCAAGAGCCCTGCCGAGGTGCCCTGCTGTAGGTGCCCTGCTTCAGGTGACCTGCTCTAGCTGCCCTACCCTAGGTGTCCTGCCCTAGGTGACCTGTGCTAGGTCACTGATGGAACTGCCTGTTTCTCTGGGGGCCAGTTTGCGGGGGGCACGGTTGCCAGGATTAGGAATAGGGAAGTCTCCCACGAGAGAGAAAGCATGTGGCTTTCTCGGGGTGCTGAGAGCTCTTGATGGACCGGCAGGCAGAAGGGCTGCGTGCAGGGCTGGTTTGGCCACTGGACAATTGCTAAGTGTCCACATCAGGCTGAGATGTTGGGATGGAAACTTCCAAGAGGCAGAATGAAATCTCAGAGTCTCGCAATGCGTGGGAGATGGAGTCCCAGAAGAGCGGGTGGGGCCTCCTTGGATGGTCAGTGACCCCCACTCCCTCAGGACTTCCGCCAGGACATCCTGGCCACATGCAGAGAGGCCAAACCATACCACATCTCAGGGGACAGCAGGACTCCTGCCCCCTGGGGCCTGGGTCAGACTGCGAGCAAAGGCTCCAGAGGGCCTTGTCCCCATTGGGGACAAGCTCAGAGTGGACAAGGTGTTAGAGAAACCGATCCCCCACCCTACGCAAACTCCACCCAGCCCATCCCCCAAACAAGCGAAGCGATGGCAGTGATCAGCCCCTCATGCCACCTGCCCGACAGAAGGACGAGGACCCCCGCCCTTTGTGTGTACACGGGAACACGATCAAGAGCAGGAGCGAGTGTGCCCCCGAATCAGATGGTGACGGGCCAGGCCGCAGAGCCAGGGCGCTGAGAGTGAGCCCAGGGAGATGGCAGACATGAGTTAAGGAGGCTGCGGAAAACGTGCTAGAGGAAACGGAGGACGGGGTGACGTGGTGACGGAGCAACGGGAGGGCCGAGCATCTCCCCGGGACAGAGGAAACGGAGGACGGGGTGACGGAGCGACGGGAGGGCCGAGCATCTCCCCGGGACAGAGGAAACGGAGGATACGGTGACGGAGCAGCAGGAAGGCGAGCATCTCCCTGGGACACCAGCATCCACCAAAAATCCAGTAAACATGCTTGAACGAAACATGATCACTGAAGCAAAAAATAATGCATTGCTTGTGCTGAAGAGCACCCTGGACACGACAGAAGACAGAATTCGTGAACCCCAACAACGTGAATAGAAAGTATCCAGATGGGGCACCAAGAGGAAAATGCAGGAGCTGGAGATGAGCAGACAGACCTTAGAAGCAGGGAGAAATCGGACGGTCACCACACCTGAGACGGACATCCCAGCACGGATGGCCGGCTGTGAGACCAGGGCCTCAGGGACACTGAGGCCAGGGGGGAGTCTTTTCCGAAATGGATGAAAGACTGCGGGGCACAGTGTTGGGACCCTGGAAGGGGGAACTGGAACGTGAGTTCAGAGCCTGCGTCCTGGGCCAGTTGCAGAGGCACCGTCATCGACAGCCAGAGCCTCAGGGTCGACTGCTGAGAAGCGGAGACGCAGAGGCTCAAACGCAGCCGGGAAGAAGGACAGTCTGTGTGGGAAGAAGCACTCCCTTTGCCCTGGTGGTGGTTCCACACACGCAGACCCCGGGGTGGGAGACACAGGTGCTCGGTGGGGTGGGAAGCGGGGTGGGAACAGAACCCGGTGGGAGGCTGGGTCCTGGGCCCCTTCGGGGGCTCCTGTGCGCAGACACACTCAGGGCCACGGGCTGGCTCAGCCCCAGGCGTATCAGGCTGTGTGTGTGCACAGCGGCTGGGGGCCCCCCGGGCACCCCCACTACTGCGGGCTCCTCTGGGGCTCAGGATGGAGCACAGAGGAGGTGTGGGGGCGACGTAAGGGGGTCAGAGAGGGAGGGTCTCCACCACCCCAGCCTCACAACACACAGAGATTAATTCAAGGTGGGCCAGAGGCCCCAGAGCAAAAGGGGAAGCAAGAAGCTATTGCAGCAAAACGAGGAGAAAAGGTTCAGGACCCAGGAGTGAGAGAAGCATGAGAAATCAGCAGGGACACTCACCCCGGTGACAAAAACTCTGATCCTATGGGGAAAAATGATGAACGGGACTCGAAAAATAATAACTTAGGTTTATCAGAGGACAATGTTTAGATGCTGACCAGGTGGGCAACATGGTGGGAATATTTATACCCGCTCCTTAGTTCTCGTGGCCCTTGAGTCTGGACCAGGTCTCGGTCTTCTGTGGCCCCCACGACCTTGATCCTTCTGAAGGTCACAGGACGGCTGCAGTCCCCAGTCTGGGTCTTCCTGGCGCTTGGCTGCATTCCTGGTGGTGTCTCAGTCTCCTCCGGCTGGCCCGGAGCGTCTGAAACTCTTATGAGTTTCTCGGGGTACAAGCCCAGGAGAGCTTAGATTCTAGTACTTGTTTTTGACCCCATCACCCAGCTCCTAAACTCCTTGGGGATTTCCAGGGCAGTGGGAGTGTCCTTTGTTGTCACAGGTGACCCTGGGTGGGCTCCTGGGTGGAGGCTGATCACCGAAGACCAAGCTGTATCCAGAAGCGTGGTGTTCAGCTGCACCCTCCACCCTCCAGGAGGCTGAGTTCATAACTGATCGTGCCACGTGGGAAAGCTGCCCTGCGATCCCCAGGGTACGAGGTTTGGAGAGACGCTGGGTTGAGATGCGGGGAGGGTGGAGTGTCCAGAGCGGGTGCGGGGCTCCACTTCCTTTCCCACACGCTGCCCCGTGCAGCCCTCCATCGGGAGGTTTGCCTGTAGCCTGTATCCTTTATTGCATCCTTTTTTTTTTGGCCATGTGGCACGTGGGAACTTAGTTCCCTGACCAGGGATCAAACCTGATTCCCTTGCATCGGAAGCTCAAGTCCTAACCCAGCTGGACCGCCAGGGAGGTGCCCCTAGCCCATCCTTTCACTATACGCTGGGAAGCAGAAAACGCATCTCCTGAGTTCTGTGAGCTGCTGCTGCTGCTGCTAAGTTGTGTCAGTCGTGTCCGACTCTGTGCGACCCCATAGACAGCAGCCCACCAGGCTACTCTAGCAAACTAACCGAACCCATGGAGAGGGTTGTGGAAACCTCTGATTTGTGGCCAGTTGGTCAGAAGCAGAGCTGACCAGTGGGGTTTGCCGTGGGCATCTGAAGTGCGGCAGGCTTGTGGGAACGAGCCCTCCCCCGTGGGGTCGGCGCTGTCTCTGGGTAGACAGTGTCAGAAGCGAGGTCAAGGGTAGAGCCCCGCAGCTGGTGCCAGACAATTACATCCTGTGGGAAAACAGCCACGTACCTGGCACCAGGAGTGTCATGAGTGCTGAGACCCGTGAAAGCCGAGGGGACTCAGGGGGCAGGTGTAGCTTCTCTCTCCAGGCGGCTTCAACAGCGAACAGCGAGTCTCCTGGTTCTGGAGGCTGGAGGTCTGGGCTCAGGTGCTGCCAGTCAGGTCCTGGTGAGGCCCTGTCCCGCTGCGTCCGCTCGAGGAGGAGGGGCTCCCTGCTCTCGCTTCTCCTCATGAGGGAGCCCACCTCAGGACTGCATCTAACCCTCATCACCCCCCCACAGCCCCGCCTCCAGATGCTGTTACATTGGGGCGTTTGAATCTGGGGGCACAGATGCTGTGCCCACGGCAGGAGGGTCCCCGCGGGGAGGCTGTTCTCAGGGCACCCTCTGGGACGGCTGACAATTCCCACGTGCCCCCTCCCTGATGATGCTCACGGGATCACTGGATCCACTGGGCCTTCTGGGTTCTCCAGCTGTGACGTTACTCGGGTTTCCCTGTATAGTTAAAATTATTCTCCGAGATGCTTCTTTGAAACCAAAGATCCCAGTGTCCATTAAACTTCCAGTTGATTTATTAGCTAATCCTAGTATGGACTCATGTTTCCTATTTTATTCAAAGGATTATAATTGTTACTAACATTGTTTACTGTGATCTTCAGATGGTTCTGGATTTGGGAAGGGGTCCTGCAGCCATGAGATTAAAAGACATTTGCTCTTTGGAAGGAGAGCTATGACAAACCTAGATAGCGTATTAAAAAGCAGAGACATCAGTTTGCCAACAAAGGTCGATATAGTCAAATCTATGGTTTCGCCAGTAGTCATGTACAGATGTGAGAGTTGGACCATAAAAAAAAGCTGAGCACTGAAGAATTGGTGCTTCCGAATTGCGGTGCTGAAGACTCTTGAGAGTCCCTTGGAATGCAAGGAGATCAAACCAGTCCATCCTAAAGGAAATCAGTCCTAAATATTCATTGGAAGGACTGATGCTGAAGTTGAGGCTCGAATACTTTGGCCTCCTGATGCAAAGAACAGACTCATTGGAAAAGACCCTGATGCTGGGAAAGATTGAAGGCAGGAGGAAAAGGGGACGACAGAGGATGAGATGGTTGGATGGCATCACCGACTCAACGTCCATGAATTTGAGCAAACTCTGGGAGATAGTGAGGGAGAGGGAAGCCTGGCCTGCTGCAGTCCATGGGCTTGCAAGGAGTCAGACGTGACTTAGCGACTCGACAATAACAGCTTGCATATTTTGGACACATCCTCCTCTATCCTTTCGCCCTTCTGGCTTCCGCAGTGTAAGTCTGTCTAGGTCCTCCCGGCATGTTCCCTGGAATTCGCCATTTGCATGGAGCCCGGGTCCTGGAGTTGGTGGAGGGTCCCTGGGCGCTGAGTGAGCTTTTGCTGTTGGCAGGCTGCACATCCTCTCAGTGGAGCGGCCGGAGGACCCTCCTCCAACACCACCCAGCACCCCAGGGCTCCCCTGCTGTGCCCCTTTCACGTTCCCACCCTCTGCACCAACTCCCGACTCCCATCAGCTGTGATGTGTTTGCTAACGTGACCAATCGCATGGCCCATCACCAACCTGCTGTCGTTACTGGTGTCCCCCCCGTGAAGATGCCCTTCTCACCTTGTCCACGTGTCACTTCCTCCCCAGCCGCGGTGCTGGGCCCCCTCTTCCCTGGACACCCCCACCAGGCGCCCCCGCTCCTCTCTGTGCGTCTCTGTTCACAAGAAAAATGAACCATTTCTTGCTCACCTGTTTCCCTTCCCACAATCATTTTTCTTCCAGAGACATTCTGTTCTCTGCACTGCGGTTATTTATGAATAAACATAAGGGTGAACTCCCCAGGGGAATTATTTGAGTCTAAACAAAGATGTGCACATTTACCCTTTTTATTTCTATACATATGTGACAATGTATGTTAGCAGATATTTATTTCCCACTGACATGTATGAATGACACTGCTATAAATATACATTTGTATACACATACATAAATATGTATTTATACAGTAAAAGGTTATGCATATAAATAAATATATATCATGCAGAAAACTACATAAGGCACAGTTGTACAACTTAATGCTTTTATAAATCAAATATTCACGTAACCACCACCA
Organism: Okapia johnstoni; assembly: GCA_024291935.2. NCBI lineage: Eukaryota > Metazoa > Chordata > Mammalia > Artiodactyla > Giraffidae > Okapia > Okapia johnstoni. The sequence continues at coordinate 1,235,902 of JAGTYA010000026.1, forward strand.
GCATCAAGAAATAGAACCTTATTAGCACCCAGATGTCACTGAGTGTGCCTTGACTTGTCAAGTGTATTGATACTTTTGTCCCAGTTTCTCTGAGATATAATTGATATATAGCCTTGTATAATTAAGATGCACAACCTAATGATTTGACTTAGATACATTAAGAAATGATGACCAGAAAAGTTTGCTCAGCGTCTATCATCTCATGTAGATATAAAACAAGTAGAAAGAAACTTTGTCCTTGCGATGAGAACTCAGCGTTTACTTTTCAACTTTCGTATATGAAGTAAAGAACACTGTACTTATATCCCTACGGCTTAGCTGCTTTGTAACTGGAAGTCTGCACTTTGTGATCGCCTGCATCCACTTCCCCCTCCCCTCACTCCAGTGGCCAATATCCAATCTCATTTTTCCATAAGTTTGCTTGTTTGTTTTTAAAATATAATTCAAGGGCTTCCCTGGTGGCTCAGTGGTAAAGGACATGCTTGCCAGTGCGGGGGACACAGGTTGAGCCCCTGGTCGGGGACTATCCCACACGCCATGGAGCAGCTAAGCCCGTGCGCCGCAGATATTGAGCCCCTGTGCGCTAGAGCTGGTGGGCCGCAACGGAGGAAGCCTCCGCAGTGAGAAGCCCACGCACCACAGCAGAGGGAAGCCCCTGCTGGTCGCAACCAGAGGAGCCGGCGCAGCAACGGAGGCCAGCACCACCGGAGACAAATAAAGACAGCGACTTTCAAAACGGGTGACTGACTCACAGCGCTGTGTTAGTTCCCGGGACACCGCACGGTGGTCTGATGCTACCATACACTTGGTGAAAAGATACTCACAAAGCTATTGTATGATTACTGACTATGTTACCCACACTGTACATTTCAGCCCCATGACGTCTAGTCTGTAACTCGAAGCTTGTACCTCTTAAGCTCTTTCACCCGTTTCTTTCCCTCCCACCCCTCACTTGGCGGCCACGTGTTATTCTCTGTGTCTGTAACAAGCTTGCTTGCTTGTTTCAGATTCACACATAAGTGAAATCATGCAGTATTTGTCTTTCTCTGTCTGATTGATTTCACTTAGCATAACGCCCTCGAGGTCCATCCATATTGTCACAAATGCAAGGTTTTATTCTTTACTATGGCCGAGTAAAATTCCATTGTGTATACCCCCACGCTGTTTTGCAGAGTGGCTGTACCGATTCACATTCCCACTAACAGAGCACAGGGTCCCCTTTTCCCCACGTCCTCGCCAACCTTGTTACTTGTAGACTTTCGACAGTGGCCATTCTGACGGGCGAGAAGTGATGTCTCACTGCGTTTCAGTTCGCCTTTCTCTTTAAGAATTAACAGTGCTGAGTGTCATTTCGTGCCTGCTGGCCGCCTCTGTGTCTTCTCTGGGACAGAAGATTTCTATTCAAGTCTTCTGCCCAACTTCTGATTGGATTTTCTGGGGGTTTTTTGATACTGAGTTGTATCGGCTGTTTGTATATTTTGGGTATCAATCCCTTGCAGTCTCACCATTTGTCAATATTTTTCCCAGTGCCCAGGTCATTTTTTCTGTTTTGTCAATGGTTTCCTTTCTTGCGCAGAAGCGTTTAAGTTTAATTAGGTCCCATTTGTTTATTTTTGCTTTTGATTCTCTTGCCTGAGAAGACAGCACCCCCAAAATATTGCTGCAACTTATGTCAGGCTGTCCTGCTTATGTTTTCTTGTAGATGTTTTATGACTTCTGGCCTTCCACTTAGGTCTTTAGTCCTTTTCGAATTTGTTTTTGTAGGTGGTGTGAAAAAATGTTCTAATTTTATGCTTTTGCGTGTAGCTGCCCTGTTTTCCCAGCACTACTTGTTCTTGCCTCCTTTGTCGTATTAGTTGACCATGTAAGGGTAGGTTTATTTCAGGGCTCTGTTCTGTTCCACTGATCTGTATTTCTGGTTTTGTGCCAGCACCACACTGTCTTGATGTCTGTAGCTTTGTGGTGTAGTTTGAAGTCAGGCACCATGATTCCTCCAGCTTTGTTCCTCTGTCTCAAGAATGTTTTGGTTATTCAGTGTCCTTTGTGTTTCCATACAAATTTTAAAATTATTTGCTCTAGTTCTGTGGGAAAATGCCAATAATATTTTGCTAGGGACTGCATTGTATCTATTGATTGCCTTGGGTAGCATGGTCATGTAAAACAGTATTAAAGTTTGCAATTTGTGAGCGTGGTGCATTTTTTCATCTGTTTGTATCATCTTCAACTTCTGTCTTCAGTGTCTTAGAGTTTGCTGAGTGCAACACTCTCACCCCCTTGGCTATGTCTGTTCTTAGGTATTTTATTCTTTTGATGCTATAGTAAATTGGATTGCTTCCTTAATTTCTTTTCCTGATCTTTCATTGTTAGTATAGAATAGAAGATTTCTGTGTATTAATTTTTAATCCTGCAAATTTGCTGAATTCATTGATGAACTCTAGTCATGTTCTGGAAGCATCTTTAGGATTTTCTGTGTATAACATCATGTCATCTGCAGACAGTGACAGTTTTACTTCTTCCTTTCCAGTTTGGGCTGTTTTTATTTCTTTTCCTTGCGTAATTGCTGTGTGTGTCTAAGACTTCCAATGCTACGTTGAGTGAAAGTGGTAAGAACGGGCATACTTGTTTTGTTCCTGATCTTAAGGGAAAGCTTTCAGCTTTTTCACCACAGATATGACGTTAGCTGTGGTCTTGCCATATACCACCTTTATTATGTTGAGCTATGGTTCCTCTATATTCACGCTGTGGAGAGGTTTTTTTTTTATCATAAATGGATATTGAATTTTGTTAAAAGCCTTTCCTGCATCTACTGGGGTGATCATATGATTTTTATTCTTCATTTTGTTAATGTGGTATATCACATCAATTGATTTGAGGATCCATGGGAATTCTCCAAGCAAGAATACTGGAGTGGGTAGCCTATCTCTTCTCCAGCGGATATTTCTGACCCAGAAATCGAATCAGGGTCTCCTGCATTGCAGGTGGAGTCTTTACCAGCTGACCTACCAGGGAAGCCCAGTGTGGTACATCACATTGATTGATTTGAAGATACTGAAAAATCCTGGCATCCTTGGGGTAAATCCTACTTGATCCTGGGGTGTGATCCTTTTCATGTATTGTTGACTTCTGTTTGCTTATGTTTTGTTGAGGTTTTGTATATATATATATATGTTCATGAGTGATACTGGCCTGTAATTTTCTCTTTTTGTGTGTGTGATCTCTTTGTCTGATTTTGGTATCAGGGTGATAGTGACCTTATAGAATGAGTTTGAGAGTGTTACTTCCTTTGCAATTTTTTGGAGTAGTTTCAGAAGAATGGGTGTTACCTCATCTCTAAATGTTTGAAAGAATTTGCCTGTGAAGCCATCTGGGTGGTCAGTCGCTCAGTGGTGTCTGACTCTTTGTGACCCGTGGACTGTAGTCCACCAGGCTCCTCTGTCCGTGGGATTTTACAGCCAAGAATACTGGAGTGGGTGGCCATTTCCTTATGGTCCCGGACTTTCTGCTTTCGGGGCATATATATATATATATACACATACACAATTTGGCTGTGCTGGGTCTTAGTTGCGGCATGAGAGATCCTCTGTCTTCACCGTGGCATGTGGGGTCTAGGTCCCTGACCGGGGGTCGAATCTGCATTGGGAGCACAGAGTCCTAGCTACTGGACCGCCAGACTGTTGGCAGTTTTTAAATCAGATTCCATTAGGCACTGGTAACTAGTCATTCACATTTTCTCTTTCTTCCTGGTTCAGTCCTGAGAGGTTATACCTCTGTAAGAATTTGTCCACTGCCTCTGGGTTGTCCATTTTATCGGAACAGAGTTGCTCATAGCGGTCTCTTATGATGTTTGCATTTCTGTGGTATTGGTTATAACTTCTCCTTTTTCACTTCCTGTTTTATTGACTTGCCACCCCTCCTGTGATGGGTGAGATCTACCAGTGTTCGGGCTTTGATGGCCTTAAATTTGTGGCCTAACTGATCCCATCTTCTTTCCTCCCAGCCCCTTCGGCTGTCGTCCCAGGCGACGTCTTTCTGTCTTGGAAACCAGTCCCGAGACTCCCCTTTGGGGCCCCAGCCTCAGCAGGTGGAGCTGAGAGGTAGAGGTGGGGCTCAGAAGAGCCCCCACGCCTGGCCCTCTGTCCTCCAGTCCTCGGGTCAGGCGCAGGGGAGCGAGTCTCGTGAGCCTGCGGTTTGCGGCGGTCTGGGACTTGCCTCCCCCCGGCTCCCCGTCTGAACTGGTCTTCTCTGTTCTGTAGGAGGGGTAGTCCTTGGGCAACAATGGGAACCCTGCACCCCTGTGGGCAGCTGAGAGCACGCGATTCAGAAGGGATATTCTGTGAGTTTCCAATGTCTGCAGAGTCCAGCTGGAGTGGACAGTGGGTTTGGAAGTGGGGGCCCCGCAGGACTCTGAGGGGCTGTGTTCACGGCACCTCCACTCCAACACACACACATGCAAAGTGCACACATGCACTCAAATGCACCCGCACAGCCAGTCTCGCCCTTTAGAACCGCTCCCCATTTGGCTACCTGGTCCTGATCCTTTTAAAGAGGAGACGGCAGGCTGAGGGGTCTTGAGAGCAGTGGCCTGGCTGCCCAGGGCAGCACAAGAGGGAGGGGAGGGGGAGGAAAGTCACCTGATGCCCCCAAAGCTGCAGGAGTCTGGGGGCTGCGTTCAGGAGGGACAGGAAGAGAGTGAGCCAGGGCACTTCGTTCATATGTAATTATTGAGTACTTATCGCAAAAGGCTCATGCATGCCAAGCACTGAAGGGGTAGTGCAGGGGAACAGGGGCTGGAAGGTCGAGGAGGAGCCCAGAGAGGCAAAGACACAGACCTGGAAGCCAGAGACCGAGGCGGAGCTTGTGCCGCCCGCTGCCTGTGCGGGTGGGGGTCCGCCCGACCTGCACGGTCCTTGCCTGGGCTTTGCCCTCCCCTGAGCCCGAGGGGCGGGACTGGCACCCCTGGGCTGCCTGCCTGCTCCCCGCTGCCCAGGACCAGACTCCCAGGAGCCGAGGGCACCTTTGCTGGCTTCGGGGCGACAGGAGCCCGAGGCCTGAGCCCGGCGGGCACGGCCCAGGGAGAAGCTGGCCGAGGCAGCCTGAACGCGATGCCCTCCTCCCAGGACCTGTCTGCGGTGGGCATTCAGCCACTGGCATCCAAGGTGTCAGGAAAATGAGCCAAGGAAGCACTTCCCCTCCACTTTCCCCACCCTCGCTGGGCAGGACAAAGTGCTGGGACACCAGGGCGAGTCCAGGCTGACCTGTGACCCGCGGCGCACACGTCCCCCAGGAGCCAAGCGAGCCAGGGGCAGGGCCTCTCTCCCCCGGCCGCAGGCCCCTCACCATAACTCCTCCCAGGACCCCTGGGCTGCGGGGAGCGCCCTCCTGGGCCTGAGAGCGCCCGTGACTGACCTTCAGGGCCGGCCAGGTGTCCAGATGCTGTGCCCGCCAGCCCCTCCGCCAGCCGCACCCCCAGCTCCAGCCCTCCGTGGAGGCCACCTGAAGGCTGGCCATTCCCTTCCAGGCTGCCCCTTCCGCCCCCCGGGTCGGGGGTCAGCTCCTCCTTGTCCCTGAGTCACCCCCCCTTCCCAGCCCCCAGCACTCCTGTTCTCCTTCACGGCCGTCGGCTCAGGCCGGAGCTAGAGTCCAGCTCGCTCACCCCATCTCTGTCTCCGTCCACCCGGGCCTCACCCGCTTGGCCTGAAGCTTCCAGACCCCGGCCTGGTCTCCACTCGGAGCCCTGGGCTGTATCCTGGGGGTGCAGCCAACACCCAGGTTCTTTATACTCCCACCTGGGAAGCGCTTCTGCAGGCCCAGGGGTCATAGGACTCCCCATGAGCCCCGCCCCCGCACCTTGACACCCCAACTCCCCTGAACAAGGACCGGTGGGATTCTAGCCTCCAGGCCTGCCAACTCCCGCCAACCGAATACCAGCCATGTCTTGTTCCAACGCCCACCGCCTGGACGCCCCTCCTGGCCCGCTGCCCTGTCTCCCTCTCCCACACCTGGACAGCCGGGCACAGCTGAGCCACGACTGGTACCCCTGGACCGTCAACCACCAAAGCCGGCTGGGCGCACATGTCCCTGGAGACCAGTGGCCATCCCGATGACCCGCTTCCTCAGCAGACACCACGGGGGGGCCGTCCTCCGAGCGAGGCCCGAGGGGCAGCCCCCGCTCCCGGGCCCGCGCCCACGCGCCTCCCAGCATCGCCCAGGTGAGGGACGCGCTTCTCTGTCTGGACGCGGCCCTCGCTGCCCGCCCCGCCCCCTCTGTCTGTCCCCTCCCGCCCCCCAGGCGAGGCCCAGACGCCGGACCTGGCCCTCTGTGCGGCCCCCTCCCCAGCCCTCTCCCCTCTGTCCACAGCCCGCTTCTGGGAGGGGTGACCGCCCCCTCCTCCACGGCACCCCTGCCAGCACTGCTGCCCCTTCCTGGCTCCTTCCTCCCTGATGGCCCCGGATCCTGGGGGTCTTCAGGCCCCACGTCCTCCCCGCCCCCGGGGGCCGTCTGTGAGCACTGGCGTCACTGCCCTGCCCCCCGGGGGGCTCTTCTCAAACTGCCCCCTCCCTCAGTCTCCCAGTCTCAGCCCTCAGCCGCCCCGCCCGCCTCCCCATCCGCGCTGGAAACGGGGCGTCCTTCCTGGCTCCTCCCCGCCCGCCTCCAGCCGGTCCCCAAACCCTCCCCCTCGCCCCCCGAGACCCTCCCAGTGCCCTCCTCCCCGCCCACCCGCCCACACTCCCAAGTGCCCACTTCTGGCAGCAGCCTCTGTCCAGCCAAGCCGGCCCTGACCCTCAGCGCCACCTCAGAGCCCTGAGTGCGCCAAGCCCGCCTGGAGGCCTCGATGCGGCTCCTGGCTGCCCTTGGGGACACAAATGCCCCCTCCCCTGGACATCTGAGCTGCCTTGGCCGCAGGTCCACCCACCCGCAGGCTGCTCTGCAGGACCCTGGGCTGAACCGGGCCTGCTCGGCAGTGTCCCACGGGGTCTGCACCCCCTGTCCTAGGGCCCCTCAGAGGCTCACCGCGCCCGCGGGCCCTGAGCAGAGCCGCCTGGTTCCCGGCCCGCCCCCAGCATCCCTGTCCTCCCTGCACTGACCTTAACCCTGAAACGGCAGCCTGACACCTGCTTCCCCCCTGGTGACCTCACGGCAGCTCTGAGAAACGGGAAGACAGCATCGCCCACTCCGAGGCCCAGCGCGTGAGTGGAGGTCACTGCCCAGCTCCCGGTCCCCGAGATGCGCTGGTTGTGGCCAGGGCAGGCTGCCCCGTGCTCCCTCCTGGTGGTGGGCTTTGCCAGCTCTCACTCTCTGCCAGGCGCGCAGCCATGTCCGCCCCCTTCCCTCCTTTCTACCGAAAGTCCCCTCAGTCCCATTCTGCAGAGCGGGGGGAAGACCCCCTGGGTTACGGGGTGGACGCTCCCTGGAAGTCAGCTGGGTGCCGCACTCGGGAGCCCCAGGAAGGGCCTGAATGGGGTCCCGAAGCCTCTGAATCCCACTTGCCTGGGGGCAGGGGCGGGGGCGGCCAGGAGACTGGGCCACAGCTGGGCAGGTATTTTATTGGAGGTTCATAGATACAAGAGCTCCGAGTAGGGTCACAGCTTGGAGGAGGCGGGGTCGAGGGGGGAGTGAGCCCCAGATGCTGGCAGGCCCCTGCCCCACCCTGGGAAGCTCCCATACGAGCCCTTCTTGCGGGGTGTCAGGTCTGAGGGGCCCCAGGAGCCCAGGCAGGGGCACAGGCAGGGAGGGGGGGCAGCCACTGAAAGCCGGGATGCAGTAGCACAGGAAGAAACCCAGGGGCCCCCAGAAACGGGTAGGGGGCCGGGAGGCAGAGAGGGCGGGCCGGCACGAAGCTCGCTGCCCCCTTGACGGACGAAGCTTCCGGCGGCCTCACTGCCTGGTTCCCAGCTTCGGGGGGGCCCAGGGCGGACGCCCGGTTCTGCCCCAACCACGGGGTGTCTGGCATCGTGCCGGCCATGTCTCAGGGCCGCGTGTCCCACCGGCGTGCCTGCCGGGGCCTCAGTAGTCGGTGAGTGGGTACCGCAGGAAGATGAAGACCAAGGATGATGCAGGAGGCGGCCAGGGCGGAGCTGGTGATGTTGAACAGCCGTGCTGTCTTGGCGTCCTCCACTGCTCCATTCAGGTCATTGAGAAGCTTCTTGTCCCGGACCTGAAGCCAGAAGGAGCAGTGAGACCAGCCGCCACGGCCGAGAGTGGACACACAGGCCAGGCGGGAGGGCCTGGGGGCAAAGGGCCCAGGAGACGGTAGCCCTGAGCCCAGGTCAGTTCCCGATTCCTGACCACCGTGCGGGGCTCCTGCCCAACGATGTCCTTGCTGGGTGGCAAACGCATGCTGGAGTTTGGGGGTGGGGAGGGGGAGGCTCAGGGGCATCAGGCCTGAAACTCTCAGTTTACGAAACAAATTACCTGTATTTAACAGGTGGCACCAGTGGTAAAGAATCGCCTGCCAGTGTAGGAGACATCGAGATGTGGCTTAATCCCTGGGTCAGAATGACCCCCCAAAGGAGGGCGTGACCCCCCGAAGGAGGGCGTGGCATCCACTGTAGTATCCTTGCCTGGAGAACCCCATGAACAGAGGAGCCTGGAGGGCTACAGTCCATGCGGTCGCAAAGAGTCAGACGTGACTGGGTGAGTGGGCAGACGCCCAGAAGAGAAGGTCAATCTGGTAAACTGTAGACCTCTGGGGGCCTGGGTGAAGGGCATACAGGAGTTTTTGTATCTCCTCTCTGGCAACTTTTATTTAAATCTGGAGAAGGAAATGGTAACCCACTCCAGTATTCTTGCCTGGAGAATCCCATGGACGGAGGAGCCTGGTAGGCTACAGTCCACGGGGTCGCAAAGAGTCGGACACGACTGAGCGACTTCCCTTTCCCTTTCCTAAGACTATTTAGGGGACTTCCCTGGTGGCCCAGTGGCTAGGACTCTATACTCGCAATGCAGAGGCCAAGGCTGGCTCCCTGGTCAGGGAGCGAGATCCTACAACCAACAGTTCACACACTGCAACAAAGACCCAGCACAGCCAGAAAATACACAAATCAAATAAATATCAAAACCATACAGCTATTGAAAGTAAAACAGATTGTTAATACTGTTTTACCTACTTAAAGTTGCTAAGAGGGTAAAAATTCAATGTTCTTACGACCAAAGAAAAGGTAATTATGAGAGGTGATGGAGTGCTAGCGAACCCTGCTGTAGAAATCACGTCACGCTACACACATGTGTCAGATCATCATGTACACCTTCAGCGTATTCAGTGTCACAGGTCGACTGTATGTCAATAGCACTGGGAAAGTAAACGAAAGAGGAAGCTGGCCTCAGAGAAAGTTCTGTGACTGGGTGATGGGGCATCACCACTGTGCACTAACTTAACTGGTTCCACCTCATTTAACTGGGATTCCCTGAGAACACACACCGTGGGTGGACAAGGGGCAGCCCCCGGGGTCTCTGAGATGGAATATTATTAAAGTGAAGGGGGGACCTCCCTGGTGGACCAGGGGTTGAGAATCTGCCTTCCAATGCCGGGGACATGGGTTAGATCTCTGGTCGGGAAACTAAGACCACATGCCATGGGGCAACTAAGCCCATGCACTGCAAGAGAAGCCACCACAGTGCAGCTAGAAGGCCCGTGCGATGCAACCAAGACCCAGCACAGCCACACACACGCCCGAGTGAGAGGAGCGGCTTGGGGTCCAATACGTCCTGGGGAGCCAGTGGGCAGCGCTGGACCTATTCCCAAGAGCCTCTGGCTGGGAAGAAGTGTCCCTGGGGAGGCACCCCTGGCCTCATCCAGGCCAGGCCTTAGGAGTCCCCTTTCCTCCCACCTTCTCCTTCCACAGGGCCCAGAGAGGTGCAGGTCTGAGCATACTGCAGGCAGAGCCTGGGGGGAGGAAGAAAGGCAGTGAGGGGAGAGACAGGAGTGGCAGGAAGAGGAAGTCTTTGCGTCAGCAGATTGGTGGATGGGTGGGTGGATGGATGGGTGAGTGGATGGATGGGTGGGTGGGTGGATGGATGGCTGGATAGATGGAAGGATGGGTGGGTAGATGGATGGACGGTTGGATGGATGGGTGGATAGATGGATGGGTGGGTGGGTGGATGGATGGGCAGATGGATGGGTGAGTGGATGGATGGATGGATAGAAAGATGGACGGATGGGTGGATGGGTGGATAGATGGAAGGATGGGTGGGTGGATGGATGGACGGTTGGATGGACGGATGGGTGGGTGGATGGATGGCTGGATAGATGGAAGGATGGGTCGGTAGATGGATGGACGGTTGGACGGATGGGTGGATGGGTGGATGGATGGATGGATGGGTGGGTGGATGGATGGATGGGCAGATGGATGTGTGAGTGGATGGATGGATGGATAGAAAGATGGACGGATGGGTGGATGGGTGGATAGATGGAAGGATGGGTGGGTGGATGGATGGACGGTTGGATGGATGGATGGGTGGATAGATGGATGGGTGGGTGGGTGGATGGATGGGCAGATGAATGGGTGAGTGGATGGATGGATGGATAGAAAGATGGACGGATGGGTGGATGGGTGGATGGATGGATGGATGGGTGGGTGGATGGATGGATGGGCAGATGGATGTGTGAGTGGATGGATGGATAGAAAGATGGACGGATGGGTGGATGGGTGGATAGATGGAAGGATGGGTGGGTGGATGGATGGACGGTTGGATGGACGGATGGGTGGATAGATGGATGGGTGGGTGTATGGACAAAAGGCAGGGCCTGGGTTAGGCAGATAGATGGCACTGATCTCTGGCTGCCTGGAGGGTGGGTTACCCAGGAGGACAGGAGGAGGGATGGCGAGCTAACACAGGGAGACATAGATGAGCAGAAAGGGGGGGAGGGGGGGAGGGGGGATGGACTTCCTGTGGACACTCAGGAAAGAACCCACGGAGCAGGGAGGTTTGGGTAAAGCCCAGGAGAGTGTGGAGACACAGTCATATGCTCACCTGCAAACTGGTGTCTAAACACAAAGCTCCCGGGGGTAGATGTGCCGAGGTCAGAGGGATAACCAGAGGCCAGTGTGGGGAGGGCACAACCCAGAGGGAGAGGGCAGGGGGGCTTAAAGTCAGAGAGGAGACTGTCAAGGAGCAGTCTGTGTGGGGCTTTGTAGGTGCTTTTTGGCAGAAAAATGGCAGGCTTTGGCGCTTTTACCCTGGTAATTCGGATGCTGTGTGGAGAGCAGACTGGAGGGGCAGAGGCTGGACAAAAGCAGAAAAGAGGGTCACTTAATAGGCCAGGTGAGTGGTCAGGGTGGGTTGTGTCAGGTCAATAGAGATGAAAGTGGTTAAAATTGACCTTTTTCTGGATCTATTTTGAAGATACAGCTGACAGTATTTACTGGGATCAGATGTGCAGTGTGATAAAAAAAGAAAGGAATTTGAGATGATTACAAGGCTTTTTGATCTACTGAAATAAAAGGACACTCCAGGAGGAGAACATCTGTGAGTGATTCAGTAGTTTGATTTTTGACGTGAAGCTGGAAATGTCTCCTAGACATAGAGCTAGATATTTGGGGCAGGCAGGTTTTATAGAGCCTAGTTCAGGGCTGAGGTCGAGGGCAGAGATACAGCTTGGAGGAGCATCAGCATAAAGATGCTACTTAAAGCTACGAGACTGGATGAGAGCACCAAGGGATGAGTGCCGACGACGGGAAGGAGAGCACCAAGGACCAAGCCTGGGAGCACCCCTGTTAGGAGATCCAGGAAGCAACGCAGTCAGGAGGGGAGGCTGAGAAAAGCAGAAGGAACAGGGCTTCCCTGGTGGTCCAGTGGTTAAGAATCTGCCTTCCAACACAGGGAACGTGGGTTCGATCTCTGGTTGGGGAATTAAGATCCCACCTGCTGAGGGGCAACTAAGCCTGTGCTGCAACTAGAGAAGCCCGTGTGCTGCAGTGAAGACCCAGAGTAGCCCCAGCCCCCCCAAAAAAAACAGAGCAGAGAGAAGGGAAGGATGGCGGTGGGTGAAATGGGCTGAACGGAGGAGGGATAGGCGTGGAGGGACGGGGCAGATGAACGGATGCATGGCGCGGGGGCGCAGAGGTTGTGGGGTGATGTTGGCTGGATAAGGGAAAGGGAAGGCAGGCCGGCGAGTGAACAGACTGATGGACGGACGATCGGGTAAGTCAACTGAGGCAAAGACATGAGAAAAACAGGAGGGTGAGCAGGTGGACAGAGGGACGGGCTGCTCTCTGATGAACACGTGTGTCACTGGGGTGACGCGCTGACAGTGTGTGACGGGAGGGGAGGGACGACGGGTGGGTGGACGAATTGACTCCAGCTCAAGAGCTGACTACCTGGGTGGATTGGTAAGCAACTGGGACAAAGGAGCAGAGGGAAGAAAGGGAGGGCCCAGCACAGATGGATGAATGAGCAACTTAATTCAGAGCTGACTGAACAGGAAGCGTGAATAGATGAGAGGAAGACAGAAGCATGCGGAGGGCTGGCGGGTGGCCGGCTGGGGTGGTGGGTGGGGGGATACAAGGTCCCGAGGAGGAAAAAGTCGAGAGAGAAGAAGGATTGAGGAATCCAAGTTTTAATGGATGAGTGATTAGCTGTACTGATAGAAGGGGTGGCTAGGTAGTGAGAAAGGGTGGAGAAGAGCAGAGAGGAGGGCCGTGCAGCTGGATGAGTGAATGAGTGAACTGAGAGACGGAGAGAAAGTGCAGTGAAATAGAGGCGAAGAGATGAGTGAGTGAACAGGCACCAGGCGATGACTAGGTGGGACCTCCCTGGTGCCGTGGTTAAGACTCTGTGACGCCAATGCAAGGGGTTCGGGTTCAATCCCTGGTCAGGGAACGAGGACCCTGCGTGCCACAGAGCACGGCCAAAATATGTTTTAAGAAAGAAATAAATAAAAAGCAAAAGAAAACACGTGGGACCTGATTAAGCTTGAAAGCTTTTGCACAGCAAAGGAAACTAAAAGCAAGGTGAAAAGGCAACCCTCAGGATGGGAGAAAATAACAGCAAAGGAAACAACTGACAAAGGATTAATTTCCAAAATATACAAGCAGCTCATACAACTCAACACCAGAAAAACAAACCACCCAATCAAAAAGTGGGGAACAAACCTAAACAGACATTTCTCCAAAGAAGATGTGAAGATGGCTAACAAGCACATGAAAAGATGCTCAACATCGCTCATTATTAGAGAAATGCAATCAAAACCACAATGAGATATCACCTCACACTGGTCAGAATGGCCCTCATCAAAAAGTCTACAAACACTAAATGCTGGAGAGGGTGTGGAGAAAAGGGAACGTTCTTGCACTGTTGCTGGGAATGTACATTGATACAGCCACTATGGAAGACAGTATGGAAATTCCTTTAAAAACCAGGAATAAAACCACCGTATGACCCAGCAATCCCGCTCCTAGGCATATACCCTGAGGAAACCAAAATTGAAAAAGACACACGTATCCCATTGTTCACTGCAGCACTATTTACAATAGCTAGAACATGGAAGCAGCCTAGATGCCCACCGACAGATGAATGGACAAACAAGCTGTGGTACGTATACACAATGGAGTATTACTCAGCCATAAAAAGGAACGCATTTGAGTCAGTTCTAATGAGGTGGATGAACCTAGAGCCTACTATACACAGTGAAGTGAGTCAGAAAGAGAAAGATAAATACCATATATTAATGCATATATACGGAACCTAGAAAAATGGTACTGAAGAATTTATTTTCAGGGCAGCAATAGAGAAACAGACATAGAGAACAGACTTATGGACACGGGGAGAGGGGAGGAGAGGGTGAGATGTATGGAGAGAGTAACATGGAGACTTACATCACCATGTGTAAAATAGACAGCCAAGGGGAATTTGCTGTATGTCTCAGGAAACTCAAACAGGGGCTCTGTATCATCCTGAGGGATGGGATGGGAGGTAGAAGGGAGGGAGGTTCAGAAGGGAGGGGATGTGTGTATACCTATGGCTGCTTCATGTTGAGGTTTGACAGAAAACAACAAAATTCTGTCAAGCAGTTATCCTTCAATAAAAAATAAGCTAATTTAAAAAAAAAGAAAAAGAGTGATGACGACAGAAAGAAGTGCGTAACGAGTCCGAGTCCAAGAAAGGGACTTGATGGCGACCTCAAGGAAGTTACCTCGTACCTTTCCGCCCCCTATTTCCTCCTCCGCAGTCGACTGCAGCAATCTCATAGGGTTTTGCTACCTTTAAATAAAATATTACATCTAATTAAATAATGAGACATGCTTAGAACGGTGCCTAGAATATATAAGCTCAATAAATAACTGCTGCTGTCTGGCGGTTACTGGTATTTGCTGGCTTTTTGATACTGCTACGACTGCTACTAATGAGTGAGGGGGCAGACAGATGAATCCGAGGAAGGAGAAAGAGCAGTGGTCGAGCTGGGCGGATGGATGGAGTAACAGGGTGACGGAGGGAGCAGAGGAAGAAGGAAAGGACAGGAGGAAAGTGAATTTAATAAGGGAGCGGCTGAGTGAAGCTGGGGCGGGTTGGCGGCGTGGAAGGGAGATTCTGGAAGGAAGCTGAATATGTGAATTTACAGAGAGAAAGCGGACGGGCAGAGAGGTGACGGGTGGAACGTGAGTGCATGCGCTGGTGGGTAGGCAAGGTGAGGGAGGGTCTTTTCCTTGCAAACCTGTCCCTTCTACAGCCTCCTTCCTCAGCTGTAAAGGGCACCTCCATTCTCTCAACAGATCAGATGAATATCCTTTGAGCTCCCTGCTGGCTCAGAGGTAAAGAATCTGCTTGCAATGCAGGAGACGCAGGTTCCATCCCTGGGTCGGGAAGATCCCCTGGAGAAGGAAATGGCACCCCACTCCAGTATTCTTGCCTGGGAGACCCCATGGACAGAGGAGCCTCGTGGGCTACAGTCCGTGGGGTCGCAGAGAGTCGGACAGGACTGAGCAACTCAGCAACAGCAATCTTAAGCTCTTCTCTCTTTTCCCTCACCGTATGTCCAATCCACTTTATGTCCAAGTTTGACTTTTCCTTCAAAATACGGGACTTGCTTCGACTCTCCACTCCCACCCTCTGAACCAAGACTTGACCGAGGCAACAGCCTTTGATCTGGTCTCCCAGCTCCCCAACACCTTAAGTCCTTATGGGCTATCTCCCCCAGTAACAAGGGCAATCTTTTTAAATACAAGCCACGTAATATTGACTCTTTGTTTAAAATTCATCAAAGATTTCACTCAAAGCAAAACAAAATCCTACTGGGCAGACACGATGCCTGTGGTCTGGCCCCGTCCACCGCCTCTCTGGACCCACCTCCTAGGCTCACCCACATGCCAGCTACGCTGGTCCCTGAACCTGGCTTTGCCTCAGGGCTTTTGTAATACCCAGTCCGTTTTCCTGGAATATGGTTTCTCGGATGCATTTATGGCTGCATGAATTCACTCAGGTTTATACTCAAATATCATCTCATCAAAGAGGCCTTCCTCGCCCACTATATATAAAACAGCACCCCGTATGTCCTTGACAACGCTTCATTTACTCTTCATAGCTGACATTACCACCTGACTCACATAAGCATAAGTTTTATTATTGTCTGACTCCCGACCAGGATGTAAGCTTTTCTAGACAGGGACCATGGGTTGCTTGTCTCTTATTAGGCACTAGAAAATTATTTATTACTCACGGGACAAATGGGTGGAGAGTGAAAGGATGCTGAAGTGCCTGAATGAACTTATGCCTGGGTGATTGACTAGAAGAGTTTAATGAATGGTTATATGCGAGTCAGGGAGGGAAGGGGCGGAAGAAGGTGACAGGTACGATAGTCAGGGTGTGGGCAGATGAATAAATACACAGATGCATGGAAACCGGTAGGTGAAGGTGTCAAGGAGAGACGAGGGAGAAGAAAAGAGATGAAATGCATCCATGAAGGTGCACGGGCAATCTAGACAGAAAGAGACGATGGGTGGACTGGGTAGATGGTAGGGTGGGAGGAGCCGAAGAAAGTGTGTTACCCAGTGTGGGTGGAGGGGTTAATGGGAGGCTGGAAGAATGTGTGGGGTGAGCAAATGGGTAGGAGCAAAGAGAAAAGGAGAAAGCGAAGGTGAGAGTGGGTCGTGCGGGGCCCTGAATGCCAGGAGGAGGGGCCAGACTCCCCCCGACCGAGAAGGGGGGCTGGAGGTCATCGTGAGCCCCGTCTGGGCTCCTGTCTGGGCCCCCCTCCCCTGCAGCGCAGGCCACGCCCCTAGGCTCTCGTCTGTGGCCACACCTGCCTACACGGACCTGACCGTGCCCGGGGCCACGGGGGGCGGCGGGGACAGACAGGGCAGTGCGGACACGGCAGGCCGTCCTGCCCCTGGCGCGCTCCCGGGAATGCTGTTTGGTTTGGCTCTGTTCTGCGAGTGGAGGAGGGGACGGGCTCAGTGACGCGGGATCAGCGCTCGGAGGGACCCAGGAATCCAGCCAAGGCTGCCTGACCCCACGGCCGTGAGGTGCCCTTGCAAGTGTCCACCAATGGCTGCAAACAGTGTCCGGAGCGGCAGGCCAGGGGACGTGCAGCTGGACGGACAGATGGCCGAACTCCTGGGTGCGGGAGCCCGGGCCAGCAGGGCCGCCCTCCCCTCTGCCGGGCACAGAGGCGGCTCGCCTTGCTGGCTGCCCATGCCCCTCCCCAGTAAGCCCCACGCCTCTGCCCTGAGAGCCTCCAGGGAGGACGTGGGGGAGCGCCCGGCTGGAGGCACAGTGGGGCCCCTACTGCCTCTCAGAAGCACCACCTCCCACCCCCCACGCCAGCGTGGAGCCTTGCATTCAGTTCAAAAACCGGTGACCTACCTACAACCTGCAGCAGATGGGCCTGCCTGGGGCCCGCCGGCGCCCACAGGAGCCCGTACAGCCGCCCCCGGGTCCATGGGCTGCTGGCAGGACTGGCAGGAGGGCCTGGGAGGCAGAGCTGAGGCTGGCGGGGGGCTTCCCCCAGATTCCCAGGGACCCCCTTCCCTTTGCTGCCTCTGCAGCACACAGGCACACTCATGCACACACAGTTGTACACATGTGTGCACACACTCACTCACACATCCACACATACAATTACACACACATGCCCACTGATACTATATGCACACACATAGAGTACACACAATTACACACACATGCACACTCACACCCTCATACAAATACAAATGCATTCTCATGCCTGCACAACTCAAGCACACACATACATACATGCTCACACCTATATGCATGCATGCACTCTTGTGCACACACACTCATGCCCTCGTGCGCACTCACACGTGCCCACACTCATGCACACTCACTGGACACAGTCGCTCTGTGATGGAGCCCAGGGCTCGGTACGCTAGCCTGGAGAGGAAGGCGTGAGCAGCGGGGGTGACAGAGGCGCTGAGGATGAGTCAGGAGGCAGGAAGGCCAGGTGGCCAGGCCGTGTGATGCTGGGGCAGGAATGGATGGGGGTGCTCCAGGCTCAGAGCACCAAGCAGAGCTGTGCCAGCCTCCGTCCCCCTGGGTGCCAGCCCGCGCCCCACCCCCATGTTCCCCCTCCCCACCCCCGCCTCAGGCAGCTGCAATCAGTGAAGTGCACTCGGCCCTGGACACTCAAATCTGGGCCCAGGAAAGGGATGAGCTGGCGAGACAACAGCCCAGGCCTCGGGGAGGTGGGAGGAGGGGGAGGCCCAGGTCGCCCCCTGCCCCTCCGCGGGTTGGGCCCCAGCAGCCCCCGGCGCTCGGGTCCTGATGCACAAGCAGGGATCTCCGGACCCCAACTGCGAGTCAACCACAGCTCCCTTCCCCACCTTGGTCCGCTTCTCTCCACTGAGCCCTCGAGGGTGGGGAGCAGGGGATGGGGTACCCTGTGTGCCTGGTGTGCGGCTCCGCTCCGGCCAGCTCCCATCACAGCAGTGAGGGAGGGCCTCCTGAGAGGCGTGCACACCCAGAGTGCAGGCTCAGGCTGAATGGGACACGCTCAGGCCTCCCTGTCCCCAGGCTCCCCGCCCCCCGCCCCCAGGACAGGGCATCTGGAAACCGTGTGAGGAGGGCAGCGCCCCGTCTGTCTGTCACAGCCCCCTCGAGTGCCTGCCTGGTGTTTCAGGCTCCCTGCGCACGGCTGGGACAAGGTCTCCAGCAGTGACATCAGCCCTCCTCCTGTCGACAGGGGAAGGATTCCAAGCTGTCTTCACCTCCGCGCTGGCTCCATCCCAATGCCCAGGGGCAGCTGCGCCCAGGCCTAATTCCCAGGTCCCCGCCCAGGGGACAGGACACTGAGGTCCCCACCCCAGAGGCCAAACTGGCTGCGCAGAGACCCTGGCCCCGAGGACGCTGAGCCCTGCCAAGTCAGCCTGGAAGGTGCCCCAGCTCAGGACGGGGTGGGCAGGCCCCGTGCTGTCCCTGGTTACCTGGCCGACCTCTGCGTCTCCCTAGGTCCCCCAGCCTTTCCGCTACACCTGCCGCACCCATGGGCTTCTCTGTGAGGGAAGGGGGACCAGCACCAGCCCCTGGCTCTCCAGACCCCCCGCCCCTTGTCCATCCTGCCAGCTCACCTTGAGGGAGTAGGCCAGGGCGATGAAGCCCAGGCAGCAGAAGTTGAGGTAGACGAAGTTGAAGATGGACCACAGGTAGTAGTCGTTCACCTCCGTGGTGTCTGGGTAGACCTCGATGACCGTTGTGGGGTTCGTCATGGTCTTCTTCTCTGCTAGGTGTTTGCAGGCCGGAGGGGCGCCGGCGGCCCGCACACTGTCTGTCTTGCTGCTCTTGGACTCCATGGGGAACAGGGTGGGTGCCATGGGGGGCGAGGCTGAGGGCTCGGGGGCCGGGGCCGCCGGGGCCTGCAGAGCTGGGGGCTTGGACACACAGGCGAAGCAGCCCTTGGGCGAACCTGCTGGGGGCCTCGGGATCCAGAAGGCCCCGTCCAGGGGGACTCGGGCTTCCTGGGCGCCGTCCGTGGTGCTGGCCGGGGCTCCCAGCGGGGCTGGGCACTGGCCGGGGCCCTGGGCCTGCAGGGAGGGGGAGACGAAGAATGAGCTGGGTCCTGATCACCCTACGGGCCCACCTTGGCCCTTACAGCCTCCCCCTTGCAGTCTCATAAACAGCTCCAGGGACGTGGAAATCCCGCGGGGGCAGCCAGCTGCCAGCCACCACCTGCCCTCCCCACCCTCCCCACACCCATGCCAAAGCCCTCCGAGCAGCCTTGGCAGGGACGGCGGGGGCTTCCCGTCACTTTGCCATCTGCACACAAACATTCACCCACTGACACACAACAGTAACACCCCCACACTCTCCCCAGCACCCCGACTGAGGCTGTGGCAGTAAACAGAGCAAGCAGCACCCCAGACGCGGAGCACACACAGGGCACGCACGCCCACAATGACACGGCCTCCGCCAGGCTTGGCAGACGGAGCGGAGCTCTGCCCCGCACCTGCAGGCTGGCACACGCTGACGCTTGGGACACAAACGCCAGCACCACCGACCGGCTCTCTCCAGACACCAGCACACCCCGTGCGCTCGGAGAGGCCGCCAGGTAAACAAGCCCGCACTGTGACCCTCACACACACCGCGACACAGGCCCCGACACAGTCGCGGAAGGATGAACCCGCCGCCCGCGAGGGCTCCGAACTCGCGCTCATCGCCCCGGCCCCCCGACCTGGTCCGGAGCGGCGCTGGGACCCCAAGCGCGCGCACTCGCCCGGTGCCAGGAGCAGACGCACACGACGCTCCCGGCCCCCAGCCCGGCCCAGGTCTGCCGCAGCGCGCGCCGGGAAGGTGCGCGCTCACCTACTGGCGACTCCTCGGCGGCCGGGCCCGACCCCGCGCTCGCTGCGCGCGTCCTTGCGCCGTCCCGCCGGCGGCTGGCTGTCCCGCCGCTCCGCGTCCCGGCGGCCCGACCTCGGCGCGGGGAGGGGCGCGGGCTGGCAGCGCCGCTCCTCCGCCGCCTGCGCGCCCTCCGCAGCGCCAGGGCCGGCCGCCGGCTGCAGCCCAAGCCTGACTCACGGCGGCGGCGGCGGCGGCGGGCGCAGCCACCTCCCCGCCTCCCCCGCCGGTGGGGTGGGCGCTGCGGGCGCCGGCCGGAAGCGGCGACCCTCGCGGGTGGGCAGAGCTGGGCAAGGATAGGCTCTCCCGCAGCGCCCGCCCGCGCTTCCCGGACCCCACCCCGCCCCCTGCCTCCTCCCTCTGGCTGAGCCCCCAGCCCCTCGCTGAGCCCCCTACCTGTCTCCCCGGGGAGAGCCCCTTCCTCCTCCTGTGCTCCTCCCTGCCTCCCCCGGCCCCGGCTCCCAGGACCCTTCCCCTCTGTGCTCCCCCTTCTCTGCCCGGTGAGTTTCCTGCTCCACCGGCTCTCTCTGCATCTCAGCCCTCGCCCCCACCCACCTACTCCCAGGCCCGGTGGGTGTCTGGGCCTCCCCGAGCCCTCTGCCCGCAGAGCCCAGGTGCCCCCAGCCTGTCCTCACCGAGTCAGTCCTCACGTCTGGCCTGCCTCCTGTCTGCGTACCTGTCCCCACAGGACCCCGCTCCTATCCAAGCCCCCACCAGGGCCCTAGCTCCTCGTGAGTCCCGGGCCCCTCCCAGCCCCGGGGCCCCCAACTGCAGTCCTTCCTCGAGCAGGATGCCCCTCGCCAGGCGCCCACCCGAGCCCCCACTCTGAGCAGTCTTGTCCCTGACCTGGGCCTGGGACTCCATCCTTCCTGAGCCCACTCCCACCGAGTTCCTGCCCCCACTTTCCCCCAGATCTGAACTCACACTCCTCCAGCCCAGAGGCCCTGCGTGAGCCCAGGTAACGGGGCTCCCTCACCAAGTCGAGTCTTGGAGACAGTGACCCCTCACCTGATGGGCCTCTTTGCCCCTGGGGCCGGTTGTCCCTTCCCAGGCCCTGTGAGCTCAAGCCCCCCACCTGCCCAGGCCGCCCTGCGGGCTCTGTCGCCCTGGACCCCTCCCGGGCCCCCAGCCCCATCTACCCCACCTCCCTCCCATTCTCTGACACTTGCCCCAGATGGCTTGCCCTTCATGCAGTCGTCCCAACCACACCCTCGCAGTGGGGAAGCCCCAGCCCCATCTTCTCTGTGCAGGGGCCTCCTGAGTGGTCGTCCTCTCAGCAGCAGCCGCCCCCTCTACCCCCTCCCCACGGAGCCGCCCTCCCTGTGGCAGCCTGTCCCCTCCCTCAGCCCGTTCCCCCCACAGGCTGAGCTCTGAGCCCTTCCTCCCGTGAAGGCCGCTTCTGCTCTGACCGGCTCAACCCACCTGCCTTGTCTCCAGGACCCTCTCTCCTCCCAGCCTGGGTCCGTCCCAGGGGCCACTCCTCCTCGGAGTCCTGGCCTGCCTGTGCTAGGCTCTCTCTGAAGCCCCTTCTCTCAAGAACCCCTGCACGCGCTGAGCCCGAGCCCTTGTCTGCAGCCTCCTCCCTGGCCAGGCCCCCTCTCCTGTCCAGGCCCTCCCCTCCCCTGCTCAGCCCCCACCCCTCTGGACCCTGGCCTCGCCTTGGACGGGGCTGATCAGGAGCCCACGAAGAATTGGCTTTAAAGATGCTGCTAAAACCCTCTTCCAGGGGGCGGGGTCCCAGAGCAACACCCCGCCCCTGCCCGACCACACCCTCGGCAGGCCCAGGCCCACAGGTGAGAGGGAGATAGGACTCCTGGGGAGCCAGGTTCCGTTCTTCCCCACCCAACCAGCAGCCCCCTTTCCAAGGGCCTGGCCTGGGGGTGGCCAGACCCCAGTCTCAGGGGGCACCTGACCTAAGGGGCCAGCGAGCCTGTGTGTGGCCCGGGAACCTGGTCTCCCTGGTGTGCCAGATGGTCTCCCTGGGCCAGGCGCTGCCCAGGGCTGGGCAGGCTGCCAGGCCAACGGGCGGGCCTGCCCCTGAGTCCAGCTGGTCTTTGGGCGTGGGAGGGGGCGCCAGGCCCACAGGGGTCTGCTCCTGGTCACTGGGTGGAGCCGGGCTGCCTCTCCCCACTCCAACCACCCTCCCCCCAGCCCCAGCCCACTACCGGGGGTGTGTCATCCCCATGGGCCTTCACTGGAGCGGCCAAGGAAAGGCGCTGGACTCAGGTTAGCTCCTGAGAGCTCAGACTGGGTGTCCTCCAGGCAGGACGTGTCCACCGGAGCCCGCTGGGCTGGCGCAGAGCAGGGCCGAGCCAGCCAGAGTGAGAGCCAGCGTTTGGAGCAGCCAAACGCCAGGCCCTGTGCTGGGCTCCTCCTGGCGTCTGTCAGGCCCACGGCCAGGAGTGCCCAGCTGTCACCCACCTTCCCGGGACAGACTCGAGGCTCAGGGTCGGGTCACAGAAGCTGGGTCCGAGCCCAGAGTCAGACTCGAGGGGCCAGAGAAGCCCGGCCAGCTGGGTGGAGCCGACTCTGGGCAGGACACTGGTGCCCTGACAGTCTGGGTTAGGGGCTGGGGGCTCAGCCTGCACTAATAACCCACGTGGCGTTCGGGGGTCTTGTCCCCGTGTCCCAGAGGGGAGTACACGCGGCCCCCACCCCGGAGACCTGACAGCCTTCTGCTGAGAGTCTCAGTAAGCAAGGCGGGCGGGTGGAGGAGAGGGCCCCTGCCAGCCATGCGAGGGTGGGAGGCTTTGAGGACAGAGAGGCCCCACAGGGTCAAGGGGCGGGCCGTGAGGGCGGGGCTTTGGGGGGTGGGCGGCCTCCTTCCTGGCAGCTCCGCCTTGCAGGCTCCCAGGTCACCGCGCTGATGACCCACAGTCTCCCAGAAGCCCTGCAGCCCTGCAGAGCTCTGCCCGCTCCTGGCTCGAATTTCAGGTGCAGAGAACACTGGGCATGAATTCATGATCCCTCCTGCAATTCTGGAAGAGGCCTGCTAGGGCCCGGCTCTGGGGTGTGGGCTCCAGGCCCCCTGGGGCCAAGCCAGTGACAGCCACAGCCCTGCCGGCTGAGATGGTACCAGGATGAGAACGTCACATCAGACCCCTACGCCTGCAGGGGGGATGGGCTCCAAGCAGGGTCCAGAGTTACCCATCCCAGAGGCATCTGCCCCACCACCAAGCAATCACAAACTCCTATTCATCCCTCAAAACCTCCTGGCTCTGCAACTGCTCTGACCAACCCCCACCCCCTCCACCAAACAGGCCAGACCAGCCTGAGGGGGACTCCTGTCTTGGATCCCTGGACCCTGCCACCCCAAGGCCCCAGGCTGGCCTGCTCCAGAATTGGCAGGGCTTACTCAAGGAGACACTGCTTCCGTGGGCTGGCGAGGAGGCCCAGGAGGGAGGCAAGCTGCCCAGGCACCATCCGCCCCGTCAGGCCCCTCCTAGGCCCGAATCAGGTGTGCAGGGGGCTCGGGGAACACTGGGGGCCCCACTGCTGGTGGGACACTTTCTAAGGGTGGTTGGCGCTCGCCTGGGCCTGAAAACCGTGCCTCAGTGCAGGCGCTCACAAGAGAGGCCCTGAGCCAGGCCCACCTCGCTGATCACTGTGCTGGAACCCCCATGAACTGGCACCCCCAGCAGCAGAATCTCGGCCACGAGGCTGGGCGGGAGGCTAAAGTGTCCGGGTCCAGGCCTGACCTGGGCCCCGGGCCCCCCACGCTGAGCCCACCCTCCCTTTGAAGTGAGAGCAGGGCTGCTCACACCAGCTCCTCCCCTGCCTCCACATGGAGCGTGCCCTCCCCACCGGGCACAAAACACGCCAACACACAGGCAGAGGCCTGAACAATTTTATTTTCATGCTAACTTTGGCTCCCAGCCACTCAAGAAAGGGGCGGCCGCAGAGAAGGCCGGCCCCAGCCTCCCCCTCTCTGGTGCCACCCCCCGGGCCAGAGAGTGCCCTGAATGCCCTCCGCAACAAGCCCCGGCACGACCCCGCAGGTCTTGCAAGACTGGCTTCCGGCCCCTGCCACCCTTGCCAGCTCGTCCTCAGGCCTCGGCGGGCCCTTCCTCACGGCGTCCAGGACCAACAGGCGGGTGGGGGCTGCAGTGTGGGGTGCCGGGCCCGAGCTGTGGGGCGGAGTGACTGGGAGGGCAGCCGGGCCCCGAGCGGACCAACCGGGGTGGGGGTCCTGGGACACAGCCGCCCAACAGGCTGTCTTCCAAGTCAGAGAGAGGACTCTGCACCGGAGCTGCCCACTGGCTCTGCCCCAGGCCGCCTCTCCACCAGACAGACAGACAGGCAGCATTTCTGACACCACGGAGGGGAAACCACAGGGCAGAACTGTGGCCCGACGGGCCTCGGGAGAACCGGGCTGTGGTGTGAGTGCAGCGTAAGTGTGAGTGTGAGCGTGAGTGTGTGTGTGTGTGTGTGTGGCAGGGTGGCCTCCTCCTCCGGACTCTACCAGCGGGCGGGGGCCAGCTAGAGCTGGGCAGCCTCGGCCAAGCCCACCCGGTTCTGGTCCCGGTCGAACACGGTGTAATAGCGCCCGATGAAGACGTCACCCAGGATCCAGAGTGGCCCGCCGGGCGGGGGGATGTCCATGCCCATGAAGCCGCTCAGGCACACGGTCGTCCCGGCCTGCGACACCTGTGACGGCCACCACTGGTCACCACTCGGGCCTCACCCCAGGGCACCCGCCCCATGCCCCGCAGCCCCCGCTCACCTTGAGGGTGTAGTCCTCTGGGGACAGCGTGTAGTCCTTCTCCCCCAGTTTCACGGTGACTTCAGGCAGGCTAGACACCTTCTCGCAGGGGATCATGTACTGCATGGGGGACGATGGGGGGGCCGGTGATGGGGGTAGGGCCGGCGATGGGGGTGGGGCCGGTGATGGGGGTGCCCGTCCTCCCCGGTCCTGCTGGCACTCACCTCGCCCTGCATCAGCGGCACGGCCCCGATGGCCTTCTGCAGCTCCCGCACCTCCTCCACGGGCCCCACGATCAGGGACGTGCCGGTGTCCACAATGGCCTCACAGCCGCCCTTGCACACAGTCAGACTGCTGCCCACGTCCAGCCTGTGGGGGTGGGTGTGAGTCCCCTGCCAGGGCCTACGGAGCCCCTGCCCGCCCCTACCCCTGCCCCTGCAGGACTGGGTCATGAGCAGAGTTCTGGGGGTGGGGAGAGGGCCGGAGGAGCCAAGGACAGAACAACCGAGGGAGCTGTGTGCAGGAGGGGACACTGGCTGGACACCGGGAGGTAGCAGTAAGCACTGAGAGCTGGCAGCACGTGGGGCCCAGGTCCCCTTGGGCCAGCCCCCCAGCCCCCCCACAAGCCCCAGCTGCATGCAATGCCACGGGCAGTGCCCCCACGAGCCACGTCCCACCCTGCGGAGCCACAGGTGGGACCCCGCCCCGTGCTCACTGGTCCATGTGGATCTGCCAATAGGCCTTGCGGGTGACGTTGTGGTAGCTCAGGCTGCCTCTGTAGTACTTGGAGTCGGTCCCACCCAGCATCAGCTCGCCCCCGGGCTGGGCTTTTGGGTCCCTGCGGGAGGGGAGGAGGGGGTCAGACGTCCTGCCCGCCTCTGCGCCAGGTGTCCAACCTGCAGGTGGCCAGGCTGGACAGGCACAGGGGTCAGGGATGGGTGCAGAGCTCTCGGAAGGTGACCCAGAGCGGGGTCCTTCCTGGACGTGCAGGGGTGGGAGGATGCGGCGGGCGGGAGTGCTCCAATCTCACACCCCAGGGACCACAGGCCGAGCCCCTTCCTGACAGGAGATGCTGCCTGAGCCTCAGGGGCTCCCGGTGTGGCGGCAGCCAGGGTTGGGCTAGCAGACAGAGGGGGACATAAATGCTAACAGCTCCAGGGGCAGGTATCTCACCGGCCTGGAAGGAAAACCAGGGGCTCCCAGGAGGAGGGCCGGCTGCCCTGAGAGGGGCGGAGCCACTGCACCTGCCCCAGGCCCTCTGCACCTGCTGCTCCGGGGGACGCCCTCTGTCCAGACCGCCGTAAGACCGGCTCCCGCTTCAGATCTCAGCTTCCGTCCCTCCCCAGCTCTTAGTCACACCCGTGGTTGAAGCATCATTTGCCCAGCTGTCTCTGGCATCCGCCACACTTGTCCTCCGCCCATCGCTGTGGCTGCCACCTCCCGTACCTCCACCACCCACGTGTGGAGGGCACAGGTGCCCCTCCTCACCCTCAGCCCTGCCCTTTCAAGCCATCCGCCCCACCCCCACTTCCTGCCTGAGCCTGTGCCCGGGGAGTCACAGAGATGGGCCATCTGTCCCGACCTCGGGCCTGGCCGAGCTCCTGGGTCCTCTGCACCCCGCCTGCCTCCCCGGGACCCAAGGGCTCACAAGTACCCAGCACCTAGCGGGCGGCTCAGCTCCCAGCAGCTGCTCAGCTTTTGCCTCTGAGCGAGCACGGGGCAGAGGCCAGCATCCATAGAGGCCGGGCCAAAGGCTCTGGGCTGGAATTCCACCAGAAGTGCCCAGGGTCGGACCCAGAGGGGGCATGCGGGGCATGGTGACCAGTGATCAGGAGCAGCAGGCTGCCCGGCGCACACCCTGCCCACGCCACACCTGCACTCCCCCTCACTGGGGGCTTCCTCTCAAGACCTGTAGCACCGCCCTGGGAAGAGGCCAGGAGCTGGAGAACTGAGAGCACTTTCCAAGGACCCCCTCCCCTGCATGCCAGGCACCGAGTGCTGCTTCTCCAACATGGGAGCATCGCCCTGAGCTCTCCCAGGGGTCACCCCCATGGGAAAACCCCAGCCCCCTTGCCTCCAGAGCTGTTGGCACAGATCAGGGCTCGTGGCCTGATTCCCTCTAGGCCAAAAGTGACCCAGGGGCAGGGGCCAGCCTGCCCATCACCGGGCCCAGGAACGTCAGGCAGGCTGACGGGAAGCGTCCCCGGCCCAACTCGGGCGGTCATAGGAGGCAGGCCCAACGACCAAGATCCCAGACCCAGGGCTGCAGCACCCTGGCTGGGGGACCCCGGGGAGACCCAGCCTTCGGTACAGGCTGTTTGTCTGCCTGTGAGAGGGTACCAACCCACTGAGCTGCGGCTCAGCGCCAGGCAGGGGACCACAGGAAGGGCTGGCACGACAGAGCCCTGCCCCCCTCACCTGTTCAGGTAGAAGGAGAAGATATTCTTGTCCACCAGCTTCTGCTGCATCAGGTTGTCGAAGACGGGCAGCACGTTGTTGACGGAGATGCGGGGGTAGGCCATGCCCAGTATGCCGTCGAACTTGGCCGCGATGAAGACAATGCCCGGCTGCTTGATGGCCTCCCCGAAGGTCTGCCTCTGCACCGTGACGCCGCCAGGGCTGGACGAGGAGGGGTTACAGGGGACCTGCGGGCCACGGGGTGCGAGGAGCAGGGGTCAGTGGGCCGTGTGGACACCAAGCCCGACGCTGGGCACCACGCAGCCCATCACCCCCGTCCCTGCATGGGCAGCCATGGCCATGAAAGCCAGCTCAGTCGGTGGCCGTCATCTGGCGCACGGGACTCGGCCCATAAGAAGGGCTGCTGACCCTGCGCTGGACCTGGGTGGGGACAGCAGGGGTGCGGGGCCCACACTCCACCGGGCCTGTTTCAAGGATGGGTGCAATGCGGGGGAGCAGGGAGTGGTGGGCTCCTCCTGAGCTCAGGCCCTCCCACCCGCCTACCCCCTGCCCTCGGGGACCCGGATCTAACCTTGGACTCAAGGCCACGCCACCCCCTCCCCCAAGCTGGGGAGGAGCCTGCAGACTCACAGAGGGCAGGATGTGGGAAGAAAAGGCTGTTTGGGGTTGACGCTGGGGGGGCGGAGAGGGGATATGCGTGCTGAGCGACATCCTGTCTCAGGCTCAGAGAGCCTGGCAGAGCCCCCCACTCCCGCCAGGCAGATGTGGAGGGGGCGGGCGGCCCGCACGGAGCCGCAGGGCTCCGCCAGGCTGGCTGGAGGAAGGGTCCTCCCTGCCACCAAGTCTTGGGGCAGGCCCCACGGTGTTCCTAGGGCTGGAGGCTGGGAGGGGACTACCTCCTGCTCCGCTCCTGCTCCCCACAGCTCCCAACCCAGACCCCTCCTGTGGCCTGGCACCAGCGGCTCCTCCCGAGCACTCACAAGGGCCCCGCCCCACTCTCCAGGGAGGCAGGCACGTCCTGCAGGCACCCCGCCAGGCAGCCCTCCCCAGATGCTGCCCAGCGTCCTGCCCGACACCCTCGGCAGGTGCCCCTGGCCAGCAGCCCTGGCTGAAGTAACCGGGGCCACGCCTAACCCCGGCACCCAGTGGCCCCCGCCATCTACCGGCTCCTCTGCCTGGCTGGGCAGCCAGGAGCCTCACCACTCATCACTCGCGGTCCTGGGCCCAGACCTGCGCCCGGCACTCTCGCTCCTGCACTCCGGGGCTCTCAGCCTCTCCTTCCAGCCCTCCGGGCATCGCCCAGCTCACGCACGGGACCACGTCCCCCCGTCACGTCCTCCCCGCCAAGCACACCCAGCGGTTCCACCTCTGGGCCTCTGCTCAAGCTGAGACCCTGGCTCCCGTGCTCCGTGGACCCCTGCCCAGCCCTGGGGTCGGGGTGAATCCCCCGGCCTGGGGAGCAGCCCCAAGACACTCACCGACACGGTGTCCTGGCTCAGGTACCCCGAGAGGCTGCCCGAGCCGTAGTGGATGTCGAAGGTTGTGCCGTTCTTCACGTACGTGCTGGACTTGTCGCTGTTGTACTTGTGGTGGGTCCCTGTGCCGAGCGGGAGGTCAGCCTGCCTGCCCGGCCCCAACTGCCGACTCAACCCTCCCAGCCCTGGACCAGCTCTGCTAGGCCCCGCTGCCCACTGCAGCCCGTCCAGCAAGCCCCTGGGGGGGTGGTCCAGCCCACGACCCCCACAGTCCCAGCCCTGAATCAAGGAAGGGAGGAGGGTGGAGAGGCCAGAGGGGCCGCCTGTTGGGTGTGGCCGGCAGGTGGCCCAGGAGGTCCACCTGGACATCTCTGCCCAAGGACGGGAGAGGGCAGGCTGAGGCTGGACAGCTGACCTCCAGCGGCCGAGGGGAGAGCGAGCAGGGGGGTGGGGGCCGCACGCCCCTGCCTGGGGTCCCTCCCTCCGGGGTCCACGGCAGGCCCCTGGGACAGACTGACTCACAGCAGGCGATGTCCAGCAGCTTGCAGTGGATGGACGGGACCCACAGGTTGGCGGAGCCGGTGTCGAAGACCACCGTGAAGCACTGCGGGGGCGTCCCGATGCCGATCTCCCCGTAGTACTGGGCCTGGGGGGGTGGAGTCTGTCAGGGCAGGCTGCGGGGCTCCCCGCAGGGAGAGAGAAGGCCCAGGCCAACGGAGGGGCCCGGGACCAGGCCTGCTGCCTCAGCTGCCCACCCCGCAATCCCCTCCCGAGCCCTTGGTCGAGTCCAGGGCTCTGGGAGGGAAGGCCTCCTCCCCAGCATGAGGGTCAAGTGAGGGCCTGACTCTGGGAACTCAGATCCCACGGGGCCAAGCCTGGACGGTCCTCAGGCAGAGGGGTCGAGGGGGCCGAGGGGAGGAGGCACACAGGGCAAGCCGAGTCCCTCAGCGCTGGCCACGCTGCCTTCATTGCCCTGGGCCTCAGTTTCCCCCTCTGCACACGGGCAGCAGAGGCAGGCTGGGGGAAGGCCCAGATGCCAGGTGAGGGTTCTGGTGAGCACGAAAGGGGCACACGCCTCCAGGGGGGGCCCCATCCTTGGCCCCTCGGAGGTCACAGGCGTGGGCATCTGGGAGTTTGGGGTCCGCTGGGCCCTGCCGTCCGCAGGGACGGTTGCTGCAGGGCTCCGGCTCCAGCCCGTCTGGGCGTCTCTCTCCGGCCACTTGGCTCCAGAGAGCAGCGGCCACCACTGACTCATGACCCAATAGAAGTGTCTAGACTGGGAGGGGGGGCGGCGCAGGGGGGTCGGAGAATGACTCAGCAAATCTCCATACGTGTGTGTGCGTGTGCACATGTGTGTCTGTGTGCGTGTATGCTGGGGGCCAGGAATCAGGAACTGGTCAGTCAGGCCCCAGGCAGACCCCCCCGCCTGATCACATGCCTGTGAGGTCACAGCTTCCTGGCACGGCCCGGGCTCCAGCCAGGCAGGACAGAGGGCGAGGCTACCTGCCTTAAACCTAAGTGGGCCAGAGGCCGGATGGGCTGGCTTCCCAAGACTCAGGGAGTAGGGGGCGTGGAGAGGATGTCACCTGGGCAGTCCCAGAGGACCTGGCCCCAGAGCTGGGACCAGGATGCCCTGCCCCAGCATGCTGTGTGTTCCAGGACGTTCCACATCTGAACTGGTTTCCCCCTCCGTGAGCAGTGGGCACACGGGCTGCTCACTGACCAAAGAGGCAGGTAGGGTGCAGGGACTGGGCCATGGTCGCCCCCGGCCTTCCAACGAGACAGGCAAGACAGCACAGAGGCTCCAGGGCAGTGGGTGCCTCTCAGGCAGGCGGGCCCAGGTGACCCAAGCTCAGGGACCCCCGGCCCCCACCCACAGGCTCGCGGGCAGTCCCGGGCCTGATTCTGGGCTCCTCCGCGCTGGGCTGACTCCCTCATGTGCAGGGGCTGGGGCAGTCCCGCGGGGCTGGTCACCAGGGTGAAGACACCAGCCCAGCTCTGAGCTGATGCTGGGTGGCAGGCAGAAAGCAGATGTCAGGGAGGTGCTCAGGCCACTCCAGCCAACACTCCTAGACCCTCCCCGGGCCAGGGCGGGCAGGGGAGCCCGGAGCTGGGGCCAGGGAGGTCACAGCCCTCAGTCAGGAGGGCGTCGTGGAAACACCCACCACCAGGGTGGCTGAGCGGAAGCCCCGCCCCCTACAAGGCTGACGCTTGCAAACCACTGGAGGCTGACAAAAGAGGATTTCACCAAAACCCACACCGGCTCAGGGAACGTTTCCTCAGAGCCGCTCCCGCCCGCAGCACCGTGGGCAGTCAGCCCGCTCCCCCCAGCCCAGGCTGCCCCCCAGCCCCCACACTCACATCCATGTAGTTCTTGAGCAGCTCGGGAATTGGCCCCTGCCTCACAGCCGGCTCCCCGCTGGCGTATTTCGAGATGGGGCCCTTGGCGATCAGGTGTTCCACGGGGCCCATCGCCTCCGACATGGTCCGGCGGATGGACGTGAACTTGTGCAGCGGGATCCTATCAAGACGAGGTCGGGCTCGTCAGGGCTGGCTGGCCGCACAGCCCACCAGGAGGCTACCGCACCCACGACCAAGCTGGAGGCCCAGCATGCCTGCTCCCCGCCCCCAGCCGCTGGGGGCTTCAACACGCACCCCTGTGGTCTCCTGTCTCCACTCTGAATGGATCCAGTGTCCGTGGTCAGCTATTGCATCTGCCCAAAGCCCTCCGTGGGGCCCCATCTGCCTGGCCCTCCCCACCCAGACCCCGCAGAGATGGTCCCAGCTCACCTGACTTGTGGGGTGGCCACCTTCTGGCCGCCAGAGGGGACTTCCAGGCGACTCACTCTGAACAGCCAGCTCTCCCTGACCACCCCCAGGCCCCTCATAGGACCCCCCTTTCCTTCCAGTCCTCACCCCAGGCCGCACTGAACCCCGTCACTCTCCCCATTAAGCAGGCCACTGGAGGTCAAGGTTGACACCTGGGGCCTGGAGGTGGGGGCTGCCAGGCTGGCCGCACTCCATGCCAGGCCTAGTGGCCCTGCTTGGAGGACCCTTCCCAGGAGCCCTGCCTCCCAGCACACACATCAGCCTGGATGGTCGGCCCAGCAGCAGGGGCAGCGTGAGGGGTCCTTCTCCACCCCCAGCTCCACAGGGGTCTGAACTTGCCCCAGCAGGTGGGACAGAAGACCACCCAAGCAAGAAGAGCTACTGGATGAACTGTCTTCCCAGCCTGGGGACCTGCGAGTTCAAGGTCGCAGTGGCTCCTCCCAGCAGGCCAAGGGCATGCTCCAGGAAGATGTGGGCCTGGCCTCTTGCCTAAGAAGGGACAGGCTGGGAGAGCCTGGGCTTCTTGTTTGGGGGCGGGGGAGGGCAACACACCCTCCAGTAACTAAGGAGACAGATGCCAGCAGTTCCACCGCACGGGAAGATGTGGGGGCTTGGGTTCAGCTGCCCCAACCCAAGAAGTTCCAGGCTTGTATCCCCAGTGGAAGGCCTGGGGGTGAGGCCAGGGCAGGTTCAGGCCTGCAGCTGCTCCCCACAACTGCTCCAGCTAGGGCTACTCGCCCCCAGGCCACAGCCCACGCAGGGGCCCACACAAGCCAGCCCTTTGGCCAGGCTCAGCTCTGCAGTGGGGGAGAGGGGAGGGATGCCAGCTCCTGCAGCCCCAAGACCCCACCCACCTGCCCACAGGCAAAGGCCCAGAGCAGAGCTGGAAGAATGCCGGCCCAGGCCCAGCACTAAGGCTCCAGGCCTGGGCAAGGGTGGGGGCAGGGCAGAAGCGGGTGGGCCTGCCGCACCCCTCTCCTGCTGGGCAAGCAGCCTGCCTGGTGAGGCCCAGAGGGTGGGGGGACCCTCCGTCTCGCTGACACAGCATGGCACAGCCCTGGACCAGCCTGATAGTCCTCGGCCTCGCTGGGCCCAGTGGGGGACCCCAGGCCTGGGGAGGGCGTGGTCCCTACTGAGGCAGCAGGTGTTGGGGGGACAGAGCCCCAGCCCAGCAGTAGGGGAAGCCGCCCAGGGCCTGGTGCCAGCTGGGCCACTCCCCCAGACCCATCCTTATGCTAACTCCCTCTCGACCCTGTGGGCCTCCTGGTGTCCAGAGGGTCCTCCAACCGGCCAAGGGCCTGTGGGAAGATCTCACAGCCCTAACCGACCAGGATGAGGGCCCGCCCAGTTCACAGCTGGGAAGGGACACCCCAAGCGCAAAAATGACCTGCCCAAGCTCAGGGGCCTCCCGGGCCTACCTGTGGGTCTCCGGTCCTCCAGCCGAGTGCGGGCCCCTGAGCACAGGCTCCCACCCTACCTGTCCTGGGGATGCTGAGCCAAGTCCCAGTCACAGCCCTCCTGCTACCTCCGGTCCCCCCACCCCCCGGCCCACCCCATGACGGCAGGGAGGAGGGGACGCGCGGACCCCCGGGCGAGCCCCGCACCTGCAGAGCTCCCCCGGCCCCGCGGACAGGCCCCGCAGGAGGCCACGGGGGCGGCCCGGCTGCACCCCGGCGGGCGCAAGGGGTGGCTGGGCGTCCGCGGGGAGCGCGAGCTGCGCGGCTCACCTGATGACCGCGGCGGCGGGGGCGGCCAGCAGGCCGAGGGCGAGCAGCAGCGGCAGCAGGCTGGGCGTCTGCATGGCGGCGGCGGCCCGGTCGAAGCGGAGAGCCCGGGAGGGTCGCGCGCTTATAGCCGGGATGACGGCGCACTTGGGTCGCGTCAGCTGACCCGCTTGTTTGCACCGGGGCTGGTCACGTGGGCTGCGGCGGGGGCGGGGCCGGGGAGCGAGGGGCGGGGCCACCCGCGCCCTGGAGCTGCAGCGTTTGCTCGGGCGCCTTGGCCGCCTGTGCCCCCTCGGGCCACCAGCTGACCCGGAGAATTGCCACGGCCCTGTCGGGGCAGAAGGGGACCGGGCCTGGCCCCGCTGGACCCCTCAGCCGGGCGAGGCTCCCGGAGCCGCGGCTCCTTCCTCGCCCTGGGCGCGCGGCTCCCCAAGGCTCCCCAGGGCTCCCCGCTCCACCTGCTCCCTCCCTGGGCGCCCTTGTCCCCAGCTCTTCCTTCGCCCAGGGGGTCTCCCAGGTAGTCTCTCTGGAGGCTCCAGCCGCCCTCATTCTCCAAGTGGTCCACAGCCCTCCCAGCCCCAGCACCCCGCCCCAGAGCAGCACCTGGCCTGGCCCTGCCCTGGTAACCCTGGGCTCTCCTCCCTCTGTAAATTGGCACCATCCCAACCTTGTGGCAAATCTCAAAGGCTGCCATGGGGAGTGTGTGTGTGTGTGTGTGTGTAGGGGGGGAGGGGAAAGCAGGTCACAGTTCAGCCACTTGGGATCAGTTTCTACCAGCCTCTGGGGTAGGAGAGCGAGTCCCTTGGTCTGGCTGGTGCACAGCCCTGTCTGAGGCCCCAGTGACCCCTCAGCCTGGGAGCTGAGTTCCTGCTGCCCAAGGGGAGGATCCGCTCCATCCTGCGCCCTGGGTCGCAGCCAAAGGAGGGGGTGGGTGTTATCAAGGAAAGGAATTCGGACAGGTCATTTCAGAGAAGGTCACTTGAAGAAGGAAATTCAGCAGGAGAATATGCCGGGAAGTGACTGATGTGGGGGTGTCGACTTAAAAAGGTGCACAACATGAAAGTTGTCCCTTTCCTTTGGGGCAAAGCTCTCATGTAATAAACATCTTCACTTTTATCCTGACAAATTCTATTAAGGTAGCTTTTCTATTGAGGAAAAGTATCAGATCAGCCTGTTACCTAACCACTTCAGCCAAGACCACTCAGTCTCTTATAGCTGAGCAAACCCTGGTATCTTTCAGCAGAGCCCGACCCAGTATCTACACCTTAGGTGAGTGTGCCCTGGTGTGGGTCAACCAGCATCTGCGCCGCCCCCCCCAACCCCAGTATCTTTCAGTTGGAAGAGGGCAGGTACCTGTTCCACCACCAAATAAAACTCAGGAGTACCAACCAATATGGGAGATCCGAGAACCAGGAGTTGTTGTTCCAACTCTTGGGGACCCCAATGCTGGCAGCATGCCAGACTTCGCTGTTCACCTACCCAGATTTGTCTGGACTCTCCAAGGAGGCGGACAGGTACAAGAGGCCTCTGGTGGTACCAAGGCTCCAGTCCACTCTGGGTAACTTCGTCGGTCGCCATGAACTGTCGACTTTAAAAATGCACGTGTGAGTGGCGACTTAAGTTTTATTTGGGGGCAAAATAAAGATTGCAGCCCAGGAGACAGCACCTCAGCTCCGAGAAACTGCTGCAAAGAAGAGGAGGGGTGGGCAGCGTATGTGATTTTGGTGAAGGGGAATTACATGCTATCAAGCACATATTTTCCCAGAAGGGTTCTACTAGTCTTGTGAAGCTTTGCTAGTCATGAGGAACAGTCGTCGCCATGAAGGGTTTTAATGCGTTTCTAGATGTGAGGATATGCAAGAATTGGGCCCGTAAAATCCGTTCCTGAAGATCTCCAACTATCTGAAGACCTGTCCTGCCAGTTTTCCCCCTGAGCACAAGTGCCTTTTTTCTCTTCTTTACCTTGAACTCCCTTCGGGGGGTGTTGGAGGTCAGCAGCTGCAGCAGCACGTGACTTAATCCTCGTTGAGGTAGATGGCAAGTGCCAATTTGTAGTTCACAGGGGCCAGGCCTCTCTGAGGAGGTGACATTTGAGCAAGATGTGAACAGGGTGAATCTTCACAAGGGGACTCACCCAGGGACACTTTTTCTTGAGTGATCCTCCCAGTTCCCCACCTAAAGGGAGTCAAACCGAAGTTCTGTGGCTTACGGAGTCAGGGTTGGAATTCCTACCTTTTCTGTAACTACCAAATAAACCAGGACCCTGACCTTAACCACCACCACCCTCCATGATGGTCAGCCTGATGTCCACAGATGAGCGACCCTTGCTTTGCCCTGCCTCCTCTCCTAGCTATTCCGCAAATGTTTACTGGGTTCCCCTGATGTGGTTCTGAAGGAGTAAAGCCAGGGGCCAAGCAGGCTCATATCCTGCCCTTGAACCGGACCCCGCCCCCTCGGGGCCAAGGCTGTCCCCTGCAGAGGCCCAGAAGTGGGACCCTCGCACCAGTCGTTACCTGGCCCTGGTGTTGGAGTGGCCATCAAGGCCCTAGGTGGGCTGGACTCTGGCACTTGGTGGAAGGTAGCCCCAGCTGGTGTCCTCTGGTCACCACGCCTGGTCCCGATGCTCAGTGGGGACGTGATATCTCTAACAGTGGTGCTCAGAAGCGGGCCTCTAAGAAAACACACATTTAGAGCATCATTTGCCTCTTCTTCAGAGACATTTACAAGGTCCCTGGGGGTTCTGGGCACGAGGCAGTGTGAACTGTTGGAGGGGCCACGGGCTTGATCGGGCATCCAGCTGTGACTGTCCTGAGCTGGCAGCATGTGTGCTGGATGGAGCTCATGGGAGCCAAGCTGACACCCCTGACTTTCCCCTGAGGGTGGCAGGGGGCCTTTGAGAAGGGACCCTCTGGTGGCCCGAAGGGTGGAGAGGACCCTACCCCCAGCGGAGGCTGCAGGGGAGGGACCTTGGGTGACGGGAAAGGGTGTTGCAATCAGGGAAGACTCGAGGGAGCCTGTTAAGTCAGCTGAGCCCAGGCGGGGGTGGGGGGCAGGAGAGATGAGGTCAGGGGTCAGAGTGGAGCTCTGCAGGTCACTCGGACCCGTCTGGGATGAGCTGGGGAGCCTGAGCAGCGCCATGTGACCCCCGCAGGGCGCTCAGCAGTTTCTGAGCAGTGAGGTCAGACGTAGCCACCAGCAAAGTGCAGACAGACTAGCCCCGAGGGCTCCCGGCTGTATGAGGTCAGAGAATTGAGGGGGAACCAGCAAAGGAGACAGTGGGAGCAGCTGGGAACAAGAGGAGGGCCTGGACGCCGAATGAAACGTGGGGTCAGGGGCTGACGATGGACTGGGTGGAGGGGGGACTCGGCAGTGACCACGGGACTTAGCGACATGGCCTGGAGGAGAGTAGTGTCAGTGAAGAGAGAGCAGCTCTTGTAAAGACTTGCTGGTGAGACAGTGCGTATTGATGCAGAAAGACAGGTGGATGGACGGGGGAGCAGGAGAGCCTCGCACTGAGGAGCAGGGGGGGGGCTTTTGTTCTTCCATCACTCAGTCGTGTCCGACTCTTTGTGACCCCACGAGCTGCAGCACGCCAGGCCTCCCTGTCCTTCACCGTCTCCCAGAGTTTGCTCAAACTCATATCCATTGAGTCAATGATGCCATCGCACCATCTCATCCTCTGTGGCCCCCTCTTCCTCCTGCCCTTAGTCTTTCCCAGCATCACAGGAGGACTTGATCCCTCTCTCACACCGCACACAGCCCTCAGTCCCAGGGGGTAAATTCCCTAGGTCAGTAATGTTGTCCTCAGTCACTCAATCAGGTCCAACTCTGCAACTCCATGGACTGTAGCCCAAAGGCTCCTCTGTCCATGAGATTTTCCAAGCAAGAATACTGGAGCAGATCGCCATTTCCTTCTGCAGGGAATCTTCCCGACCCAGGGATCAAACTTGAGTCTCGTGTGTGTCCTGCATTGGCAAATGAGTTCTTTACCACTGCGTGACCTGGGAAGCCCTTGGGTCAGTTAGGTCAACGGTAAACGTATCAGGGGAATAAGACAAGGAGGCTACATTCATGACCTTGAAACCAACACTGATTTGTGGTTTAAATAGAAACAGGTGAAACCCCCCAAACCTGTGAAAGAGAAAGACGGAGTTAGGAGAAAGAGAGGAAAAGCCGTGGACGAGAAGCAGGCCTCTGATGCCCAAGACACACGAAAACTCTTCTTTTTAAAAAAATATTGATTTGTTGGGCTGAGCTGTGCCTTAGTTTCGGCCTGCAAGATCTTCAGTTGTGGCGCGTGGGGTCTAGTTCCCTGACAAGGCATTGAACCCGGGCCCCTACACTGGGAGAATGGAGTCTTAGCTGGACCACCAGCAAGTCCCCCAGATATGTGAAAACTCTTAAAACCCAACAATCAACAGAGGCCTCAGCATGTGAGAAGTCCAGCGAGTAGGGAAGCCCATGGAGAGACATTCGGGTCTGCAGGAGAATGCCTGTTAAAACCACAACCAGGTCCCTCTGCACACCATCAGGAGCGGCCAGATCCTTACCACACCAAGTGCTGGCGAGGATATGGGGCAACAGGAACTGACATCCACCCCCGGTGCGGATGCAAATGGCTCTGCTGCTTTGGAAGATGGTTTAGCGGTTTCTTGCAAAACCAAACCTGCTCTTAGTATACGATCCAGCAGCCGTGCTCCTTGGAACATAGACAAAGGAGATGAAAACTTGAATCTACACAAAAACCTGCCCATGAATGTTTATAGCTGCTTTCGGCTTAATTAATTGCCAAGTCTGAAAGCCACTAGAATGCCCTTCAGTAGGTGGATGGAAAAATACACTGCAGTCCATCCAGACAATCGAACTTCGTTGTTGTGGTTGTTCAATTGCCAAGACGTGTCCGACTCTTTGCGACCCCGTGGACTTCAGCACACCAGGCCTCCCTGTCCCTCACCATCTCCTGGAGTTTGCCCAAGTTCACGCCCAGTGGAATATTATTCACCACTAAAGAGAAATGAGCTATCAAGCTATGAAAAGACACACACAGATGCGCGTCTGTGAGTGAAAGAAGCCAATCGGAAAAGGCTCCAGTCTGTGTGGTTCCAACCATATGATGTTGTGAAAGGGCAAAGTCACTGAGACAGCGAAGGATCAGTGATTTGAGGGTGGGGGAGTACGGTTCCTGGGTAGACTCAGCACAGTGCTTTTGAGGGCAGGTGAAGGACGCTGCTGATGGTTTAAGGGTGGGTATGGGACATTTGGGATTTCTCAAAACCCATAGACTGTACAGCTCAAGGAACGAACCTTAATGTCAACTATGGACTTTGGCTGGTAGTAATGTATCAGTATTGGCTCTGGAGAGGAAATAGCAACCCACTCCAGTATCTTGCCTGGAGAATTCCATGGACAGAGGAGCCTGGCGGGCTGCATTCCATGAGGTTGCAAAGAGTCAGACACGACTACGTGACTAACACACACGCACACATTGGCTCATGAATTTTAGCAAATGTATCAACAATGCCAGATGTTATAATAGGGGACTTGTGTGTGTGTGTGTGTGTCTGTGTCTGTGTCCGTGTGTGTGTCTGTGTGTCTGTGTGTCTGTGTGTGTGTCTGTGTGTGTGTGTCTGTGTGTGTGTGTCTGTGTGTCTGTGTCTGTGTGTGTGTCTGTGTGTGTCTGTCTGTGTGTCTGTGTGTGTGTGTCTGTGTGTGTGTCTGTGTGTGTGTGTGTGTGTGTGTCTGTGTGTCTGTGTGTGTGTGTCTGTGTGTGTGTGTGTCTGTGTGTGTCTGTGTCTGTGTGTCTGTGTGTCTGTGTCTGTGTGTCTGTGTGTCTGTGTGTGTGTGTGTGTGTGTGTGTGTGTGTGTGTGTCTGTGTGTGTGTGTGTGTGTGTCTGTGTGTCTGTGTGTCTGTGTGTCTGTGTGTGCTGGGGGGTGGGTTTATGGGAATTCTTGTTCGTTGTTGTTCATTTGATAACTTGTGTCCGACTCTTTGTGACCCCATGGACTGTAGCACTCCCGGCTCCTCTGTCCTTCCCTATCTCCTGAAGTTTGTTCAAACTCACGTCCGTTGAGTTAGTGATACCACCCAACCATCTCATCCTCTGCTGCCCCCTTCTCCTCCTGCCTTCAATCTTTCCCAACATTGGGGTTTTTCCAGTCAGTCGGCTCTTTGCATCAGGTGGCCAAAGTGCTGGAGCTTCAGCTTCAGCATCAGTCCTCCCCGTGACTGACGGTACAGGTAGAACTTTGTGCTGCTTGCCAGTTTTTCTGTATGTGTAAACTCTTCTAAAAAATAAAATGTTAACAGAAAAATGGACCTGAAACTGTCACAACATTGTTAATCGGCTATAGAACAGGTTTTCTTTGACAGAAGGGAACCTTTATGTGTCTCTTTTTCCATATTGAACTTATATTTCCTTCACTTCATATTTTCACTCTACTTCCTTTGCAGGATTTTACCTTAGAATATATGTAAAATACTCGTTTATAAAATGTAAAAACATATTTTATATTTGAAAAAAAAGGAAAGAAAAATGGGCATTGATCTCTCTCAAGGGAGAAATGATCAATTAGTTTATACCAAGATTAATAACTTCTGTTTCTCAAAGTACACCGTATTAAGAGACTGAAAGGCAAGCCACAGAAAGGGAAAAAATTGTTTTCATTACACAAATCTGATGGGCAACTAGTATGTGAGATACAAAAAGAGAATCAAACCTATAAAAAGACACCCTGATAGAGAAAAGAAAGCCAGGCCAATGACCCTTGGCACACACGCAGAGGGACCCTGGGCACCCAACAGATAGGAAAAGGGCTTATCTTCTTTGTCATCAGGGAATCACAGTCAAGTTCCAGGTGGCAATGTCACACACCCTCTGGAACAGCTCCAGGGGACACATGGGATGAGCCAAGCGTGGTTGGGGTGCGGGGCAGGTGGGCATGCCGGGGAATGAGGGCCAGCTCTTGGAGGCCAGGTGGCCCTGTCCACTGGGGCTGGTCCCCAGCTGTCCTGGCCAGCGGGGGAGGTCTGGCAGAAAGGCACCTGCTCACAGAGGCAGAGAACACGCTGTAATAGCCCCACAGGGAGGCCTGCAGCCCACGGGAGCTTCGTCCCCAAGGCTGGAGGGCGGTGGGCACTCCGCGGCACGGGCCACTCAGCCTGCAGTGTGAGCAGCAGCCACGCGCCACGTGTGGACCCACAGATGCGGGTGGGGCTGCGGCCAGGCATCCGGTCCTGTTCTCCTCCCTCCCTCCCATCAGTTGTGGTGGGGGCAGGGAGGGCACAGATGGTCAGCGGGCTCTCTCTGCGCCGGCCTCTGCCCCGGGTCAGGTCTGGATGGGTCTCTGAATCCCCAGCCTTGAGTGATGCTCTGAGGCTGCGGCTTCACAGTGTCTGGAGGGAGGAGGGCTGAGGCCCATCGCGGCCTGCAGCGGATGGGCACGGCAGAGGGCAAAGCAGGTACGGTGCCCTTGGGTGCGGGCGGAAGTGCTTTGTCACCAGGTCCTCCTTGGGGTAAGTGGGGGCACCTCTGAGCTGCCAACTCACGCCCCTCCCTGTCCTCCCTGCCTGGCCTGCGTCTCGGGCTGAAGTCACCCTTTGCTCAGGCCCGCAGGCGGGGCAGTGGGGGTGCAGCCCTTGGGGGCCCAAACATAGGTTCTGGCTAGTAGTGCTGCAGGGGCCATGTGAGGGGATTAGCTTCAGGTCAGCTGACCCTGGACTGGGGCTGACTGGTGGGGGAATGGTGGAACCGTGAGTTGTTGGCGGAGTTAGGGCAGAGAAGAGGGTGCTTGGGCGCAAGGGAAGATGGGGTGGGGTCCACACCTGGACACAGGGTGGATCAGGAAGGTCCATGCTGGGACCCAGGGGAGGATCAGGGTCCACGCCTGGGAACAGAGGAGGGTCGGGAGTCCATGCCTGGGCCCAGAGGTGGGTCGGGGGTCCACGCCCAGGCACTGGGAGGACAGGTAGATAGGTATATGCTTGGGCACAGGTGCTCGGAGTTACCCCTGGTCCAGGCATAGGGATCCTGGGTGCCCTGCAGGGCAGGCCTTGACTTGGCTGAAGCACCCTCCCCCCTGACCCCTGGACAGGGTCGTTCAGGGTCTCCCACCCTGGCCTCTGCTCCGGAAGCCTCAGTCCAGGTCTCTGCAGGATGGGGAGAAACAGCATCCAGGGCCCACTGTGGCTTCATGCTGGCCCTGGACGTCTCCTCCCCATAGGCCTCTGTTTCCGCCCTGCCCCCTGGTCGCACGTGTCCTGCAGTTACAAGCCCAGCGCAGGCCTGATTCTAGACCAACAAGGAGCTGTGGGCAGGCGGCTGTCTCTGGTGTGCCCGGATGGGCCCAGATGCTCCAGGGCAGAGTCGCTTTCTTCAGTCCAGTGGGTGGACTTGATGAGTTTTGAGGTTATTCCCCTTCCCTGCCCCACCACAAGTGCGCACGCACGTGTGTGATCGATAGTGGTCGATGGTGCTAAGCTTTGTGAAATCCCAGACCCTGAGATGGAGAGAGAGCACAGTGGCACTCAGGGCCTCAGTCCAGGCACTGGGGAAAAGAAGGCCGGAGTCCCAGTGGCTCACAAGCCCTCTGGAGAAGGCCTCCCAGCCCTGAGAGTAGAGCCCTGAGCCGTGGCCTGCCTTGTTGTGTTTTCTCTGGGAAGGTGGGATGGATGGGAGGAGGGGGTGGGTGCCACGTGAGGCCCCTGGGACCCCAGAAACTCACCGAGACCCCTGTGCTCGGCGTCTGGAGCGGCTGCACGCTGACTGGCCTCCCCCATCCCAGTTTGGTTGGGGGTCCCTCATTCTCTAACAGAGCCCTCCACACTCCCGGGTACCAGCTTCCACGCTGCACGCTTCAGATGAACAGGACTTAGGCAGCCCTGACGTCCTGGTGAAAGTGTTAGTCGCTCAGTTGTATCCGACTCTTTGCGACCTCATGGACTGTAGCCCGCCAGGGTCCTCTGTCCATGAGATTCTCCAGGCAAGAATAGTGGAGGGGGTAGCCATTCCCTTCTCTAGGGGATCTTCCCGAGCCAGGTCTCCCGCATTGCATGTAGATTCTTTACCACCTGAGCTACTAGGGAGGCCCTTGCTGGGGCAGCTACACCCAAACCACGTCTTCAACCAGTGCACGGCCCGGTCATAGGCTGGGGCTTGTGCTGAGGGGACCGCTGGGGCACAGTGAGGAGGACCGCCACCCTCCTGAACCAC
This sequence comes from Okapia johnstoni, assembly GCA_024291935.2. Classification (NCBI taxonomy): domain Eukaryota; kingdom Metazoa; phylum Chordata; class Mammalia; order Artiodactyla; family Giraffidae; genus Okapia; species Okapia johnstoni. Next base: position 1,278,045 of record JAGTYA010000026.1, read on the forward strand.
AAGCAGGAGCCGGCCCAGCAACAATGCTGGCGGGGTGCGGGGAGGCCCAGGAGGCCTTTGGGACCTGGGGAGCAGTGTGGGCAAAGATCCTGGGGTGGGATGGGGGGCAGCTCCAGGGGTGCAGAGGAGCCCGGGGGAGGTGGGGAGAGTCGGGGGGGCGCTGCCTGGCCAGGTGGTGTGCCCAGGGGGGCTCTGCCAGGCTGTGGAGGGCCCCGGAGTGAGAGCCCTGGCCCCAATCACGGGTCCACAGGCACCCACAGAACGATGCTGTGTGGACCCCAGGAGGCAGGCTCTCAGGCAGACTTGAAGCCGTGAGAGCCGTGGGGATGTGGAGAGAGCAGGGACCCAGGGGTGACATCCCCCACCTCTTGCAGTGACAGCGGCCTGGTGATGCTCCAGGTGGAGGGCATGGGCCTGACGAGGATGGTGCCTTAGGAATGGGCGGAGGGACTGACCACAGGCAGGGCCGGGTAGACGCAGGGAGTGAGGAAGAGGACCAGGCTGCGTTGACCGTTTCCCCTTCGTCGCTCCTGAAGGTGAGGTGATCCTGTCAGGGCCCTGTGGCTGCTGGAAAAAGTGCCACAAACCGCAGAGTCACGCCCTGGAGCTTGGAGACCCCGAGTCTGAACTCAGCCGCTTTGGACTAAAATCAAGGTGTCGCAGGCTGCTTCCTCCTGGAGTATCCAGGGCCGACCTGTTCCCACCGTCCTGCTTCTGGAGGTGCCGCGGGCCTGGCTGTGGTCCCTCCTCCATCCCCGGAGCTCCTGGCGCACCATCCTTTCCTTCTCTTACAAAGACCCCTGCGGTGGCCCTGGACCCGCCGTGGAGCCCAGGGCCCTGTCCCTTCTCAAGGTCCTCAGCTCGCTCACCCCCAGAGGCCCCTTGGTCATGGCAGGTCACACTCCACAGGTGTAGGGAGGTGGGGCTGTGGCTTGTTGAAATGGGGAACGTTGAGGTGATGACAAGGAGTTCCGTTTTTAGAATTTTCCTGTCTCTTTCTTTTCGGCCGTGCAGGGTCTCCGGCGTTGCGTGGGTCTTCTCTCGTTCCGGCGAGTGGGGGCTGCTCTCCCGTCGTGGTGTGGTGGCGTCTCTTGCTACAGACCATGGGCTCTGGAGCTCGGGCTGGGTAATTAGGGCACAGGGGCTCAGTTGCCCCTTGGCAAGTGGAGTCTCCCCACACCAGGGATCGAGCCCATGTCCCCTGCATTGGCAGGTGGATTCTTAGGCCCTGGACCACCAGGGAAGCCCCTGGGAGTTCGGTTTGAGGCCCGGAGTGTGTGTGGTGCTGGTGGGCTGGTCCTGCTAGAACAGGTGTCCCCGACGCACGTGGACGTGTGGGGCAAGGTCAGGGCAAGGCCGTGAGGGGGATAGGGAAATGAGTCAGCTGGCAGTGGTGCTGGTCAAGCGAGACAGTGAGAGGAAGTGGGCAGGTCAAGGGGGTGCTGGGTGGAGGCCCTGGAGGGACTCGGCTGGGAGGGCGGGGCGGCTGGACGCGGAGGCCCCAGGGCTGAGGGTCGGGGGTGGCTCCGTCCTTCCCGAGTCCGCTGGGCCACGCTGGGCTGGCCCTGCGCTGCTGGTTTCCGCTGCCGACTCTGTGTGTGTTGGGGAGGGTTGAGCACGGTCTGTGGCTTCCGCTGAGTACTCACGGGCCCTCCAGGTGCCCCATGGAGCAAAGATGGGCAGAGGGACACCACCCGCAAATCTGCACTCACCTGCACCCCACATGTGGCCGGGGCCCAACCACCAGGCAGCTGGCCGCAGCCAGCCTCTGCCCACAGCCCCACCCCAGGCCAGCTTCCACCAAGGGGGAGCCCAGCCTCCACACGCCCCAACGCACCTGGAGATGTCCTTGGAGCAGAGCCAGGGGGTGCCTACATTGCTGACTCCTCAGGGCAGGGCCACGTGACCTCCAGGGGTGGGGGCACATGTGGAGAGGAGCCCGCCGCCCAGGGGCCCCAGCATGGGCTCCCTTCAGTCTCAGGGCCTCTTGCTCCTGAAACACACCTTTTGGCTCTTCCCGATGCCTCCACCCACCCTCTGCCCACGGCCGTGCAGGGCCGGGTCCCAGTGGTAGGCAGGTGGTGGGCAGTCAGTGCCTGCCCACTCTGGGGATGCCAGCTCCTCCAAGGTACCCAACCCCTCCTAGGCAGCCGGACAGACGGGCCCGGGGCTGCGACACCCACTGACTTCGGAGCAGTGACTCAGCAGAACAGGGCGAGTGGGCGGGGTGGGGCCCCTGTGTCCCCAGAACAATGCCTTGGTTCTTCCAGGTCTGGCTTCAGTTGCGGGGACACTGGACGATTCTGTTGTGGCCAGAGCGCGAGCTGAGGGGCGGGAAGCAGGGGCCTTGCCCCCCCCCCCCGGAGGCCCTCACTTCTGATCCTGGAGGGACTGAGAGCGGAGGACTCTGACTCCCTTCTGCAAGGGACCCCGGGGTGTCCCGGCTCTTCCTGTTATCTGCCCGCGGGAGCCTGGACGAGAGCAGACTCCTCCCCAGCACCAGCCCTCGGAGCAGGGCTCCCCAGCCTCCTGTGCCTCAGTCTTTCGTCTGTAAAGTGGGGTCATGTTGCAGACTCTGTCCTGCAGGGAGAGGGCCCAGGGCAGGGGTGTGTGTGTGTGTGCGTGCGCACGCGCCTGTGTGTCTATGTGGGGGTTGGGGGTGGGCAGCTCACTGTGTAACCCACCCCCACTCCGTCCCCTCTGGTCCGCCAGGTTAGGGTTAGGGTTACTGGTTAGGGGCTGGGGTTAGGTTAGGATGGGAGAGGCGGGGGCTCGGGCTGGAGCACGTGGGGCCTCCGAGGAAGGACTCCAGAGCTGTGGGGACTCTGTGGGGCTGAGAAGCAGAGGGCACCTGGGGTAGCCAACATGGTGGAGGGGAAGCAGGAAGCCCAGTCAGGAGAGGAGGGAGGAGGCTGGCAGGATGGGCTGGCCGAAGAGAGAGAAGGCAGAGACCAGGGACACGGCCCAGAAGATGCCCCTGCGGAGGAGCACGTCTGAGGGGCACATGGGAGACGCTGCTGCGGCCCCATTGGGTGCCACTGGACAGTGACCCAAGGTCTGGGGTCCGAGGAGGCACCAGCTGGGTGTGCACTGCGGAGACAGGGACCCCCACGGAGGAGCCGGAAGAGCAGAAAAAGACTGAATGGCTGGAGAGAACTAGCAGGAGCAGAGAAGTTTCTGGAAGCCGACAGCAGGCAGCGGCCCCTCTGGAGCGGCCGTCAGCCTGGCCAATGCTGTGATGCCACCAGGGGCCCAGGCTGGGAGGCACCACCGAGGCTGCCTGCGTGGCCCTGGGGATGGCCAGGAGCAGCTTGGAGTGATCCCACAGCAGGAGGAGACGCGGGGAGTGTGGTTCGTCCCGGGAGGGTGGCCGCAAGCCGGGGAGGGGCAGTGGCAAAAGCGTGTCCCCAGGAGAGCCCCTTGGGGAGATGACCTCGGGTCTCAGGTGTTGAGGGGGGAGCGGCACAGAGGCTGAGGCTGGGGGCTGGCCTCCCAGGATCGGCTGGGCAGCTGGAGGCTGCCCCTTATCCCCAGCGCCTGACTGAGTGTCCGCGGGGCCCCAGGCCTGCTGACCCCGGAGCACATGATGGAGCCGCTTCCTTCCCTTTCTGCCCGGGGTTCCTGCCATCTGTGTCAGGAGCCACGTGAGGCTGCCTCAAACTCGGGTTCCATCCCGCTCTGTCTGGGCAGAGGCAGGGGGTCAGCCCCTCTACTCTGAGCAGCAACCCCCCCTTGCCCATGGGCTGGGCGTCTCACCTGGACGGAGGCCTCGGTCCCCTGCCCTGCGCAGGGTGCCCCTCCTTCCGCTTTCTGAGACCACGGCAGGGGCGTCCCCTTGACTCGGGGTGACCCCACTGGGGTGCAGACAACACGTGGGAGCCCAGACGCGGAGCTGTTATCCCCCTGGGGGCCGGGGTTTGCGGGCGACCCAGCTGACCCCCAGGGCAGCAGGCCGGTGGTTTCCAGAGGGGGGATCTCTGGCCTGGGACTCAAGCTGACAGCACAGGAGGCCTGGGGATGGGGTGAGGCGGGCGGTCAGGAGACCAGCGTGGGGCTGGGATGGGGTCCCAGCAGACAGGGAGCAATGTGGGGATGGGGCAGGGGTCCCAGAAGCATCTGCCTGTAGACTGGCGGCCCCACAGCCCCACCCCTGGCTTCACCCGCAGGCCCTCCCTCACCTCGTCCCATCCATGCACTCAAGGATGCCCCCAGCCCCGCTCTCGCAGAAGCCCCTGGCCCTGTTGAGGTGACAGTCAGGGTCCCCTCCCTCCAGAAACTGTAGAACCTCCTTGCCATGTCTCCGGGAAGAGAGCCCCTCCTCTGTGGGGACAGGCATCCCTGCCGGGGAGACGGCTTGGGGCCCACTCCGAGCTTCCTTTCTGGCCACCCCTCCTGCCACCTAATTCCCCACTATGCAGCCACGCCTGTGAAGGTGAATTTTCTGTGTCAACTCGACTGGCCTGTGGGGGTCCCAGATATTCGGTTAAACGTGTGTCTGAGAGGGTGTTTCTTTGATGAGCTGTTGTTCAGCCGCCAGGTCGTGACTGACTCTGTGAGCCCGTGGTCTGTAGCACGCCAGGCTCCTCTGTGCTCCACTGTCTCCCCGGGTTTGCTTGATGAGATGAGCGTCTAAATCACCGGACTCGGTGAAGCAGATGGCTCCCCACCCCCACACACACACCAACCCCCCGCCAGGCTGGGTGGGCCTCGCCCAATCAGGTGAAGCCCCAAGCAGCCCAGAAGGCTGAGCCTCCCCGAGTAAGAGGGAATTCCTCTGCCCGACAGCTTGAGCTGGGACTCGGGTCCTCACTGCCGCAGACTGGAGGCACACTGCCTGCTCTGGGCCTCCAGCCTGGAGACCCTAGACAGTGGGACTCAGCCTCTGTAATCGGGTGACCAATTCATTACAAGAAAGGAAGGTAGATTGAGATAGTCAGATATCCTATTGGTTCCGTGTCTCTCGAGAGCCCTGAGCTATACAGCCTCTGGGTCCCCAGCACCTGGGACTGTGTGACCCCGTGTGGCGAGGGGACTCTGCAGATATAATCAGCAGAAGGATGGCAGGGTGCGGCAACCATCTTGGATGAATGGGGAGGCCCTAAAAGTGATCATGAGGGTCCCACAAGAGGGGGCAGGAGGGTCAGAGTCCGAGAGGGTCTGGAAGACTCGATGCTGCCACCTTTGAAGATGGAGGAGAGCAGGCTGCAGGCCAAGGATGCGGGGCCTCTAGAAGCTGGCAAAGTCAGAACGGATTCGCCCCTGGGGCCTCCAACAGAAGCCAGCCTGCGACACATTGGCTTTAGCCCGCGAGACCCGCGTTGGATGCCCCTGCCCCACTGTAGGATGAGGGATCTGTATTAAGCCCGACATTGGTAGTAACTGCCTCAGTCCCTGTAGGAAAGTGACCCAGAACCCTGGGCGGGTGACCAAACACCCAGTCAGCCAGGGCTTTTCCTGTTTTAAAAGTGAGAGCATTTTCTGGAAGCCGCTCAGCCCCGGGGCAGTGGGGAGGCAGTCACCCTCACTGGCCTCTCACCCACGAGTCCCCGGCTTGTGGCCACAGGCCAGCGATGACTGCATTCCTGTGTGTTTACTGTGCCAGGGCAGAAGGTGGCCTGGAAAGCTCAGTAGGGGGCATCTGGCCTTTGAGATGCTTTGAGAGACGGAGCCACGATCCCATTTCACGGGCACTGGAAATTTCACCCCACAGGCTGGCAAGCCCTGTGCCTGCCCCACTCAAGGCCAAAAAAAGAACGAGCCCAGAGTTGGTGAGAGAGATGTAGATGGTTTAATAGACAAGGGATGGTCCCAGAGCGACCCGGCCACATGTGGTGCACTGTGGTAGGGAGGTTACCGGTCAAGTACCTGAAACTAACGTCAGGTTGGCTCCTGGGTAAGAGGGAGACCAGCAGAGGGGCGTGCCTCCCCGCCCTTCTGACGATGATCACAGTGGAGATAGTTCTAGTCTGTTAGTGAGGATAGCTCAGTCCTCACTCACTGGCCCCAGGGACAAGTATGTAGACCTGTACCAATCAAGCTGTATGATCTGAAGATTAGACCAGTCCTCACTTGCTGGGGCCGGGGGCAGGTAGACCTGTATGGGTCAGACTCTGTGACTAAGAGGGAAGTTCAGTGAGGTGAGTGGGGTGAAAGTGAGGTGGTGACAGGTCAGCAGGAATGTGCTGAGAGCAAGACAGCGGCATCGTGGGCGGCCCGACCACCCGCCATGGGAGAGGACAGAGGCTCGGACAGGTGGTGTGAGGAGCTACTGAGCAGGGAAGTCAGGACTGTCACCCCCGAGTCTGGCTCCCAAGGCTGAGCTCCCCAGGAGAGAGGGTCCCTCCAGCCTCCGTGCCCCTCTTCCCCGGCACAGGCCGGGGACAGGGCCTCCTGCCCACACCCCTCCTGCCATTGTCCCCGCATCAGAAGCAGCCTCCCAGCGTCAGCGAGTCCTTCCTGCCCCTTCCTTGGGTGGACGCGTGCTTCTGTGTTATCAGCATTATGCCCCTTGTGATGAAGCCAAGAGTGCTCAAACATTCAGTGTGAGCGTCAGCCCGGGGTCCTGGGACAGAACCACAGCCTGGGGGCTTACAGGGCGGACGCTCCCTGTCTCCCATCCTGGAGGCTGGATCCCAGACCCAGGTGTGGGCGGGACTGGCCCTCCCGAGGCCTCCCCCAACCCCCGGCCCCCGGGCGTGCAGACGGCCATCTCCCCCCCCTCAACCCATGTCCTCAGAGGGTTGTCCCTCTGAGTGTCTGCGTCCTGACATCCTCTTCTTTGAGGACCCTAGGTCTGCGGGATCAGGACCCACCCCTGTGACCCCATTTTACTTTAACCCCGACTTTAAAGGCACCACCTCCAGATTGTCACTTTCTATGGTGCGAGGGTCAGGACTCCAAACAGTGACTTTTGGGGACACATCTCGGTCCGTTGTGGGCAGTGTCCCCCCCCGCACCCTGTCCCCTCACCGAGGCGCCCCACCCCCCCGCCCCTCCTGTCCTCAGGTGCCACTCCTGATGCCACTCTCGCGAAAGCCGTTCCTTCCAAGCCTTCCCACACGGCCTCCCCTGCACCTGCTTCATGACCGTTGAGCAGCATGCACCATCCCGCCCTCCCCATTTTATTTGGTGCACACGTGACCTGCAATAAACCACGTCTTGGTAAAAACTCCTTTACCCTTGAAATTCTCATCTTCCTTTATTTTTCAAAAGCCTTACTTATTCATGTATTTTTTTTCTTTTTTTTTCAAAATTATTTCTACTTATTTATGGAGCTGCACTGGGTCCTAGTTGCAGTGCATGCGACCTTCGAAGCAGCATGTGGGATCTGGTTCCCTGACTAGGGATCGAACCCTGGCCCCCTGCACTGGGCGTGAGGAGTCTTAGCCACTGGACCGCCCAGGCGATCCCTGTTTGTCTTTCAGTTGGAGGATCGCTGCTTTACCATGTTGTGTTGGTCTCTGCTGCACAGTGAAGGGAACCAGCTACATGCACACGCATATCCCCTCCCTCTTGGACCGCCCTCGCCCCACACCCCACCCTCTAGGCCGCCGCAGGGTCCCGAGCTCGGCTCCCCGTGTTCGACAGCAGCTCCTGCCGGCGGGCTGTCCCCGTAACGGCAGTGTGCGTGCATCAGCGCCACTCCGTCAGTCCGTCCCACCGCCTCCTTCCCTCCGTGTGTGTGCAAGCCTGTTCCCTTGTCTGTGTCTCTGGTCCTGCCCCAGACCACGTCTCACAGTGCACACCTGAGCGTTTCCATCCACGGCTGCTCTGCGGGCACGCCTTGGGCCACACGCTGTGACCTACCACGAGCGTTCCACCGCCCCGTGTCCCCTCTCCTCTCCAGCCCTGCTGGCTCCAGGCCTCGCCGGGGTGGCCTGGCCTCCCGGGCCTGCAGACACGCTCCTGTCCCAGAGGCGGGCAGGGCCAGGGTCAGTTCGGGGCCCTTCCTCTGCTCCCGCTTGTTCCGCATCATCACTTGGAGATTCCGCAGCCTGTCTGCCCTCGTCAGGGAAGGAGGTTCCTGCTGCCGCAGTGGCAAAGCCCCGTGTACCCAGTGGCCTGAAAAAAACCATATCTAGGATTTTGCAGGTCTGGAGGCCAGAGGTCTGAATCGGGTTTCATTGGGCCTGAATCCAGGGTCACAGGACCAAGATCCCTCCAGGGACTCCAAGAGAAAACCTGGATCCTGGCACTTTCAGCTGCTGGGGGCCCCCGTTCCTTGGCTGGTGGCCCCTCCACCCCTAAAGCCACCACTGGTGGCGGCCAGTCCCCAACCTGTCGCAGTCAGACAGTCACACGTCCCCTCTATTTCCATCTTCCCTCCCTCGCCCACTTCTAAGCCCCTCGTGATCACATCACTCGCTTGAGTAATCCAGATAATCCCCCATTTTGAGGTCAACTGCCCAGCAACCTCAATTCCCCTTTGTAACTGGACATGATCACAGGTTCCGTGGGTTACCACGCGGGTGTCTTTAGGGAGCATTGTTCTGCCCCCGTGATCAATCTCACTAGTTTTTAAGCGTTTTTATTGAAATATCTTTGATCTACAACGCTGCGTTAGTTCCAAGTGTACAGCAGAGTGACTTGGTCATATGGGTTCTTTCCCATTGTTGATTATTGCTGGGTGTCGGGCATAGTTCCCTGTTCTGTACAGCAGGTCTCTGCTGGTTACCTATTTTACAGATAGTAGTGTGCATACTTTAACACGAAACCCTAATAAATCTCTCCCCCACCCTTTCCCCTTTGGTAGCCATAAGTTTGCTTTCTCTGTCTGAGTCTGTTTCTGTCCTATGAATAAGTTCTTCCGTATCATTTTTTTAGATTCCACGTATAAGTGATATCATATATTATATGTTTGTTGTATATCGTATATATCATGTATTTGTCTTTCTCTTTCTGACTTGCTTCACTTAGTATGAGAATCTCTAGTTGTATCCATGTTGCTGCAAATGGCATTATTTCATTCTTTTTCATGTCTGAGCCTTACTCTGTGGCACATATATCACATATTCTGGATACATCCTTTTGTTGATGTACGTTTAGGCTGTTTCTGAGTCTTGACTATTATGAATAGTGCTGCCGTGCACACTGGGGTGTGAACAGACGTCTTTTCAGGTAAGCACTTGGTCCCTGTCCACCACCAGGAGTGGGATTGCTGATCATATGGTGACCCTATTTTTAGTTTTTTGGAACAGCTATACTTTCTCCACAGTGGCTGCACCAGCTTCCATTCCCACCAACGGTGCAGGAGGGTTCCTGCTTTTTGTTGGCGTGGACTCTCCCATAACAGGGGTCCCCAGGTATGGCTAGCGGTAAAGAACCTGCCTGCCAGCACAGGGGACATAAGTGATGTGGGTTCCGTCCCTGGGTCAGGGGGATCCCCTGGAGAAGGAAATGGCAACTCACCCCAGTATCTTGCCTGGAGAATCCCACGGACAGAGGAGCGTGGTGGGCTACAGTCCTCGGGGTGCCAAGAGGCGGACGGGACTGAAGCGCTTGGCATGAGGAGCTACTATAAGAAGAGCGTTGTCCTCCCGGGAAGTGTCGGAGGACGCTCGGTGGGTTCCAGCTCAGGACCGCGCCACCTAAAGCTGCTTGTGTGCAGGCGTTTGTGGGCACGCACGCTTTCGGTCCTGAGTAAATACCCAGCAGTGGGATGGCTGTGTCATGTGCTGAGAGGGGGTGATTTTAAAGATGTGTTCAAAGTGCTCTCAAAGCGCTTGCTTCATTCTCCGCCACCGCTGGCCGTGTGCGAGCAGCCCCGAGGCCCCACGGCCTCACCAGCACTTTATGTGGTCGGCGGTCTTCATCTTAACGGTTCAAATAGGTGTTTGGCGGCTCCTCATGTGGTTCTAGTTTGCACTTCCCTAATGACTTAGGAGCTGGGCACCTTTCCTGCGCTCACTGACCGTTTCTGCTTGTGAAGTGCTCACTCTCAGCTTTGCCCTGTTTCCTAGTGGGTCATCTTAGTATTGAGCAGAAAGACTGCTTTGTGTATTCTGCACGCAAGTCTTGTGTTTTTGCAAAAAAATATATGCATTGTATTTTATTTTTACACGCCTGTGGCTTGTCTTTTCATTTCTTGAACAGTGTCTTTCAAAGAGAAGTTTTAAAAAATTGATGTCAAATTTATTGGGTTTTGTTCCTCTTATGCTCTTTTTAACATGTTTTACTTAATAAATCTTTGCTAACCTTGAGGTCAGTAAGATTTTCACCTATACTTTTTTTCTACAACTTTTACTGCTTTCCGTCTTATATTAGGTCCATGAATTATTTTTTGTTTACAACGTGAGGTAAGATTTGTTGTCTACCTTATGGCGACCTAGTTGTCCCAACATCTTTTGTTTAAAATGTGTATAATCCATCCTCTATTGAGATGCCTTGTTAGCCATGTGTGTCTCGGTTTGGTTCTGGACATTAATGCGATCCATCTACCTATATGTTTATTTTTGCACCAATATCACACGTTTGGCCTTTATTGAAGTTTTATAATAAATCACATAGGGTAAGCTCTTCATCAGTGTTCTTTTTCAGACTTACTTTAGTCATCTTATGTCCTTTGCATTTTCATATAAATTTTGTAATCAGCTTGTCAATTTCTACAAAAAACATTCTTCTGGAGTTTTGACTCGGATTGGGTTGGATCTGTAGATCATTTGGGGAACAACACTTATTCCAATTATGTTTTTTCTGTCCATGAATACTGTATATCTCTGTTTATTCGATAATTTCTCTTAAATATTTTATAGTTTCAGAGTTCAAGTCTTGGTCCTCTTTTGTCAAATTATATCTAAATATTTGCTATTTGTAAATACTATATAATAAATAGTAAATTAAATAATAGTAAATATTATTTAAATAGTAAATAGTATGGAATAGTATGGAATAGTATGTAACCATGTAACTAGTAAATAAATTGTAGACGATATTCTGAAACGTCAGTTTTGGGGACTTCCCGTGGTCCAGTGGTCTGCCCTTCCAATGCAGGGGGCGCAGGCTCAGTCCCTGCTTGGGGAACTAAGACCCCATGTGCCCTGTGTGGTAAATATAATAAATTTAATAAAAGCCAAAAATAAAACAAAATAAAAAACCCTGCCAAACCCCTTTGATTTCCAGGCGTTCATTATTAGTGGGTGGAAATGGATCTGAATGGGGCCCCATGGGGCTCCTAGGCAGAGAGGCCTTTCTGTCCCCAGGTCTCACGGGCAAGACTCCGGTCTCCATGGCCTTCCCCGAGTTCTGAAGTGCAGATTTGAACAGTTGCTATTTGAGGGAGGAGCAGCCATGAAGCCAGCGGATGCAAGATAAAAGGGGGAGAGAAGGGCATCACGGTTAGGAGACTGACCACCTGAGAAGAAGTGAGTGTGTTCAGCTGCTAAGTCGCGTCTGACTCTTTGACACGGACTGCAGGCTTCCCTGTCCTTCACTCTGCCAGGGTTTGCTCAAACTCCTGTCCATCGAGTCGGTGATGCCATCCAACTGTCTCATCCAATGAGTCAGCTCTCTGCGTCAGGTGGCCGAAGTATTAGAGCCTCAGCTTCAGCATCAGTCCTTCCAATGAGTAGTCAGGGTTGATTTCCTTCAGGATTGACTGGTTTGATCTCCTTGCTGTCCAAGGGACTCTTGAGAATCTTTGCCAACACCACAAGTAGAAAGCATCAATTCTTTGGGGCTCAGCCTTCCTTATGGTCCAACTCACATCTGTACATGACTACTGTCAAAACCATATCTTTCACTGTGCAGACCTTTGTCAGCAAAGAGATGTCTCTGCTTTTTAATACTCTGTCTGGGTTTGTGATAGCTTTTCTTCCAAGGAGCAAACGGCTTTTAGTTTCATGGCTGCTGTTACAGGGGAGTGCAAGCCCAGTGCACACCCTGGTCTTTTTAGGCCCCACCTTGACCCACTGTTATAGAAACCGTCACCAAGTTCTCTGGGGTCGAGACGAGGCAGAAGCCTGGTGTGTCTGTCCCTTTGTCTCGCAAAGCAGTAAAGCTGTCCTTTTCTGCTTTATCCAAAACTCTGTCTCTGGGGTTTGACTCAGCACCAGTGGGGTTTGACTCGGCACCAGTGCATAGATCATTTCATGGCCAATAGATAGGGAGAAAGGGTAAACAGTTACAGATTTTATTTTCCTGGGCTCCAAAATCACTGTAGATGACGAATGAGGCCATGAAATGAAAAGACGCCCGCTCCTTGGAAGGAAAGCTAGGTCAAACCTAGACAGCATATTAAAAAGCAGAGACATCCATTTGCTGACAAAAGTCCATACAGCCAAAGCTATGATTTTTCCAGTAGTCACATATGGATGTGAGAGTTGGACCATAAGAAAGGCTGAGTGCCGAAGAATTGATGCTTTCAAACTGTGGTGCTGGAGAAGACTCTTGAGAGTCCCTTGGACTGCAAGGAGGTCAAACTAGTAAATCCTAAAGGAAACCAAAACTGAATGTTCATTGGAAGGACTGACGCTGAAGTTGAAGCTCCAATACTGTGGCCGCCTGATGTGAAGAGCCGACTCATTGGAAAAGACTCTGATGCTGGGAAAGATTGAGGGCAGGAGGAGAAGGGGGTGACAGAGGATGAGATGGTTGGATGGTATCATTGACTCAATGGGCATGAGTTTGAGCAAACTAGGGGAGGTAGTGAAGGACAGGAAATCCTGGCGTGCTGCAGTCCACGGGGTTGCAGGGAGTCAGACACGACTTAGGGACTGAACAACGTGACAGCAATGGTGTGCAGAGAGGCCAAGCTTGTGGTGACAGAGACACAGTTGATTCTTGCCTCGGGTCTTTCTGTCCTGAGGTCCTGCTAAATTCTCACATCAGTCCTGGGAACTCTTGTAGGACTTCTACAAAGATGTTCATGTCTTCCTTGATAAGGCCAGCTTTATTTCCTTTCCGATCTGAATGTACTTTTCTCCTCTCCCTCACCATACCGGCTGAAGCCCCAGGCCGCGTGGATCAGCGGTGGTGTGTGCGGGCAGTCACCCTTCTCCTGACCTCAGGAGGAACCATTCAGCTTTGCACACTAAGGATGATGTTTGCCATACATTTTTTTGCTGTTGTTTTGGGGCCTTGGGACTTGCAGGATCTTACTTCCTGGATGAGGTATTAGACCTGGGCCGCCACGGTGAGAGCGCTAAGTCCTGACCACTGGGACACCAGGGAATTCCTTGTGAGTTTTCCATCAACGCCTTTTATGGAAATTCCACAATTTTGTGGTGGAAAGTCCCTTTTATTCTGTTTTTGGGAAGCTTTTCTCATGCGTGGAAGTTGGATTTTGTGAAATGCTTTTTGTGCACTTGTGGAGAATTGCATGCTTTTTCTCTTTGGTCTGTTAACAATGGTGAATTAAACCCGCTGATTTTCAAATGTTTAAACTACCTGGCATTCCTGGGATACACCCCACTTGGTCATAGTATAGTATTCTTTTATAAATTGTGGAATTTGATTTTAATCTTTTGCTGAAGTCTTTTGCCTTCATGTTCACCATCTGTTGCTTTCTTTCCTTCTAATATCCTTGCCGGGTTGTGGTGTCCGGGCAACGCTGGCCTCAGAAGATGAACCAGGAACTGCTTTCTTTCTTCTCGTCAGTTTTCTGGAACTGTTGGTATCGGATTAGTATTACTTCTTCTTTTAATGTTTGGTAGAATCCAGCAGTGAAGACATCTGCTCCTTGAATTTTCTTTGAGGGAAGGCTTTAAACTATAGTCCCAATTTCTTTGACAGATATGGGGCACGAGGCATATCTGTCTGTCTGTCTCTCTCTCTTTTTTTTTTGTTTAATCTTTATTTAATTTATTTATTTGACTGTGATGGGTCTTAGTTGTGGCATTTGAGATCATTTAGTTGCAGCATATGGGATTTCCCTGACCAGGGATACAGGAGTCTGAGACGCTGACCACTGGGGAAGTCCCTGTATGCACCTCTTTCCATGAGCTTTGGTGGTTGGTTCATTTCATCGTCGTGGTTGAACAGTTGGTTGTCGTTCAGTTGCTCAGTCACAAATGACTCTTTGTGACCCTGTGGACTGCAGCACTCCAGGCTTCCCTGTCCTTCACTATCTCCCAGAGACAGTGAAACTCATGTGCATTGAGTCGATGATGCCATCCAACCATCTCATCCTCTGTCGTCCCCTTCTCCTCCTGCCCTCAATCTTTCCCAATATCAGAGTCTTTTCCAACGAGTCGGCTCTTCACAACAGGTGATCCAAGTATTATAACTTCAGCTTCAGCATCAGTTCTTCCAGTGAATATTCAGGGTTGATTTCCTTTAGGATTGACTGGTTTGATCTCCTTGCTGTCCAAGGGACCCTCAAGAGTCCTCTCTAGCACCACAGTTTGAAAGCATCAATTCTTTGGCGCTCAGCCTTCTTTATGGTCCAGCTCTCACATTTGTATGTGACTAATGGAAAAATAATAGCTTTAACTAGATGGACCTTTGTTGGCAAAATGTTATCTCTGCTTTTTAATAAACTGTCTAGGTTTGTCCTAGCTTTTCTTCCAAGGAGCAAACATCTTTTAATTTCGTGGCTGCAATCACCATCCACAGTGATTTTGGGGCCCAGGAAAATAAAGTCTGTCACTGTTTCCATTTTCCCCATCTATTTGCGATGAAGTGATGGGAACAGATGCCATAATCTTAGTTTTCTTTTCTTTTCTTTGATCTTAGTTTTTTGAATCTTGAGTTTTAAGCCGGCTTTTTCACTCTCCTCTTTCGCCTTCATCAAGAGGCTCTTTAGTTCTTCTTCACTTTCTGCCATTAAGATGGAGTCATTTGCATAGCTTAGGTTAGTGAATGTGTTGGCGTAAGTTGTTCATTTTATCCCCTTTTTTGAGGTGAGAGCAGTCGTTTTGGGGGCCTAAGCCCGGCCACAAGGCTCACCTTGAATGGGTCTCAGGAATAATGATCTAAAGGGGACAAAAGAACAAGCTGCAGTCAGGCAAGAGAAGCCACAGCATCAAAGGTAAAAACTCAGCTGCGGAAGTTCAGTTCTGTTTGATGGTGAAGATGAGCCTGAAGTCTCAGCCACCAGACCTTCTGGACCCAAGGGGTGGAGATGACCTCCCCTGACCCTCCTGACGTTGATCACATGAACCTTGGACTCTGCCGGGAGGCAGTGCTTTGGGAAGGGTCACCGGTGTTCTCCTAACTTGCTCTGAATAACAAATGCTTTCTTCTCTCGATCACTGGCTTGGTTGTGCCTTTTGGCGCAACATCTACCATGAGGCAAACCCAGGTTTTCAGGCAACATCCTTATTGTTCTTCTCATTCTTTGGAGGATCTCTTATAACCGCCACTCGTTCCTGAAATTCCCGATGATTTGTGTCTTCTCTCCTTTCCTGGATCAATCTGTCTAGACTGAGTTTTATCAATTTTTTTGGTCCTCTAAAAATATCAGCTTTGGTTTCATTAATTTTCTGTTTCATACTTCATAGATTCCTACTCTTTTTTTCCCCTTACTTCTTTTCTTCCACCTATTTTAAATTTAACATGTTTTTCTTTTTCTCTTTTTTTTTAAATTGAACTATAGTTAGTTTACAGTGTTATCTTCAAGTGTACAGCAAATCATCTAGTTTTATGCGCATATGTATGTATATATTCTTGTTCAGGTTCTTTCCAATACCAGCAGCCACATACATTGAGACTTTACAAGAAAAACAAATCTACTTTGTTAACCACTGTTCGTTGGTGTTTCTGTTAGTTGTATTCAAAAGCAGTTCCAACCAATATATAACTATCTTTTATGTGTGTCTTCTGTGAATAACATCAAATTTGGCCTTGGAGTACAGAATGAAGCAGGGCAAAGGCTAACAGAGTTCTGCCAAGAGAACGCACTGGTCATAGCAAACACCCCCTTCCAACAACACAAGAGAAGACTCTACACGTGGACATCACCAGACGGTCGACACTGAAATCAGACTGATTATATTCTCTGCAGCCAAAGGTGGAGAAGCTCTATACAGTCAGCAAAAACAAGACCGGGAGCAGACTGTGGCTCAGATTATGAGCTCCTTATTGCCAAATTCAGACTTAAATTGAAGAAAGTAGGGAAAAGCCACTAGACCATTCAGGTACGACCTAAATAAAATCCCCTGTGATTATACAGTGGAAGTGAGAGATAGAGTCACTCTATCTGATAGGCAGAATGTCTGAAGAACTATGGATGGAGGTTCATAACATTGCATAGGAGGCAGAGATCAAAACCATCCCCAAGAAAAAGAAATTCAAGAAGGCAAGTGGTTGTCTGAGGAGGCCTTACAAATAGCTGAGAAAAGAAGAGAAGCGAAAGGCAAAGGAGAAAAGGAAAGATATTCCCACCTGAATGCAGAGTTCCAGAGAAGAGCAAGGAGAGATCAGAAAGCCTTCCTTGGTGATCAGTGCACAGGAATAGAGGAAAACAACAGAATGGGAAAGACTAGAGATCTCTCCCAGAAAATGAGAGACACCAAGGGACCACTTCATGCAAAGACGGGCTCGATAAAGGACAGAAATGGGATGGACCTAACAGAAGCAGACGATATTAAGAAGAGGTGACAAGAATACACAGAAAAACAGTACAAAAAAGTTCTTAATGACTCAGATAACAATGATGGTGTGATCACTCACCTAGAGCCAGACATCCTGGCATGCGAAGTTAAGTGGGCCTTAGGAAGCATCACTACGAACAAAGCTAGTGGAGGTGATGGAATTCCAGCCGAGCTATTTCAAATCCTAAAAGATGATGTTGTGAAAATGCTGCACTCAGTATGCCGGCAAATTTGGAAAACTCAGCAGTGGCCACAGGACTGAAAATGTCAGTTTTCATTCCAATCCCAAAGAAAGGCAGTGCCAAAGAGTGTTCAAACTATGTACAACTGTACTCATTTCATATACTAGCAAGGTAATGCTCAAAATCCTTCAAGCTAGGCTTCAACAGTATACGAACCATGAACTTCCAGATGTTCAAGCTGAATTTGGAAAAGGTGGAGGAACCAGAGATCAAATTGCCAACATTCGTTGGATCACAGAAAAAGCAAAAGAGTTCCAGAAAAACATCTACTTCTACTTTATTGACTATGCCAAAGCCTTTGACTGTGTGGATCAAACAAACTGTGGAAAAATTCTTAAAGAGATGGGAGTGCCAGACCTCCTTACCTGCCTCCTGAGAAACCTGTATGCACGTCAGGAAGCAACAGTTAGAACCCACGTGGAACAACAGACGGGTTCCAAACAGGAAAAAGAGGACGTCAAGGCTGTGTATTGTCACCCTGCTTATTTAACTTACAGGCCGAGCACATCATTCAAAATGCTGGGCTGGATGAAGCACAAGCTGGAATCAAGAGTGCTGTGAGAAATATCAATAACCACAGATATGCAGATGACACCACCCTAAAGGCAGAAAGCAAAGAGGAACTAAAGAGCCTCTTGATGAAAGTGAAAGAGGAGAGTGAAAAATCTGGCTTAGAACTCAACATTCAAAAAACCAAGATCATGGTATCCAGTCCCATCACTTCATGGCAAATAGATGGGGAAACAATGGAAACAGTGAGAGACTTTATTTTCTTGGGCTCCAAAATCACTGCAGGTGGTGACTGCAGCCATGAAATTAAAAGATGCTTGCTCCTCGGAAGAAAAGCTATGACAAATCTTTGTTGTTGTACAGTCCCTCAGTCGTGTCTGACTCTTTGTGACCCCATGGACTGCAGCAGGCCAAGCTTCCTTGTCCTTCACTATTTCCTGGAGTTTGCTGAAACTCAGGTTTATTGAGGTGGTGGTGCCATCCAATCACCTCATCCTCTATTGTCCCCTTCTCTTCCTGCCTTCAATCCTAAACAATTCTGAAAAACCAGTTCATGCTAAAGGAAATCAACTCAATATTCATTGGAAGGACTGATGCTGAAGCTCCAATATTTTGTCACTTGATGTGAAGAGCCAACTCATTGGAAAAGACCCTGACGGTGGGAAAGATTGAGGGCAGGAGGAGAAGGGGGCGACAGAGGATGAGATGGTTGGATGGCATCACTGACTCAGTGGACATGGGTTTGAGGAAACTCCAGGAGATAGTGAAGGACGGGGAAGCCTGGTGGGCTGCAGTCCATGGGGTCGCAAAGAGTCAGACAAGACTTAAGGACCGAACAATGAGAACAAGCAAATTGAATGAAAATCGTTTTAAGACCGCAAATATGGTCTCTCCTGGTAAACACTTCATGTGTGTTTGAAGAGCATGTGCATTCTGCTGTGTGTGGGTAGAGTCTTCTATAAATGTCTTTGTGGTGATTCTGTTGACAGTGGTGATCAAGTCCTCATAGCTGTCCTGATTTGTGCTTACTCGTGCTCCGTGGCATTGACAGAGTTGTTCAAATCTCCTAATATATGTTTGCAGAGTTGTCTATTTTTCAGGGCCTTAATTTTTGCTTCATGTATTGGGAATGACTGCCCACTCCAAAATTCTCAGCTGGAGAATTCCATGGACAGAGGATTGCGTACTTTAAAGCACTGTTAAGCGTATTAACACTAAAGATGTTGTTATCTTGATGAATGGACCCCCTTTACCATTATGCAATGAGCTTTTTTATGTCTGGTAATATTCTTTGCTCAAAATGTTCTTTGTACTAAGACAATACAGGCAGCTCTGATATTTTCCCACTCATTTACTTTTTTAAAAAATTAATTTTCACTGGAGTGTAGCTGCTTTGCAATTTTGAATGAGTTTCTCCTGTACAGCAAAGTGAACCAGCACACGCACACATCCCTCCCTTTGGGACTCCGTTCCCATCAGCTCCCCACAGAGCGGTGGACCGAGCTCCCTGTGCCGCACACTCAGTTCTTGCTGCTTGTCTCCTTTGCACACACCAGTGTACACACGCCAGTCCCAGGCTCCCAGTTCATCCCAGTTCATCCCAGTTCATCCCAGCTCCTCTCCCTTCCCCCTCTTGGTGACCGTGTATTTGTTCTCCAAGTCTGTGTCTCTATTTCTGCTTTGCAAATAAGATAATCTATGCCATTTTCCTAGACTCCACATAGATGTTAATACACAATGTGCGTATTGTTTTTTTTCTTCCTGACTTACTCGTATGATAGTCTCTCGGTCCGTCCACATCTCTACGAATGGCCCGGTCTCCTTCCCTTTGATGGCTGAGTAACAGTCCATGTATGTGCGCCGTATCTTCTTTCTTTTGCATTAATTTTTGTTGGAGTATATAGCTGCTTTTCAGGGCTGTGTTAGTCTCTGCTGTACAGCAGAGTGAATCAGCGAGACGCACACATACATCCACTTTTTTTGAATTTCCTTCCCATTCAGTGCACCGCATCTTCTTCATCTATTATGCTGATGGACATCCAGATGGCTTGCATGCCCTGGCTACTGTAAACAGTGCTGCAGTGAGCATCAGGGTGCACATGTCTTTTCGAATGATGGTGTTCTCTGGGTATATACCCAGGGGTGGAACTGCTGGGTCACATAGTAGTTCTATTTTTAGTGTTTTAAGGAGCCGCCATAGTGTTCTCCGTGATGACAGGACCAATTTATGACTACGTTCTTCGTAGAGACTGTACGTTCTCACTAGCAGTGTAGGAGGGCTCCCTTTTCTCCATACCCTCTGCAGCATTTCTTGTTACAGACTTTTTAATGTAGCCATTCTGACTGGTGTGAGGTGGTCCCTTGTTGTAGTTTTGATTTTCATTTCTCTAATGCTTTGTGACGTTGAGCATCTTCTCATATGCCTCTTGGCCGTCTGTAGGTCTTGTTTGGAAAAATGTCTCTTCAGGTCTTCCTCCCGTTTGGGGGTTGGGTGGGTTGTCTTTTTGATATTGAGCTGACAAGCCATTTGTACTTTTGGAGGCTAATCCTATGTCAGTTGTTTGGTTTGCAAATATTTTCTCCCACTCCGAGGGCTGTCTTTTCATCTTATTTATGGTTTCCTTCGTTGTGCAAAAGTTTTAAGTTTAATTAGGTCTTGTTTATTTTGCTTTTGTTCTCGTTAGGAGGTAGGTCGGAAAAGAGCCTACTGTGATTTATGTCAACGGGTGATCTTTCCCTCTAAGCGTTTTATAATGACTGGGCTCACGTTCAAGTCTTTAGTCCACTTTGAGTTTATCTCTGTGTTTGGTGTTGGACGATGCGCTGCTTTCATTCCTTTCCAGGTGGCTGTCCAGCTTCCCGGCACCACTCGTCGCAGAGCCTGTCTTTTCTCCAGTGTATACTCTCGCCTCCTCTCTCTTAGATTAAGTGACCGCGAGTTCATGGCTTTATGTCCCATTCATGCACTTTTAATGTATTAGTGTCTTACGTTTTAAGCAAGCTTCTCATACGTAGTACGTAGTTGAGTCTTGATTTTCTTTTTAATGTAATCTGACCATGGCTACTTTCTAATTAAGATTTTTAGATCATTTACGTAAAATGTGGTTATTGGTGTGGTTGGGTTTAAGGCTGTCATCCTGCTATTGGTTTTCTATTTCTTCCGTACGTTCCTTATTCTTCTTTGTTTCTTTTTTCTGCTGAATCTACTTTGTTTCCTTCAACTATTTCTTAGCTATACTTCTTTGCCTTGCTATTTTGCTGGACAAGTCAGGGCTTATGTTGAGTATTTTGAATTTTTCTCTATACACCTCCAATTAATGTTATGCTCCTTTATGCGTAGTGTAAGGGCTTTACAATAGCACATTCTCCTTGCCTCCACTCAGCTTTAGTGCTAATGTCATACATTTTACTTAAATCGCATTATAAACCTTACATTACATTGTTCCAATTTTTGCTTCGAACAACAAATTCTCTTAAAGATGTTTTCCGCCTCCATGTGTATCATTTCTGGTACACATCACTGCTTCATGTAGATTAGATTTCCATCTGATGCTACATTCCTCCTGACTGAAGTATTTCTTTGAAAATTTCTTGAGGTTCGGGTCTGCTGGTTAGTAATCCTTTCAGCTCTTTGAAGTTTGAAAAAAAAGGGCTTTCCTTTGCCTTCATTTTTAAAGGAATTCTTGCTGAATATAGAAATTCGGGTTTACAGCTTCTTCCAGAGCTTGCTCTCCTACATTCTAAGTTGAATTGTCTGAAGAGACCCTGATGCTGGGAAGGATTGGGGGCGGGAGCAGAAGGGGGCGACAGAGGATGAGATGGCTGGATGGCATCACCGACTCGATGGACGTGGGTTTGGGTGGACTCCGGGAGTTCGTGATGGACAGAGAGGCCTGGTGTGCTGTGATTCATGGGGTCGCAGAGTTGGACACAACTGAGCGACTGAACTGAACTGAACTGAATGATACCAAGCAGGACCCTGTAGGGCTCCTGGGCACAAAGGTTTTCTGTGCTCCCCATTCCTTTGGTTACAGGAAATGGGCTTCCTTCAGCCTCCATGACCTTCCCTAAGGTCCAAGGGACAGACCCAAGCAGTTGCTATTCGGGGAAGGGAGGGGATGTGAGTCAAGGGACAAACAGTCAAGAAAAACAACAGCTGCGCCTTGGGGCAAGGTCCTGGTCCCCCCCAAGTGATACACCTAGGGATATCTTTGAGCTGTTTGGCTGATATCGAAAACCCCTCCAGGTAGGAGAAGTTAACTATTTACCATGGCAGGCCGCCGCAAGCATGTAGACCCCAGGCCAGTCGGAACCTGCGGGTTAAAGAGGCTGCCGCCTACTTACCTCACCACCAACCCACCAGAGGAATGCAAGACGGTCACTGCTTTGATCTTTGTTGCCAACCCCTGCATGTGATCCCTGACTGAGAGACCGTTCCCTGTTCCCCGGGGTGGGGGGGCGCAGTTTCCGAGGTGCTAGCCTGCTCTGTTCCCTGCAGGCCTGGCAAAGACATAGAGCCACTCTTTCTGTTTCCTCCAGAACTGTTGCTGTATTTCTGTTCAGCATCCGTGCGCAGAGGGCCAATATTTTGGCAACAAAGTCTGCTCTCCTTCTTACTTTATTCTCCTATATGCACTTTCCTCCAGATGCTTTTAAAAATTCCCCTCTACTCCTGGTTGCTGGTTTTAATTATGAGAAGATTTCCTGCCATATTGGTAAACAAAGGATGACAGTCATCAGCATTTGTAGCCACCACTGCTGAGCCCCAGGGAAGCTCAGGATGTGAACATACAGAATACTGGTGCATGTGCAGTGAGCCTCGATTCTACGCCCCTACATGGAAAAGTGCTCAATTCCTTAACTTGAAATATCTGGTTTTCTTTAATTCACAAAAATACTTTAGGTGTTCAGTGTCCCTGCCCTTCACTGAAAACTTCCATAAACCCTAGCTCTTCCCCTTGTCTCCCTGGACCAATTCTCTCAGTGTCACTTGAGATACTGAGTCCTGGGCTTGAAGTCCTAAAAATTCCCACTGGACAGAGCAACTCTCAGCTTTCAGCTTGTGATTCTTTTTCAAGCCGTCACGAGTCAAGGGTGTCTGGAACGCCGTTCAGTAAGGACATAGGCTGAATGGAGACACAGAGCAAGGTCAAGGTCGTCCCAGTCGGCTGGTCTGCGGGTGCTGGGGGTCTGCTTTCCTCCTGGGTCTCACTCGGAGGTCTGAGCAGTGACGGAGCAGACCCTGGCCGGAACCCTCAGGCTCCGAATCCGCTTTTGTGTTTTGCGTGAGACCTGCTGATGGCTTAGGTGAGGGCGTGAGGGGAGGGAGGTCAAGGTGTGTGGCCTGGACACCTGAGACAGTGGAGCTTCCATGTGCTGAGCTGGGAGATGCGGGAGAGGACAGCAGGTTTGGTGGTTTGGGGCGTGTCGGGTTCGGAGGGAGGCATCGGAGGGGTGATGTTGACCAGAAAACCGGATTTGTGAGTCCAGCTCAGGAAAGAGGTCTGAGCCGGACTTCAGCATCTGGGGGCTGGTGTAGTCACGGAGTTTGAATTAGCTCCCTGGGGACTGAGGGTTGTCGATTTATAAGATATGCACTAACTAAAAGTTGAGGATTGTTTTATTCAGTGGGGATTTTCAGGACTTAAGCCCGGGAGACAGCATCTCAAGTGACCCTGAGAGAACTCCGAGGAGGCGAGAGGGGAGCCGAGTTACACAGAAGTTTTGCAGCAGAGCAGGTAGTCTGAATGTCAAAAGTTTGCTGTTAATTAAAGAAAATCAGACATCCCAAGTTAAGGAATTCAGTGCTTTTCTCTGTGTGGGAAGAGAGTCTGGGCTCCCTGAAATCTCCTTTGATATGCACCCCGGCTCTCCGGGGCCAGGATCTTGTGTGTTCTCACCCTGAGTTCCTCCGGGCTCACCAGCTCAGACATCCTTGGTTTACTGACGTGGCAGGAAATACTCTGCTTCTCAGGTGCCCAGAGCAAAGGTGGAGGCTGGGTTAAAGCGGAATGTCAAACCAGGGGACGGTGGAGCGTTGGAGGAAAGGACCACGGCACTGTTATTTCGCAGCCAGAGGGGGTGTTGTGGGGAATGAGCCTGTATCTCCCCCGCCCCCGATTAAATTCCAGATGGACCCATGATTTTATAATAATAAGTGAGACTGTGAAAGCTTCCAGCAGCCGATGGTGACCGCAGAGCCGAGTGGATGAAACTGAGGCTCTGAGGCCAGACCGTCCAGGAGTCCATCCTGGCTCAGACAGGTGGGAGTGACCTTCATGACCCCGTGAAGGTCACTCAGCCGCTGCGCCTGCTGTTCCTTGTTTACAAAATGAAATAGCGGCAGAGCTGGTAGCTTAAACGGGCTAATAGGTGTTACAGCTCACAGAGGCCCAGCACTGATGACTCACGAGACGGGAGGGGGCTGCCACTAGCACCATTATCGCCTTTTGTCACCGTCCTTCAGCGCCTTGATGTGGGGAGGGTGTTACTAAGCGGGACACTAAACCCAGAAGCCAAACCCCTGAATCTGGTCACCTTCGTTAAAAAAGTTAAACTTTTTTTTTCGATGTTTCATTGGATAAAGCCCTAACTGCTGCTGTCACTAAGTCCTGTCCAATTCTTTTTTGACTCCATGGATTGTAGCCCACAAAGCTCCTCTGTCGATGGGGTTTTCCAGGCAAGAATGCTGGAGTGGGTTGCCATTTCCTTCTCCAGGGGCTCTTCTGGACCCAGGAAGATCCCTGCCTTTGGCAGCCAGATTCTTTACTGCTGAGCCACCAGTGAAGCCCCAAACCCTAACAGGCCATGTCAAAGGCTTCTGATAAACTCTGAATAAATGACAATCACAGAGAAAGACTCATTTCTCTAATGTATGAGGAGCTTCTATAAATAATAACTTAAAAGAAGAACCTGACATATTAGAGTTCAATCTCACCCTCCTCACCACACTACAGGCCACTTGAGGCAAGGAATGCAGCTTTATTCAGAGAGCCGGCTGACGGAGAAGACGGCAGACTAATGTCTCAAAACAGCCATCCTGTCCAAGTCTGGATGTCAGGCTCTTTCATAGAACAGAGAGGCAGAGCAGGTGAGGAAGTAAAGCAAAAAGGCCGCTGGTTTTGCTTGTCTTGGCCAGCATCACGGAGGGGATGGGTGTGTTAATTCCTTCTTCTCTGCAGCCATTATCAGGTGGGCAGCATCAGAATGTCTTCTTGTGAGCTGAATAAACGCGCTTTAGTTTAACAGTCAGACCGAGGGGCAGGGTTCCCTGAGGCAGGCCACTCTGTATCCTTATAGCTTATATAGACAGCATCCTTTTAGTGATTTTATTAACAAAAGCAACAGAAAGCAAAGGCTAACGTAAAAGAAACAGATCCAACATGGAATCGGATTTTGCTTTTCTATGTTACAAATTGAGACACTGAGACACCCAGCAAAAATTCAAAAGCAAGGAAGTACAATTGACCCCTGAATGACGGGAGGCCGGGGGTGGACACTGACCCCTCTTGCAGTGGAAAATCCATGCATCATATTTTATTCCCCTAATCAGTAGAATTAACTACTAATAGCCTATTGTTTCTTTCTTATTTTTTAAAATCTGAAAGTATGATAACTCATTTACAGGAGACTTGGAAAATACAGAACAAATTGTCAACTTAAAAATATAATCACAACCTGAATGAAGAGAATGATTTTATTTTGTGGGAATGTTTAGGACTCCGAGCCTGGGAGACAGCATCTCAGTAGCTCTGAAGAAACTGCTCCAAGGAGGCAGGGGCAAGTCAGGCTATATACAAGTTTGCAACGGAGGGAGCAGGCATTCTGAACATCAAAGATCAGGTATCAGGTAAAGAAATTTAGCATTCTGTGTATGGGAAGATGCAAGCCTCTGGGCTCACTGAATTCATTCCTTTCCTATGCACTTCAACTATCTGGGACCAATCCTGTTTCCTAGCTCACCTTGCTTCTTGCGTTCTCCCAGCTTCTCAGCAAACGCCATGAGGGGTGGCAGCCTCTGCTGGGTGGTGTTCTGAGAGCCCTCGTTCACATTTGGAGGCTAGAAATCGCTGATGGTAGTGAGATTTCTTACTTCTTAATATGACAGGAGATATTGTCATTTCACAATGTAGCTCCACCATGTATTACAATTATTTCTGAAGTAGATAAATTAAGATTTTTCACTGGAATTTCAATATCAAGCTCTCAAAAATTAATAGAATGAACAGACAGAAAATTAGAAGGATATAGTAGCCCTGAAAAGCACTGTGAATAAATTCAATATAATTAAGATTTATACAATTTTCACACAATGGCGGGATACAAATTCTATTCAAGTTCCCATAGACGGTAAACCAGGAGACGCTGGAAAATAGCCGGGGACACAAGACCAGGTGACCGGAAACCTTACGGGTAACAGAAACTGTCAGTTCCACGGGCTGGGACAAAGGGCCTTCAGTCACTGTGTCCTCTTTTTAGTTCACACCCATGTGAACATATTATCAAGTCAAAAAGAGTAAATTAAAGTTTAAGCAAGTTTCAAGAAACTCCACTAACAGCCACTATGGAAAACAGTATGGAGATTCCTCAAAAAATTAAAAATAGAGCTCCCATGTAATCCAGCGATTCCTCTCCTGAGTATTTATCTGAAGATTATGAAGACACTAATTTAGAAAGCTGCTAAGTTCCCTGGCGCATTATTAATCATAAGTAAAGTACGGAAGCCGCCGAAGTGTCCATCGGTTGATGAATGGATGAAGGTGTGGCACCCGCACAGACACACAATAGGGGACCGCTCAGCCACAGAGAAGGACCAAGGTCTTGCCACTTTAAGCATGGTTGAAGCGGAGGGCATTATCCTAAGTGAAATATGCTATGGGAACACCCTAGGCGAAGTTAGATAGAGAAAGACAAACACCGCCTTATATCCCTTCTATGTGGGATCCAAAATCAAGGTGAACAAACAGAATTCAAACAAGAGTCATGGATACAAACAGGTAGTTGCCAGAGTGGGTGGGGGTGAGGGCAGGAGAGAACCAGGTGGAGGAGGCTGAACTGGCTGAACTGTCAGTTACAGAATAAGTGAGTCACCAGGACAAGAAGCAGTGAGTCATGAGAATGGGACAGACAGGGAATGTAGTGAAGAATTACGTCACGTCTCCCCGCGCTGACCCTAGGCTTATCTCGTGATCATTTTGAAACGTATAGAATCATTGAATCACTGCACTGTGTAACAACTACACTTCAGAAACAGGCGAACAGACTCATAGCGAAAGAGCCTGGATTGGTGGCTACCCCAGCTACCTCTGGTTCTAGGATAAGAAGCTGCCAGGGAGGTAAATACGGCATGATTAGTATAATTGGTTCTGCTGCATGTTATATGTGAGCTATTGAGAGCATCAGTCCTGAGTTCTCATCACAAGGAAACAATTTTTTTATATTTCCTTCATTTGGTGTCCAAATGCGATGATGGATGTTCACTAAACTTGCTGTGGCAGTAACTGCATGATCCGTGTAGACCAAACCATGCTGCGCACCTTAGACTTACGCAGGGCTGCGCACAAGTCTATCTCAACAAAACTGCAAGGAAAGAGTAAGCAATACCGTAACAAATTCAATAAAGACTTTTTTAAAAATGGAGAAAAATAGAATTTTTAAAAATATGGTTGTGTTTATTTATTTACGGCTGTCCTGGGTCTTCGCTGCCGTGCTTGCTTTACCCTGGCGGCGAGCAGAGGCTCTCCTCTAGTCTCAGTGTGCTGGCTGCTCACCGTGGAGGCTTTTCCTGCTGTGGAGTGTGAGCTCGAGGGCCCCAGGCTTTGGTGGTTGGGGCTCCCGGGCTCTGGAGCACAGGCTCAGTGGTCGGGACTCAGGGGCTTAGTTGCTCCACAACAGGTGGGATCTTCCTGGATCGGGGATCGAACCCGTGTCTCCTGCACTGACGGGCGGATTCTTTACCACTGAGCCACCAGGGAAGCCCTAGAGAAAAGGTTTAAAATTAGGTATGTAAATTTCCACCTAACAAAGCTGAAAAAAAGAAGAACCAATAAAGCTAACTTCAGTAGAACTAAAACTAAGAGCAGAAAAACTGATAAAAGGCAGAAAAATGAGAGAATAATTCATAAGTGTATAAAATTTCTAGCTAAATTAATCAAGGGGAAAAGAGAGAGAGAGAGAATACACATTACCACGAGCTGGACTCCGAGAGGGGTGACGGGAGACCACCCTGCACGGGTTCTGCCTTCTTTTTGTTTTTCCTCTTATTGTTTGGCTGCATCAAGCAGCTTGTGGGATCTTAGCTCCCCAACCAGGGATCAAACCTGGGCCCCCTGCAGTGAGAGCACGGAGTCCTAACCACCGGACCACCAGGGAATTCCCACGCCCCCTGTTCGCTGCTCGCGTTTTGTGTTGTTCGGTCACTAAGTCATGTTCGACTGTTTTGACCCCAGGGACTGCAGCATGCTGGGCTCGTCTGTCTTCCACTGTCTCCCGGAGTTTGCTCAAATTCATGTCTGTTGAGTCAGCAATGCCAAATAACAATGTCGCCCTCTGTCGTCCCCTTCTCCTCTTGCCCTCAGTCTTTCCCGGCATCACAGTCTTTTCCAACGAGTTGGCTCTTCGAGTATTCAGGGTTGATTTCCTTTAGATTTGACTGATTGGACCTTGCAGTCCAAGGGTCTCTCAAGAGTCTTCTCCAGCACCACAATTCAAAAGCATCAATTCTTTGGCACTCAGCCTCCTTTGAGAGCTTTTTTGAGCCTTCTTTGAAGGCTTCTTTTAAGGGCTTCTCAGGTGGCTCAGTGGTAAAGAATCTGCCTGCAATGCAGGAGACCTGGGTTTAGTCTCTGGGTTGGGAAGATCCTCTGGAGAAGGAAATAGCAACCCACTCCAATATTCTTGCCCGGAGAATTCCAGGGACAGAGGAGCCAGGTGGGCTACAGTCCATGGGGTCACAAAGAGTCAGACACGACTGAGCATACATGCATGCAGTCCAGCTCTCACATCCAAACCTGACCAATGGACAACACGAAGCTTTGACTAGACCGACCTTTGTTGGCAAAGTAATGTCTCTGCTTTTTAATATGCTGTCTAGGTTGGTCATAGCTTTTCTTCCAAGGAGTAAGCGTCTTTTGATTTCATGTCTGGAGTCACCATCTGCAGTGATTTTGGAGCCAAAAATATAAAGTCCTCACTGCTACCACTTTTTCCCCTTCTATTTGCTGTGAAGTGATGGGACAGGATGCCATGATCTTAATTTTTTTGAATGTTGAGTTTTAAGCCAGCTTTTCCACTCTATTTCACTCTCATCAAGAGTCTCTTTAGTTCCTCTTCGCTTTCTGCCGTAAGGGTGTCCTAGACTATTCTTCTAAGATCCTTTGTAGAGCAAACAGCCTTGAAGATAGTGCCTCCCTGTGGGGCAGAAGGCAGATTGTCAGAGTAACACAGATACAGTCTAGCTATAGGGTTTTCTAGCAGCTCCATATAAAATACTGGGTTTTCCTAAACTTAGAGGCCTCAGCTGGGATGTGAAGCTATTTCATTTATGAAACGGTGGCAGAAAGGAAGGTAAAATCTGCAGAAGGAAACGAGAAACCTAAGAGCAGAGATAAACCATCATGTTCAGTAACTGGAAGTCTTGGGGTTGTTCAGGTGTCAGTTCTCTTCAAAGTCATCTATAGATTTGAGACAACTCCAGTAAAAATATCAGCAGGATTCTAAAACACATGGAGAGAAAAAGGAGCTAGAAGAGCCAAAACGAACTGTGAAAAGATCAAAGTCGGAGGAATCTTACCGTGGGCACCCAGACTCGCTCCTGGGCCCCTGGGACTGAGGCCACGTGGGTCTGTTAGTGGACGCACTGGCTCCGAGGACAGTGGGCCGGAGGACAGGTCCAGAACAGACTCACATGGGGACAGTCTACTGAGTTTTGACAAAGACACAGAGTAAGTCAGTGGAGAAAGGATCGTCTTTTCAACCAGTGGTGCTGGCAACACCAGGCACCACCTTCAACCATAGCAAATCAACAGACGACCTCGACGCATGCAAAAATTAAGTCAAAGTGATCGCGGACCGAAATGTAGAACATGGCACAATTTTTACACTTTTTGAAGTGTAAAGCTTTCCAAAGACAGCACAGGAGGGAAACCTCATGAACTTGAGTGAGGCAGATCTGAGAGTCAAAGCGTAATTTGTAAATGAAGTAACTGTTGTGGACTTGGAGAAACCGCAGCAGGTTGCATCTCCGACAACGGATTCGTATCCAGGGTCCCAGAAAGCGCTCATGGCTTAAAAAAAAAGCAAAAAAACAAAGCTCCCAAAGGATGCTCAACCCCATTCCTGTCCTGAAGATCCAAGCTAAACCTTGGTGAGTGGCTGCCCCTGCACACCTGTGGAGGAGCTGGAATGAAGCAGAAGCAGCACAATGCCAAGTGCACGGGGGCTCTCACACATTGCCTGGAGCCTGCACACTCTGAGGCTCGGGAGTGAGGTGAGGGCCAGGCTCACACAGCCTGGGTAGGAACGTTTACAGCAGCACCGTCTTTGTCATGAGATACCATAAACCACCCAGATGCCCTCCAACATGGGAAGCGATCAGCTTACTGAGATATACGCGCAGAGGCACCACCCCACTATATAAGAAACACCTAGTGATTCGAGGATGAACCTCAGATGCATCAGTGAGAAAAGCCAGATGCAAAAGGCCACATGTGCTGCAGGCTGGTTCATAGAACATTCTGGAAGTAACCAACCTGGGGCCTGAGGCCAGATCGGTGGGTGCTAGGGGCTAAAGAGTGAAGCATGGACAACACACAGGATGTTGGGACAGAACGGTCCTCTCTCTGGATTTTGGTGGTGGTTATACAGCTCTTGGCCAAACTCACAGCACTGTACACAAAAAAGTGCCATTGGCTGTTGTGAAATTTAAAATGCATTAAAATATGATATATGTTCCTTACGATGTTTCCTGTCGCCAGCCTCCTAGCAGCCTTGAACCTCAAGCTCTCTCTCCTTCCTGCTGTGTTATCAGCAAATATTCTATTTCCACTTTTTAAAAATCCCTACAGATAAGCTATTTATTATTGTAAGCTTTGCTTAGTTTCACCTCAATGTTTACCCGTTAACTAAGTCCTCATTTCTTCTTTTTTGTTTTGTCTTTTTCACTGCTTTCTGTTTGTTCGGCGGTGCCAGCTCTTAGTGGCAGCGTGTGGGATCTTCTCTTTTTTTCTTTTTCTAAATAACTGTATTCATTTCTTTATTTTTAGCCGTGTCGGGTCTCTGTTGCTGTGTGAGCGCCTCCCTAGTCGCAGTGCAGAAGCTTCTCGTTGCAGCGGCTTCTCCTGCTGTGGAGCACAGGCTTAGTCGTGGCACACGAGCTTAGCTGCTCTGCAGCATGTGGGGTCTTCTCGGGTCAGTGATCAAACCCATCGATGGGACAAGGGATAAATAAATGTGGATATTCATACAATGAGCACTACACAACAATGAAATGCATTACAGTTGCAAACAGCATTATGGAGTATCAAGCAGGCATCCCTGGATGTAGGATGTGTGAGTTGTGTAGACGATGTGTATACACGGGCACACATGTATACACATGTACACACATGAGTGTGCATGTGCACACATATGGTTATCTATTCACTACACATGTACATCCAGAGGGATGTGTGCATGTGTAGGCATTTATAGATTTTGTACACACGTGTGTGTGTACACGAGTGCACGCTCACTTGTATACACACGTGCATATCTGTGCACACACATGTATATGTGCCTTGTGTGCCTGAATGCATATGCATGTACGAATGTGTGTATACATGCACATATGTGTGCACATGTATGAATAGATATGTATGTGCTTTGCATTATGTGCACATGTCTACCAACGGGCATGTATGTTTGTGTGAATGTACATTCATGTGTACACATGTGTGCATTTATGTGCCTTTATGGAAGTCTATGCATGCATATTGTATATGTAGTGTATGCATATGTATATGTATAGCACATATGTATGTATACACACATAAAAGCACATATATATGAAATGATCAACACTTAACAGAATCTGATGTACACAGACGGTATTTTAACAAGGCCACCGGCTTTCCCAAGTGGATGCACAAATTAACACACTCCCAACCACACATGAGCCTGTCCGAGATTCCACACCCTTCCCAGCACGTGGCGTTTTCAGACTTAAACCATCACCAATCTGATGAGTGTGTAATAATTTATTGTTGTAGTTGATACGCTTTCCCTGCTGCCAATCAGCACCTTTCCTCGTGTTTACTGGGAATGGTGTTGTTTAGTTGTGAAACTGTGTCTGACTCTTTGCAACTCCGTGGACTGCAGCCTGCCAGGCTCCTCGGTCCATGGGATTTTCCAGCCAAGAATGCTGGAGTGGGTTGCCATTTCCTCTTCCAGGGGATCTTCCTGACTCAGGGATCGAGCCTGTGTCTCCTGCATTGGCGGGTGGATTCTTTCCCATGGAGCCATCAGGGAAGCCCGATATTGGGAATGTGGATGTGCTATCTGACCGACACCCAGGAGAGTTACCCACTGCCACGCTGATTTTCAGTAGAGCTTTTCAGGGCACGTGTGCGGAGTAACATATTCGCCAGCGCCGCAGTCTCTTTTCCGTGTTGATGAGAAACTATTGTATCAACTTTATCAGGATAGAATCAAAAAGAACGCAACAGTACAACTAACTTTAGAGACGTGTGCACTCACTGAATTCTGCACTGGGACATAAAACACCCCCTTTTCTCTGTAAAATTCTCTATCCATTCACCACTGAGGTTGCTTCTACCTCTGGACTATCGTCCTTAGCGCTGCGGTCAGCGTGGGCTGCAGGCCCTCCCCCACGTCCATTTTATTTCCTTTGGATATATATTCGGAAGTGGACCTGCTGGGTCACACGGCAGCTCTAGTTTTAATTTTCAGAGGAACATTCATACTGTTTCTCTAGCGGCCGCATCGACTTACATTCCCAAAGCGCTCTTATGTTCCTTTCTATTAAATATTTTATCTTCCACTCGATTAATTCTCTTTTAAGCTGCGCCCAACGCATACTGCGTCCACCTAACTGCCACTGAGTTCTTTGTATTTCTAATTCTAGAATTTTCTTTCGATGCATTTTTTGTAATTTTCCTGCCAAGTTCCTCCATCTGGTTGTTACATTTCTTAAACATCATAATCAAGTTTTTATTAAAGAGGTGCCTGACAGTTCATCCAGCACCTAAACCTTTGGTTTTCTGTTCCTCTTGGTTCTTTTCCCCTCTGCTCTGGTTCTCATGTTTTTCTGGGCTTGCTGGTTTCTGGTTTAGGATCAGACCTGTAACACAAACATCCCAGGAGATGGTCAGAAGCTCTGGACAACGTTATCACTCTCCAGAGAGCGTTTCCTCCTGCACCTGTCAGGTGACCAGGCTGACAGGGTGATTATCATTCACTCGAGAATGAAGTGGGTTTCAGTCTTTACAAAGCGGGTGGCTTTCAGCCCCCCTTCCCCACCTGAGTGGGACTCTGGGCTCCCGTCCGGATCTCCTGGGCACCCACTGTCCTTCCAATGGTGGGAGATGCAAAATGTCCCTCAGTCCCTCCAACTCTCAGCTGCTAAGATGGCTTTAGGAATGTCTGATTTCGGCCGGAAGCGACAAACATCTGCCCCCACCACGCTTATCTCCTCTCTGAATCTTAGGCAAATAAATCCTGCTAAGCCCCCATTGTCTGCAAAACTCTTTTTTGATCTTTTGATGTTTTCTCCGTCATTCTTATCAAGAGAGCTCAGGCAGTCTAGCCGTCACTCCCAGAAGCCCGAGTTCTCCTCCCTTTTTATTATCTGAAAACTATTATTATTTTCTGGAAAGCTCACAGTGCTGTTTTACAAGCTCATTGTTGGGCATGTCTGACTGTTTTTATGGGGGAGATAGTGGAGCTTTCTATTCTCCAGGTCCCTGTAAATCGGATCTCTGTCTCTTTCTTAATTGCTTCCCAGAAGAAGGCAGAAAAGATGTTTACACAGTGCTGGATGCCTTTGGGCAAAGTGCCCTCATGGAGACGTGCAGTGTCGGGGACAGGTCAGCACGTAAGCCAGATGCCCCTGGAGCCACTGAAAGCAAAATTTTCTCTTTTCACTTTGACCTGAGTCTGGACACAGCCCTGCCCTCCACTGGGCCACAGAGGACAGGTGCCCCCACCTGGGGATTACTCTCCAACCCGGAGACCAGGGGACACAAGGCTCCTAGTGCTGAGTGGAGCTGGAGCTGGAGGGGTGGGGGGCTCTGGTCGAGGAGTCGGGGAGTCCTGCTGGGCACACTGTCCCACGGACCCTGGTGCTGGAGCGCCCGCCGAGCGCCAGCATTGGCCACAGCTGGAGGGAGCTGCCGTGGAGCTCACAGGGCGAGGCCAGGCAGCCTACGGCCGAGTCCCGGGCGTTTGGAGCAACAGTGCTGCGCTTCCCTGGGCTCTGCCCATCGCTCCTGCCGCGGGGTGCTCGGTTCTGCGCAGTCTTGTGGCAATGGTACCTGAGGCCAAGCCCAAGCAGGACCAGGATGCACACGTTCGCTGCACAGGCAGCCAGGCCAGAGCCCGGTGTGTCCCTGCCGCTCGGCACCACCCCCCCAGCCCCGGCCAGGCCCACAGGAGGGTCCATGGGGACCAGGAAGGCGGAAGGCAGAAGGCCACGCTCTGCTTCCCAGCGGGCTGGCAGCAGCGTGGCCCGCGGTCACCGGCGCCCTGAAGACACTGAAGGACAGTCACCGCACGGGGAGGCTGAGAGCCGTGCACCCGCCCGCCCGCCCGTGGCGGGGATGTGGCCCACGCTGAGAAAATACAGATTCCTGGGCACGGACTGGTGGCCCGGAAGGAAAAGCCCCGAAGGCGGGAGACGGGACCCCCTGGGGAAGAAGCGGGGAGGGGCCCGAGCGTGGGGTCCGCTGGCCGTCAGGCACGCAGCGGCGTGGAGCGCCGGGGGGCCCCCTCAAGGCCCTGTGGAGGCCCTGCTTGGGGACAGCACGGAGGAGGAGACGTGTGGCGTCCTTAGGGGTTAACGCTGTGCGCCAAGTCTGACACCCTGCTGCGTCCCCAGTAAAGGGCTTGTGAGCTCAGGACAAAGGGTGGGTTGGTGAGGGTCTCTAGAGAAACAGAAGCAATAGGCTAGAGACACAGGAGTGTTCTTGTCTTCTGTCTGCTCCACAAGGCTGCTGGGGCTTCTCTGGGGGCTCAGATGGTAAAGAATCGGCCTGCAATGTTGGAGACCCAGGTTCGATCCCTGAGTCGGGAAGATCCCCTGGAGGAGGAAACGGCAACCCACTCCAGGATTCTGGCCTGGAGAATCCCATGGACAGTGGAGCCTGGAGGACTACACTTCGTGGGGTTGCGCAGAGTCCTGGACATGACTGAGCAACTAACGTCACTTTCACAGCACATCACGAGGCTTCCGGCTTGGAGTCCTAACCACTGGGCTAGCAGGGAGGTCCGCGGAGTGATCTCCTACAGGCCTTGACTCAGGCTGCCAAGGAGGCGGAGAGGCCCCATGGCACACGGGAGCGGGGAGTGTGGGGTCACTGGCGCCACATCGGAGGGCCCAAGACAGTGGGGGGCAGCGCCTGAGGGCGGGAGAAGACGGGCGCCCCTGCTCAAGCAGGGAGCACGTTCCCTCTGCCCGACCCGGGCGCTCACGGGCTGGACGACGCCCACTGTGCTGGGAAAGGCATTTGTCTCCTGCGTCCACCCCGTCAGAGGCCGACCCCTCCCGGGACACCCTCCGGACACCCGGGCTATGTGTTCCCAGCTCTCTGAGCTTCCCTCGGCCAGTCGAGCTGACACAGGAAACTGACCGTCACAGAGTGGGGGTAGCTGCTGGCCGTCGTCCCCCAGGGCCCCCGGGGGCTGGGTGCTTCCTGGACCCACCGCTCTGGGCTCAGCACAGGTCGGGGTTCTGGTCCCCAAAGGGGACCTCTCAGGAGGCCTGCCGTGCCCAGCCCTGCCTCCCACCCTCTGCAGCGGACGAGGTAAGATGACTGAGTTCTGGCTGCTGGTGGCAAGCCTGTGTCCAGCAGCTTCTGGAACCTTCCCCGAGAGACAGACGGTTTGGCCTTTGCCCTCTGCTTCACCCCTCCCTTTGCCTGATGCTCAGAGCAGGACGACGACCATGCTCGCCCACGATGTGGGGGCCTCGGCCTGGGGTCGACGGAGTGGTGAGGAGGATGGACGCTGCCCCGTCTTCAAGAGAAACTCAAGCCGCCAGCGTGTTACAGTTGCCACTGACGCCTGCCCCTGCGCTTGCGCCCTGGACCGAGGCCAGCGCCAGAGCCCGCCAAAGGCCCAGCAACGCGAGCCAGTGGAGCCCGGATCTTGCATAAACACTTCCACACCTGCAGCAGTGAGCTTGGGAGGCCAGAACACCTGGAGCTGCAACCACACTCACTGTCACCCAGGCCTGGGGCAACACTTCCTCCTACAAGGACCCTGGTCACACTGGGTTAAGACTCACCCTGGGGACTTCATTTTACCTTAATCCCCTCTTTAAAGGCCCAGCTCCAAATAGTCACATAGGCTGGGGTGCTGGGGGTCAAGACTTCACCACGTGAACATGGGGGACAGCATTCAAACCATCAATGGCAGCTCAGCACTTTTGCGTGCATGCACAGCTACACACAGGCACACAGGCAGGGGCTGCAGAGGTGAGGGGACCCCTGCTTCCTCTGTGACCCCAGACACACACACAAGGACTCGATGGGGGAGCTCACCCCGGCCGGCCTCCTGGAAGGCTGCAGACCTCAGCTCAGGAAGAGGTCCGGAGCTCAGCCTCTGGGGCAGCTCCCCATCTTTGACCACCCCCCAGTACTGGCCGAGCCCAGGAAGAGGAGACTTCAGAGAGACAAAGATGCTGGTGTTTTTTGTTTTATAAATTATATATGACCTTCCACTTCCTTATTGTTTGGCTGGGCTGGATCTTAGTTGCTGCTCATGGGATCTAGTTCCCTGACCAGGGACCAAACCTGGGCCCCTGCATTGGGATCACAGAGTCTCAGCCACTGGGCCACCCGGGACATCCCAGGTGTCGCTGCTGATGGACCAGGGAGGCGTGGAAAGTGGCCCCCAGGGGCAACCCTGCCAGGTGGCGGGGGAGACTGTATGTGGGTAGGCTCCCAGCGCACCTGTCTGCAGCCCCCGCCCCAGCTCCTGGGACGGAGACCTCCCTTCCCTGCACACAAGGCGACTCCTCCGCGGGCCGTCTCGGGGGCCGGCTGAGCGCGGTCCTCGAGAAGGACAGCAGGACGGCTGGAGGGAGTGTCCCCCGGCCCCCAGCCAGG
This sequence comes from Okapia johnstoni, assembly GCA_024291935.2. NCBI lineage: Eukaryota > Metazoa > Chordata > Mammalia > Artiodactyla > Giraffidae > Okapia > Okapia johnstoni. The sequence goes on from JAGTYA010000026.1 coordinate 1,314,648, forward strand.
GGCCTGGGTCGCCCTCTCGTTCAGTCCTTCGGCCCCTTCTAGAGCCCTGCCTGCTGCCCCTCCTTCTCCCCAAACACTCCTCTCCCTTTCTGGGGCTCCGGGCTGCTGGGCCGCTTGTTACTTGTCACTGGAGAGCCTCGCCCCGGGCCCGGTTCCTGCGATGATTGTGCTGCAGTTTTCCGAGGGCCTTGGGGCCGAGAGGCTCTGAGGTCTGCGCGTGGCAGTCCAGTGGCCAGGCGGGGTGGGTGGGCACACGGCCGGCCTGAGTGACCTGTCGCCTCCCAGCTGGGCAGCACGGACGGCCTTTCTCCTTGTGGGCTGTGCAGTGCTGGCTCCAGGAGGGAGGCCAGGGAGGCCCAGGCCCCACCCCGCGCTCTGCCTTTGCTGGGAAGGGCTGGCGGACAGCGGCGGTGTCTCCATCTGTGAGCAGACTCGGGGCGAACCCGCGTCCCCTGCTTTGGAAGGTGGATTCTTAACCACTGAACCACCAGGGAAGTCCCAAAGTGGTGAATTTTGCATGTATTCTACTGCAATAAAAATAACTGAAAAGCTATGAATGTCCTAATTCTGTCCACTGAACAGGCCTAGAAAAGCTGATCATGCCAGCAGCAGCAAGCACCCCGGGACCAGAAGTGGGGCCCTGAACACCCACTGAAGTCCCTCTGGGAAGCACCCAGGATCCCTGGAGAAAAGGCTGGGACGGGCCTTCTATACGGTGAACGAGGACCTCGGGTCCTGCCTGAATGCACGGAACCTACGCGTATCGAATCCTGCCGCATCGCCACAAAGTGGCCCAGGGGCAGACACGGTCCAAGATGTGACCCTTTGGTCGCTGGTCGGGATGACAAGTATGACAAGCTGGAAGGTGTCATGGCTAACATCCAATGTGGCCCTGTGAGTTAGGCTGTGACACAACCCACGTCCTCCCCTCGGCAGGGGTGGGGTGGCTCCTGACCCCCGGGCCAGGGCAGGGGCTCAGGGTTTTCAGAGGTCACTGAGTTGATCAAGAGCGGCTCTTCCTGGTGGGCCTGACCTGTTCAGGGAGATCCTTCCTAAGAGGCTGCAGCATCCGTGAGAGAATAGCGCCCGTGTGTCCTTTAAGTTTGCGGTGATTTGTTCGAGCACAGAAAATGCACACACTGGCCCCAAATGGCAACAGTGCCAAGGCTGAGCAGCTCATCTCAGGCAATGATGTTTTTCTGGGAAGGTGTGTGTGTTAGTTGCTCCGTCGTGTCTGACTCTTTGTGACCCCATAAACTGTAGCCCGCCAGGCTCCTCTGTCCATGGGATTCTCCAGGCCAGAATACTGGAGTGGGTTACCATTCCCTTCTCCAGGGGATCTTCCTGACCCTAGGATGGAACCCAGGTCTCCTGCATTGCAGGCGGATTCTTTACCATCTGAGCTACCACAGAAGCTTTCCGTAAAGGGTCATATAGTAAATATTTTTGGCTTTTCTATCATCACACAACAGATGACCACAGACTTAGCAGCCAAAACAACACCCGTTCACTGGCTCGTGTTTCTGAAGGACCGAGGTCCAGATGGGTTCTCTGCTCAGGGCCGCACAGGCTGAGATCACAGAGGGCTCCCCGCTGCAGGCTCTGGGGGTGAAGCCACCTCTGGGCCAGTCCAGGTGGTTGGCAGAGTTCAGTCCTTGTGGCTGTGGGACTGAGGGTCCCCTTGCCTGGCTGGCTGTCAGCGGCGGGCCCTTTCTGCTCCTTCCGTGGGGCCCTCTCTGTCTCAGCCCTCCTGTCGCACCTCTTGCCTGTTGACTCTCTCTGAATTCCTCTGACACCAGCTGACACTCGTGTGATTTAGATTAGGCCTACCCAGGTCAACTCTCGATTTTATTTACCCATGCATTTATTATTTTTTCCTTTTACGGCTGTGCTATGCAGCATGTGGGATCTTCGTTCCCCAACCAGGGACTCAACATGCGCTCCCTGCATTGGAAGTCTGATGTCTTCTGTTCTGTTTTTAAAGATTCATTAATATTTATTTTTGGCTGTGCTGGGTCATCCTTGCTGCTTGGGCTTTGCTCTAACTGCAGCGAGCGGGGCTCCTCTCTAGCTGTGGTGCAGCTCTGGGGCGTATGGGCCTCCGTAGCTGCGGTCCCCAGGCTCTAGAACACAGGCTCAGAAACTATGGTGCACGGGCTTTGTTGCTCTGAACAGGACCTCTGTGGGATCTTCCCACACCGTGGATTGAACCCGTGTTTCCTGCATCAGCAGGCGGATTCTTTACCACTGAGCCACCATGGAGGCCCAGCAGTGTAGAGTCTTAACCACCTGTGGAGTCTTAACCATCATCTCTCTATTTTACAGTCAGATGATGAGCAGCCTTAATGACATCCTCAACCCCCCTTTTGCTAGTAACATAACACCAGCCTGAGGGTGAACTCTTATGGTATTTACAGTTCTGGGAACTAGGGCAGAAAATCTGGCCAGGAGCAAGGTTTCTTAGAATCCAGCCCACCACAGCCATCATACCATGAAAGAAGCCACGAGTGGCCCGTGGACAAAGTGTCAGGGCCATATTTCAAAAAAGTCTATTTGCAGAAACAGATGGCCAACTGGATTGGGCCTGTGGCTCTGTTACCTGCCAGCCCGTCTAGCAAAGGTCGCCAGTGGCTGCTAGAACCACGGGAACAGCTGAGGGGAGCTGGGTGGCCATTGGCTCTGGTCAGCATCGCAGAAGAGATCCCCTGGTCACCGCGTACCTCTGGCCCTGGTGCCGCAGGACACACCATTTCTGCCTTCAAAGTAGCCTTGCCCCAAAATTTGACCTTAAATGGATCAGGGCTGACCAGAAACACAGAACATGGAAAAACGCTGCGGTGTGATCCAGGGAATGCAGAACGCTGGAAACCCCCCGAGACAGGCAGCTTTGATCGTCCAACAAACAAGTGCAAGGATTAAGGGGGATGTTGCAGTTGTTCAGTCCTCAGTCGTGTCTGACTCTGGGGCCCCGTGGACTGCAGCTCAGGTTCTCCTGTCCTTCACCATCTCCCGGAGTTTGCTCAAACTCATGTCCATCGAGTCGGTGATGCCATCCAACCACCTCATCCTCTGTCGCCCCCTTCTCCTCCTGCCCTCAATCTTTCCCAGCATCAGGGTCTTTTCCAATGAGTCGGCTCTTTGCATCAGGTGGCCAAAGTAGTGGAGCTTCAGCTTCAGCAACAGTCCTTCCAATGAATATTCAGGGTGAATTTCCTTTAGGATTGACTGCTTTGATCTAAGGGGCTCTCAAGAGTCTTCTCCAACACCACAGTTTGAAAGCTTCAATTCTTTGGCACTCAGCCTTCTTTATGGTTCAACTCTCATATCTGTACATGACTACTGGAAAAACTGTAGCTTTGACTATACGGACCTTTGTCGGCAAAGTGATGTCTCTGCTTTTTAATATTCTGTTGAGGTTTGTCCTAGTTTTCCTTCTAACAAACAAGCGTGTTTTAATTTCGTGGCTGTACTCAACGTCTGCAGTGGCTTTGGAGCCCAAGACAGTCAAGTTTGTCACTGTTTTCGCTTTCTCCCCATCTATTTGCCGTGAAGTGACAGGCCCGAAGGCCAGTAACTCAGGTTTTTGAACGCTGAATTTTAAGCCAGCTTTTTGACTCTCCTCGTTCACCCTCATCACTAAAGAGGCTCTCTAGTCCCTCTTTGCTTTCTGCCGTTTGGGGGGTATCTAGAGTGGCAAGGGGGATACTTACAGATAAAAAGAGAGCTTCACAGACATGGCAGCAAAGCCTGTGTGAGTTCTGTGTGGATTTTGACTTGACGAAATCACCTATAAAATTCATATATGCGACTATTGAGAAAATCTGGACCCGGTCTACAGATTTGAGGACATGAAAGAGTTTATTACTGAGGCATTTTAAAACATTATGCTAGTATGGGGCCTTCTTAAAAAAGAAAAAATTTTTTGGCTGCCCTGGGCCTTAGTTGGGACACGTGGGATCTAGTTTCCTGATCGGGAATGGAACAGGGCCCCCTGCGCTGAGAGCATGGAGCCTGAGCCACTGGACTTCCAGGGGGTCCTGATCGTTTTTAAAACTTAAATATTTTTATTTATTTATTCATTTATTTCGCTGTGCAGGGTCTCAGCTGCGGTGTGTGGTGTCATGTGGTGTGAAAGAGATGGAACCTGGGCCCCTGAGCTGGGAGTTGAAGTCTTAGCCACTGGACAGCCAGGGAAGTCTTATGGGGTCTTTTTTTTAAAAGAGTTCTGGGACAATAGCATTGAAACATGTATGTTATCATATGTGAAACAGAACACCATTCCAGGTTCGATGCATGAGACACATGCTCAGGGCTGGGGCAATGGGATGACCCAGAGGGATGGGATGGGGAGGGAGGTGGGAGGGGGGTTCAGGATGGGGAACACATGTAAACCCATGGCTGATTCATGTCAGTGTATGGCAAAAACCACTACAATATTGTGAAGTAATTAGCCCCCAACTAAAATAAATAAATTTATTAATAAATAAATAAATAGATAAAATATGGATAATTTTGCTCTGAAAAAAAAAAAAGTTCTTATCTTTCAGAGACAGGAGAAGTGATACTGGCCCACAGGCACTGAAGAATGAAGCATTGATGGATGAATAATATGGTGTCTGAAGTTTGCTTAAAAGTAATCTGGAAAGTGAGGTAGGTGGGCATTGAAGGTGGGCAACGTTCACCAGGCTGAACATTGGTGGTGATCCTTGGATCTGAGTAAGATGGTGACCATAGCCATGAAATTAAAAGATGCTTACTCCTTGGAAGGAAAGCTATGACCAATCTAGACACCATACTAAAAAGTGAGACATTACTTTGCCAACAAAGGTCCATCCAGTCAAAGCTATGGTTTTTCCAGTAGTCATGTATGGATGTGAGAGTTCGACTATAAAGAAAGCTGAGCGCCGAAGAATTGATGCTTTTGAACTGTGGTGTCGGAGAAGACTCTTGAGAGTCCCTTGGACTGCGAGGAGGTCCAACCAGTCCATCCTAAAGGAGGTCAGTTCTGAATATTCATTGGAAGGACTGATGCTGAGGCTGAAACTCCAATACTTTGGCCACCTGATGCGAAGAACTGACTCACTGGAAAAGACCCTGATGCTGGGAAAGATTGAAGGTGGGAGAAGGGGACGACAGAGGATGAGATGGTTGGATGGCATCACCGACTCAATGGACATGAGTTTCAGCAAGCTCCAAGAGATAGTTATGGACAGGGAGGCTGCCTGGTGTGCTGCAGTCCATGGGGTCGCAAAGAGTCAGACACGACTGAGCGACTGAACTGACCTGAACTGAAGAGCAATAATGTCCTCTGTGCTTCTATACCTGTGTGAATTTCTCTCCCAACCAAGGCTGACACAGTACCTGACTCTGTCTGCAGCACAAGGCTTCAGATGGACAGGCCGGAGGTGGGTGGGGAGCCCCTCGGGGCTGTGGGAAGCCAGGCCCCCCTGGTCCAGGGGCCCCGACCCCGGAGGACAGGCGCGAGGCCCTGCGGTGTGGGCGGGAGTGAGGCGGGGCCCGGGCTCCCTGACTCTCGTTGTGTGGCTCACAGGTGGGGCCTGCATGTGTCTCGGGACCCCTGCCTGCCCTGGGACCCGCCCCCTTCTCCTGACCCCGAGGGGCACTGTCCATTTCCCCAGAGACCCCAGTGCTCACCATAGCCACCCCAGGATGCAGGGGCTCAGAGCAGGGGTGAGAGTGAGCCCTGTGCCTACCCCTGGGGCTGCTCAAGGGCATCACGGCAGATGGGGAAGCCAGGACAAGAGTTGGTGCCCACCATCTCCTGAGGGGGCTGTCAGGACGAGAGTTGGTGCCAACCGCCTCCGAGGGGGCTGTGGGCAGCACTTCCTTCCTCACTGGCCCCCACATGAGCATCACGAGGCAGCCGCTGCCTCTGCTTCCTGGCAGAGTGCGAGGGGGTGTCTCACCGACCGCATCCCGTGTCGCAGGTGGCTCTGGTGTCCTCTGGTCTCCGTGGACACTCATGAGAACTTGTCACCTCCCACCTGGGTCCCCCGGCGTGCAGAGGCCTCACCCAGCAGAGCTTCTGTGGGCCGTGCACACCAAGTCCCATGTTCCCTGTCTCTTGCTGTCCCCACCAGGGATGGGGGCTTGGTACTTCCTCTGCTTTGTCCCTTGCTGAGCAGCCCAGGGTCTCAGGATGGTCATCGGGGCTCCCAAACCTCCTAGGTGTACCTCAGGGCCCCGCATCCTGGCTCCTCAGCCCTCCACACTCTCCAGGGTGGAGAGACCCCCCAGAGGTTCTGCCTGCTCTAGAGGCTCTGGGTGAGTCCTGCAGCCTGCTGGGCTATTCCCTGGCATCTGGCACCTTCAGCTGATGAGGCCCAAGTATCTTTATCCAACAAAGTTATGGGGGATTTGGGGCCTATGGGGCCCCATTCTAGGAGAAGAAGCTCTTCCAGGAGAATAGGTTGGCAAACTCACATGGGGACCCGCCCCAAGATCATCACGTCCTTGTGCACAAGCTCCGGAGCCCCACCCTGAAGACAGACTCAGTGAGAAGGAGGGAAGAAGGGAAGGAGGAAAGGGGAGAGAAATGGCAACATGGATGAATGGATAGATGGATGGATGGATAGAAGGTGGACAGATGGATGGAAGATGGAAAGAGGATACAGGGATGGATGGATGGAAGGAGAATGTGTGGATGAATGGATGGGGAATGGATGGATGGATGGATGGATGGATGGATGGACAGAAGGAGGCTGTATGGATGAACGGATGGGGAATGGATGGATGGATGGATGGACGCATGCATGCATGCATGCATGGATGCATGGATGGACAGAAGGAGGCTGTATGGATAAATGGATGGGGAATGGATGCATGGATGGATGGAAGATGGGCGGAGGATGGGTGGACACACACACGCACACAGACCGTGGGGCTGAGTGACTGATAAGGGTCCAAAGAGGCTGAGGAGATGACGGGCATGAACGCACAGGCAGACGCCCAGCCTGGGGGTGGGGTGGCGAATACGCAGCGGCTGGAGTAACCCTGGTGCTCTCCCCACCACTCTGCATTCGTTCCGCGTGGTGACGCGTTTGAGTCCCAGCAGCCCTGAGAGGGCCACTGCTCTTCTTCCTGGTTACAGAGGAGGAAAGCGCGGGCGCTCCTGGTTCCCCAGTTTGCTCCAGGTCACGGGCCACAAAGGTGAGGAAGCCACCCCAAGTGTTTCTAGGCACCGAGCTGAGACCCATAGAGACACAGGGTCATGGAGGCCCCGGGGCTCAGATAAACCACAGACGTGGGGACAAGGCCGGACCCACTGACCCTCCTGTCAGTGCACAGGAGCAGTCCGACACCCTCAGGGGCAGCGAGGGAGATGTGGAGCCTGCCCCGTGGTTAGGAGAGAGCTGGAGGCTCCAGACCCTGCCCGAGCCCTGCCCGAGCCCTGCCCGAAAATACTGGCCGCCCGCCAAGGTCCACTCGTGCCTGGGCCTGAGTGCCGTCCGCTCCGGGGCCTGGGCAGTGCCCGCAGGGGACCGGCATGTGACTGTCCCACAGGGCGGTGAGGGAGCGTGGGAGCCAGTAGCCGTCGCGGGGCCAAGACGCCCCTGCCCCGCAGGTGTGGCTGAGATGGACAGCATGGGGGCGGCAGGGCACGCCGCCCGGGGGTGCGGGGTCCTGGGGGCCCACGTGGCCTCCCGAGAGTGAGGTCTTGGGAGCTGCGTGTGCATGTGTGTACGTAATGGGCACCACGGGTACGGATATACATGCATGTGTAGATGTGCTGGGGTGTGCGCCTGCCCGCACATGCAGCTGGGGGGCCCCCTGCACGTCCTGGGGGAACCCACAAGCCCCGAGGCCCCGGCGGGGTGCATGGCAGCGGCTTCAGGACCGAGGAAAGGGGCCGCTCCACAGCCTCCCGGCCGGGCCCACCAGAGCCTAGGACCCATGCTCCCCTCCAGCCTGCCCTGCGGTGCCCACACGTGCTCCCACCTCTCTGCCTCCCCCTGCCCCGCCCCTGCATCCTCACAGCCCCTCCCCTCCCACCTGCTGCTCCATCTCGCCCCGCATCCCCCAGGGCTGCTGTTTCCCCTGCTGTCTGGGGGCCGGTGGCTTCTGCGCCCCGCTGGACGGTCCTTGCTGGGCCCTGGGACAGGCTGGGGTGCTCCTGTGTGTCCCTGGCCCTGGCCCTCTCTTCCCGGGCCACAGAGGTGAGTCCACTGCTGGCCTTTGAAGCCTTGATGGGCCCTTTAGGTGGGTGTCGGGGACCGAGCTGAGATCAGGGAGCTGGATCTCTTTCCCAGGTGATGATCCCAGGCCCCTGGGGTCCCAGCGAGTCCACTCAGAGCGTGTTTGGGGATGGGGTGTCCAGGGTGGAGAGCTGCTCGCAAGGGGCCTCAGGAAAGGGGTTCCGCGTGAACCAGGCCCCCAGGTAGGGAAGCCTTTTATCCAGGAGGAGGGTCCTGTGCAGAGGGGCCTGGGATGGGGCATCTCAAACTCAGGGTCCCAAGGCCGGCCTCTGGGAGAAGGAGGGTCAGGACAGCAGAGGGGGCCCAGCGTGAGGCCTGTGTACGGAAGGGGGCGCCCACACGCCTGCCAGGCAGCCACCCAGGGCTGGGCAGCCGGAGGAGCCCAGCGGGCTGTGGGGAGGGAGCTGGGGTCGGGCGGGAGTGGGAGGTCAGGCCGCCTCCAGGAGCGGCCAGCGGACAGCAGGGGGAGCTTGGAACCCGGCTGATCTTGGCCCGCCGGACGACCTCGGCCCCGGCCCTGCCGCCCGGCCTCCCAGGAAAGGTGCTGAGGGGCCGTGGGTTCTCTTGGGCCCTCGCTGCCCCGGGGGTGACTGCCTGGGAGGCTGGGAGAGGGAAGGCACCTGTGGGAGTCCCAGGCCTTCCAGCCTCACCTGGAGACCGAGTGGGAGCCCCCAGCAGGGGCCGGAGGGACCAGCTGCCCCATGGGGAGGGAGGCAGGGAGACCTGGTGGGGTCCCTGCCAGCCGCGAGATGGGCAGTCAATGCAGGCTCGGGAGGTGTCCCTGGAGGACACCCTTGTAGCAGTGACCTCCCTGCAGCCCAGGGACTGAGAGGCGACCAAGGAGGGGACGCTGCCTGTGGGGCTGGCCCTGGAAGTGACCCATCTGCACACCCTCCAGGGGCCCTGTCTGCTCTCCCAGCTCAGGCCCAGGCGTGGGGTGCAGGCCTCGGGGCCCACCTGGCTGAGCTCAGGGCTGCCCACCCAGCTGGCCGACTGGCAGGAAAGCCTCGGACCCCCCCACCGACCCCCAGGCCTGATTGAAGGGGCTCCCGGGCATGTTGCCAGAAAGGCAGGCGGGCCCACGGGCCTGGGGAAGGGTTGGGCAGGTGGCCGCCCGGCCCACAGGGAGCAGGAGTGGCCTGGATGGCGGGTGGAGGGGGGCGGCCCAGGACCCTCCAACCAGGGGGACACCTGGACTTCTGGATCCTGAGAGAGGAGAACCCACCCAGCAGGCCTGCCCAGAGAATACGCCGGCCCCACCAGAGAGCTCAGATCAGGCCCTCACGTGGGGCCCTAGAGGGTGGGGCTCAGGTCCTGGCCCCTGTGGAGAATTCTGGGAAGCTAGGATGCTCCCCGACTCCCAGGAAGCCCCTGGGCAGGACATGGTCACACGCACAGCCCTTTACATCCTGACACGAGGTGGGAACAGTGGGGTCAGCCCCATCCAGGGCCTGCTGGGCCCCATCCCCCTGGGGCCGTCAGTCCTAGTGCCAAGGTGGGCAGTGGCCAGGGTCATGGCGGGGGCTCAGGGGTCTGCGGCCCCCAGAGGTGGCATTCCCCTGCACCCACTGGGCCTGGGCCGCCGGGGCTTGCCCCGAGCCGTTGTGGGTTCCCGTCATGCCCGGAGGTCCCCCGCCCCCCCACTTCCCAGGCAGGCAGTGGCGGGTGGGCCGGGGGCAGCCTGGGCAGGAAATGTCAGCTCCGAGGAGGGGTCTGGAATGTGAGTTCAGCCGCTGGCAGCCCGTCCGGGACACGCACGGCGGAGGGAAGGCTCTGCTGGCCGGCTCCCAAACCGAGGGTCCGCACTCTCCCCTCCGCGGCCACTCCCCGCCCCTGCCCCCACCGGTTACTGGTGCCAGCGATACCGGGGTTTGTGTTGGCTTCCAGCCAAACCCCGGAATGTGCCTGCTGGCTGCGCGGCAGCTGTTCCTGGAATCGGGGCGACAAAGCACCGCCTGTCTCGGCATCGGGGCGGACGGGGCGAGCCCGCCCAGCGCCACGCATGAATAGGGCACAGAGCCCTGGGCCGAGAATGAATGGGCTCACAGACGCCCAGACACCCGTGAATGGGCCCTGGGCGTCCAAAGACGCAGTGGAACTTGGAACCAGCCATGGGGCCCGGAGACCTGGGAAGCAGGGTGCAAACCACTCAGGGTCCGTACTGGTGAAATCCTTGGTGGAGGGACACGCGGGGTACAAACCACTCAGGGTCCGTGCTGCTGAAATCCTTGGTGGAGAGACACGCGGGGTGCAAACCACTCAGGGTCCGTGCTGCTGAAATCCTTGGTGGAGGGAGAACAGAGCCCCCCAACCTCAGACTCACAGCACATGAGACTCGGGCACTCGGGAGTGGGGTGCAGGCTGCAGGGCCCTGACACCCAGGCGAGCATTGGACATTCACGGTCAAGGGTGCCCGGAGACTCGGAGGCGCAGGGGATGAGGCACCCGCTATTACAGACATAGGGTGTAAGGGCCAAAGCCTTCCATGAACAGGGTTCACGCCCCTCAGATGCTCCAGGGACGGTGGAGGGTTCAGATTCCCAGGAAGGGGCCTGGAGTCCCTGGACCCTTGGATAGCAAGGAGCCGCCTGCCTGGAGTCACAGGCGAGCACAGTGGAGACACCAGGACAGGATAAGTGGACTCATGGAGGCCCACATGAATGGGCATCGGGCATTTCAGTGGGATTTGGAACCCCACCGGAGGCCCTGGGACGTGGGCCTGCGTGAGAGGCAGGCGGTGGGGTCTTGGCTCCCCGAGACCCTGATGAATGGAGATTCAGGCAACTGGAGAGAAGGCCTTGGGAACTGGAGGAGGATGCACATCACCTAGTGCTTCAAGCATGGCCCAGCTGAGGGGGTGGACAACAGAGGCGGACGATGGGGGCGGACGATGGAGGGGTGGACAGTGGGGGCGGATGGCCCAGAGGTCCCGGAGACAGGGGTGGCAGGGTACCCTTCAGGTTGATGGTTGGAGTCCTTGTTACCAAGGTGATCAAAGGAGTGGGATGTAGGCCACCCAGATACTCAGAAAACTGTGGGTCAGCACCGGATGGCAGGAGCCATGGGTTCTGGGGCCTGAGGCTTCACGGGAAGAGCATACAGACTGCAGCTACACCCAGAGGGTGGTGGTGGGGGGCGAGTGGTCGGGACCCCAAACAGAGGAAAGGGTGGGGAGCGTCAGAAACTGAGGGTCATGGTGACAATGCAGTGGAAGTGTTAGTCGCTAAGTCGTGGCTGACTCTTTGGGGCCCCGTGGACCATAGCCCACCAGGCTCCTCTGTCCATGGGATTCTCCAGGCAGGAATACTGGAGTGAGTAGCTGTGCCCTCCTCCAGGGGATCTTCCTTGACCCAGGGACCAAACCCGGGTTTCCTGCGTTGCAAGCAGATTCTTTACCATCTGAGCCTCTAGGGAAGCCCATGGTGACGGCACCTGGCCTGATCTATCTGGATGAATGAGTAGACCGGCCAGCCTAGGTGGGCAGGTGCAGAGGCAGGCAAAGGTACCAGCCCCCCAGGGGTGTAGAGACACACATCGTGCTGAATTCAGGCTCTGGGCTGCCAGCTGCACCAGCTGAGGCTCTGGGACGGGTCAGCCAGACCCTCTGATGGAGGAGCAGGAGACAGCCATCTCACGGGGGTGGGGTGAATGCCCAGGACTGTGTCCATGTCGTCCAATGCCCAGCAGGTGGGTGGCCAGGTGCCCAGGGTCCTGGTGTATATCGTCAGGATGACCGGATGACAAGGAACGCATCCTCGTGCTCCAGGGAATAAGGTGAGGCCCCAGGGCTCCAAACCAGAGCCTGCAAGGACTCGGCCCTGAGGTTCCCCCAGGCATTCAGTCTTAAGGGGATGTGGACTGGACAGTTCAGCTCTGCAGCAGAGTGGGACAGGGGGCCTCAGACCCCCCACTAACGGGGTACAGGACCCAGCCACTCCAACCACTGGGGTAGAGGACCCAGACACCCCGACTAAAGGGGTGCGACCCTGACACGTCTCTCAGGTGGCGTCCAGCTCTTGGGAAGCGTAGGTACAGTCCCGGACACCCGGCCACACGGTGAGCGGGCACCCAGCATGGGGATGAATGGCTTGCAGAGTGGAGACGAGGGGGAGGGGCACACGCGGGCAGGGCTGTGAGTGGGGCACAGGGCGGCCAGACCGCAGGAGCAGGGCCACGGGGCTTGACCTGGCACTCAGGCCAGTGAGAGACGTGTCGGGGGGACGGTTCGGGCACCCAGGGGGCCAACTAATGCCTACAGGCTTTCCAGGAACCAGGCAACCACAGAACAGAGAGCGCCAGTGTCCAGACCAGCAGGGAACCTGCCCCCTGCACCTTGGGTGTGAGAGGAGAGGCCTTCCGGAAGCGCAGAAGCTCAGCGTGTCTCCAGGAATCCCCAGGAGTGAGGAAAAGATGCTCGGACGGCGGCGGTGCCCCCATGAATAGATCCCCCAGGGGAACGTGAATGGGGCCCCCAAAGCCGCAGAGGAACCAGGCGTCCCAGAGGCCCTTGGGAGACGCGGTCGATGCGGGGAGGGACCCGATGCCTGGGTCACAGAGAGCCTCCGTGTTGTGACACGGGTGCTGGTGAGCAGCCCTCAGTGCACACGCAGCTGGATGCCGGGCGCAGGCTCCATCAGTCTCCAGGTGGACAGGGTGCGGTTCACCCGGATGCCCCAGGAAGCAGGGCTTGCGTCCCGGGGAGACCCCAGGCTCGGAGTCAGCAGGCAGACTCTCCACTGGAGAGGAGGTCAAGGAATCTACTCCGCGGTGCGGACCCTCGGGGGAGGGGGCAGGCCCCTCGGGTGTCCGCGTGATGCCTACAGGCCCCCTCACGCTCAGATGATGGGGTGCAGGCATCCAGATGAAGAAGATGCAGTTAGCCCAAGTTGAGGACCACTGGGCGCCCCCAGGCTGGGACCCAGAAGATGGGCACCGGTACCCCAGCCCACGGCACCCTGTGGCGAGCTGAGTGCCCGCTCCGCGCGGGTCAGCGCGGGCGGGGTGCATGCGTGCTGTCCCGGCACGTCTCATGGTTCCTTGCCAACAGCTCCCGGCTCCCCCAAGCCGGCGACTGCCATGAGTTCCAACCTCAAACATTCTCCCAGCAACCTCAAAGGAAGCATCCCGTCCAGGAGCCCCGCCAGGGTCTCCATGTGGCTCTTGGCTGCCAAGCCGCCGTCTCGGGGCCGCGGGGCTGACCTGGGGCTGCCAGCTCTGTTTGGTTTTCCCCTTCCTGCCCCGGAACCTCAGACGCCCGTCTGGCCATGGAGGCGCCCAGATCCTGGGAAAGGCACAAAGGCCCTACACAGTTGGGCTGGGGAGAGCCCCTCGAGGGGCAAACGCTGCAGGCGGGCCCCCGCGCCCCCATCACGCCCACCCACGCGCCTCGCCCCCACAGCGCAGGAGCCCCAGCAGGCCTCCTCTTGGCCCCAGAGCTGTTTCGCTGCTCCTTCCAAGCCCCCATCCCCGGGTGGGACAGGGAAAGGGACCCAGACCTTATACGGGGGAACACGTGCCCAGAGGGATGTGCACACTCCCCAGTGCCATGTGCCCCCAGAGCCACACATGACCAGCTGGGACACACATGTGCACACGCATGCGCACACATCCCGTCTGTGCTGTCCCCAAAGCAGCCTTGGCACCTGGGCCCAGGGTCCCGGAAGTCCTGCCCAACGAGCCCTGCGGGCTGGCTAAACATTAACCAGCCCCACGTCCGGCCGTGGGTTGATAATGGGTTGGGAGACACCCTGACCTGGGTGGGCCTCTCGGAGCTGGACCCGGGGAGGGACCGGCCAAGCGGGCCCAGCCCTGAGGTAGACTGGGCACAGACTTCCTCCCACAGGGCCAAAAGGCCAGAGAGAGTGGGCCTCCCTGGGCTCTGGAAGCCAGCAACAGAAGGGCCAAGAGGCCCAGGCAGTCACCAGGCCTGCTGTCCCCACTGCTTTGCGGGCCAGCAAGCTCCAGCGGATCCGGCTCTCCAAACCGAGGTGGGGCTCCCCGAAGCCCTTTGTTCTCCACACCCGGCCACCCCCCAGACCCCACCCCAAGCAGAGTTAGGACCAAAGGTGGAGGTGGGCTCAGTCAGCGCTGAGCTTCCGGTAGGGCTGCCCGGCCCAGGGCAGAGGTTGAGGCTGAGGCTGGAGGCCGGGCCCCAGGGGGAGAGTGCGTATGCCCCCCGACGTCCAGGGGAATCCTGTTCTTCTGGAAGGAGGCCCACAGAAACTTTGTTTCCGGGAAGAATCAAGCATTCCAGTTAGACCAAAGGTGGAGGGGTCAGTCAGCGCAGCTTCGGTAGGTGCCCGGCCCCAGGTTGAAGGGGAGGCCCTCCCCAGGGAGAGCTGGTATGCCCGACTGGGGGAGGACCCAGCATCACTCCTGTGGGTCCCGGGGCCCAGGGTGACCAGGAAAGGCTTCCTGGAGGAGGGGGTGCTCACTCAGGTCTCCAAGGCCAAGCAGGACGGGGAGGGGGTGGAGGTGGGAAGGTCATGGAGCAGCAGGAAAGGTTGGCAGCTGCAGGAGCAAACCGGCTTGTGCCAGGAGGTGGGGAGGAGGATGCCACCCTGCCTGGAAGGAGAGAGCAGGGTGGCCTGGAGGGAACCCTGGAGGAAGTGGCGGGGGCTGGGACTCCACTCAGGAAGGACACCAGCCCCTGCTTCCTGGGTAAAGCAGCCTCAGCACCCGGGAGGGTTTCCCCAGCAGGGCCACAGAAGGTAGACTCCAGGAGGGACTTCCTGCCTCCTGAGCGGCTGGTAGGGGAGGTACTGCCCAGGCAGGGAGGGCATCCAGAGCTGGCACGGGGACAGGGAGGGCTGAGCAGAGCCCGTGGGGCCGCCCCTGGGCCACCTGACCTCCGGAGGCCCCTGCGAGCGCCCCCCGGGACCCCGGGCCTGGAACCCAGGCTGGAGGCCCAGCAGGGCCGGGGGCGGGGGGGGGGGGGGCAGACAGCGCCACCTGGTGGCCGCGCGCGGGCCGGAACCCTAACCTCCGCAGGAGCCGGGCCCTCCAGGGGGACCCCGCGCCGGCCCAGGCCTCGGGGCCGCCGCCGCTCGTGGGAGCTGGGACCCGGCGTCCACCACAGGGCAGCTCCAGGGGCCCTGCGGGCCCGCCAGCTCCGGCCAGCCCACCCGGGCGCTCCGCCAGGCGGCCTAGTGGTCAGAGGGGCCGCCCGGTCCTGGCAGCGCCCCGAGCGCCCCCACGCTCCACCACCGCGGCCTCGCCAGCGGCCCCCTGCCAGGACCGGCTCCGTAACTGTGGGGCCCACGCAGGACTCCTGCGGCCTCTTGCTCCAAACCTTCGCTCTTCAAACCGGCAGCGGCGGGAGTCAGAGCAAGCCCGGCCTCCGCCCTGAGCCCAGCCTGCGCAGCGGCGGCCTGACGCCCCTTCCTCGTGTGGGTGGCTCCCTGGGGCTGGGCTCTGCCGCCTGCAATGGGACAGCCCCTGTGGGGATGAGACAGGCGCATTCGGGGGGAAGGGGAGACAGCCGGGCTGTGCGGCGGGACCCTCACGGCCAGGACCCCCTCCTTCAACAGGTTGGGCCGGTGCTGGGCACTGAGGCCGTTCGTTGGACGGAGGGGCCGTGTCCGGATCTAGACGGGGCCCTCTTCCGACCCTCCCCGCGCTTTGCAGCAGGGTGGGCGGGGGGCACGGAAGTGTGGGGTCCAGCTCTGACGCCTGCCTGTTCCTGGGGGGCTGGGGCTGGGCCAGGTCCTATAACCAGGCCGCCGGTGCCCCCGGGAGGAGGGGAGCCCAGGACAAGCTGTTGCGGGGAGACGCGCATGGCCTGAGGTCCCAGCGTGTGGCCGTGGGGTTCCCTGTGGGGGTCCCTGTGGGCTGCTCCTGCGCGGTGGGCTGCACCGGCCCTGCCCTCTGTCCCACCAGGAGCAGAGCCGCTGAAGGCTGGGGGGCAGGTAGCCAGGCAGGAATGCCGGCCACGCCCAGCTGCACCCTGCCCTGCTTGCCCCCACCTTGCCGTGCCCTCTGAGGCATGTCCTTTGGTCAGGACGTGCTCAGATGAGCCCCTGCCGAACCCAGGGGGTCTGACCCCCACTCTCACCCCTCCTGCACCCTGTGACCCCCCAGAGCCGCCACCCCCAAGCCCCCCAGTTGCTCTGGGACTTGTGACCCACAGTTAAACACACTCCACCTGTGTCACCAGCAAACCGTGGTGGGCTTGAGGGGCCTGGGGCCCAGGGAGAGTGGCCAGGAGGGAGGGGGCTTCCTGGAGAGAAGGTGGAAGGCTCTCGGGAGGCTGGTGGGGGCAGGGCTGGGCTGCCCAGGCTGGGCCTGCTTGGCTGGGCTGCGGGCTCAGGGTGGGTGGGTGGCCGGGAGGCTGGGCCCGCGGGGGCGAAGACGACTCTTTGGCCAGGGCCCAGCGCCTCCCTCCACCTGGTGCCGCTCGGAACTCTCGCCCTGGCCATCCCAGGCGACCTCCTTGCCCAGACAGACCGAGCTGGCTGCTGCTGGGCAGATGGGAAGGTGGGCAGAGTCCCCAGGGCCCACCCTCGTGAGTGACCTGGCTGCCTGGGGCGTTTGATCCAAGACAGCGGGGCCAGGAGATGGGGCGCCCTCCAGATGCCCACAGCGCCCGTGCCCCGGCGGGCACCACAGCCACTCCTGGGCTCATGCCAGACCTCGCCACCCCCATACCCTGTGAGTCTGGGGGCCCATGAGGGAGAGAGTGCAGATGGCCGGCTGGGTGGGGGGCCGTTGCTGTCCACAGCGAGGTCTCAGGCCGTCTCTGCACCACCCCAGGGCTCCACTGGGCACTCGTGGCCACTGCCGTCATGGCGGGCGTCCTTCTCGCATCCTGCCTGCTCTGTGCCATCTGCTGCCGCTGCCGTGGCTGCCGCAGGAAGAGGCCCAGAGACGGGGGCTGTGGTCCTGGGCAGCACCAGGCTCACCACCACCACCACCCACTTGGTGACAGGCAAGCCCCCAGCTCCCAGCTGGGCCAGGGCCGGGGCAGCCCAGGGGTGAGGCTTGGGGGCCAGCTCTGCCCCCAGGGTGGTCTGGTCTGCCCAGGGCAGAGGCGGGAGCCTTCCCCACAGGGGAGGCGACAGAGATGAGAGGGGACTTGGGCCACGGGGAGCCCAGTGGTTCTGCAGGAAGGCAGTGGCCTGAGAGGTGGATTGGGGGGCATTGTGGCCAGTCTCGCAGGGCCAAGCGGAGGGTGGCCTAGTGGCCTGGAAGTCTGCTCCGTGGCAGACCTGCTGCCTGCGGGGTGGGGGCTCTGATGGGCACAGGGTGCCTGCACAGCTGTCAGCATCCTTGCGACGCCACCCAGGTGCAGCCGGAGGTGGGTAACGTGGCATCTGGACCTGGGGTGGCCCAGCAGTGGGGGCGTCTGCAGCTGTCCCTGGAATATGACTCTGGAAGCCAGGAGGTGAGGGGCGCATTTAGGGGTCCCAGAGGATGTGTGGGATTTTGGAGGGGTGATGGGTGAAGGGTGAGCGCCCAGGGCTGGGTGGCGCAGGGCTGACCAGGCGGGGGAGGCCCTGGCTGAAACAGCCCCTGGCTCCTAGATCAGGGTGGGCCTCAAACAGGCTGTGGACCTGAGGCCCAGGGCCTCAGGCGGCACAGCAGACCCCTACGCCCGCCTGAGCCTGTCCCCGGGCGCCGGGCGCACGCACGAGACAAGGGTGCACCACGACACCCTGTGCCCCGTGTTCGAGGAGACCTGCTCCTTCCACATGAGTGAGTCGGCGCTGGGCCCGGGGGCCGGGGCGGGGCGGCCGGGTGGCTCACACCCCTCCCGCAGGTGCCGCCCGCCGAACTGCCCCGGACCGCCCTGCGCGTGGTGCTCCTGGACCACAGGCGCTTCTCCCAGCACCAGGCGCTGGGCACGCTCAGACTGCTGCTGGGCACCGTGGACCTGCAGCATGTGCTGGAGCTCTGGCGCCCACTGGGCCCACCCTCCGCGGCCGAGGTGAGCCCGCCCCCCGGACCCCCGCCCGGCCCAGCCCCGTGTGCTGCGGGGAGCTGAGGCCTCTCGTGCTGCCCGCAGCCTGAGCAGATAGAGGAGCTGTGCTTCTCGCTCCGCTACTCGTCCGGCTCGGGCCGGCTGACTGTGGTCGTGCTGGAGGCCCGAGGCCTAAGCCCGGTGCTGGCAGGTGAGAGCTGGACCTGCCCCTCCACGTGGACAGAGGAAACCCAGGGCTCAGCCCTCAGACCTGGGAGGCCATCTGACCCCTTTCACTCGCCCAGACCCCTACGTGAAGGTCCAGCTCATACTGAACCAGAGGAAGTGGAAGAAGAGAAAGACGTCGGCAAGGAAGGGCACGGCCACCCCTTACTTCAACGAGGCCTTCACCTTCCTCGTACCCTTCAGCCAGATCCAGGTGGGCTGCCTGGAGGAGGGTGCGGGGGACCTCACTCAGGACCAAACTGACCGCTTTCTCCCCCTCCTCTGACACCCGTGCTTCTACCCAGAGTGTGGATCTGGTGCTGGCCGTCTGGGCCCGGGGCACACAGCTGCGGGCCGAGCGTGTGGGCAAGGTGCTTCTGGGCTCCCGGGCCTCTGGTCAGCCCCTCCAGCACTGGGCGGACATGCTGGCCCAGGCCCGGCGGCCCGTCACCCAATGGCACCGCCTGCAGCCGGCCAGGGAGGTGGACCAGGCCCTGGCCTTGCAGTCCCGCCGGCGTCTGCCCTTGCCTGGCTTCTGAGGGCAGCCCTGGGCCTCAGTCTCCCCGTGCGGGCTGTCCCGGGGCCCGCCGTAATAAATGCCTTCCCCCTGCACTCTGTCCTTCCTGTTCTCCGCAGGCACGGCAGGGTTGGGGGCTCCTGACACCGCCACGGCCCTCTCGCGAACGAGGAGAGGGTCTCCTCTCATGGCTCAGCCAGGCCTTGAGGCCTCTGACTGGCTCCCGACCCCTGAGTGAAAGCAAAGGGGCCCCTCCAGGCCTGTTGGGGATGATCCTGGAGATGGGCCCGCATTGTGACTAGAGAGTTAGGGATGGGGCCCTGGGGACACAGTGGGCAAGAGGGAGATGTTTGGGGCGGTGGAGACAGTGGATGGAGGGAACCCCAATTCCTGGGGCCACCCCAGCCCCCCACAAAGCCCCCAAACCGATTGGACGGTGGTGCCGGGCCTCCCGTGCACGCGCAGCAGGGGGCAGTAGACGCCTGCAGAAGCCACCCCGGGGCCTTTGGGGGCTCAGCCTGGCCCAGAAAGCGGCTCTAATCCCCACACATCTGGACGGCTTTAGCTCTCCCTGACCCTCCCCATGGCCGAGAACCCCCAGCTTGGAGGATGCCAAGTCATGGTCGTCCGGATGCCTCTGCTGGGCGGGGGCCAGGGCGGGGGGCTGCGGGCCCGGGGCTGGGGTGAGGAGGGCAGTGCTGGGCCTGCCTGAGCAGCCAAGCAGGCCCCGGGCCCCCTCGGATCAGGGAGAGGCTCCCAGATGGGTGGCGGCGAAATCCTGGGTTGGAAGGGTGTGTTCCGAGCTGTGCGGGGAGCCAGCCCACGGCAGGGCGGGCGGGCAAGGCTGCATGTCCATCTGGGACCTCCCGTCCCACTCTGGGAGGAAGGTGGGGTCCCGCCCCTGGAGGGCAGTCCCCCTACCCTCGGCCCAGAGCCCCCAGAGGCCGTGTCTGGGGTCCGGCCTTGCCCCCAGCCAGCCTGAGGCAGGGAGCGTGTGAGCAGCTCATGCCCAGCCGCCCACTGGGCTAGAGGGGACAGTGGTCAGCAGAGTGCGAGCGGGCCCAGAGGCCTGGGGAAACCCAGAGTGGACCCTGACGCTGGGCAGACGGGGCTGGGCCGTAGTGACCCCTTGGCTGACCCCTGAGCTGGGCACCACAGCTGCTGAGGCCGTCATGCTGTCCTCGGGCTCCTTGCAAGATACGAGGAAGGCGACTCGAAGTCGTCACCTAGCCCTAAATAGACCAACTCAGCCTCAGCACCCCCTCCCAAGACTTCTTGGCCTGGACGGCATCAGCAGCGGCGGGGCCGGGCCAGGCGGCCTGGGCAGGTGGGGAGGTCCCTGTGCCCCCATTGGTCTGGGGAGGCCTCCATGCCCTTTCTGAGCAGGGGCCCAGCCCGGGGGAGGCCATTTATAGCCCTCCCCCGACCCACCAGGCCGACTTGCCACTGCCGGCCTGACCTCGGCCCCAGCACCGCTGCCCAGACGCGAGGTGAGGCCGGCCCAGCCCTCTGAGGCCAGCATGGGTGCTGCTGGAGCGCGCCCGCAGAGGGACTTCTCAGGGGCCAGGGTGGGGGTCCGGGGTCGGGAGGCTTCCGCAGAGCAGAGGGCTGCAGGGAGATGCCCCTGGAGGGGGCTGGCGTGGCGCGGGGTCCCGGATGGCACGGAGACGGCCAGGCCTCAGCTCTGGGCCGTGGGGAGGGGACTTCACGGCATGAGGGACCCCAGGCCCTACTGGGGGGCAGCGTCTTGTGTGCACTTAGGCCAGAAGCCGAAGGAGCGAAGCTAAAAATAACTGGCGGCTCAGGCGGCCACCTGTGCTGGCCAGACCCACCCTCCCGTGGGGACAGCTGCAGCGACTCCGGGCCCGCGGGGACATTTCGGGCACACTTTCTCCTCTTACTGCTCCCCCCTCCCCGGGGAATTCCAAGACGTGATCCTGAGGGAGGTGGGGGTGGGGGGCGGGCTGGTGCTCCCTCCCGCTGGGTACAGGGCAGGCGGGCAGGGGCCCTGACCCCTCACCTTTCTCTCCCACAGGCTATCGACGCAGGACCGCACGATGGGGGAGTAAGTGTAACCCCCAGCCCGCTGCCCCCGGGCCCCCCGCCCCCCAGCGCTGGGTGGGGGTCTCCGCGTGTCCCCACCTGGCCACCCCATGTGCCCACCCGCCCCATCGCACAGCCCCATGGCCCTAACCTCTCTTCTCTCTCCCTCACCCCCCGCCCGCCCTCCTGGGACAGTGAGGAGGTGAGTACTGGCTTGGGGGTGAAACAGGGAGGGGATGGCACCCCCAAGTCAGGAGAGCCTGGGGCTGGAGCTCCGAGGCCCGGGGAGACTGCCTGTCACCCTGTGGGTGAAACTGCCCCACCCCACCCACGGAGACACCGACAAACAGAGGAAGTGGCCTCCCTGCTGGCCCCTCCCACGGGGCAGGGGAAGTGGGGCTGCGGGCCTGGCCACCGGGGAATCGCTTCTTCTTCCTGACGGCTGCTCCCCGCCCCCACCCCCTGGGCCCGAGGGTCTCCTCTGCCTTCCTTCCGGCTTCCCTGTCTGAAGTCTCTTCTCCAGACCCCAGGCCTCCCAACCAGAAGGGCCGCCCCAGCAAAGGGTCACCACGTGGCACCGTGTCCCGGGCCGCTGTCCCCTCACCAGGCCCAGGCCCTGCCATCCCTTGGGCAGGATGCAGGGCTGGCCGGGTGGGCATGGAAGGGTGTGGGGTGCCGGGACCCCCTGCCTCGGCCGGTCCTGACTGCGCCTTCTCTCCCCTGCCCTGCAGAAGCGCCACAGGGCCATCACGGCCCGCAGGCAGCACCTGAAGGTAGGTGCTGGCCTGGGGGGGGCCACCCGGGGGGTCTGTGGCCTGGCCAGCCGCGGCCTCTCACCGCCCGCTGCCCCCCGGCCCACCCCCAGAGCGTCATGCTGCAGATTGCAGCCACCGAGCTGGAGAAGGAGGAGGGCCGCCGGGAGGCAGAGAAGCAGAACTACCTGTCGGGAGCACTGCCCGCCGCTGCACCTGCCGGGCTCCATGTCTGAAGTGCAGGTATCGGCCCCCTCCCGCACCGTGGGCCCCGTCCCTCGACTGGCCTGGCCTCCCCAGGGGTCGGGAGGACGTGCGGGGTGGTCAGGGCGGGAGGAGGCCAAGCGTGGGCTTGCCCACCCACCCACCCACCCGCGACCTCCGCCGCCAGGAGCTCTGCAGGCAGCTGCACGCCAAGATCGACGCGGCTGAGGAGGAGAAGTACGACATGGAGGTGAAGGTGCAGAAGAGCACCAAGGAGGTGAGCGGCGGTGGGAGGCGGAGGGGGCTGGGGTGGGGGGCGCGTGGTGGGAGGTGGAGGGGGGCCAGGGTGGGGGGCATGCAGTTGCCCCGATGGCGGGACCCAGCCCCTGCCGCTGCCGCCGCCCAGCCTTGCCGCCCACCCTGCAGCTGGAGGACATGAACCAGAAGCTGTTCGACCTGAGGGGCAAGTTCAAGAGGCCCCCGCTGCGCCGTGTGCGCATGTCAGCCGACGCCATGCTGAAGGCGCTGCTGGGCTCCAAGCACAAGGTGTGCATGGACCTGCGGGCCAACCTCAAGCAGGTCAAGAAGGAGGACACCGAGAAGGTAGGGTGCCCCCCGTGGGTGGCTCAGCCCCGGGGCCAGCCTGCGGGGCTGGACGTGTAGGGACAGGGAGGCGGGGCGCGGGCCTAAGCCCTGTCCTTCTCCCTGCAGGAGCGCGACCTGCGGGATGTGGGCGACTGGAGGAAGAACATCGAGGAGAAGTCAGGCATGGAGGGCCGCAAGAAGATGTTTGAGACCGAGTCCTAGGCCCCTCACCCCCGGCCGCCACCCGGCGCCCCTGCAGCCCGGGGGGCCCCGAGGCCGGCTTGGCGCCTGTCAATAAAGGATTCTAATCCGCATGTCTGCTCCTTGCGGCTCTGGTCTGGCGCAGCCCCAGCCTCTGTCCACAGGCTGCCCTGGGAAGGCCCTGAGCCTGTGCCTGGGCTTGGCGTGGGGGAGCCACTTGCAGGCTTTGGGGGTCCCAGCTGTCCTGGGGGTCAGTCTCTAGGCCAGGAGCCCTCCTCCTCGCCCACCACCTGGAGCAGCCGGGTGCCGCCGGCGGTCAGACCCCCAGGCCTGGACACGGGTGGCCGGAGCCGTTTCAGAGCAACACCCTGAGATGACCGTGCGTCTGTTGCCGCTATTGTCACAAAGGCCCCCTCGAGGCCCAGAGACACTGTCTTTGAGGTCCCGGTCCATGCAGGGGCCTGGGGGCCTCCCTCCCCACACAGGCAGCCCGTTCGTCCCAGCTGCCCCTCCCCAGACCCCAGGCCCCCAGAGGGGCTTGGGGGGTGGTCCTGGACCAGACTCCTGGGGGTCTGGAGGGGCTGGGGTCTGTCTCCCAGCAGACAGAACAAAGCAGCCCCGCACTAGGCCCAGCAGGAGGGCTGGCCTCTCCTTCCTGCGGGCCCCTGGCCCTGGCCACCCCATCAGGTGACGATGTCCCTGGCAGGCCCAGACAGGACTGGCACAACAAGGCCGCCTTCAGCCTCCTCCTGAGGGATGATGGCGTGGTCAACGAAGGTCCCACACTCAGATCTCTGGTGGGGAGCCAGGGAGGCCAGGTCGCAGTGGTGATGGAGTGGCTGTCCACCCTGCCCTTGCCCTTGGGAGGCCCCCGCGATTGATGTGCAGGGGCCTGGAGCCTTGAGCCTTGAGGGAGGGACATGAGCCCGCCCGAGGCCTTGGCCAGTGCCGCTGCCTGGCCCTGCTGCTGCAGCATGGGGACCGGGCTCCGTCCTGCAGAGCACCTTCCTGCGGGCCCTCCTGCTTGACTACCCTGCCGCTCAGGTGGTCCCAGCAAGCCCTCGGCCCCGTCCTGGCCCTCCGGCTGAGTCTCGCAGAGTGCAGAGCCCGGCGCGGGCAGGTGACAGGCAGTGGGCTCCAGGACTGAGTGGGCTGCAGTGGCCAGAGCCCCTAGTGACGGAGGTGGTACCTGCCCCCCACCCCACCAAGTGAACCCAGCAACTATGCAGGGAAATGGGTCCTGACTCTATCCCCGGGGCTGGGGGCGGGGCACCCCAGGGATGTGACCCCCACAGGCGGGACCCGACTCCAACGGGTTTGGGGAATGATCTTCTTGCAAGCAAATGTCCAACACGAGGTTCCAGAGAGTGATTCCCTGGGCTGGGGGGTAGGTGGGGGGTGACGTTGTACTTTTGGGGCAGGACAGTAGACTTATAGGTGTGTGTGTGTGTGCTCAGTCGTGTCCAACTCTTTGCGACCCTGTGGACTGTAGCCTGCCAGGCTCCTCTGTTCATGGAATTCTCCAGGGAAGAATACTGGAGTGGGTAGCCATTCCCTTCTCCAGAAGATCTTCCCAACCCAGGAACTGAAGCCATGTCTCTTGCATTGGAGGCGAATTCTTTACCGTCCGAGCCACCTGGGAAGCACCCAGACTTGTGGGCGCTTGTTCTGTTTTCCAACCAACGAATGACGTGACAGAGGACCATGTGAACCAAGCAAACCGGCAAACACCCACCCAGGGCAGCCCGGCGGGCTCCACGCCCCTCTGCGGCCCTCTGAGGGTGGCACAGCTGGGTGGCCTCAGTGTCCCTGCAGCCATGTGGACATGGGGCCAATCGGGGAAGCACGTCGTCCAGCAGCGGGCAAGTGTTGAGGGCTCTGCCTTCTAGAAAGTTCTCTGTAGCATGGAGAATGGCCGAGGCTGGAGGCAGGAAGGGAGCCATTGTCACCTCCTGGGGGCGGCGGGAGAGCGGCAGTGGGGGGAGAGAGATTTGAGAGGCAGAGCCCCCAGGATGCAGTGAACCAGGGAGACGGGGCACCCAGGCCTGTGCTCAGAGCAGGTGAGGGGCTGGCTCTGCGGGGGGAGGACGTGGCTGCTCCCAGACAGACAGCTGGGTGCAGGGGTCTGGGCTTAAGACGGGGTCTGAGCATCCTCAGTGCTGGGTAAAGTCCCTGACAACAGGTGAGGGGAGGCAGTGACTCCTGGAGTGTCCGAGCTGGACACTGCCCGGGAAGGACCCCCGAAGGCAGGAGGAGGCGGCAAGACGTGCCAGGGGACGTGCCCCTCCCTGGGGGTGATGCTGGAGGTCAGGGAGGGACGCAGCCACAGCAAGCCCCAGGGGACCTGGCTCGGCTGGGCTGGGTGAGGCTGGCAGAGACTGGCTGGATGCTCCTGGGTGGTGTGGGATGTGTACGGGTTTGGGCCTGCAGCTCGCTCCATCCTGCTCCTGCAAGGGTGCCCAGACACCTGGGGCCTTGGTCTCTACACTGTCCTCCAGGAAGGGACCAGGGCTCAGGGGCGAACAGCTGGGCACAGGGGCCGTGGGTGCACAGAGAGCCTGGACCATTTCGGCGCCAGAAAGGAAGAGGGCAGAGCGAAGACAGAGCGAAGCAAATGAGGGCGGTGGGTTGGTGGGCACGCGGTGGCCGGTGGGAGCTCAGCGGTGGACTGAGGTCGGTGTCTGCCCTGTGGTCAGGGGAGAGGGCTGCTCCCGTTCTAGCAAAGAGACTGTGAGTCCCTAGGAGTAGAGAAGTCCGGAAGGTGACGGAGAGACGGCAGGTGACGGGGCTGAGGATGCACAGGGGCTCTGACGGTCAGTCTTGAAACTTTTCTGTCGGCCTGAAATAATTTCCTCCCAATTAAACCTTTTTTTAAAAAATAAGTCAAACCAAGAAAACTCTTAAACAATGGCAAAATGGTTGTTCTTCATTCACTCAGTCATGTCCAACTCTTTGAGACCCCATGGACTGCAGCACGCCAGGCTTCCCTGTCCTTCACTATCTCCTGGACTTTGCTCAAATTCATGTCCATCGAATCAGTGATGCCATCCGACCATCTTGTTCTCTGTTGCCCCCTTCTCTTTCCCAGCATCAGGGTCTTTTCCAATGTGTCAGCTCTTTGCATCAGGTGACCAAAGTAGTGTTGCTTCAGTCCTTTCAATGAATATTCAGGATTAACTTCCTTTAGGATTGACTGGTTTGATCTCCTTGCTGTCCAAGGGACTCTCAAAAGTCCTCTCCAGCACCACAGTTTGAAAACGTCAATTGTTCGTCACTCAGCCTTCTTTATGATCTGACTCACATCAGTACATGACTACTGGAAAATTCATGGCTTTGACCATATGGACCTTTATCGGGAAAGTGATGTGTCTACTTCTTAATACACTGTCTAGGTTTGTCTAACTGTTCTTCCAAGGAATAAGCATCTTTCAATTCCACGGCTGCAGTCACCATCTGCAGTGATTTTGGAGCCGAAGAAAATAAAGTCTGTCACTTGATGATGGGAGGCGGGAGACCCAGACGGGGGTCTCGGGAGGGTCCCAGGCCCACCCTTCTTCAGCAGGTCGGGTGAGTGTGGTGGGCCAAGGAGACAAGGCAGTTTGGGAGGTGCCAGCCTCTGGGATGGGATGCTGCCAGGGGTCCACTCGGAAGTGGACAGAGCCCTGTGGATAGGACGGGCTGTGGTCCCTGGGTTCCCTGCACCTGTGAGACAGGTGTCCCCACCCCATTCACCTGTACTCTCACCTGGCCAAGGGAAAGCCAGGGCAGTGTCCACCTGGAGGGCCCGTGGGGTTTCACCTCTGTAGCTTTGCCCCTGGCAACCTGTCCACATCTGTCCCCTCTGGTCCCCAAATACCAGCTTCATCTGGGCCCAGACCTGCTCCCCCTCCAGCTCCAGCCCTGGGCCTCCTTGTCACCCTCCTTCCTGACCTCCACACACTCCCCCTCACAGCGGTTTGGCTTCAGTCTACCCAACTACGAAATGGGTTTGCAGGTGAGTATACCTGCTTCACAGGACGGACAGGTGAGGACTGAGCTCTGACTCCTTCTGGGAGTCCTCCCAGCTTCCCCAGTCACTCCTCTATGACACACTCGCCTCAGCACCAGGCCGGGAAGTCTCTCCAGACTCCCACCTTCCACCTCCACCAAGAAGCCTTCTGTGAGCCCACGGGGCTGAGGGCACACGGTCCGGGCCATGATGATCTTGTGTAGAGGGGAGATACCCTCAGCTGGGGAAGGAGTTTGCATGCCCACTGTCCACACTGGGCTCCCAAGGCTCTGCTCATGTCTGGCCCCACCTCCAGACCACCCCATCACCAGTGTCCTTGCTGGACTCCTGGCCTTCGTCCTCCATTGTTCTGGGAGGCCTGGGGAAGACCCCCAGACAGCCTCTCCCCACTCAGAATCAAGATGGCTGGGACAAATAGCAGTAACCTCAGATACGAAGATGATAGCACTCTAATGGTGGTGTCATGGACCCTCCACCTGGACCCCTTCATGGCCAGCCTGGGGGCCTTCCTAACCTGTGGCTTCTCGTGGCTTCTCCTGCTTCCGAAGCCCTGGGGGTTATTCTTTAGTCGCTAAGTCATGTCCGACTCAGGGACCCCGTGGACCGCAGCACGCAAGGCTCTACTGTCCTCACCGTCTCCTGGAGTCTGTTTAAACTCATGTCCGTTGAGTCGGTGACGCCATCCCACCATCTCATCCTCTACTGCCCCCTTCCCCTTTTGCCTTCAATCGTTCCCAACATCACGTCTTTTCCAACGAGTTGGCTCTTGGCATCAGGTGGCCAAATATCAGAGTTTTAGCTTCAGCATCTGTCCTTCCAATGAATACTCAGGGTTGGTTTCCAAGGGACTCTCAAGAGCTTTTTCCAGCACCACAGTTTGAAAGCATCAGTTCTTCGGTGTTTGGCCTTTTTTATGGTCCAACTCTCACATCCGCACATGACTATTTGAAAAACCATAGCGTTGACTATTCAGACCTTTGTCACCAAAGTGATGTCTCTGCTTTTCAATACACTGTCGATTTGTCATGTTTCCTTTCAAGAAGCAAGTGTCTTCTAAGTTCATGGCTGCAGTTACCATCTGCAGTGATTTCAAGCCCAAGAAAAGAAAATCAGCCACTGCTTCTACTTTTCCGCCTTCTATTTGCCATGAAGAGATGGGACTGGATGCCATGGTCTTCATTTTTTGAATGTTGAGTTCTAAGTCAGCTTTTTTACCCTCCTCTTTCACCCTCATCAAGAGGCTCTCCAGTTCTTCTCTTTCTGCCATTAGAGTGGTATCATCTGCATATCTGAGGTTGTTGATATTTCTCCAGGCAATCCTGATTCCAGCTTGTGCTTCATCCAGCCCGGCATTTCACTGGTTGTACTCAGAATATGAGTTAAATAAGCAAGGTGACGCTATACGGCCTTGATGTACTCCTTTCTCGATTTTTAACCAGTCCGTTGTTCCACGTCCAGTTCTAACTGTTTCTTCTTGATCTGCATACAGGTTTCTCGGGAGACAGATAAGGCAGTCTGGTATTCCCATCTCTTTAAGAATTTTCCACAGTTTGTTGTAATCCACACAGTCAAAGGCCTTCTTGTAGTCAATGAAGCAGAAGTAGATGTTTTTCTGGAATTCCTGTGTTTTTTCTATGAGCCAACGAATGTTGGCCATCTGATCTCTGGTTCCTCTACCTTTTCTAAAGCTCATACGTCCGGAAGATTTTGGTTCATGTACTGCTAAAGCCTAGCTTGGAGGATTTTGAGCATGACCTTGCTAGCATGTGACATGAGCACAACTGTGTAGTTTACACATTCTTTGGCTTTCTGGCAACTCCAGGCTAAGCTGCCTCCCTTCCAGGGAGACCCAGCCAGGTGCCCAGGGGTCCCAGCTGCACCCCTCGGCCTGACCCCCAGCCCCCACCAGGGGTCACGTGTGTGCGCAGACACCCTTATCTCTTCCCCCATCCCCTCCACCCTCACCTGTCTCCTCCGACGGCTCCTGTAGCCCCCCTGCCGCCCCTGGGTCCCCACCTGACCTGGCCTCTCAGTGCGACTGCTCGGTGTGGACACACCCTGTCTGCCCGGCAGTCATCCTCCCTGGCCTCCCTCTGGGCTGTCCCCTCCCCCTTGCAGATTCCCTGTCCCTTTCTGTCCCCAGGCCAGACCCCAGGGCCCAGCTCACCTGATGCGGGAGCACGTAGCAGTGCGGGGGTTGGGGGGAGAGCTGCACCACCAAACCCCAAACGAAGCTCCTCCCCAAGTAAAGCCCACCCAGCACTGCACACCCTCGCAGGCGAGGAAGCCTGAGCGCATGATGAGGGTCACGGGGCAGCTGAAGAGCCCAGGCCTCCCTCCGGCCTGCTCACCACCGGCCGTCTCTCTCCCGGCATCTCCCCGCTGTGCTCACACCCACATAAACCCCCTAGGATGCCTCTGCTAGGGTTTCCACAGTCGGCATCCATGTCCGGACCCTCTCGAGACCCGACCTTCTCCGGCTTCCTGTCTGTGCTTGCCGATGCCACACATGGGTCCCCAGCACCTCCAGGCACCCCGACTTCTCATCCCCTGTCCCCAGCCTCCCTCGTGGTCTCTCCACCCCTCCCCTGCCAACCGGGGCTCCGAGGTCCTCAGAGGAGGGGCCTGGGGCCCCAGGATGAGTGCGGGCCCCCTCCCCTCCCACCTAGACGGGGCTGGGAATGAAACGCTCTTGGCGCTGAGCCCCCGAGGTGTGGGGCTGTTTGTTACAGCAGCTCCTTCCTTCCCTGACGGGCACATCCCTGAGTCAGTGTCCTGGGCAAGGACGAAGGAGAAGCACAGCCCGGCAACTCCAACAGCAGGACTCACGTCTCCAGTCCTGGAGTCCGGAATCCCAGACCTGGGGGTGGGGGGTGGGGGCTGGTCCTCCTGAGGCCTCCCCCTGGGCGTGCGGACGGCTGTCTCCTCCCCGTGTCCTCCAGGGTCGCTCTCTGCGTGTGTCTGAGCCCTGACCGCCTCTTCCTAAAGGACACCATCAGCGCTCCAGCCGGATCAGACGTGCGTCACCCTCTTCTGCCTTGACCTGTCCCTGCGCCGACCGCTTCCCTGTTCTTGACCCCTGCTCCTCACTCACCCCACCCTCTCTCTCATTCACCACCCCCGCGCCCAGCGTCTCATCACCAGTAACTGGAGGGTGTGGTCCTGACACTGCTTTCCCCGGGGACCTGTCTCACCTGGGCCTCGGAGGCCACCTCGTCCTGGCCCAGCCTCCCTGGGGTGGTCTGCCTGAGTGTCTCACAGGCAGCGTCCATGCATCTGGGCCCCTCTGCCCCCTTTTGCCTCGCCTAGACCCCCTCCTGGCCAGCCCCTCAGACCTGCACACCTCGACTCAGCACTTCAGGGGCCAGAAGCCTCCCTGGTGACCACCCCGCCCTCCTGCAGGACTCAGTGCTTCCCTCGGTCCTTCTCTGTATCACTGGAGACCGCGCCGGGCCAGGAGCAAGGGGGCTGAGCATGGCCTCGGCCCTCCTGAAGGCCCTGCTGGAGTCTGTGTGATCGACAGCGTGTCTGCTTCCTGGGTGGACCCTGAGCTCTTCCGAGGAAGGCCAGCTCTCCTCACCTGCCACCCAGTGGGGCACAGGGACCCTCGGGCTCAGACACCGGGTCCCCAGTGGTGCAGTCTGCTTCGCCCACGTGGGCTGGACCCGGCCGAGTGGAGGAGAGGGGTGGCATCTCTGCCTGACGCTGTGAGGTTCTAGCACACACACACAGAGACGGGGTGAAGGGAGCAGGGGAGGCTGGAGGCATGGTCAGCAGCGACCCGGCCCTGGGACTTGGGGGGCAGCTGAACTTGGAGTCGGGCAGAGCCTCAGGGCAGGAGCTGGACCTTGGGAGGGGAGAGGGTGGCAGAGCGAGATGAGGCCAAGGAGGAGGAATCCGGTGAGCGGAGGGACGCTGCCCCTGCGGGCCCCAGAGTCCCAGGGCATCCTCGGGCATGGCTGCCATGGGCCCTCACTCCCAGGAGTGGAAACGGGGTGTCTCCCACCCTCCAGCCTCAGCGAGTGTCGGGGCTTCTTTGCTCGACACAGCGGGAGGCAGGGGTGTGAGCATCCCGGAGCGGCTCCCACACCTCCCGTCCTGGAGCCTGAAGGCGGGGACCCAGTTGTCACAGGGGTTCCTCCTGGCCCCTCCCCAGCGGCTGGTGGTTTCCTGGGGCTTTTCGGTTTGAGACGCACCACCCCCACCTCGCTTTCATCTTTGGTTGGCGTCTCCCGACAGGAGAGTCTGCCTCCAAGTTTCCCCTTTTTGTAAGGACATTGGTCATCCTGAATTATGACCTAGTGATCTCATCTTAACTGATTGCGTCTACAATGACCCTATTTCCAAATAAGGTCCTGTTCTGGGGTGCTGGCCAGCAGGACTCCAGCCTACGGATTTGGGGACACAGTTCAACCCTCCCCAGGAGGGCTCCGTTGTTTCTGGGCCTTCGAGAATGGGGATGGGCAGAGAGGGCACGCTGTGGAGGGCCCCGGGGCGGGTGAACGCTTGGTGGTGTGGGCCAGTCCCGAGTCCCCCGGCTGTGGGGGCTGGCAGAGTCCAGGGGCAACAGAGACCCCAACAGTTCAGGAAAGTAAAGAAAACCATGAGCGAACACGGGGGGGTGAAGGGGCACCTGCAGACCGGGCAGATTCTGCTGGGCCCTACAGGTCTGGAGAGCAGGGACCAGCGAGGGGCGAGCCAGGCGCTGGCCCAAGGCTTGGGAAAGGGGACCACGCTCTGGGAGAGCACCCAGGAGACGCCACCTGGGGAGGTCACCACGCTTAACGTGGAGGCTTAGGGACCAGGACAGTGCTCTCTGCCTGGGAACGCCAGCTGTGCAGAGGTGGACTTCGAGGCCAGGACTGTGGGGACATCAGCCGTGCAGAGGTGGACTTCGAGGCCGGGACTTCAGGGACACCAGCCGTGCAGCGGGGGAACTTCGAGGCCGGGACTGCAGGCGGGAGGGGGGGCTCCTGTGCGGGGTCACAGCCCCCACACCCTGCACCTCGGTCTCACCTCTGCCTCTGGGCCCTCCAGGCCCCTGCAACTTGCTTAACGCTTCCTGGTGACTAGTGTTTTTTCTCTTCTCCTCTTGCAGCAACAGATTAGAAAACAACAACCCACCCCCAGCCCCGATGCGCTCCAAACCTCAACCTGCAGCCGGAAGGGGGAAGTGAAACCCGGCTGGGGGTGGGGGCTCTGGGGCGGCTGCCCCAGGAAGTGCCCAGAGCTGCAGCTCACACGCACAGCGAGGACTGATGGCGGAGGCTCCCAGCCACCCTGGCTCCGAGGAGCGGCAGGAGCTGCTGGCAGAAGACACAGGGTAAGGCCCAGACCAGGCCGCACAAGCCTTTGCATCCACACGTTGTGCGGCCGCACTTAACCTGAAGTCTGCGGCACCACGGGGCCTGGATGAGCCTCGCAGGCTGCAGGGTGTCTTCCTGGGGCCCCGTCCCCACCCCCACCCCACCCCCCGGGGCAGCTAGATGCCTCTTCTGTCTGCCTCTGCAGCTGGGCCTCGCCGGGAGAGGTGGGTTCACCCATCCGCCAGTGGGAAGTGAACTGGGCTCCAGGCAGGCTGGATGCCCAGGGAAGAGCCCGGGCCTCCGGCCGGCAGGGCGGAAACCGTGAGGGCAGGAGGTGGGGCAGGCCCCGTCCAGAAAGCCTGGCCAACAGTGGGTGCTCAGCCTCGGGACCCTCAAAGCCTGTGCTGGGAGCCCGGCTGGGCCTTCTCCCAGGCCGCCCCGCCGGGGGTGAGGAGGCAGAGGGCGCTGAAGTTTCTGAGCGCCCGGCAGGCGGTGGGATGTGAAGGGCCGAGCGGGCTTCAGGTGGTCCGCGTGTGGGCACAGCTGGAGCTGGGAGGGGATGCTGGGTGACCCGGGCGTCTGCAGGAGGCAGCTGGGCCCTGAGAGGGGGGTGAGGAGGGGGTCTTTGGCTGTGGGGGTCTGACTGTCTCAGGGTGCAGGGGCTGGACACGGGAGTGGCCAAGGCCCGTGGATGGACAGACGTCCTGACGGTCAGGGTGTGGGCAGCCGTGTGGAGAGAGACCACAGGCCCAGCCGGAGGACGGCAGAAAGGAAGAGGGGCCTCAGAACAGAGGGGTGGGGATGAGATGCTCAGAGCCACAGGATTGAAATGGAGCCGACCAGCTGCCCCCCCACTCGCTCCAGAGCTGCTGTGGGGGGCGGCCGAAGGGAGAGCGAGCCGGCCCACTGGGACCCCCGCTGGCCAAGCCACCGCAGGCCGGGGTCCCCGCAGCCTCAGGCTTTCCTTGCAAAGTGCATTCTGCCCCTAGCTCTTGCCTGGGAGGCTGGAGGCAGTGGTACCCGGTTTCCACGGTGATGCTTTTATTGCCGAGGAAGGGAGGCTGGAGCTGCCTGTGAGGCGCACGAGCCGGCAGGTGAGGGAGGCGCAAGGGCGTCTCCTCCCGGCCAAGTTCCATGGGGAGCCCTGGGGTGGGGGCTTAGGGCTGAGTCCTGGGGGCCAGGGCGGCTGGGCAGCAGCCAGGCAGCCGGGGTCTGGGGGGGGCCAAGGCGTGTGTGCCCGCCCCGGGCAGGGGGGTGCCGGGTAGGACCCGCCGCTTGCTGCAGAGGAGGGGAGGGAGGCGTGACCCAGGCTTGGTGCCCCAAGGAGATGGCCTGTCCTCCTGCAGAGGCCAGCACGCCGCATGGAGCAGGTGATGGGAACAGCTGTGTCCTCGCTCGGAAATGGCTCTTCACGTCAGCACCGCCCGGCCCGGGCACCCGTGCGCCTCCGGCCGCCCCATGCCCATAGAAGGGCATGGCTTGCGTGGCCTGGCAGGGGCCTGCCTGCTCCTTGGCCCCATCCTTGACCCAACTCCCCCCCAGCTGTCGCGCATGCGGAGGAGAGGGGGCGATGGAGGGCATGGCCACCAGCCCCGGGCCAGGTGGCTCGCTGGGGCCTGTCCCCGGGGCGCGGGCTGCACCCGCTCGGGGTCTGTCGGGAGCTTGGCGAGAGGACCAGTGGAGAGACACCCCCGGCCCTGGAGCCAGGCGCCCCCGTGACACCCACCCCACAGCACGGTGCGCGTCCTGACCTTTCAGAGTGAAACTGAGACCTGGGGGTTGGGGGGGAGTGGTTCTCGTTTCACAAGGGGACGGAGAGAAGAAGCGGGGATTTTCCTGTCCGGGTTGAGAGAGAAGTCCCCGACGCCCAGGCAGGGGACCTGCGGCTGGGAAACCCCTCCCAGGGGCCCCCCGGAGGGCCAGGGTCTGCTGGGGCAGAGATCAGAGCCCAGAGATGGCCGAGATCTGTCTCCCAGTCTCCATTCGCCGCCCACAGCAGAGCTGTCAGGTCTGTGGGTCCAGGGCAAGCCATCCCCTCAGATTGCCCGAGCATGGGACCGCCCGCCTCAAACTGCCCCAGACCCCTTGGAGGCCCATGGGCACCCCAGCCCTCCCCAAGGCCAGGCCGGAGCACACTGGTCTTCCCTGCGTCTGCCGCCACCCGCAGGCAGCATCCCGGGCCCCTCCCCACCTCCCCGCCCCCCAGCTGCAGCCCTGCACCTCCCTGGTTGGCTGGGACAACAGGGTGGCCTGCAGACCCCTGCCCCTTCCCCGGCCATGCTCTTTCTCCACAAGCCATTGGACCACACATGGAACCTTGTGCCACAGAGTGGCACGATCCTCACCCTGGGGCAGCCACTCCTGCCCCAGCCACACGGCCCTCACTCACCCCACAGTCTGGCCTTTCCAGTCCTTCCCCACTCTGGAAGGTGCTGGAATCATCGCAGACTTTGGACAGGACCCACCTCAACCTCCCTGGCCGCCCCACCCCCTCTCCAGGCTTCTGAAGTTTCCTCTGAACTCCCCTCCCCGGGTGGTCCCTGCCCCAGGTCCCCTTTGCATCCGCCACTGTCCACGGCAGGGGCCTGCGTAGAGCTCTGGTCTGTCCCCTCCCAGGGTAGGGCTGGCCCTGGCTGACCGTGACTAGGCTGGGATGGGGTGAGTGGGTGTCTCCCTGACTCCCAGGCCACGGTGCCCCCTCCCGGCCCCCCACATAGGGTGTGACCTCCGCCCAGGTCTCGCGGTGCTAAGCTCAGGGGGCAGGCGGGTGGTGGGGGACAGCCAGCAGGGCCCCTTCCTGGGCCATCTGTCCCTACAGGCCCTTTCGAGCCTGCCCTCTGCATTGCAGGGTCTGCAGGAGAAAGGCCACTGGTCCCCATGGGGCAGCGGGCAGTGGAGGAAGGGCCGAGCCGGCCCGGAGGCCTCGGACACGTCCGGCCGGCCAAGGGAGCCGGGGTGGGAGGGGCCCGTGGCAGCGGAGAGGCAGAATGCCCTGGGTGGGGACCCCCAGGCACCCCACGACACTCCCTATCACCCACTTGTCCTCCCAGCAGGCCCAGCACCAGCTGGTACTGCTGGGCACGCGGCCTGAAGCAGCGAGGGGCGCCAAAGCCCGCTCAGGAGGGCGGACAGGCCCCCCCAAGCCACGTGAGCTGATGGGGCGGAGGGATGGGGGCCACACACTGGGGCTCCTCTCCAGGCCTCCAGCCCAGATCCGGGGGCGGCAGTGAGAGCTGGGTCAGGCCTCAGGACCCCCAGGTGGGCCTCATCTCCTCCTCCCCCAGGTCAGGGGTCTCGGGCGCCCGGAAATTTCCCAGGGGAGCGGGAAGGCTGAGCTCAGCGCGGATGATGGATGCCTTCCTCCTGTGCCTCCTCCCGCCTCCATCTGGACCCTTCA